>OX459040.1:14512528-15172518 GCA_949775005.1 Orthosia gothica
TATCGAGAGTGTGTGGTACAGAAAATGGGAAAAGTGTCACTGTTTGTCTTTGATTTACTGACGTCATTGATGGTTACCGTCGTAACCGATAAAAATCCTGGCTACTTGTAATTTTAGGAGTTATTTTTTGTTCCATAATTGGGTCGAACATCTTTCAGCAAATAATGCAGGTGGGTAGTAAAGTAGCGTAAACTGCTACTCTTCCCACGCTAGACATAGGGGCCAACTAAAGTGACTCCTCGTATTTAACACGCTTTTATAAGCTTGGCATGTGCACATATAATAGTGATTTCTGTGATTTGTCTTGCAATCATTGGCAAGCACTATAATCTTCTCGGAGTTTTTTTACCCGACTGCGGGAGGGTAATGTTTTCGAGCGGATGTTGTCACCCCATATCTAAGTACTAATGCTGTAACATGGAAATATTGTAAACCCAAACCATTTTTTTAAAGAGTAACCGTGGAGTTTTTTGCCGGTTCTTCTCCATAGGAAACGACCAACCCGAACCGTGCACCTTTTGTCGACGTTTTATAAGTGCCCATTTAGGCCCATGTGAAACAAAAAAAAATGTTTTTTTTTTATGTGTCGTTGGATTCGTCTAAATTGTGGGAGTGACATAATTATATGCTACTAGGAGGGATCAAAAAGTAATGAGAACGACATACTCTTTGGTAAGAAAAAAATAAATAATGGCAGGCATAGCTCAGATACATATTTATAATATTAATAAAGAAAAATCTTCGATTCTCTTTTGTTTTTTTCTGAATGTAGTCATTTGTTTGCTTCGTATCGTAACGTGTTCTCGAAAATAATAATTTAAATTTAATCATTATTAAATACCTCAGTTTAAAAAAGTTAACGACGCAAGAGATTCATTACGATTTGGAGGCAACATTAGGAGAGTCTTCTCCGCCGTATTCCACTGTCGCAAAGTGGGTTTCTCAATTTCGAGTAAGAAGAACGAGCACGGAAGACGAACATCGTTGCGGCCGTCCATCGACGTCAGTCACCCAAGAAAATGTTGCGAAAGTCGAGAAAATATTGAGCGATCGAAGAGTTACCATCCGATACTTAATTCAAGAAACGGGCATTAAATATGGAAGTATTCAATCCATATTGAAACAATCTTTGAATATGAGAAAAGTCTCCGCAAGATGGGTGCCGAGAATGTTAACCGACAGTCAGAAACAAAATCGACTTGACATTTCGAAAATTCTGAAAACTTTATGTCTGGTTTCGTAACAATGGACGAAACATGGGCCCATCATTTTGATCCCGAGACAAAACAGCAATCTTCGCAATGGAAACGGCCATCATCACCGACCCCAAAGAAGTTTCGTGTCGTGGCATCGGCTGGCAAGGCCATACCTCAATATTTTGGGACTCAGAAGGGATATTGTTGATTGATAACCTGGAGCGTGGAACCACTACTACAGGCCAATATTATGCAGCTTTAATTTTCAAGTTGAGGAATGCCATCAAAGAGAAAAGGAGAGGAAAACTTCGAAGGGGCGTGCTGTTTCATCTCGACAACGCACCCGCGCACAGGTCGGCAGTTGCGATGGCTGCCATTCAGCAAGCTGGCTTCGAATTGGATGACCACCCCCTTATTCACCAGATCTGGTGGCTAGCGATTTTTATCTGTTCCCCAAATTGAAAAAATACTTAAGGGGAAACAGGTTTGAAGACGATAACGAGGTGATGGATGCCGTGGAGAGCTTTTTGCAGGACCAAGACAAAACTTTTTTTGTGAAAGAGATTGAAGCCTTGGAAAAGCGCTGGACTCGGTGTGTAGAGAGACTCGGAAACTATGTAGAAAAATAAATTATAAAGTTATCAATAGTCATTATATTTTATCTCATTCTCACTTCTTTTTGATCCCTCCTCGTATATCATTTTAAAGAGGCCCCGCCCCCTCTAACAAAAAAGGGGCAATAGATTTCTTTTTTCCGTTATCATAATAATATGGGTATCAAATGAAAGCTATTACCATATCATCATCATCAGCCTATTAATGTTCCCACTGCTGGGACACAGGCCTCCTCTCTGTGAGAGGGGCAATTTGCACTTCGAATTCTCAAATAAAACGGTCAAGGTCGATTAGTGATGATGATACCAATACTTAATTATTTATTGATTTAAAAGTATCCGACGGTTTCTTGCACGTTGTTCTCCATAAAATCTACGCTTTTGGGTCATAGAAAAATATTTTTTTTTTTTTTTTTTTTTTTCTCTTTTAATTATTAAATAAAATTAATATTAATAATTAAAATTAATGGTTTGTACAATGTTACTAATTTATGAAACAATAATTATAATTCTTAAATTAAATTCTGTATTAATAAAACAGTACCTATAACTTACTAATACCTAAACTTACCAATAATACAATTTAACACATTAAGGTTGAACTAGTCGACGGCACGAATTATTTTGTCCGCAGGTTTAAAATGCATGCTATCTTATCCGACAACACGTGCGAAAGAAATAGATGCTGTGATAAGCAGTAAGTAGCTTAGTTCGCGTACGAATTAGCACTTTTGCAAATTTGTATCGAAATGGATGATGATTTAGGACGAAAACGAGCGCGCGAAATTTTATAAACAGACCTTTGGGAGTCTACATATCATGAAAAAACAACTATATGTATATTAATAAAATAAAATGATTTGCTTTGTTGAATTACTAATCTATCCCCGTATGGAGGCCGTTTTGCAATTTTCCTTCTTATGGTATTTAATTCCGTTCAAAAATTCGTTAAAATAAGTGTTGAAATATGGAACTTTCGACGCTCATAACTTTCAAAAATATTATTTTTTTACATTTTTGTTTCCATACAGGACTAATAATGATGAGACAAATTGTTATAATTTTTTATTTCGAACGTACATCGTCAAACAGTGGAGTAATCTCTAGACTACGTTTGTATGGAAGAATTTTTGACTAGTGTAACCTTAAACACTCAGGATGGCCGATGGGGCAGAAAGGTTCTGGAATGGCGACCGCGAACCGGATAACGTTGCGTTGTAAGGTCTCCCACCAGGTGGACCGATGACCTGGTGAAGGTCGCGGGGATCCGCTGGTTACGAGTTGCACGGGACCGGTCAATGTGGTAACGCTTGGGGAAGGCCTATGTCCAGCAGTGGACGTCTTTCGGCTGATATGATGATGATGATGATTAAACACTCCGTGTTCTTCCTCCTCTCTCCTACTTGATCTATGCTTTGCCCGACAGGGTCCATAATTGTGACTAATATAATTATTTCCCTACCAACTGTATACATTATGGTACGCAATAAAGATTTGAGAATCGAATTCAATTGAGATCTTTTCAACTAGCTTCATCTTTCTGACTGACTCTTTCTAAATTTTTCCAATTCCCAAAACTGTGCACTAGTTCAACATCGTTTTTGGTTCACAAATCCATATTTATATAATTTGCGTGTTTGTGAAACTTGCACTAGTTAAAATCGTTTTTAGTTCACAAATCCATACTTAAATAATAATTATTATAAATGAGAAACATCTTAGCAGTCTTATTTGCTACTTTTATTTGCATAAAATACGAAGGGAGGGAAATGGGGGAGGTTAATTTTGTATGAAACTTATTATGGCGTCCGATTCGCTTCAAACTTTGCGGAAGTATAGTTTATACATAGCCATACTAATATAATAAATGGGAGGGAAATGGGGGAGGGGGTTTATTTTGTATGAAACTTTTTATTATGGCTTAAACCGCTGAACCGATTTAGATGAAATTTTGTTGAAACTTTGTAGAAATGTTTCTGATAACAAATGATTGCGGTCTGCATATTTATTTTTACAAACTACTCCTAAAAGGGGTTGAAGTGAGGTACTATACATAGTTTATATGGGGATATGAGTACCAGTTAAGCTTGCGTATGCGAAATATTAATGCTCCCTGATTATGAAATGAGACGAGGTTTCGTATTACACAATAAGGGCAAAATATAATAGATGCCACTATATTAGCAGGTATGAAAAAAGAAGCAAACGTATTCATACGTCGAATCCCAATTCGTTTAGCTATGACTATTAACAAAGCTCAAGGGTAGAGGGATGTATTTGGATAAGCCATGCTTTACCCACGGCCAACTTATGTAGCATGTTCGCGTATGTCCAGGGCAGGGTCCAGAATGTGTATATTTTAGCGCCATAATGGAAGGACATACAAAATAGTATATATAGCAGCATTCTAAAATGTTGTACCCATGATTAACGGCATAATTAAGGAATGTCAATTAACTGTAGATAAAAATTATGATACAGTTGTATCTTCAATTCGCGGCAAAGCAGAACCTATGACTCTGTAGTTTATTTGTTTCCTTGATAAGTATTTAACCTCAACCTGTTTTGACCAACGTCTTGAATTAAATAAGTCAATCATTAATTTTAATTCTTCCTGTATTCTCCATAAAGGCTGAGTTTTCCAAGTCGGCGTGGATTGTCAAATCAGACTCTATATGAAGAATAGCGAAAAATACCCAAAGGAGTCACGGGGCCGATTTTGATGGAAACTAAAACTGCTACATTGGATTTTGCTCACCCTGTTTATCGACAACCAGAAAAGATTGAAAAATCCACAGTAACGCGAGCGAAGCTGCGAGCAACAGCAAGTGCACATATAAATGTAATCCATAGTTACCGGATTGCGGAGGTCTGATAGTACATTATTACCTTAATGGTCTGATAGACACTTATTTAATTAGACTGGAAGCCGACTCCAGCATAGTAGGGCAAAGACTAGGCAGACTGATTGAATTCACGTGCAAGTGACAGCGAGTGCGTCAGTGGATCTCCGAGGGTTTCGAAGAGTCATTAAATATTTTGAAGTCTTGCATATGCGTGCTAAATACAGGGTGGTCAAAAAGTCGTGGATCAAACGCTACTTGGGGTTAGATGGGCCCATCAAATGCAAAAAAATGTTCTACGGGAGGTCTTTAAAGACAATCCCTGCAGTGTTATAATTTATTTTAGTTTTTATGAAAAAATTATCTTTTTTTACTAATTCTTATTAAAATTCGAAAAAATCTACATTCTGTATCTTTTTATAATTTTCACTAGAATGACACTGATGAGTCCTTGCGTTAGAAATGCTATTTATGGTTGTTTATTGGGTGTGTTGAAGATAATATTAAGTTTAACGAATTTATTTTTCTCAAATCAAAACTTTTTATTTACTTCGAGTATTTTTTTTCACAGTGGGGGACTGTGAAAAAAAATACTCTACCGAAAGTGACCCTGCATTACAAGTTTTGCCGCATTTAATAGGGGTTCTATAAAGATATTACACATTGGCTCTGCGTGGCTTTGATATCTTTCGAGGACGATCATTCGTAGCAAGGCCAAAGTTAACATTGTATTGACATTGTATTCTGAAGATACAATGTTTACTAACAAACGAAAACTGCTGATTTTTTTGTGTTATCACCATGAAATTGTTATGTTCTTAAGGCCGTAGCCGACTTACTGTACGATACCGCTCCCACCCGGTTAAATAATGTTTATTGAAATATGAACTTCAGGGCATCCTCTGTAGGCATACTTATTGACAACACAAATTAGCTGACAGCTCGCCGTAAGTGAGCTACGACCTTTACAAAATTATTATGGTTTTACTTGTAAATCCTAGCAGATTTTCATAGTTTTCATTTGTAATTGTCATATAAATGAGAAATTTATCTAATATAATTTACAAATCGTCAATAAGTAATCAAACACATAGATTAGAATAACCATAGGTACCACTTACATTATTCATAGTAATTGAGCCTCATTTTATTTTAATTTAGTTTTTAGTATTGATTATGGCGTGATGTTCCACTTCACGCTGCATATCGCTTATCAGTAACCTGGCCGAATATATTTAACTCTCCCTCTACTTAACAACAAATGTTTTGAAGTAATAAACCGAATTCGGTATATCACTTTGCGTTTGTTGTACATCGATTTAACCGAGTTAGTACAGATATATACCTAAACAAACCGAAACCACTAAATTGTATTTATTTACTTTTGTTTTCTGGGGTGGTGACCTGGTGATTTGTAATACAGGCATTCCTATGCCTAACTCAGACACCAGCTCCTCACACATTCTAGACTAAGTATTTATGTGCCTGTATTTTTATACCTAAGTATCTTTTAATGTCTGTTTTGTGAGGAGAAATAAACGATTTTATTATTATTATATATATAAGATAGTTTGAGAACATAAAATAGCCCAGATCTTAGTACCTACCTACTAGAAGAATAAATTAAGTTTATAATTGCGACCACTGAGAATACCGCCATCTATGGTCGGGTAGCGAAATTTACTTGGCAATGGAATCTAATTTGACTTTAGATTACAAAACGTCGAAAATACTTCTGCACTATCAAATAATTTATCAATGGCATTTGTACAAGATGTTTACTGTTCCAAGTAGTTAATTTTATAAGTTGTTCGACTATTACTCGTAAACTTGTAAAGCCTACTTAGCTGTTATAGTTTTCCTTTTAATTTCGTTATATATACTACTGTCGTGAATTTTTCTCATAGCCAAGAGCAACTATTTCGCTGACAGAGGGGAGAGGGGATACTTGACTCTAACAAATATTCGCAATTTAAAGCTTAATTTTACCGAATCGGATTTCTGAATCGAAAAATGGTTCTAACAAACCCGTAATATTTTTGAATCTCCTATTCAACGATACCCCACAAAAAAACATCCCCGCTTTACGTTTTGAGGAAAGCCAAAAAAAAATTGTCTTCATGATTGATGAATAATATGTTTATCCATGCCAAATTATAGCTTTCTAGTACTTAAGAGTCTCTGAGCTAAGCTGCGGACGGACAGATAATGGCTAAATTTGCGAGACGCACGGGACTGGTCAATGTGGCGAATTGGCGACACTTGGGGGAGGTCTATGTTCAGCAGTGGACGTCTTTCGGCTGAAATGATGAATGTTTGTATAGCGGCATCGCATAGGACATCGTGAATATTGTCGAGGGAATGAGTGTCAGTTCTAGCTAGATATGAAGTGGCTACATTTGCCAAACTGTCCAACTTCCAACTTACGATCGTTGCATGGTAGACTATCCCTCAGTTTCCCAGCTCAAAATTATCGGAGAATTAATGTGAAAAATTGTCAAGCACGCGTTATCTGCTGTGATTGGCTGTTGAAAATTCATTCAACCAATCACAGCAGATAAAGCGTGTTTGACAATTTGTCACATTAATTCTCCGATAATTTTAAGCTGGGAAACTGAGGGTATGTGCTGCGTATGTTACTTGCGGAGTTAATCAGTTACATGGATCTTTGTGTCTCTGAAGTTGGCTACAAGACCCTGCGCAGTTGCTTTTTTTGTGTCAATGTTGAAGTAGAAGATATCATTGTATAACTGGCTCTTTTACTCAGCTACTGCGACAAACGTGAGGGACGTTTGTCGCATCGTCCTACTTCGCTTACGCTATAGGTATGCAGTATAATCGATGACAAACTGTTTCTTGCGCAATGGTTCGCAGAGCCAACTTCAGACACAAAGATCTGCTGTGACTAATGTACAGTCTAAGGCAGTATCAAATTCCAAATTCCTCAAATTCCAGCAGCCTTATAGTGTAGGTAATGAATTCGGCAAGGCAAAGGGCAAAGGGTATGAAAATTCGTCAAATCACATGCGAGATGAAAGACACGATGTGGATTTACGTCTATCTGATTGGTCGATTTTTCATACTCTTTGCCCTTTGCGTTGCCGTGCCAAATTCTTTAAGCAATAAGGCTGCAGGTCATGGCCTCCAACTTGAGAAATTTGATGACTCGAGTTGCAGCAGTTAAAGCTTGTTAATTATTGACTTTAATCGAAGGTTTATCCGTTGTCATAGCGATTGAGCGCAGTGGAGGCTCTTTAAAGAAAAATAAAATATGACTTGGTTTTGTTCACAAAAATATCTGAACTGCTAAAACCATCTCGACAGCATTTAGCAATTGATTCAAATATTCAGCATGATTTTCTTCTTGTTAAGGTACGTCTTTTTAGTTCGCTTCTTAAGCAGTCGGGTTTTTGTTTATTTTTATTTTATTTATTATATAACTTTTTAGGTAATTTTTTTTTTTCGAATTACTTTTAAACATATTTTTGAAATCACCTCTTAAAACCCTTTATTTGGATACACCACGCGAAGGGTTTGAAGAAAACAAAAATGGGCCTCCAACAATATGCCACCCAAACTCCGCCAATTTTTTTTTTTTCATTTTTTTTGTTGCCACACTCGCACAAAGGCCTTATACTTAAGAAGTATATGATCTGCACACTCGCAAGGTTAAGACAAATCGATTGACGTAAGAATTAAGAAAATCGGCTGACGCAGTTTGTCTCTAGAACGCCACATAGCCACAAACATACATACATACTTACAAACATACATACATAGACTGATTAACACATTACCCTTCTTCGGCAGTGGGCCAATTGAATAAAGATTCTTAACATTTGCTAAGCAATTCAGAAATTTACATGAACAAAACTATTAATTTCTAAATTACATCACAAGGAGGTTTAAAAATAAAACATAAAATAATTTTAACGTATTTATTTCCACTAGAAACTCTGAACTAGACATTATTGCACTAAAACATTATATTAAAAATAAAGTTATCTAATCACGAAACTTCCATTGACATTAATTTTTGGTGCGAATAAGAAAAAATCGCGGCCTTGCTTCTAAGTGGTGAGAATGTTACTAAACAAAGTATTTACTCACAATAAACGCTAACATTCTGAGGAAGTTCATTCGAACAGTCATGACATGATTCACGAAGCATTTTTATGAGATGTTATTTATTAAAATATTACAATGAAGTTTTTTTTTTATTAAATGTATGAATTACCGTCCCTCTTGATTTGCGTAAATTTGCTCAATACTGTAAAAGCACACCTGTTTCTGGAAATCAAATTTATCGACGCGTCACAAATTATACGCAACTCAAGCGACGCGATTGGCCGTTGAAAATGATGCGTTGACAATTTGTCATTTTCATTTTTGGTTCTATAATATAGCCTTAGAAGGAAATGCGGGCAGAGAGCTCCGACGGAATTTCCTTAGTAAAAAGTCATAATACAAGGTTTGGCTCTCACCTATTTTTCCCGCCAGTATTGGTCAAATTTAGAAGATACTCCACAAATTGAATAAAAAAGATACATACTGCGCCCTTATGTTTTTCTTTGTTCATTTATATTTGACAAATTTGTACACTAGGACTCTGTTGGCAGCGATTTTGAGCATTTTTGAGGGTTCTAGTGATTCGAAAGATAATATATCTCTCTTTTTCAGTTTATGGATTATCTTTTAAATTGGTCCAAAATTGGAAGAGTAAATAGACGAAAGCCAAATCTCGAATTATGTATTTTTACAGTCGGATGACTGCGATCGTATTTCCTATTAATATACGGTTGGTTTGGAAGAAACGGTGATGGCTTATGGTTTCGGGGCGTGCATTAAACTTTATTTGACTATGGCGCCATCTCTGGGCTACTTTCAACACTATCACAGGCACAAAGATATCAAAGGATGAAAAGGATCGGTAAACAGTACATTAGATAATATTTACCAAGATGATTCAAATACAGACTAGCAGTTTTAATATCTCGGCCTTATTATTCAACATTAAGATATTTATACTATCAACTCGCCGACGTTGATCAAATTTTATTCTGATTTTATGATGTCACTGAATAATCAACTTTATTTTGAATTGCTTAAAGGGTAAACCCAGTTTCCACATGGTTGTCTGGAACGCAGTTTGATATTTGTGAAGATGTTCGTGCAACTATGCACTTTAAAGTGCTGTCATAAAGTGTGTTATTCAATGACACCGTTTGCCTTGTTCTGCCCTGTAATCATCTTTGGATGTATGGAATCTTATAGGTACAGGGTCGAATTTCGATGACCAGCATACAATAAGTGTGATAAATGAATTTTGTTATAATATTTATTTTCCCACAGTCATTGATTTTTCTTACATTTAGATATTTTGGAAAATTGGTTTACAATCGAAGTTTACAATACAATAGGTATGCTTCTTGGATGTAAAAATAATAATTCTATTTAGTCCGTCAGTGAGATTATCAAATAATATTGCACTCGTATTTTTTGCTTTGTCAAATAAATAATCATTTACAAAGATAAACCGCATCAAAGTTCAGGAGTGGGTGCTTGTGACGTCACCCGATATTTGAACGCACTGAATCGTCGTTTTTTTTTGTTTACTTGGCAAAAAAAATATGTCTCCAATATATTTATATTATATAACTGGCGGACTAAATAGATATTTTTTGTCAACTACCCCATTTAAAATATGCGACCAAGTTCGAATTAAGTTACATTATTCATACCACAAGTGTTTGTTTTTGTTATGATTGTTAAAATATTTACATATTTGCAAATGCATGAATATATTATTTCTGACATTTGCACAAGCGACTTGATTTTTTCGTTCACATTCAACACTGGTACTCAAGGACATTGCATCGACCTTGTTCTGAGTTCGACGGTAACCAATTTTTTAACCGACCCAGAAAAGAGAGAGTTTATTTACGAATACAATAATTCTCATACTTATAACTTTGACCAACGGCGACGCGACTATTATCTTACAAATATAACAATACAGGGTCAAATTGAATTAAAAAGCGGAACTACGCAGATGTGTGATGTTTCGTTAACCAATGGACTTAAAACCAAAATATCGAATTATAATTTTATTTCACATTTGGGGTTCAACTCCCTAACTCTGTCAACGAAGTTACGGACTCGTCCGAAAGTACTCCGGAATCCTACTCCGTAATTATTCAATTTTTCGGACGGGTAAAAACACATCGGGAGTACGTACAACTGTCAAAGAACTGTTGCTGCAAGAGAACTCAACATTGAGTTAAACTCGCCTATGTACATGTACTTTATTATCACACTGTATATAATGTTGTTTTTGGTGTACAATAAAGACTTAAGAAATAAGTCAAATTGCGTTGTCATTCATTAGTAGTTCGGGCCCCGAACGAATGATGCGTCCGTATGTGATACGGAGTAGGAACGCCCGTAACGTAGGCCGAAACTATGGACTTTGTGCTAAGGCAGTAGACCCCTATACTCCGATTGGGTTAGGTAGAGGTGCTCTTATAGTACCTACACCTACGTTTCACCAGTTATATTACTATTGCCATCGACCGAGCGTAAGTCTGGACTCCGGCTTCAGGTAACTACTTTACTACAGCTGACTACGTAGTCTCAACAGCGGCAATAAAGTTCTGTATAGGGTGTCACAGAATGTTTTCCGTCTTTGATACTTAAAAAAAACTAGAATTTGTTCAAACTCGTTTTATTTACTGTTCAAAAAGAGCAGTTACTGTTAACAGTAAAGAGAACGAGTTTGAACTAGTTATAAGTTTTGTTTAGTATGGAAAACGAAAAACATTTTGTGACACCCTATATTTGAAATTCAAAGTTGTGATTTTTCAAATTCAAAGTTGGGTTTTCTGTCCATTAAATGTCGATATCATCACATCTGAAAAGTTTCACCTTGACCCTGTACAATATTCTACTCTTAACTAACGCCACTATACATACCCACGGAATGATTCCACACAATCGGAAAATTATAATTCGAGTTTACATATTTTAACATTAAACTTAATACCAAAATTGTCCAATTAAATGTCTTTAACCTCTAATAGTGCTATGTTACATAATAAGTACCCGACAATATAATAAAATTCACATCGGTGAGACATACTTATTACGATCAAATTGATCGAACTTACTTTTATAAAAAATATCTGCTCAAATATAACACTAAAGCTGAGCTACTTAGAATAATAAATTAAAAATATATCTAATAAAATATTGGCTTTCATGTCTTTAAAAACACAACTCTGTGATGCGTACAACAATCTGTACAGAATGCCGTTGACTCTGTATCAGACAATTATTGTTTTTTTGTGTGATGACACGGATTTAGAACTAAATTGTCTTCATATCCCTTCGCACTACTTTCTATTCTATACAGTAATATAATATCCACCGAGAATGAAGCATTAGATATTATAGAACCGTACAAAAGAAATATTCAGGAAAAACGACCAGCCATATCTTTCACATGAATACGACCGCCGTATAATTTATATTTCTAAATTAATTTGATATCAGGAGGTGTGTTACGTCTTTAAGCTTGACTAACGACATTACCATCTAATCGAGCAACATATGTTCATCCTTTTCGCACCATGCTTAAGAGGTGCAGGTTAAGAGAAACAGAAAGCTGGTGCAGTTAGTAGAAGAAAAGCAGTCGCTCTTGAGCCGTGCCGGAGAGAAGACGCCAGCCGCGTTTGATGTTCAGGTACTGGATGATGGCACGAACGCAGATTAAGATACCTGGAAAATAACAATTAAAGGATCAGTAAAAGATGAAAAAAGAGCCTAAAATTTACTAACTTTGAACTGTCTAGTTGTATGACGGTCACCAAAAAGTTTGGAAATAAACTTCAGTCTGAATTCACGAGACATCAAATGGAATACTCAGATTAAACGATTTAAAGATTACGTTTTTTGATTCTAGGTAGCTATAACCCCTCCCCAGGGATGCACAGACGTTGCACAGAGAGGGTTCCGGAGTGGTCTTTTAAGAGATGACCCTTCTACGTGCTACCGGTGATCCCCACGGTGGTAATAGTGAGGTGAAAATCCCACAGGACAAGGGAGTGGTATTTTCCTCAAAAGTCCAGGCGCCTTTTGAATGTTTTCCCCCGTCACAGATAATATAATACTAGCCCCGTTAACAAAAAAAAAGGTAGCTGGTACCCGAGACTATATTGCCGTGGCCTAACCCGTAGGTGAGGTTGGTCCCATGGTCTCAACGATTGGTTAGCTGTCTACATAATTATTACTCGTAGTACAAAAAATTTCGTAAGAGGATGGACTTTTAGAGATCGTACACTGCACAAATACAGTTTTACCTCTTAGGTAATTATAGTCCTCGCCAAACTTCTTGGCCGCCCTGAAGTTGGTTTACCGGATGCGCGAGGTACGAAACGGTACTGTTTTTGTATGAGATTTTCTACTGCGCAGCCATTGTAGCCGACTTCAGGGCGGCCAAGAAGTTTGGCGAGAACTATACGAGTTATATTGTTAAATGACAATATGTTCAGGCGACGTTTCGAGTGAGACGCTCGACAATATTTGTCCGAGAGCGAGATCTCGCGGTCTTCTGTCGCGCAATCGACCAACCACATAGACGGAAATCTACACCGCCTCTTTCATGTGATTGTTCATATCAATCAATTATTTTATTTGTCATAATGTTTGCCCTTTGCCTTGCCGAATTCATTACGCAATAAGGCTGCAGGTTTCCCCACGATGTTTTCCTTCACGGTTGTCAATGACGCCCAAGATAAACTTAGAAAGTATAACTATAATAAATAAAAGAACAATAACTAGTCATTATGGTGACGATAGATCGCATACTAGATAACAAGTTATCAATAAGATCGCTACACTATAAAAAGCATTATTACGTCATTCAAACATAATTGTTCACATAAAGTCCTTGCCCGGTCATGTGTGATAAATAATCCTAATTTGAATATCACACAGAGGTGCTAAAAACAGACAGCAATTTTTTGCACGATTATATTGTGTAAAAGGCCAAAAAAGGCAAATGTTTTGTTTTTCCTTTTGAGACTTAAGGTTGCCCTTGTCGACGGCACGAACTATTTTGGGCGCGGGGTTAAAATGCATGCTACCTATAACATTCGAAAACACGTGCGAAAGAGATAGATGCTTTGATGAGCAGTAAGAAGCTAGTTCGCGTACAAATAAACACTTTTGCAAATTTGTAGCGGAATGTATGATGATTTAGGTCGAAAACGAGCGAGCGAAATTTGATAAAAAGGCCTTTGGGAATATGAACATCATGAAAAAAATACTAAATGTACCTGTTCAAAATAAGATTATTTGCATTGTTGAACTACTAATCTATCCCTGTATGGTAACTGTTTTGCAATTTTCCTTCTTCTTATGGTATTTATTTGTGTCCAAATATACGTTAAAATGCGAACTTTCGACGCTCATAACTTTCAAATATAAGTTTTTTTTTTTTTTTTTTGTTTCCGTACAGGGCTAGATAATGATGAGACAAATTGATAACATTTTTATGATAGATTCAGCTAGATATCAGTTTATTTTGAACATAGTGCAGTGGAGTAATCGCCAGACTACGTTTGTATGGAAGAATAGTCGACTAGGGCAACCTTAACAGATTTTGCTGGCGCGGCCGCAGGCAAGAGCTGGTATAATAATAGTCCAAAGAGCAGTGGTGGCCCAGTGGTATCGGCCGCGACTGACAAGTAGGTCGTGTGTTCGAACCCAGGCAAGCGCTTTACTTTGTGTAAATTATTTCATCACCACTGATCTCAAAACGGAGAAGGCAACATCGTGAGGAAACCGGCTTGTCTTAGCACCAAAAATTCTAAGAAATGTGACATCCATCAACCCGCACTGGGCCCGCGTGGCGGATTACGGCCCATTCCATCTTACAGAGAGGCTTGGACGCATAACGGACCAAATGTGAGTCCAAGGGCGGAAAAGGGGATCCGTCTATCCTAGTCCAAAATTGTATAGTGATCTACTCGGTGAATGATGGGCATGCCTGTAAGTGACATGTTAACACAGGACCTAAAATGTTACGTTTAATATTAATGTGTAAATGTGTCGTTTGCGTGCCTATCCTACTTCTATGATAAACGGGAAAGTTTATGAGGACGGATGTTTGTTACTCTATCACGCAAAAACTACTGAACGGACTTTGATGAAAGTTTAAAGAAATATAGATTATACATCATAATAAAACATAGGCTATAATTTATAAAGATATTGGGCGAAATAATAATAACACGTGGGCGGAGCCACGGACAGTAGCTAGTGTTCAGTAGTAGGAAAAACCTGCCAAGCCGCAAAAACAATTGTATATGGGTTGAATCTCAATGGGGAAAAAGGAGAAACGTGAAAATAGTCTTACAACAACTTCTGTATAAAACTCTGTTGATATCTGCCTCAGATCAAATAAAAATTCAAGATGTTGAACGTTCCATCTTGACTTTTTATTTGATCTGAGATATCTGCTATTCTAAACCAATTTTTTGAAAGCGGCGATAACTCAGAGGGTATAGGGCGTTACCGCGTTGGCGAGCGAAAGGTCAAAAGACGCTAAAGGTTTTTGTCAAAGGTTGTGTAAATTATAGTTTCATCGTCACTCACTTGTATCATACATTTTGTAAAATCAAGTATATACTATAGTAGCCGAATTGACAAATTGCGCCTTGCGATTCAATGCCGTGTGTACGGGCCATGCGCTATATAGTAGATCACGATTTGTTAAATTAGTGCCGTTCCCTGAAAATAAAAATAAAATATTCAGGGAGCGGTAGTATGCGGCAAAAAATCAAATATCAAATCTAATAGAAAATTTTTGCCTCCAGCTGTTATTAATATTTTTTTTTTGCATTTTAAAATATTTCTTGAAATGTCTACGCTTCGAAAGGCAAAAATTTAGTTGAAAATTCAATGTCATAATAAATTATTTTACAAAACAACTTTAAAAATTATCAATAAAATTACACGATATGATTATGAATACCTTCATTAATATGCACCATTTTTTTCAAATCGTACAAATCGATAACTATATAAGCAGAAATCACAATAAAAATAAAGATAGTTAACTTTTAGCTCAACTGATAACTTGCACGTAGACTAAAAATATTGGCTTAATTACTTTTTTAAACAGACTAAAGTATTTTTTTAAATCTACTCTGAACTTGAAAATTATGATTTTCGTACCGCTAATTACTTGAAATTGGTCACCGTGCGACGTGAGATAGAACAACTGTACACAGTTACTGGGTGGTGGAGGTCAGATAGACAGTAGCTCCATGTAAAATACTGGTATTCAGCTAAATCCGTTTACACTGGAAGGCGACCCCAGCATGTTAGGGAAAAGTCTAGGCAGATTGGTTACTGGGAAGTACAAAATCGAAACAAATTGAATGTGGGCAATTACGTAGAAAATAATTTAATTTTATCATGAAACTCATTGATTGATTATGCGATTTATGTAAGCTGTTCAATAAAGCATATCATTAAGTCGAATGCGCGTGAAAAAAACATTTCATAAAATAATGAAATAGGTATTCTGCGATTCGTAGATATGAAACACTGCCGACTAAAGCTACGTGCACACACATGGCTTAGTGCGAGCTTTTACTCGTGTTCGTATAAGTGAATTTGTATTGAAAATGGACCAACGCCGTCTGGTGTCAGTCTGGAGAAACCTCTAGTAGAATAGGGATAATTCCGGATTTAGGAGCAAAAAATATTAAACATATTTTTTGTGACGAATATTTGTGTATGAACCATAATCTAGATACGCGACCAATTATGGCTAAGTATAGACTGATCAATGAATCACTGATAAAGCACACAATGTACGATTACTTGCTATTAACACATCATCAAAATCTGATAAGATATATTGTTAAAATAATAGCATGGACACATATCTACATAACATCACATCTACATACCCTGAACAGTTAGGCAGATAGATATACCATCTATAGTACACCAGTTATATTTAAGTCCATGTAATAGGTAGCTAGCTAGCTTATTTATTGTCTTCAATAGGTCACAAACTCAGAAACCAGTCTTCCACTAAAAAATACCAGATGAAAAAATCTAATAACACTTTGTCCGACTCGGGAATCGAACCCAAAACCTCATCCTCAGCAGAAGCACTTGCAAACCAGCCACCGCCAGATAACAAAAGAAATAAAATCGGTATCACCTGTCTACCAATGTATTCCAATATTTCAAAACGATACAAAAATAATGT
Source organism: Orthosia gothica (assembly GCA_949775005.1). Classification (NCBI taxonomy): domain Eukaryota; kingdom Metazoa; phylum Arthropoda; class Insecta; order Lepidoptera; family Noctuidae; genus Orthosia; species Orthosia gothica. The sequence continues at coordinate 14,529,471 of OX459040.1, forward strand.
AAAGGAAGTGTCGCTAACACGATCAAAACAAACGTATCGCGGTAAGGGGCGTCCGTGACCCTTTCACATGGTATCCTCCTCCTCGCATCGTGTTCCTCATTACTGAGGGTTGTGATGCCCTGGTTTTCGTGGAAACAACTTCTCCTTCACCAATTTGCGCCATCTGCTGCTGTCTTTGGCATCGTGGAGAACATCGTGGAGCCTGGTATTTAACGATGTGCGGACTTGGTCTTCACATGGTATACAGTAGTGAATTAATATCACATAAACGCGTGGACCGATTTACATGATTTAAACTGTTAAAATGGTTCTACGCTACTACTAAGGTTTTCAAGTTACGTAAGGTACAAGTCGGATAAATGACTTTAATTTGTTTGTTATCTTGCGGAGACCTTAGAGACTATACCAACGACGCAAAGAAAAATAATATTTTCTTCATATAATTTCTTCTCTTGTGTACTCCAGCCGGACTAGCACGGCCTCTGTGATAGGCTTGAGTCACGCATTTTATCACGGTTTTTGCTCCCAAACTGTGATAAAAATGTGTGACTCAAGCAGCACGGCCTACGTGCTCGCCAGCCTGGGGCCGTATTCTAATGTATGCCTATTCTAATTCCGTAGTGAAAAATAGGTAGTGCTATTCGTCCTGTATACCTTCACCGCTCTCTTACACACTGGAACAATAATGTCTTTAAAGTCATCATACGCACCCTGTATCGGTTTATAAACCAGTTTTGTCAAGTCTCCTTCAACTGCACAGAATTCGACATTTAGAAACCTGCATGCAATTCCAACGCTTCCAAGGTACGCTAGCCCTCTTATCCGCGTGTGTATTGCCCATGAACCCTACGCGTTTTCCTTTTTCGATATTAGATATGAAACAATACGGAGCAACGAACCTCCTCGCGTTATCACAACAACTTGTAACTATGAATGCAAACAGCCATTGTCCGACTCAACGTCGCATATATTGACGGCTACAGGAAAAATAATTCAGTATTAAAACAGTCCTTTTTTGGACAATCGTGTAATAAAGAGAAAGCCCACTTTATCCTACCTACTGCCTATTATAATCGTAACAATCAAGAAGCATAGGACTTCACATAGCGCAAAAAAATCGTTACTACGAAAGACACCGACTTCCATAAAGAAAGTTATTTTTCACTTTTTAACCGACTTACCAAAAAGGAGGAGGTTCTATGTTCGACTTCTTGTAAGTTTTTTTTTTTTTTTTTATGTATGTTCACCGATATCTCCGTCAATTGTGGACCGATTTTAAAAATTCTTTTTTGTTTGAAAGAGTATATTCCGTAATTGGTCCCATTTTAATTTGCTGAAGATCTGATGAACAACTTCGGAGATATACAACAGAACTCTTGAATAAATAACGGCAAATCTCTCGGGATTGCTGCAAACGCATGTTTGTTCATTGTTTATACCATATCATAACATAACATCACGCCAGTACGCTTTAAAGGGGTACGCAGATGTGTAGAGTTCACCTTGCTACACTTTCATTTCACCGGTTATGTGCAGTTTCATGATATTCGGGTAATCTATTCTGGCATTATAGATACCTTGCGTAACTTACCTTACTACTTGCCTATTAGGGAGGTACAACTAAAAAGTGAAAAATAAAAAACTTTTTTACAAAAAAATACTACCGACTTCCAATTAACAAAACTACAAAGTGTAAAATAATTTTATTTTTGGAAAGTCGGTGTCCATAACGCAAAAAAATTGTACCCACCAAAGACACCGACTTCCAAAAATAAAATTATTTTACACTTTGTAGTTTTGTTAATTGGAAGTCGGTAGTATTTTTTTGTAAAAAAGTTTTTTATTTGTTTTTTTATTTGGAAGTCGGTAGTTTCTTTTTGTAAAAATGTTTTTTTTTCCATTCTTCTTTCTTTTTCTAAATAATTTTATTTTTGGAAAGTCGGTGTCCATAACGCAAAAAAATGGTACCCACCAAAGACACCGACTTCCAAAAATAAAATTATTTTACACTTTGTAGTTTTGTTAATTGGAAGTCAGTAGTATTTTTTTGTAAAAAAGTTTTTGATTAGTTTTGTTAATTGGAAGTCGGTAGTTATTTTTTTTGTAAAAAAGTTTTTTTATTTGGAAGTCGGTAGTTTCTTTTTGTAAAAATGTTTTTTTTTTCCATTCTTCTTTCTTTTTCGTGTGAAGATGTGGTCACCTCTGGTGTCTAGTTTATTAAACCACCTCTGGGAACCCTACAGGCCTCTGACTTGGCTATTTCAGATTTACATAAATTATATAAGTCCAGGTTTCCTCACGATATTTAACAAAGTAAAAAATTGCATTAAGTACTTTCAATTTGGAACATCACTACTCGCAGCGCAAATGCTTAGCGGCAGACAGATAGGTGGTTGAACTAAAATAATATTTACAATGCATGTCCTCGAAAAGAGCGGTTTTCCAAGCAGCCAAACTGTGCGGAAAGTGTCACTTTTTTTTACTAGTGCTTTTTACTTTCCTGTACTTTTTTAATTTTTAACTCCAACGTCAGCCCGACGCATAGAGTTTTTATTAATTGAAAAAAGTTTTAAAAATTAGTTATGTACAGATTATCATTCATATAAAAGTTAAAATAAAACTAATACTTTATTTTAGGCGTTTTTAATTACTCTAGATTTAGATTTTGATCAATAAATTAATTTTAAATATTCATTAAATATGTTTGGCGGAACGTATATTTTGCTCGTGCCTTATTGCGTTACGATGTGACAACTATTCGCACATGCGCAGTAGATATGCCCGAGGAACTATTAGTTTAGTTAATCTGTGGATATGTTGAACGCGCTTGAATAAGCCCGCCATTTAATTAATTTCATTTTATTAATTTTGTTTATTTCCTCGCACAATGCATAGTAAAATAATGTATGATACACGTACGTAAGATGATTTCCGACTTGTGTCGATTTATCCACTCACTCGCTTCGCTCGCTCGTGAATAAAAATGCCACTCATCGGAAATCACCTACCTTCCGCACTTGTAGCATAAATAACTATTACAATGCATGTCCTCGAAAAGAGCGGTTTTCCAAGCAGCCAGACTGTGCGGAAAGTGTCACTTTTTTTCACTAGTGCTTTTTACTTTCCTGTACTTTTTTAATTTTTAACTCCAACGTCAGCCCGATGCATAGAGTTTTTATTAATTGAGAAAAGAAGATGTACAGATTATCATTCATATAAAAGGTAAAATAAAACTAATACTTCATTTTAGGCGTTTTTAATTACTCTAGATTTAGATTTTGATCCATAAATTAATTTTAAATATTCATTAAATATGTTTGGCAGAACATACATTTTGCTCGTGCCTTATTGCGTTACGATGTGATAGCTATTTGCACATGCGCAGTAGATATGTCCGAGGAATTATTAGTTAATCTGTGGATATGCTGAACGCGCTTGAATCAGCCCGCCATATTTTTAATTTTATTTTAATAATTTATTTATTTCCTCGCACAATGCATAGTAAAATGTTGTATGATACACGTACGTAAGATGATTTCCGACTGGTGTCGATTTATCCACTCACTCGCTTCGCTCGCTCGTGAATAAAAATGCCACTCATCGGAAATCACCTACCTTCCGCACTTGTAGCATAAATAACTATTTTCAACTGAAAATTGCTTAAAATCGATCTGCCTACAAAACATCTGCGGAGATACTTCGCACTTTCACAGTATAATAACAAGGACCTATTTGGCAGGATTAAACATCGTCAAAATCACGACCGCGCATTGACGTAATAGTTTTGCATAACGACGTTGTACCATTACTGGCGCGTCAATAGCAACTGCAAATGAATCACGCGACGATGTCGTGTGATTGGTTAATAGTAGAGGCATAGGTGGCCAAGTCAACATCGGCTAGCAACACGGTCACACGAACCATGAAATGTTAATTAACATGACTGTATTTTCTTCAGCCTATGCTATGCATAAATCCCAATAATATTATAAATGCTCAAGTTTTTTGTTCGAACCAGGCAGGCGCTTTACTTTGTGTAAATTATTTCGTCACCACTGCTCTCAAAACGGTGAAGGCAAACATCGTGAGGAAACCGGCATGTCCTAGAACCAAAAATTCGAAGACATGTGACATCCACCAACCCGCACTGGGCCCGCGTGGTTAATTACGGCCCATTCCCTCTCACAGAGAGGAGGCCTATGTCGCAGCAGTGGGAACATTAATAGGCTGATGATGTGATGTGATGAAGTTTGGATGAATGGATGTTTGTTACTCAATCACGCAATTACAAGCGTTCCAGGAGATCCAGAATCATGCACTGAATCTATGTTATTTTTTTTCGCGTCGGTGTCAGACACATCTTGTATAACACATCGATTTAAAAATGTCTCACCAGGAGAAGGGGAAAGAGGGAAGGAAGGCCTTTGTCCTGTAGCGAGGTGACATCGGCTTATAATTATAATAATAATTAGGGGTAATTTAGCATTTTGAAACGGAATCCAAAAACAATATTCTAACTTCGATTCTGAAGTAGGCAGGTTTTTTCAATATCAACCTGGAGTCTGGATTTTTGCCCGGTTGATGTCAATAGGCTCGTTCCTATTACAAAAAAAAAACTAACCTAACCCTTAGAGGAATACAGTAATCGAAGCAGTGATAAGTAATATGTTGACTTCAAACTTCACCTGTGTCATCACGCCGCAGGTGATTTTAATTAAAATACACGATTGTATAACACTGCGATACGCGATGCTTGTTAAACATGCCTGCTATAGCAACGCAATGCGTAATATAAATTTATATTCTGCAACTATCCGCGCAGATATCACGTTTGATACTTGCTATGCTTCAATCAATTTCATACCGTATACAATAAACAAACTTAAGTGGCAGTGGGCAGGGCACATTGCTCGCAGAACGATGGCCGATGGGGCAGAAAGGTTCTGGAATGGCGACCGCGAACCGGAAGACGTTGCGTTGGAAGGACTCCCACCAGGTGGACCGACGACCTGGTGAAGGCTGCGGGGATACGCTGGTTGCGAGACGCATGGAAACAGGTCAATGTGGCGACGCTTAGGGGAGGCCGAAATCCAGCAGTGGACGTCTTTTGGCTGATATGATGATGATGATACAATAAACTCTATATTTATATCAAAACCTGTTTCACGGCGCTTAAAACGTCTCCGGTAAGTCTCCATAGTTCACGGTTATTTAACGTCAATAAAACAAGCCCGACAATGAAAATCATTTTGCAGTCCGTAAATTTTTTGTTCTCTGACATTTTTGCGAAAATCATAATTAATTGCTCGGTCGCAGTATAGGGCAACTTTATCAGTTATTTCCTTCATTTAATTTAATTTTCAAAATAATCAAAGTTATAGTTTTTATTCTCAGATTTGATGAATGTAAGTGTAGAAATACAGAATTAGACTTGTTACTCATCATCATCTGCCTGACCTTGTCCTTACTTGGGGTCGGTGCAACACGTTTTCCTTTTCTATACCGTCCTGTCCCCTGTCACGCTATCACTGATTCCTTTTTGTTTCATATCACTCCTCACAGTCCATCCATCTTTTCTTTGGCGTTCCCCGCCCTCTCCATCCATCCACATTTATATTCATAATTCTTTTAGTAACATGCGTTTCACCATACCAGAACATACGGTTTCCTTTCAACTTTTCTGTCACTGGCGCTATTTTCAAACTGCCTGTAATATACTCATTTCTCACTTTATCCATTCTTGTCACTCCGCACATCCATCTCAACATTCTCATCTCTGCTACATGCAATCTCTTTTCATCCATCTTTTTTACAGCCTAACATTCTGATCCATACAGGACGACAGGTCTAATCATTTGTTACTATTCTTCTTATTTATCTAGTACAAGCCCTACTCTAAACCCAACGCCTGCTACACCTGAAAGCCAGAGTCGAAAGTGGCGGTTCGGTTCTAGGACTACCCGTATCGACTATCAAACCACATCGGAAAAGAACAGAGAATAAGGAAAAATTAAAATTCCGCTGCCCACCATATCATGCAAGAGAAATAATCCAATTTTGTTGTCCTATTTCACAAAGAGGCGTGGGTCGCATCTCGCTTACTACTTATTTGCTAAGTGGTCGAGTCAGCATTGTGCGGACAGCGGGCGTTGACACAGATTGTTAATATTAGGACTGGCAGCCTTGATTGAACGAGCCATTTCTATAATTTAACTATGAAGGTTCATGACCTTATAAATTTAGAAGCTTTTTTCGTGGAAATAGTTTGTAGGTGTATTTTTTTTTGTATGTATTACTAATGATTACTAGGTATGTATCGATTATTATCGAAAACTGTTTTAAATCGGACTTTAATTGCCGCCAGTGTAAATAAATTTTGTTTGACTAAACTTATTAAAGTATATAAGTTAATAATAAAATCGAATAGTACAAAACTTGAACTACGTAATAAACCTATAAAACAGCTGTGTATTGACACGTTCGTGGTTTTATTGGTGTGAATAAAATCGTCATACCCAATAAAGCGCTGGTGAACAATAAATAGTTCTCGGTACGAATAAAAACTCCAAGACTGACATTAAATAAACTCTTTGCCATGTAATCACGCATGATTCATGACGATTGCTTCACGGTTGGTTAACTTTACCCAAACGGCAATATTGTGATGCAATCAACTAAGTCAATGCGAGTCCGTTACTACACCAGGTGCCTATCCCAAGATGCGCATTATCATGATACGAGTATCACCCATTCCATTTGCATCCAGTTTGTTTCACCCAACTATCTTTCAAAGTCACCAAAGTTTGGTTGTTTGTTAATCACGCTTATACGTACTCACGCACGGGTTACGCTTCAACGGCAGAACAGCTTTGAACTTTGGCACACAGATAGACCATTATACCTGGATTATAGACCTAGACATAGAACATAATATGTTCTAATCCAGTACTGATGTATACCGTTATATCCAAGATACTTTTTTAACCCGGGAATACGTTCCCTTGAGTTTAGAGGAAATGCGGTCGTAGACATCCGTCTGAATTTCCAAAGTAAAAAAGTCATAATTCGAGGTTTGGCTCTCGCCTATTTCCTCCTCCAATATTGGAACAATTTAAAAGATATTCCATAAACAGAAAAAATAGATATATACTGTGCCCCTTTGTTTTCCTTTTTTCATTTATAGTTGACAAATTTGTACACTGGGTCTGTTGACAATTTTGAGCATCATTCGAGGGTTCTAGTGCTTCTTAAGATAATGTATCATTTAAAAGGAAAACAGGGACACAGTATATATTTTATTTTTCAGTTTATGGAATATCTTTTAAATTAGTCCAATATTGGAGGTGGAAATAGGCAAGAGCCAAACTTCGAATTATGACTTTTTACTTAGGAAATTCAGTAGGACGTCTGCGACCGCATTTCCTCTAAAAACACTATTCAAAAGGGTAAAGCCGCGGGTAGAAACTAGTAGGTAACTAAAATCTTCAACTTACCAAAAGCCATGATAAGCCACCAGAGCCAGGAGTTCTCGTGCGACGCGAGCTCAGTGGAATGCTTGACAATGAGCGTCCATTTAGCGAGAGACAGTCCGAAGCCAGCCAACGCTCCGTAGCGACTGGCCACGGTGTGACAGAAGCACATCAGCAGCAGGAAACCGATCCAGTTGAATAGGAATGCCACTGGAAATGTTTATTTGTCGTTACGTAGTGTTCAAGAATGCTGGAAAGAAACCTCTTTGGGTGTGACCGACATTGAGTGCCTAAATAGCAGTTGTGTAGTAGGTCACTATACGTGGGACACTCAGAAAGTTTTGCGAAACTAAAAAAAATTGTTCTATACGTACATATATTTTTATTAAATCTTTTCAAAGTACTTTCCACCAGCCTCTATACAAAGATTCATGCGCCTAAACCAGTTTTCAAAACACTTTTTCCAGTCCGCCGCAGACACCTCGTTTACAGCCTGCTCGAACGCAGCCAGCGCATCTTCCGGCGACGAAAATTGTATCCCTTTGAACTGATTTTTTATTTTTGGGAATAAAAAGAAGTCACACGGTGCTAGATCAGGGCTGTAAGGAGGGTGACCCAGGAGTTTGACTGGCGTGCTGTCCAGGAAGTCCCTCGTTTTGAGTGCGGTGTGCGCAGGTGCATTGTCGTGGTGGAGCAGTAGCCCGCGGAGCCCTGTGTTTGGTCGCTTGTTGCTTATAACAGAGAAAACTTCTGGCAAACATTTGGTAGTATACCATTCGGCATTAATGCTTCTTTGATCCCGTAAGGGAATTGATACCAAGTGGCCAGTCAAATTAAAAAAGCTAGCGATCAAAATCTTACCCCCGCTTCTAGATCGCTTCACTTTGGTAGGCGTTGGCTCATTTTGAAACACCCAAACAGTCGACTGGCGCTTGGTTTCTGGGTCGTATTGATAAATCCAGGACTCATCACCTGTAACGATGTCGTAAACACGCCGAGACGAGCCTGCTTCAAATTTGTTAAGCATATCACGGCACCATTCCACCCGGGCCTGCTTCTGAGCATCGGTGAGGTTGTGCGGCACCCAGCGTGATACTATCCTCCTCACGCGAAGATGGCTGTGTAGAATCTCGTGAACGCTTCCCGATCCAATCTTCAATATGTGTTGAATCTCCTGATATGTAATTCGCCTATTGTCTTGGATTAAATTTTTCACTGCTAGCACGTTTTCTTCGGTAACAGCCGTCAAAGGGCGACCGCTTCTTTCGTCATCCCCCAAAGTTGGTCGACCGCGCTTGAATTCGTTATACCAACGATACACGGTTGCCTTGGAAGGGCCTTCATCCATGAATGCCATTTGAAGTCTATCGTACGATTCATCCGGTTTCAGGCGACACTTGAAATCGTATAAAATCATAGCTCTAAAATGTTCCCGGCGCAGATCCATATTTCAGTGAGACACAATACTTTGAATTAACTCGCAAAAAATGTGGAGGGAAATTTTGAAATTGGAACTTACTTATTTTTACTTATAAATAATCATATTTTCGAAAAACATTATAACTGGCCAGTCTCCCATATATAAAAACTTTTTTTCGCAATACTTTCTGAGGGGCCTGGTACTTCATAAAAGATAGCTTGATCTCTGCGACAGTTGTCGGTAGCGACGTGTTCACACGTGAGGTTGTGTGTTACCTTCATTAATAGGCCACACAATGCTCAGAATTTCAGAATTTCGTGAAATACAGTAACAATAGCGCTTGACAGGCTAACAATATAACAATAACGTATACGTCAGTTTGACATATGTCGCAGAGATCTAGCTATCTTTTATGAAGTATAGTTTGGGAGTAGAGAATACTAGCTCTCGAGGGGATCGCACCCTTATAGAAGCGAAACCTTCGTTTTTGTTCTTTGGGGCGTATGACACATTCCATTTAGTTTCAAACGAAGTAATATTTCTTTTTCTGATCTACTTATCTTCGTCAGCAGTTATGGTCAAAATACGTGCGTTCTCCCAAACCAAGGAGTTTATAGAATGTTCCTCTATTGTCCATAGGAAATACCAATAATATCCTTAGCATATGACTTTTCATAAGAGGTTAAGTGCTCGTGTTTATGTGAAATCAGTCGAGGGTGCGCGCAAATTTATTTGTATCTAGGGCCCTCGATTCATAGTAATCCTCCGTTCTCCCCAGAAGGAGGTTATCCATGAGGATTTTCCCATAACGTATAATATTATATTCTGAATTCAAACTTTCTGCTGTGACACCAGTGTCCCTTCGCTCCCATATTTATGGGCGAAAATACATACGCTTGTAACTTTTATAAAACTGTGCAAGTAAGGCGCCGTCTCCACGAGCGAGAGAATCGCGGCGATATTATACATACGTGGCAATCGATAATATCGCCGCAAAAAAAGGCGGCCCTTAAGTAGCTTGCATGCCATACTAACGTCTGATTGGTGAACATCACAGTGCCATGCACACTTAATTGGAAGTTATAGTAGTCACAGCGAATCTTTGTGTTTATGAATTTGGCTCTGCGAACCATTGCGAAAGAAACAATCATCGAGTACGTGGGACACTCAGAAAGTTTTGCGAAACTAAAAAAAATTGTTCTATACGTACATATATTTTTATTCAATCTTTTCAAAGTACTTTCCACCAGCCTCTATACAAAGATTCATGCGCCTAAACCAGTTTTCAAAACACTTTTTCCAGTCCGCCGCAGACACCTCGTTTACAGCCTGCTCGAACGCAGCCAGCGCATCTTCCGGCGACGAAAATTGTATCCCTTTGAGCTGATTTTTTATTTTTGGGAATAAAAAGAAGTCACACGGTGCTAGATCAGGGCTGTAAGGAGGGTGACCCAGGAGTTTGACTGGCGTTCTGTCCAGGAAGTCCCTCGTTTTGAGTGCGGTGTGCGCAGGTGCATTGTCGTGGTGGAGCAGTAGCCCGCGGAGCCCTGTGTTTGGTCGCTTGTTGCTTATAACAGAGAAAACTTCTGGCAAACATTTGGTAGTATACCATTCGGCATTAATGCTTCTTTGATCCCGTAAGGGAATTGATACCAAGTGGCCAGTCAAATTAAAAAAGCTAGCGATCAAAATCTTACCCCCGCTTCTAGATCGCTTCACTTTGGTAGGCGTTGGCTCATTTTGAAACACCCAAACAGTCGACTGGCGCTTGGTTTCTGGGTCGTATTGATAAATCCAGGACTCATCACCTGTAACGATGTCGTAAACACGCCGAGACGAGCCTGCTTCAAATTTGTTAAGCATATCACGGCACCATTCCACCCGGGCCTGCTTCTGAGCATCGGTGAGGTTGTGCGGCACCCAGCGTGATACTATCCTCCTCACGCGAAGATGGCTGTGTAGAATCTCGTGAACGCTTCCCGATCCAATCTTCAATATGTGTTGAATCTCCTGATATGTAATTCGCCTATTGTCTTGGATTAAATTTTTCACTGCTAGCACGTTTTCTTCGGTAACAGCCGTCAAAGGGCGACCGCTTCTTTCGTCATCCCCCAAAGTTGGTCGACCGCGCTTGAATTCGTTATACCAACGATACACGGTTGCCTTGGAAGGGCCTTCATCCATGAATGCCATTTGAAGTCTATCGTACGATTCATCCGGTTTCAGGCGACACTTGAAATCGTATAAAATCATAGCTCTAAAATGTTCCCGGCGCAGATCCATATTTCAGTGAGACACAATACTTTGAATTAACTCGCAAAAAATGTGGAGGGAAATTTTGAAATTGGAACTTACTTATTTTTACTTATAAATAATCATATTTTCGAAAAACATTATAACTGGCCAGTCTCCCATATATAAAAACTTTTTTTCGCAATACTTTCTGAGGGGCCTGGTACTTCATAAAAGATAGCTTGATCTCTGCGACAGTTGTCGGTAGCGACGTGTTCACACGTGAGGTTGTGTGTTACCTTCATTAATAGGCCACACAATGCTCAGAATTTCAGAATTTCGTGAAATACAGTAACAATAGCGCTTGACAGGCTAACAATATAACAATAACGTATACGTCAGTTTGACATATGTCGCAGAGATCTAGCTATCTTTTATGAAGTATAGTTTGGGAGTAGAGAATACTAGCTCTCGAGGGGATCGCACCCTTATAGAAGCGAAACCTTCGTTTTTGTTCTTTGGGGCGTATGACACATTCCATTTAGTTTCAAACGAAGTAATATTTCTTTTTCTGATCTACTTATCTTCGTCAGCAGTTATGGTCAAAATACGTGCGTTCTCCCAAACCAAGGAGTTTATAGAATGTTCCTCTATTGTCCATAGGAAATACCAATAATATCCTTAGCATATGACTTTTCATAAGAGGTTAAGTGCTCGTGTTTATGTGAAATCAGTCGAGGGTGCGCGCAAATTTATTTGTATCTAGGGCCCTCGATTCATAGTAATCCTCCGTTCTCCCCAGAAGGAGGTTATCCATGAGGATTTTCCCATAACGTATAATATTATATTCTGAATTCAAACTTTCTGCTGTGACACCAGTGTCCCTTCGCTCCCATATTTATGGGCGAAAATACATACGCTTGTAACTTTTATAAAACTGTGCAAGTAAGGCGCCGTCTCCACGAGCGAGAGAATCGCGGCGATATTATACATACGTGGCAATCGATAATATCGCCGCAAAAAAAGGCGGCCCTTAAGTAGCTTGCATGCCATACTAACGTCTGATTGGTGAACATCACAGTGCCATGCACACTTAATTGGAAGTTATAGTAGTCACAGCGAATCTTTGTGTTTATGAATTTGGCTCTGCGAACCATTGCGAAAGAAACAATCATCGAGTACGTGGGACACTCAGAAAGTTTTGCGAAACTAAAAAAAATTGTTCTATACGTACATATATTTTTATTAAATCTTTTCAAAGTACTTTCCACCAGCCTCTATACAAAGATTCATGCGCCTAAACCAGTTTTCAAAACACTTTTTCCAGTCCGCCGCAGACACCTCGTTTACAGCCTGCTCGAACGCAGCCAGCGCATCTTCCGGCGACGAAAATTGTATCCCTTTGAGCTGATTTTTTATTTTTGGGAATAAAAAGAAGTCACACGGTGCTAGATCAGGGCTGTAAGGAGGGTGACCCAGGAGTTTGACTGGCGTGCTGTCCAGGAAGTCCCTCGTTTTGAGTGCGGTGTGCGCAGGTGCATTGTCGTGGTGGAGCAGTAGCCCGCGGAGCCCTGTGTTTGGTCGCTTGTTGCTTATAACAGAGAAAACTTCTGGCAAACATTTGGTAGTATACCATTCGGCATTAATGCTTCTTTGATCCCGTAAGGGAATTGATACCAAGTGGCCAGTCAAATTAAAAAAGCTAGCGATCAAAATCTTACCCCCGCTTCTAGATCGCTTCACTTTGGTAGGCGTTGGCTCATTTTGAAACACCCAAACAGTCGACTGGCGCTTGGTTTCTGGGTCGTATTGATAAATCCAGGACTCATCACCTGTAACGATGTCGTAAACACGCCGAGACGAGCCTGCTTCAAATTTGTTAAGCATATCACGGCACCATTCCACCCGGGCCTGCTTCTGAGCATCGGTGAGGTTGTGCGGCACCCAGCGTGATACTATCCTCCTCACGCGAAGATGGCTGTGTAGAATCTCGTGAACGCTTCCCGATCCAATCTTCAATATGTGTTGAATCTCCTGATATGTAATTCGCCTATTGTCTTGGATTAAATTTTTCACTGCTAGCACGTTTTCTTCGGTAACAGCCGTCAAAGGGCGACCGCTTCTTTCGTCATCCCCCAAAGTTGGTCGACCGCGCTTGAATTCGTTATACCAACGATACACGGTTGCCTTGGAAGGGCCTTCATCCATGAATGCCATTTGAAGTCTATCGTACGATTCATCCGGTTTCAGGCGACACTTGAAATCGTATAAAATCATAGCTCTAAAATGTTCCCGGCGCAGATCCATATTTCAGTGAGACACAATACTTTGAATTAACTCGCAAAAAATGTGGAGGGAAATTTTGAAATTGGAACTTACTTATTTTTACTTATAAATAATCATATTTTCGAAAAACATTATAACTGGCCAGTCTCCCATATATAAAAACTTTTTTTCGCAATACTTTCTGAGGGGCCTGGTATACTGCATACAGTAAGCGAGATAGGACGATGCGACAAACGTAAGCGAGTGAAAGAGGCAGGTATTCAATGCTACTCGTATCTATCTACTTCAATATTGAACATAAAAAAAAACTAAAAAACGCGACTGTTTAAAATACAAACTAAAAAGACGTAAACAAGAAAAATATCATGCTGTGCAGTCGGAGCATACATATTCGCGAGCTGGCTGACAAAAACCAGATGTATCCTCGGACTGCACAGCATGTTTTTTTTTCTTATTTACGTCTTTTTAGTTCGCATTGTAAGCAGACGGGTTTTTTTGTTTTTTTTTATTTAACCTTTTTTTTAGTAAAATTTTCTTTCGAATTAGGTACATTGAAACATATGTGTTATATATTTTTGAAAACGCCTCTTAAAACCCTTTATTTTGATAACTCACACGAAGGGCTTGGAAGAAAAATAATTGGGCGCCCACAATATGGCACCCAAAAGCCGCCATTTTTCTATTTTAAATTTTAATGTAGCCAGTGACACTCGCAGGTTTAAGACGAATCGATTGACGTAAAAATCATCAAAATCGGCCAACGCGTTTGGTCTCTGGAACGCCACATAGGAACAAACATACATACATAGAATGATAAACACATTACCCTCCTTCGGCAGTCGGGTAAAAATAGCAACTGCGCAGGGTCTTGCAGCCAACTTCAGAGACAAAAACATCGGCTATGACTACTAAACAGACGTGTACTTTCCCATTCCATCCCAAGACGGTGATTGTTGTCGATAGTTGGCGTATTGCTAAGACACACATACACAGAAAACTATGAAAACAGTCACAAAACGCGTCTCACCAAAAAATGATGTTAAGAACATGATATCAGTGCCAAGTAAACTGTTCTCTGGATCCAGTTGCTCAGCCGTCCCTTCTGTGGGCTCCACCGTTACGAAGGCAGCAAACGTCGGGTGATTCGGAGGGGGACCCTGCATCTGATTGGATAAAGAGACAGGTCATTGATCAGAAAACTATATAATTTTTAGTTGAATGAAAGAAAAACCGGTCAAGTGGGAGTCGGACTCGGGCACGAAGGGTTCCGTAGGTACAATTATCGCAAACAAGGCAAAAAATAAACACGTTTGTTGTATAGGAGCCCCACTTAAAATATTTATTTTATTCTGTTTTTAGTATTTGCTGTTATAGCGGAAACAGAAATAGGTACATCATTTGAGAAAATTTGAACTGTCTAGCTATCACGGATGTGAGGAAACCGGCATATCTTAGAACCAAAAATTCGAAGACATGTGACAGCTCGTGGATAAATAATAAAAGCCACACGGAGATCTTCAAGGCTAAGCAACTCTTAACGACGTCGGTCCGTGGATGGGTGACCATCTTTACATAGCGAGTTTCTTCCGTGCCTCGGAAAGCATGTTAAGCCGGTATTACAAGATCTTTGACAGTCGTTACGGGTAGTCAGAAGTCTGAGATCTGGCACCGGTCTAGCCATGTGGTATCGTGTTACCCAGTTACTGGGTTGTGGAGGTCAGATAGGCAGTCGCTCCATGTAAAACACTGGTACTCAGCTGAATCCGGTTAGACTGGAAGCCGACCCCAATATAGTTGGGAAAAGGCTAGGCAGAAGATGATGATGATGGACCTATCAAGTTGAAATTTGGTGATAATGTTTATAAACTAATATTATAAAGCTGAAGAGTTTGTTTGTTTGAACGCGCTAATCTCAGGAACTAGTGGTTGGAATTGAAAAATTCTTTTTGTGTTGGATAGTCCATTTATCGAGGAAGGTTATAGGCTATATAACATCACGCTACGACTAATAGAAGCGGCGCATAAATGAAAAATGATGCAAAAACTGCTCTATTGCTATAATTGTATTATTTACACGTGTCTGTCTGTCCGTCGACTGTCACACAGGTTTTACAGCCAAACGGTTGGAGATAGTCTTAAATTTTTCACAGTATAAGCATCTTGTTGACCCAAAGCAATACAAATTGTAAAATAATATTTTAAAATGTTTTTTGAGGGGTCCCATACAGCCAAAGGGGAGCGCAAAAGAAAAATTGGACCTACCCCATCGAGTGGGGTATCGTTGTTTAGAGCTCATTGAGTAGATAAATACTGTTTTTTATGTTTTAAAAATATTGGATAACAAAGGTATGAGAAGGCACCAAAGTCAGCTTTTTAAACAAAAAAAAAGACGAAGAATTGTTAAAGTTCCCATTGACCTATGAACTTCAAATTTGGTGATAATGTTTGTTATTACGTATTTATTACTAAAACATACCAATATATTGACAAATCAGATTTTCATTGAAATTCCCTCTTTTTTCTATTACAACCAACTTGATTCTGCGGTTTGGTACGGAACCCTAAATGTGTGAAGTCCGACACGCACTTGGCCGAGTTTTCGTTATAAGCACCTGATTATGAATGCTATTTTATTTTTGAAACTGGCGGCATTTTATTATTATTGGTAGGCTCGCGCTTTACCATCTAACGTGATGGTAAGCAATGATGTGGTCGACGATGAAGCACGCTTGTCTAGAATCTAAAAATCTATTCACTCTTGAATTCAAGACTCCCAGAGGTTGTAGCTATCAGTAAACAGAATCCAGCAGGGAATTCCACTCCTTAATAGCTGTATGCATAATAAAAGATACAGCTATTAAGGATTTCCCAAAACTTTTGGTGCAGATGGATGGCGTGTCCACCATGTACCGATGACGCATCGCCGTACGTCTTGTTGTCCGATGATGGATGGAACATTGTTCTATATGTCTAAGTTTCATCACCTGGTATATTTCATACATTATAAAAAGGGTTCCGTATAAATAACATTACTAACGTTAATAAACAATGAAAGCACCGAACATTGCTCGATCGAAAATTAACTTTGCCGTTCGAAAACTGTTGTCTCCATACATCAATATACAAAATTTTTACTTTCCCAAGTACATTTTATAAGATGGTCGACTATTAATCGTAAACTTGTAAAACTTACTTAGCTGTCATAGTTTTCCTTTTAATTTCGTTACATATACTACTGCCGTGCATTTTTTCACACATCCAAAAGCAACCATTTAGATGGCAGGGGGAGGTGACACTTGACTCTAGCAACAATTTGCCATAAAGCTTAATTTAACGCAAAGGGGTCCGTTTTGTTTTGTTGAACCGAAAAGTGTTTTTCACAGACCCCTAATATTTTTAAATGGGCTATCCAACGATACCCCACACCATGGGATACGACAAAAAAAAACATCTCCACTTTATGTGTACAGGAAAAAATTAAAACTTGGTTTTATTTTACCACTTTGTCGGCGTGATTATTATTTATATCCATTCCAAATTATAGCTTTCTAGTACAAAGTCTCTGAGCTAAGCTGCGGACGGACGGACAAACGGACATGACGAAACTATAAGGGTTCCTAGTAGACTATGGAACCCTAAAAGATAAGCAGGGAATCTAAATACATTAACATGATAGACACAGGTATATAGTACCTCATATCTATGGTGAATTGGTATTATTTGTGATAAAAAAGTGAATCATGAACTAACAAAAGCATTCTGAGTCATAAATGCTGATAATGCTATTTTATGTTTTCATTTTTTAGTAAACAATATTCAACAACTAATGGATGAATGAATGATTGTTTTACTTGACAAACCAGGCTATAGATCAAATATTTACAGCTTATTGGATTAGATAAAGATAGGGAAAGGAATTTCAATGGTCATAAACTGCTTTTGTACCCAACTGTAGCAATGAGAAGTCAAACCTCTCACTGAGTAATACTGGATATGAGTGCATTCACATAAAAAACTGATTGGTGGAGCTGGTTTGCCAGCGCTTGCAAACACCAACTGTGCAGGCTATAATATAGTTTATATTTTTTGTATGCACCAGTGTTAACCAGCACTAAAAAGTTTGGATCAGATTTTTTATACATTGATTGGTTCTGACAAACTGGCCACCAGGACTCTATGTGAAGTTATGGAAGCATCTGAGTATGATTTAACCTCCTCACTGAACTTACGCTACCCATAGAACATTTGCAACTATATTTTAAGTCTAAGAGTCAAACCTTGGAGGTGGCTTTTAACTGAAAGGGATCCATACTATTTAAAAAAATGGATCGCAATATTATTTTTATTTTATTAGGTATTTAATAAAATTTTATAATTATTATTTATTAGTGGGTAACAATTTTTCAATTATTGTCTATATGGAGGATACACCAGATTTTGGCCAGCCATCCCGCGAATATGTATCCTCCGACTGCAGAGCATGATTCTTTCCTTGTTTACGACTTTTTAGTTCGCTTTTGAAGCAGTAGGTTTTTTGATTTTTTGAATTAAGTTTTTTTTTTAGGGTACTAAGACTCCACAATCCGCCTGTCTGTCAGTCTGTCACCAGGCTGTAACTCATGAACCGTGATAGCAAGACAGTTGAAATTTTCACAGATGATGTATTTCTATTGCTGCTATAACAACAAATACAAAAAACAGTATAAAATAAATATTTAAGTGGTGCCCCCATACAACTAATGTGATTTGTTTGGCCGTTTTTTGCGATAATGGTACGGAAAACTTCGTGCGCGAGTCCGACTCGCACTTGGCCGGTTTTTTATTTATTATATCTCACTCATGTAGCATAATATAGAGTTCAAAAATATATTCAAAAAAATACCAATTGATGATACTGGGTATTTGAAACAGCTATAATTAATATTATCAAATATCATAGGCACTGTTAAAACTATTGTCTTCATAAAACTGAGGTGTGACTCATTCTCCCAACTACTGATAGCATAAATTATGTAACAATATCATCAATGAGACAGATTTTTATGTAAGTGGGAAATTTCTTTTTATTAATCCAATGACTTCTTGTAAAGTGGGAGGGCATGTCAGACTTTTACTGACTAAAACCCACCTGTGTTCCTTCAGTTGCTAGAGCCAGGGCCGCGGTTACTCTCTTTCATATGTATCCGTGATCCTTCTTATTGATGCTTACAAGATACACTATTATTACAAATGTGAATTTTATGAAGATGTCTGACACACAAATTCCTGAGCAGATGTTGACGAGTTGATGTGGCACAATTTTTTTTTCAATTCAGTACTTAGAGTTAGCCTAATATATTTATGGAAACCAAATGAATGATCATGATTCAGATATTTTGAAAATGATTGCAATCAGTGCCATAAGATAGTTATATTTATTTGTACCTGATTGAACACCTGTGGCAGATCCTCTCCCTCCATCTGTTTTTCCCTTTGAACCTCCTCATATGTGGGTAGTTTGGAGTTTGCAGCAACATCATAAGGAGGTGGAGCCGAGAAGTCCGCTTGAGGCGGTGGTATGTCATGCATGTTATCTACAAAGGAAAGACAATACTTTCTTTAAGCATTCAGATGATAATGATGTCATAGTTTAAGTTAAACACATAATTATGATTGAATGACTTTCATTCATTTCCTGCCTTTGTTCTGATTTAAGTGAAATGTGACATTTCTATTGATTAAGCTTATTATTTGTGTAGCAAATTAAAAAAAAATTGGATGCGGCTAATCTGTCATGCTCAAAGTAAATTCATAAAAAAATAATCAGAAAGAAATGTTAATTGAATAAAACTTTGTATTCTCTTAGCTGTAACTATAACAATTACAATTTTATTTTTTGTTTAGATTTGTTACTGTAGGATGAGACTGTTCTATTCACAGTTAAACATGCGATTACATATGAAATTCTGCGATTCAAACTATGACAAAATTTATAAAACATGAGTTATGAATCAACATAGTACAGGTAAATATTGTTAGACCCATATTGTTATCGTGTTCAGTATGTAAACTAACAGAGCCTGTATCGTTACTGTTAATTACTCACTTATATCGATAAATGGAGGAGGCATATTGTGTTCCACCGATGTCGGCAACATCACTCTCAACTGGCCCGCCGTGCATATGTTCACTTCACTTCGAGGATGGTTCTGCTGCAACAATACAACGACTTTCACATTATCACATATTCTACGCAAGTAGTTACATAAATAAACAATTGGAAAAAAACATTGATGTCACCAGCCCTACCATGTCCACTTAATGATAACGCACGATTGAACTAATCCACTGTTTTCACAAAAACGCGTGTTAGATACAATATTACAATTCAAGCACAATTTTATAATGATCTTCGCATCGTTCAAGGTTTTTTCCGACAATTTATCAATGCAAGCAAGAGCAGGCGCACCTCCCTTCATTCAATTGCATGACGTTTATTAGCAAAATTCAAATATCTATATTAATATCATAATCTCCACTTAATTATTAGTTTTCATCAAGTTTTATTGAGATCATCTGTGCATTAATTTATATAAAAAGAACGTGGTGTTTTAAAAACGTTATTCTATATAATCAACATCGAAATTATAGTTTATTTACACGAAAACAATACAGAATGTTCTCCACTAAATGGTTTTATGATTCAAGTAAGAGTTTTGGAACGCCCGCTGTCATACTGCAAAAGATTTTTTTAAATAATTTTATTTTTGACTATAGACACAAGTCTTTCAGTCTAATTCAAATATTTTTTTGTACAATAGTTAAATACAATCTATTTATATATAATTTAATGTTAAGGCACGTTTTTCACAGTAATTTCTATTCATATTACCAACCGTATACCATATTGCCGCCTTTTCGGGTTGGGTAGGTGCAAATGCATCTCAGTAATGTCATCATTTTCACACTAATCTATATTACACATCATCATTCATCATCATCTCAGCCGAAAGACTGCTGGACACAGGCCTCCCAAAGACGTCGCCACATTGACCGATCCCTTGCGTCTCGCATCCTGCGCCTTCCCGCAACCTTAACCAGGTCATCGGTCCACCTAGTGGGAAACCTTCCAACGCAACGTCTTCCGGTTCGCGGTCGCCATTCCAGAACTTTTCAGCCCCATCGGCCATCCGTTCTGCGAGCAATGTGCCTGCCCACTGCCATTTCAGTTTCGCAATTCTTCGGGCTATGTTGGTAACTTTTGTTGTCCTGCGGATATCCTCATTTCTGATGTGATCACGCAAGGCAACTCCGAGCATAGCCCTCTACATTGCCCTTTGGTTGACTTTAAGCTTTCTGATGAGGCCCATTGTAAGCGACCACGTCTCAGAGTCATAGGTGATCACTGGCAACACACACTGGTCATAGACTTTTGTCTTGAGACACTGCGGTAAATTGGATGAGAAGATATCGGAGTCGGATTCGACGGTTGTCGTTTTTCTCGAAGTTCTACCCAACTGGACCATCTGTCCTAGGCAGACATAATAGTCTACAACTTCGAGTGTAGAGGCTGCGATCTTGATAGGAGTGGGTGTTACATGGGCATTCACCATGACCTTGGTTTTGTCCTTGTTCATGTTAAAAACCACCCTTTCGGAAGGTCTACTGAGGTCATCGAGCATTGTACTGAGGCTCTCCATGGTCTCAGCCATGACCACTATGTCGTCGGCAAACCGAAGGTGAGTGACTGAGTGATGTACTCGCCATTAACGTTGATGCCAAGCCCCCTCCAGAACCAGCGCAGTAGTGAACAGTTTCGAGTTTTCAGAAATGACTTCTCCCTGTCGCCGCGCTGGAGAAGGATTGTGTTCGAGGTCTGATCTTGAAGACGGAAGGCTTCTGCAGGGCTTTAAGGACCGGTCTCCCACCCGCCTTTAGGAGTTCAGCCGTGATTCTGTTATCACCCGGTGCCTGGTTGTTCTTAAGCTATTTCAGAGCCATCCTAATCTCACATAGGCTGACGTGCGGAATGTCTTCGGTATAGTGACTGTCGGGTCAATCTAGCTCTAGGGTCATTCGCTAGATTCGCGACAGGTTTACTGGTTGACGTGTACAACTGCCCACAGAATCTCTCAATCTCCCTCAGAAGCTCCGGTTTGGCGGATACGATCCTGCCTTCATCGGTCTTCAGTTTCGTGAGCTGGCTCTGCCCAATAGACAGATTTCTTGCAAAGAACTTGGAGCTCTTACCGCTCAATCGCGTCTTTAAAACTTTCGGTATTAAAGCGTTGGAGGTCGCTTTTCAAGGTCCACGGAGCTCCCTAGGCACTCGAAACGATTCTGGAGTTCGAGCTGAAAGTCTCGGGATTTTGGACCTGGACCTGTGCTGGACGGTGCCTGGACTTCATCAGTCGAGACCTTTCAAGCTTAACATTAATGTTCAATGTGCCTCTTACCATACAGTGATCGCTTCTGGTTTTTACCGAATTGATCACAGATACATCATTGAACACTTGCTTCTTGGTTGACATGATGAAGTCGATCTCGTTATTAGTTGCACCATCGGGGCTTTGCCATGTCCACTTCCTGTGCTTTCTGAAGAAGGAGTTCATCATGTAGAGGCCCTCCTTCTCCATAAAATTGGCCAGTAGGTGACCCCGGTGGTTCCGAAGTCCAACTACAAATTGCCCCACTTGCAGCTCATCCTCGTCTCGTTTGGCCAGTTTTGCGTTGAAGTTCCCCTTGACAACGTTGAAGTGAGTTTTGAAACCATGCATGGCTCCAGGGATATCCTCATACATGGTCTCTATCTCGTCGTCGGGGTGTGCCGAGGTCGGGGCGTAGACCTGTATGACCTTCAGCGAATATCTTGCCGATATTCTGAGTATAAGGTACACCACCCTGGTCGACATACTCTCGATCTTCACCACGTTGTTCACAAGAGACTTGTGGACGATAAACCTTACAACTCACTGGGACTGCCGGTCCCCTTCTCGGAAATAGAGCAGGTTACCGGATTTGAGGATTATCGAGTCCTCCCCCTCTCTTCGGACTTCAGATAACCCTATAATATTCCATCTCAACCTACTCAATTCTGCCTTGAGTTCGGCTATCTTCTTGTCGGTCCGGAGTGTTCGCGTGTTATATGTTCCCAGGTCCAGTCGTCGGTGTTTATTGGGGTAGCCGGGTCCACTCCGGGGATTCTTGGCACCCCTTGCCACGCGATCGCCTCGACCGCTACCGTAGCCGAGGGTAGACGGGCTGCCGGGCACTCAGAGCCGTTTTTCTTTGTGCTTTTCATTTTGGTTTGGGGGGGTTTGCCATAATCGCCACGCTTGGCAGGCGGGTTGGCGATCGCAGTTTGATGTTAAAGTGCACAGAGAACGCTGCTGGGCTGCCCATTCTCTGGTGTCCCTTAGTCGCCACTTACGACACCCACGGGATGCTATGGGATGGTGAAATTCTTTACGTCCGGCACCATACGGTACAAAAAATAAAATATAATCATACATAGATCTAACTTATCTATTAACCTAAATCTATAAGGATTGTTTATTTACATAATAGTTATAATTTACTTGATGTTAGAACACGACTGGAATCAATTAGGCGTGGAAGCTCCTATTAGTGACACGCGTGCCACGCCTACTTTGCATTTCCACTGTTTTTCTGTTCCGTGGGATACAGATTGATGAATCAAGTTTATTTTCACATTTTAATTTTTAAGATTAAATTATTATACTTAAACCATTTAGTTATTATTTTATTTTAACCGGGGTTTTCGCAAGATATCATGGATTCTATAAGTGAGTTTAGTTCAAAAAGCATGAAATAAACACTAAATTTAAAATAAAAAAAACCCGACACACAAATCAAAAAAAGGGCTTGTACTTGCGTAGGGGGACTGTTACGTAAATGAAATAATAAGTACTTAACTGCTGTTACTATTCCTTGACAAAGAACATAGATTATTTCTATTTTATACCAAAAAATAACGATAAACCTGCAAGGGTGACAACATTGATAACCAAAAATACGCGATTTTTTTTTTTTTTTTTTTTTTTTCTGTATCCTGCTCAGCGCAACAATCTGTCTTTAGACATTTGGCTGCTCCTTTGTTTGAATTCATTTTGTAATAAAATTGGTCTTTGTAGCAGTGAGGAATTGTCCATTGACCACTCTCGCTTATTCTATTGGGAATCGGTTTATTAGAGTTGGAACACTGTTCCTCCTCAGTCTTGTGTACACAATACTTCTAGATCCCGCCAAATCAGCAGCCAGGGAGTTGACATGTTTGGTTAGTTTTTTCTGGTAGTTTTGACTACGGGCAGCGATTTCTTGTTTCACTGTTTTGAGCTTCAGATCTTGCAAAATGTATTTATTATGTATACATTTAGGGATGTTAAACATGGATCTAATGGCTTTCGTTTGAAACCTTTCCAGGATGTCAATGTTGCTGTTACTTGCTGTTCCCCAGAGTTCAATACCATATGTCCAAACCGGTTTCAATATGGTTTTGTAAATTGCCATTTTTCCTTCGTTGGTTAACTGAGACCTTTTACCAATCAGCCAGTACATGCTTCTTAGCTTTGAGTCTAGGGTCTTTCGTTTCTTCCAGATATGCTTTTGCCAAGTCAGCCTTCTATCTAGGTGCATGCCGAGGTATTTTGCAGTGTCATCGTGTGGAATTTGTTCTCCGTTTAATGTGATTGGGGGACAGTTACCTTTTCTTAGAGAGAAAGTCACGTGTGCGGATTTGTTTTGGTTCGCCTGAATTCTCCATGTCTTTAGCCAATCTTCGATATCACCAATGTGTTTCTGCAGGTTTGCTGATGCGACATGTGGGTTAGTATGTACTGACATTATTGCAGTATCATCTGCATACGTGGCAATGAAGGTATTGTCTGTTGTAGGTATGTCAGCAGTAAAGATGAGGTACAGCACAGGACCCAAAATGCTCCCCTGAGGCACACCAGACCTGATTTCGTACAGTTCTGATGTCACATGATTAAGTTTGACTTCGAAACAACGTTTGTGTAAGTAGCTTTCTTGTATGGGGAAAAAGGAGTGAGGTAAATATTTTTTCAATTTAAACAGAAGGCCGACATGCCAGACCTTATCAAATGCCTGACTAATGTCCAGGAAGACCGCATAACAGTATTTTTTGTTTTCCAGTGTGTGGCTGATCTTGTCTGTCAGTCTATGGACCTGCTCGATGGTGCCATGCTGCTGTCTGAATCCGAATTGGTGTCCAGGAAGTATGGTTTCTAGATGAGGACGCATCCTGTTGAGGATGATTCTTTCGAACAGTTTGCCAACCAAAGGGAGGAGGCTAATTGGTCTATAAGATGATGCTTCTTCCGATGGTTTGCCAGGTTTAAGAATCATGACAACTTGAGCAAGTTTCCACTGGGATGGGTAGTGGGATAGTCTCAGGCATGCGTTGAAGACACTCACCAAGAACATTATGCCTCTTTTTGGAAGGTTGTTTAGCAGTTCTGCATCTAATAGGTCATAGCCTGATGCTTTCCTTGGTGGTAGAGCTTTAATCTCTCGGATTATCTCGTTAGGGCTTACTGCCTTTAAGGGTAAGCATAACTGGTTCGGCGACTGCAGGTATTTGGCTATTTCATCATCCCTATCGGGGTCAGTGCAAGGTAAAGGATTAAAGACATTTGCTAAATGTTCGGCGAATGCGTTTGTTTTTTCTAAATCAGATCTAGCCCAGCCTCTGTCCTGTCTTCTTAATGGTGGGATATGAACTTTTGGTCGCTTAAGGTTTTTAGTCGCGCGCCACAGCGAGTAATTAGTGTCTTTATGTGGGGTAAGATAAGATAGGTGTCTTTGTAGGCAGAGGTTCTCATATTCTTTGATCATGTCATTCAACTCTTTTGTTGCTCTGTTAAACTTAGTTTTATCCAAAGGATATCTAGTTCTATGCCATTCTTTTCTCATTTTGCGCCGTTCGTTGACCTTCTCCATTATGTTCTTTGGGAATGCCATCTGCTTTGTCTTTGCTATCCTATTTTTAGGCGTTGAAGTGGTGGCTGCCAGATGTATTGTGCTGTTGAACATTTCGACAGCTGTTTCGACGTCTTCACCTGCTTTTAATCTGGTGTTTAGGTTTAGTTTACTTGATACGATTTCTCTATATAGGTCCCAATTAGTGCTTTTGCTGTGAATATTGTGAGGCGGCTCGACTGTAACAGCATGTTTGAACACGTTTAGTATGACTGGAGTGTGATCTGATGATAGATCTTCACATTTTTCTATCTTTAAGTAATTGTGTCCAAGGTTCTTTGTTACATAGAAATCTAGGAGATCTGGTATCTTATTGTGGTCCGTGGGCCAATATGTTGGCTCTCCGTGGGAAATGCATTCCAGGTTAAGGTCTAACGTCGCTTTATGTAATTGTCTTCCCCTTGGGTTAATTAATCTTGATCCCCAATATGTATGTTTCGAGTTCCAGTCTCCTCCACAGATAAACACTGAACCAAGTTGATTAAAGAATAGCTTGAATTCATCAGCCGCTATTCTGTGTCGTGGTGGGCAGTATACAGCAGTGAGTGTCGTTTCATTGTCCTTATGTTGTATTTTGATTGAGGTTGCCTGAATTTTTTCCATTTTGTAAGGTTCGAGGGAATGATGTTTGATGCAGTTTTTCACTATTACAGCAGTCCCACCGTGGGAGTTGCCCGAGGGGTGGTCAGTCCTATAAATTGTGTAATTGTCAAATTTTATGTGTGATCGCTGGGTAAGTCTTGTTTCTGATATCAGTGCAACATCAATTTTGTCGATATTCATGAACAACTCAAGCTCTTGCCTTCTGTCCGTCAGCCCATTAGCATTCCAGGTGATAATGCGGATATTTAGTCCCTCGGTGAAGCCAGGCGGGTTATAAGCTTGATCATCTGATCCATCATGCTGTCCATCATGTCTTTCATGATTGCTTGAAATCTATTGAACATTGTGTCCAATAGATTTGTTATGTCATGTTGGCCCGTTTCCGCCGAGGAAACGTCTGTTTGTGCTGGAGGCTTGGCGAGTTTGTTTTTCAGAGCATCAGCATAGCTGGTTCTTGGAAGGTACTTCGGTTTAATGTTTTCGTCCGTGCTCGGTTTTAGGTGTGAGGTAACATGTGTATGTTTGGCTTTTTCAGGGGCAGGTTTAATTTTTAGTATTTTCTCTTTGTATTGTTTATATTTATCGCAACCCTTATAACTTGCCGGATGTTTGCCTTGGCAGTTAGCGCAGGTAGCTTCTGTCTGGGGTGCAAGTTGAAAGCCTCCACGCGGCGCACCCTGGGCAACGTCGGCTCCAACTGCCCACCCATGTTGGGTGGACAGTTGGGGTGGGCGGCCAATTTCAACACACGAGGAAAGGTCACGGTTCCAAACACAGATCATCATCCATGATGGTCTGTGAAGGGAACCGGGCTAGAGGCGGGACGACTAGTTCGTTGCTGCGGTGGCCATCTAACGCCTACTCCCCCCTCTGCTAACAGAGGGTAGGTCGAGTGGGCGTGGAGTAGAGATGGAACCTAATCCCAAGGTCTCGCGTGCCAAGGGGATGAATGGCCGGAGGGTTTATATCCGGTCCCTAGCGCTGGGAAAGGGACCTCACCCTTAAAAAGGAACAAAAAAACAAAATATGGAAACACGACCAATGGATAATAATCCTCAGGCGGGTACCCTTGTGCAATGCAAGGGCCAGTCCCGCCCCTCTAGGGATCTCCTAGAGGGCAGCCCCATCGTATCTGAGGGGGGCACCACTGGTCCCGTAGGCCGGCAGACCCCTGCCGACCTGCGTCAAAGCCACGAGCGAGAAAAGGAGCTCCAGGTTCACTCGGAGCAACTGCGCGTCGTGGATGCACCGCTTGCCGTCTCCGACGGCAACAAGAGCCGAGGAGGCTCAGGTCCTGGAGACAACTTGTCTGACCAGGACTCGCGTGGCACCTCCAAAGTTTGGAGGAAGCGTCCGCGCAACAAGGACTCGGGGTCACTGGGTCTATCCTCGAGTGAGGAGAACCTATCGGCCCCGAAGGTGTCTACGGGACGGAGAGGGCGGGGTCGCGCGTTGGCGGGTGTTGCCGCCGCTCGGGTGCCGGAACGCGACTTGCGGGGTCGCTTCGTGCCTCGGCCCGACACCCCTGACGCTACAGAGTACGTGCAGAGCGACCCTGGGCACATGAGTGCGGACCAGAGCGGTGGCTCCACCACGTCCTTACTAGGCGCAAATAAGGCGGAGGCAAACGCCGCAAAGCGGGCGCAGCGACAGGCTGTCGCGGCTGACGAGGTCAGCGTGTTGGCCCGACAGGCCCGAGAGCGGCGTTTGGCTCGGACGGCTGCCGGTGGGGATATATCGGCGGTGGCGCTCAATCGCCAGGTGATGGACGGGCTAGAAGTCGTCCTGAAGGTTGCCACCAAGTCGGGCAACCTGAAGGGAACATTCACCCATGCCCTGAAGCAGGCGGTGAGTGACATTCAGGAGGCGGTCGAGGTCCTCAGCAGCCGCACAACCACGGATGAGACGGCGAAATTGTGGGAGGAGAACCGCCGTCTCCGAACCGAGTTGGAGGACCTCAAGCGGCAGTTTGAGCACCAGAAGGGTGCCTCTACCATCACGAGCCCATCACAGGCCCCACCTTCAGCCCCATCCTCGGCTCCGTCATCGGCCCCTGCACTTGCGGATGCGGATATTGAAAGGATTGCGCGCATCTGCATGATGCAATGTGGGCAAATGGTGAGTGCCCGGATGGAGACAATAGAGGCGAGGTTGCCCCCAGCCGAAAACATCCGCCCACCACTCGCTGCAGACAAGCGGAGACAGGAGAGGGCCGCTAAACCTGGGCCGGCAGCTACGTCGGCTGAGCAGAGAAGTGCCGGGAAGGGAGCCACAAAGCCCACGGAGGGGCCCAGTAAGCCCGTTGAGGGAAGGTCCGCGCCCACTTCCCAGTCGGCGGCTGCGACCCCAACTTCACCACCTGGCCCCCTCACGGAGGCCTGGACGACGGTGGTCAAGAAGGGCCGCCGTCGAAAGAAGAAGACGGCGACGCCGGCAACCACTGGAGCACCCGCACCAGCATCGAACAAGGCCACGGGACCGCCTAAGGTCAGAGCCCCACGCTCCGCGGCTGTAGTGATCACGCTGCAGCCCGGCGCCATCGAAAGGGGCGTCTCTTACAAGGCGGTCCTGACAGAGGCGAGGGCCAAAGTCGCGTTTCCCGACCTTGGAACACCGTCCGGCTTCAAAATGAGGCCGGCGATTACGGGGGCGCGGCTACTCGAGGTGTCAGGTGCCTCAAGTGCTGAAAAGGCGGATATTTTGGCTGCCAAGCTGCGGGAGGTCCTCAATCCTGAGGACGTCCGGGTGTCCAGGCCGATGAAAACGGCTGAGCTGAGGGTCGACGGTCTGGACGACTCAACGACCCCAGCTGAGGTCGTGGCGGCCATCGCCCGAGCCGGCGGATGTCCGTCCGAGGACGTGCGGACGGGCGAGATCCGCGCCGACGCTACTGGGCTCGGTATGATTTGGGTGCGGTGCCCGGTGGCGGCGGCGCAAAAAGTCTCAAACGGTGGACGACTGCTGGTGGGGTGGGTTGCAGCGAGGGTCAAGATGCTGCAACCCAGGGCATTGCGGTG
Organism: Orthosia gothica; assembly: GCA_949775005.1. Classification (NCBI taxonomy): domain Eukaryota; kingdom Metazoa; phylum Arthropoda; class Insecta; order Lepidoptera; family Noctuidae; genus Orthosia; species Orthosia gothica. Next base: position 14,558,498 of record OX459040.1, read on the forward strand.
CTATCGATGCCTGGACATTGGGCATGTCAGGGCACGATGCACCGCCGAAACAGACCGCAGCGAGCAGTGCTATCGCTGCGGTAAGCCCGGCCACAAGGCGGCCCAGTGCTCCGCGACGCCAAACTGCAGCCTCTGTACAGCTGCAGGGAGGCCCGCTGGGCACAGAGCGGGTGGAAAGGCCTGTGGCGCACCCGCGCAGCAGAAGAGGAGAAGGAGGGCCAAGGTTGCTGGCTGCTCTTCGGCCGACTCCCGGCCTAGGAATGGAGAGGAGGGAATGGATTGCGCATAATGGCGCTCTACCATTTCCTCCAGGGCAATATCAACCACTCTGCCAGAGCTCAGGATCTCTTGCTCCAGAGCATGGCAGAGTGGTCGATTCACGTGGCTGTGGTCGCCGAGCCGTATTTCGTCCCACCCAGAGACAACTGGGTTGGAGACCTCGACGGTTTGGTGGCCATCATTGGCGGGGCTCTTGTCAGCCCGTCCCGAGGTCACGGCTGGGTGGCCGCCCTCGCGGACGGCGTTGGCATAGTTGGGGCGTATTTTTCGCCCAACAAGAGTCTCGCCGACTTCGAGAGTTTCCTTGTCGAGTTGGGCGCCGTCGTAGGCCGGCTCCACCCTCGCCCTGTGCTGTTGCTCGGGGATCTCAACGCCAAGTCTTCGGCGTGGGGATCTCCAGTAACCGATGCTAGGGGTGAGGTGCTGGAAGAGTGGGCAGTCACCACTGGCCTGGTCGTTCTAAACCGGGGCTCGGTCCAAACGTGCGTGCGGCAGCGGGGCGGTTCAATAGTGGACGTATCGTTTGCTAGCCCTGCTGTCGCGAACCGTGTCCGCGACTGGCGTGTCGCCGTGGAGGTGGAGACGTTATCGGATCACAGATATATCCGTTTCGACGTCTCCACCCAGACCGCAGGCAGCCACGGTTCACCGGCCCCGCGAACGGACGGTCCACGCTGGGCTCGCAAGCGCATTGACAGGGAACTTCTCGAGGAGGCCATTATTGTCCAGGCCTGGATCCGGGAGTCGGCAACGACCGGACCCGTCGACGTTGAACAGGAGGCGCTGTGGTTCCGCGGGGCGATGACGCAAATCAGCGACGCGTCCATGCCCCGGGTCCATGCACAGTCAGCGAGGCGCCAGGTGTACTGGTGGTCCGCCGAGATTGCACAGTTGCGTGTCGCGTGCGTAGCGGCCAGACGCCAGTACACCCGATACCGGAGGAGACGTCGGCGGGTCCCTGACGAAGAAACCGCGCGGTATGAGGTGTACCGCGCGGCGACGGCGACTCTGCGGCTGGCCATCGGTGAGGCGAAGAAGCGAGCCAGGGAGGAGATGTTGGAGACTCTAGACGGGGATCCATGGGGGCGCCCTTATCGAGCGGTTCGAGGGAAACTTCGAGCCGCCGCACCTCCACTTACGGAGAGTCTCCAACCCGAGCTGCTGGAGGAGGTAGTCGCAGCCCTCTTCCCGGCGAGAGCGGAGCACATTCCGCCACCGATGGCTTTGCCCACAGCCGCAGAGTCTACAGAGGAGGACGCCATCAGCGTCCCAGAGGTGACACAGGCAGAGATGGGGGCAGCCGTGATTCGGCTCCGGGCCAAGAACGTGGCTCCGGGGCCCGACGGGATTCACGGCCACGTGTTAGCCCTCGCTCTGAAGGAGCTAGAGCCCTGGCTGAGAGGACTCTTCACAGCGTGCCTTGAGCGGGGCCAGTTTCCCACTTTGTGGAAATCTGGTCGGCTAGTCCTGCTCAGGAAGGCGGGGCGCCCTGCGGACTCGCCGTCCGCGTACCGGCCCATAGTGCTACTAGACGAGGTGGGTAAGCTGTTCGAGCGGATTATCGCTGCCCGCCTCGTCAGCCACTTGAACAGAGAGGGGCCGGACCTGGACGAAAGCCAGTTCGGCTTTCGGCATGGGCGCTCTACCATCCACGCTATATCGCAGGTGAGAGTCCTGGCGGAGGAAGCGGTGTCCCGGGGTGGGGTGATGTTGGCGGTGTCCTTGGACATTTCCAACGCCTTCAACACCCTGCCCTGGAGTTGTGTTCGGGAGGCACTTCGGTATCATCGAGTGCCTCCCTACCTCCGTCGTATCGTCGGGGCTTATTTGGCGGAGAGGTGTGTCACCTACGCGGGACGTGATGGCGTCGGAAACCAGCACCGCATGTCGTGCGGTGTTCCACAGGGCTCGGTCCTGGGCCCGCCCCTGTGGAACATCGGGTACGACTGGGTGCTGAGGGGCGAACTCCAACCGGGCGTAGACCTGACGTGTTATGCGGACGATACGCTGGTCACTGCCCGGGGGAGTTCGTACAGGGAAGCAGCGTTGCTGGCGACGGCTGCGGTCTCACAAGTGGTGAGCCGCATACGGCGCCTTGGCCTGGAGGTGGCCCTCAACAAGTCGGAGGCTATGGTCTTCCATGGTCCCCGGCGGGCGCCGCCGCCCGATGCCCACATCGTGGTTGGGGGGGCTCGAATCGCTGTCGAGTCTACCATGAAGTACCTAGGATTGGTGCTCGACAGCCGGTGGGATTTCGGCCCCCACTTCCGGCGGCTAGCGCCCAAGTTGTTGGGCGCGGCTGGGGCGCTGTCAACGTTGCTTCCCAATCTGGGGGGCCCGAGCGCCGCCTGTAGGCGGCTCTACGTGGGGATCGTGCGATCGATGGCCCTGTATGGGGCCCCGATCTGGGCGACTGACCTGACGGCCGGCAGCATCGCTGTTCTGCGGAAACCGCAGAGAGCGATGGCCGTCAGAGTCATCAGGGGGTATCGCACGATCTCCTACGAGGCGGCTTGCGTACTGGCCGGATCCCCGCCCTGGGACCTGGAGGCGAAGGTACTCGCGTCACTGTTACTGTCATATAAAGTTGCGTCAGTCTCAGCTCCGCGAGGTCCTGGTGGCGGAATGGCGGGACCGGCTTTCACGCCCTACCGCCGGCCTCGTTACCATCGAGGCGGTCCGGCCAGTGCTCGAGCGCTGGCTCGGGAGGAGGCACGGCTCCCTGTCGTTTCGGGTGACGCAGGTGCTCTCGGGGCATGGTTGCTTCGGGAAGTACCTGTGTCGCATAAACAGGGAGCCGGACGCCCGGTGTCACCACTGCGTCGACTGCCGGGAGGACACGGCGCGGCATACGCTGGCAGAGTGTGCCGCTTGGGAGGAGCCACGCCGTGCCCTCATCTCTGAAGTAGGCAGTGACCTGTCGCTGCCGGCCGTAGTCGAGTCTATGGTCGGCAGCGAGGAGTCCTGGGACGCGGTGGTATCCTTCTGCGAAACAGTCGTCTCGCAGAAGGAGGCTGCGGAGAGGGAGAGGGAGATCTCATCTGCTAACCCGATCCGCAGCAGACGCGCCGGGCGTCGACGGAGGGCGGACAACGCCCTCTTCCAGCCCCCCTAAATGGGTCCAGGGGCGACGGACTCGGGGACGTCCGTCGCCCCACACACATCAGGACCCGAGGTGGCGGCGCGTAGTGTTCCTCGCGCGCCCCTCTTAGACGTCGCGGGGGGAGTCAAACACCTCACTCCCCCTCCAACCCGAGACCGTGGCCCGCAGAGGCGGGCCGGCACTAGCCGGGGGTTGCGGAAGTATCATTGTTCCCGCGACCCCCAGCGTAGGTGTGAGATGGAACACCGGGGTGGTTTTTAGTCAGTAGGAGTCTGACAGACCCCTCCGCCCCCCCCAGGGCGGAGGACATCCGATGAGGATTTTCCACCCCGGAACAAAAAAAAAAAAAAAAAAAGGTAGCTTCTGTCTCCGGGGGTTTGGTGCATGTTATTGTTGGGTGATCATTGCCGCATTTTACGCATCGGAAAGGTCTGAAACATTGGTTTTTTGAGTGTCCAAATCTTTGACATCTTTTACACTGCAGTACCTCTTTTTTCTTGTAGGGTGCTTCGATTGTTACTTTGACGTGGTTGATGTGCTTTATATTGAATATTTCTCTGTTATTGGCTTGTGGCTCCAGGTCTATGAAATAGAGGGGAAGTTTTTCTTTAGTTGCTCTATGTAACACATTAACTATTTGACGTACTTCATGTCCATTTGCTTGAAGCTCTTCTTTGACCATAGCAGTATCTTCTGAGGCATGCAAACCTCTAATCACTACTCTGTAGGCCCTTTCGCTCTTAAGTTTGTAGGTGTAGTGGTTGATGTGGTTGGCTATGAGGTTGTCCCTTATCAGTTTGTAAGTTTCAATGTCTGCAGGCATTAGCTTGATAATGTGTCCAGATTTTAGTGTGAACATGGTATACTTGTTTAAATCGACAATTTTGTTTAAGACGTCTCTAAGAGGTGTAATATCCACTATGCCAGTTACAAAAATTGGTTCAGGCTTCGGTATATATTCCTTATGTTCAGTTGCAATTACAGGATCTTCGACACTAAGGATGTCGAATGTGTTATGTACGGGAACTGTGTAGTTAGTTCTTTTAGTGGATGTCTGCTCTGTTTGACCTTCCTTGGGGCTATCTTGTCTTTTACGTTTTTTGTTAGGTACTTTGTCTAGCTGCCACTTTTGATTTGAGCGTTCATCATTCTGATTTTCGGAAAACTCCTTTTGGCTTGCCAGGATGGTTGTTGTATCTTTGACTATCATGTGGTTAGGTTGGACAGTATTATTATTGTATTCCTGAATTTCAGGCTGCTTATCTGTGCTTATGCTGCCACTGAAAGATGAGGACCTCGGTCTAGATTCAAATAGTCCTTTGTGGAAGAGTTGTTGGGTGTAAGTTTTCTGGGTTTTATTTTCAGTCATCTCACTTGATTCCCACGAGTATGGACTCGCATACAGGGTGAGAAGGCTGTATACAATGAAGTTCACCAGGTTCACTCACTGTCTATTCTATTCTATATTTTATATGGCAAGCAAAGCCGATGTCGACTATTCTGCCAATGTCTAAAGTTAGATGAAAGAGCAGGTATATTTTATTAATAATTTAAAACAGAAGAAACTTTATACACTGACAAAGTTGTTTGCTTGATACATTTGACACTTGTTGGGTTAGTACGGGACTGAAACAAACAGAAAAAAAAATACATAAATACTATAATTGTTAACACATTAAAGATAAGTACGTTTTATGCCACATAATGTAGGGTAGTTGACAGGTTGTGAAAGACTCATAATTTTATATTATTGTGGCGGATAAAAATCATCAACGCCACAAGGAGTTCTGGGGAGGAATAAGTCAGAAGAGATGGGAAATTTATTGGGAGAGGGATCTTAAGTTTAGAGAGACGGCGGTATAAATCCAGTGAGGGGACATTATTTGGACATTCAAAAAATATGTGATCTAAGGTGCCCTCGCCCAATCCGCACTCGCAGAGAGAGGAGTCGCGTATACGGATTTTGTGAAGAAAGACAGGGGTGCAACAAAATCCTAAACGGATTCTACAAAGGACAGATATAGCTGTTTTGGAGACCTTTCTGAAACCAAAGAACCATGGTTTTGGATTTATGACCGGTTGGACAGCATGGAAAAATTTGCCTTTCTTCCTACCAGACATATTCCAATGTGCCTGCCATGAATCCTGGAGACTCAATTTGGGGAGGGACAACAAGTCATAGCTCAGGTGAGTGTTATGTGAGATATCAGCATCAGATGAACAGGCATCTTTAGCCAATACATCAACACATTCATTGCCCTTGATGCCACAATGACTAGGTATCCAAACTAGCTGAACCTCTCTTTGACTAATAGCACAAGTTAGCAAAGATTTTTTAATTTTTAAGATAAGAGGGCTATGTAGTTTACTTCTGAAAGGACTTTGTTCGAGGGCCTGCAAACAACTAAGAGAATCTGTAAAGATAACGGCTTTCTCAATGTTAGTGTGTGACTCTATAAAAAGGCAAGCTTCCAGTATAGCCACACACTCGCCTGTGAATACAGAAGACTCTTTAGGACACTTGAACTGTAATACAATTCTAGAGTTTTGGTAATATACCGCAGCTCCAGTGTTGTTAAGGCTATTTAATTTCGAAGCATCAGTGAAGAACAGTTGAAAGCCATTCCATCTCTCGCCCACCACCGCATTGAAGGTCGAATTAGCTGATGGGGATCTTTTAGATATACCAATATTATAGATAATTTTGGGGGTAAAAAATAATACTTCGTAAGCGAAGTCAAAAAGGGGTAATTTAGGGTGCTGGAGAATCGGACAGTCTAAATTTTGAACACTCCGAAATGATTTTATGATTAGTGGGATTTCTTTATTTCTCCAATAATTGGCGTTTCTGCATAAGGCGTCTAGCTCTTGCAATCTAGCTATAAGGGGATGAGACGACCTAGCGATTAACCTATATAAAAAACGGGTGGCAAGATATTGCCGTCTTAAGGCAAGGGGAGGTTCGGCACATTCAACCTGCAATGCGTTAACGGGGGTGGACTTCATGCAACCAGAGATGATCCGAAGGCACTTGGACTGAATCTTATCTAGTCCCGCCAAAGCACCTTTGTTACAAGGAATGAAGTGATATGTTCCATAGTCCAGGACGCTACGAACTAAGGCGTTATACACTAACTTCATGGTGTAGGGGTGAGCACCCCACCAGACACCCGCTAAAACTTTTAAAATTGAAATGGTTCTTTCACATTTTTTAATGAGGGAGTTTATGTGAGGCTTGCCAGTTAATTTAGAGTCTAAGAAAACGCCCAAGAACTTAACTTTATCAACTATTGGGATATTATGACCTAAAATGCTCACTGATATCTGAGGGAATTGCCTTTTGCGAGAGAAAATTACTGCCGAGCTTTTCGGTGCGGAGAGGGAAAGACCATGGCTTAAAAGCCACTGGCTCAGAGAGTCCAAAGAGAGGCATAGAGAAGACGCCGCGTCAATAATGGAGGAATCTGTCACGTATAGGGCAATGTCATCGGCGTATTGTAGGATCTGACAATTATTGTTTAAGCAAGACCCAATATCGGCCGTGTACAAATTGTACAACAGGGGACTGAGGACAAAGCCTTGAGGGAGTCCCCTCCACGCCTGCCTCTTATCGAACTCCTCTCCCTGAACTCTCATAACCAATGACCGGGACAAAAGAAGTTCACATATACACTATATCATCTTTGTCGGTAGACTCAGCTGTTGCAATTTTTGCCTGAGTACGGGAAGAAGTACGTTGTCGTATGCGGAGGAGATGTCGAGGAAAGCGGCAACAACAGATTGGTTTCTTGAGAAGGCCAAACGGATATCTGTGACCAGGACGCCAACACTATCCATAGTACTAAGCCCTTTCCTAAAGCCAAATTGGAAGTTCGGCAGCAAATTTCTCGATTCGACTAACCACTCGAGACGATTTTTTATAAGGTGTTCTAGTAGCTTGGCTAGGACCGAAGATAGAGCTATTGGCCTAAGGCCATTCGGATCATTTGCATGTTTGCCAGGTTTCAGTAATGGAATGATGATCTGTAGCTTCCACTGATCTGGTACCCAGCCATGACTATAGCAGAAGTTAATTATGTTCAAAAAGTAAGTTCTCGCCTTGTCGCCAGAGTGAGAAATAAAAGAATATGGTACACCGTCAATACCAGGAGCTGAGTCCCGGACATGACGGAGCACCACACTCAGTTCTTCCAAGGTAAATGGTGCATCAAATGGATCCTCTGTTGAATTAGGTAAGTGGACATTCACACACTCAGAAAAGAGGGGAACATATGGTGGTGCTATTTTGTCAAAGAAAAGTTCAGCCGTTTCCCTAGTTACTGGTGAAGTGATAGAAGGGGAACAACCTCGCCTAAACCTGTTGACGTTTTTCCAGACTGCTGAGATTGGAGTGGAGGGGGACAAGGAGGAACAAAATTGAACCCAGCCAGCGCGTTTCTTCTTGCGAAGGAGACGTCTGACCCTGGCATTGCACTGAAGATATGCCAAGAGATTACAGGTACTCATTTCTGCATTGTAGCGCCTCTCGGCCTCATTCCTTGTTTTAACTGCTGAGGTGCATTCTGGATCCCACCATGGAGGTGAAGGGATTTTATTTCTGGCACTGTTTCTCAGCGGAAAAGAGGAATCTGCACTCGAGGTAACAGCTGTGACGAAACCCTCATAACAGCTTTTGGCATGGCAGTGACCAGAAGAATCTGGTAAACATGGATTTAAATTTGGAAGAGAATCAATTTTATCCTCCAATAATGATACAAACTTAGTCCAATCTGGTTTGGACAGGTTGTATTTCAAAAGTGGAGGAGAAGTTTTTTCTAAATAAGTTCTATTAATTAGAGATATAACAATGGGGTAATGGTCACTACCATGTGACAAGGTTGTACATTCCCATTGAGTAGATGCAGCTAGTTCAACCGAACAAAATGTAAGGTCTACACAACTCTTTTGTTGACCAGGAGGGGAACGACGAGTTGGACAGCCATTATTCAGAATGCAGAGATCCAGATCATCCAACATCTCAACCAGAGCTACACCGAAGGCATCACAGCGTTCAGAACCCCATCTATAATGGTGACAGTTAAAGTCACCCATGACCATCAATGGGCCTTGTACATTGGTAAAAATGTTTCTTAAAATAGCTATAAAATCAGGGTGTGGGTGTGCAACATAGATAGAAAACACTGTGATGCCCTCAACCCCTCCTGCTACAATACTCAAATTGCCCTCAAATAAAGGCAAAGAAAGAGGAGAAAGTGGGACCCGATTATTAACGAAGAGAGCCGACCCTCCGTACCCATCGGATCTATCACACCTGAGAATGTTAAAATGTGGCATACGGAAGCTGAGACTTGGGGTGAGCCAAGTCTCAGCTATGGAACAAGCCAATGGCTTGTATTTATTCAGGAGGAATATGAGGTCGTGCTTTTTATGAAACACGCTCCTCACATTCCACTGGAGAAATATTTGGTGGGACGCCATTTTTAAAATTTAATAGTAAAGATAGTAGTTGTTCGGCAACGTTGGACGGTATTTGAGAGTTACTACAAGATGAAGTAATAAGTGAAGGTAAAAGTTTAATTAAGAGTTCAATGATTGAAATAGTATTATTAATGGGGACATTATCATTAAGAGCACAGCCATTAGACTGTGAGGATTGGGGAATGTTTACTATTTGCTGATGAGCAGCTTTATTATAAGATTGAGAAAGTGGGGCATGGCTCCTAGGCTTAAGAGTGACAGTTTTTCGGTAAGACTGCGATTTGGTGACATTGGCATAGTTGCGGGAAGCTGCTGGGATTGTTTTGCTTGCTTCAACATATGAGATTGATTTCTCAGCCATGACTGTCTTGATGGCTTTCTGCCTACCATGCTCGGGGCAAGACTTGCTATTAGCGAAGTGGTTTCCCGAGCAAAGCACACAGAAGGCCTCGCTCTCAGCAATGTTGCAACCATCACCGGGGTGATCATGGCCACACTTACTGCAGCGTGGATTCGACCTACATACATTTGCAACATGACCAAATCTGCAGCATTTACGGCATTAAATAGTGGGGTAGATGTATTGTTCAACAGGGAGGGATGTGTAGCAGCAAAACACTCGTTTAGGTAAGACCTGTCCGTCAAATGTGAGTACACAAGTCTCTGTAGGCTTCCACTCTACTATCCCTTCAGTCTGAACCCTCCGATTGATTCTGCGCACCTTTAAAATTTTGCCAAAGCCTGAGGGCATAGCCAGATATGTTAGAGCCTCTTCTTCACTTAAATCTGAAGGAACTCCTGTTACTACGCCCATCCTGGTAATATTAAAGGTCGGGATCGCTGCTGTATAACCGTGTTTAGATAGCAAAGAGTTTACTATAAAAGCGTTTGCATCCTGAGGGGATGCAAACTCGACGGATACTCTATTTCTGCCGACTTTGTTAACTCCGCCACGAATGATGTTGGCTATTTTATTTAATATTAAAAAATTTCCGAAGTTCACGGGATGTAAGGTAGTGCCAGCATTAATCTGGGTTTCCACTCGAGAGACGTGTACAATATATGGTCCCTTATCCATAACCGAGTATTTAACGCGGCCAATTTGGCTCTTGGGTTGTTTATTAGATGTCAGCGTAGATATTTCTGCATTACCGGGACGTTTACGCGTTGATTGCGAGACTTCCATTTCCATTTCGGAAACGCTGCAGACTACATCTGCAAACTGCGATAGAGGATTCGGCGAGGGAGGAAAAAGGGGTAAGGAGGCTGGGATGTCAGGAGGATCAGGATCGGGCGGTTTATTCCTCTCCATTTTTATAGAGGCTAATTTATAAGGGGACAATCACAGTACAAACCTGTTGACAAACACAAGGACAACACACTTTTACACAAAACAAGTCCAAAAGTAGCAAAATTGCAAACAAAACCACAAGTATTCGGAACCACACGTGCTTTTCCAGAAACCTGTGGCGAGAATCAAATACTCACTGTCGTAATTATGTTTCACAAACGCAGCACTTTGCCAAATGTCAATCGACATTTTGACATCTGACGTTTATGGTAATATGAAAAAGAGGGTGGGTGAAGAAAGATTTTTTATTGCAAGTGTCACTCTTAATTCTTAATCACTGTTTTTCTTAGGAATCACTGATTATTATAAGCTACCAATAATTGTTCACAGTAATCACTAAGTAAGGTTCACTTAAGTAATGTTTTAAATAGCAAAATCGTAGTTTTATTCACTGAACTCTTTAACTCTCGAATAGCATGACTACGCGTGTTGACAGCAGTGTTGCCAATGACAGATAGTCAAATGTTACATGAGACCTCTCAAAAAGTTACATTTTCATGAGAAAAGTTACGTTACCTTATTTTATGTGGAAACGACACTAAATAATAAAATACTTCAATTTGACTTTTTTTCTACTTTGTAGTAAGCGGAACAAGCCCATTATTTGAATTTTCGCGCGGGCGGGCCCTCTTCCACGTCTACCACGGGTAAATCCATTGCGTTTAGTTTAGAAAATTCAAATTACAACAAGAAACAACTAAGTAGCTAGGTACCTACTTGGTCGCATTAGCGAAAAGATCGATAAACATAATCAAATCTAGGTTACGCCGGCCGGTAGGTACTCAGCCCACTCTAGTTCTTATAAACGAAACCAAAGTTACTTGACAATGAGTAATAAATAGCTAAATGAACTTCTTGAAGCTATGTGCAGTGCATGGCACACATAGATTATGCTATTTGACATGATAATCTTGATATTTAGTTGACTATTGATATAAAAATAAACATATTTCAGTTGCAAATACGATTTTGTTGTTGATTTACTGATTCCCTAAATAATTAATTATTAAATTAATACTACATTATATATAACATTTAATAACCAAGTATTATTAGCACAAACAATTCGAAAACAAACCAATCACTACACCATTGACGAAATAAATTTAATAAAATTACATCCACAGATAATACCTTTCGTATTTATTTACTGTTCTTTGGAGATAATAAAAATTTAGCAAACAAAACACGACGCTCACTCGCTCGCCGGAGAAAATTTAGATATACACGTGTGTGAGTGAATAAAGTTAGGGCACAGGTGCGACAACACGACAAACAAAAGCTTTCTAAGATTCGTTACGTTTCACGATTATTTTTTGTTTGTGGGCAAATATTTTAATATTTTTAGTAAGTCCTAAAAGTTACGTAAAAGTTACATTTTGAGTCGTGTTACATGGAGGTTACGTGAGACGGTCAAAAGTTACGTAAAATGTAACAAAAGTTACGTTCTGGCAACGCTGGTTGACAGTTGACAGCTATGTCCTACTTAATACGCGGTTTTAACATTTTTTTTTGTGTGATTCTATCTCAAAACCAGTGGGGACAACAATTTTGGTTCTCTAAAATATTTGCCCTGTAAAAAAGAAATGAGTGGTAATCCTAATAATATTCGTCGACTCTTGGGTACTTTGCATTATAATTGGGCGATTTTAGGCTACTTCAGACGAAATTTTAGGCTACTTCAGACGAAATTTTAGGCTTCTTTGGGTTCGACAAATCTGGCAACACTGTCGATCAAACAAAAATGGAGGACGCAACAATTATCCAAGAAACAATTTTCGAAGAAATAAAGTTTAAACCGAAGAAGAAGAAGAACCTTCGCCAACGGATCAAAGAAGATGATGATTCAGAAGATGAACAACATATCTTAGCCAAATTGCAAGAGACAAAAGTGCTACAGAAACTTCGAGAAAGGCCAAATGGTGTGAGTGTGGTTGCTTTGGCTACGGGTCAAAAGACCACGTTAGAAGAGAACATCACTTGTAAGGACCCGTTCAATGTTAAATCTGGTGGTATGGTGAACATGCAGGCGTTGAAAAGTGGCAAAGTCAAGCAAGTAGACGATGCGTACGACACTGGCATCGGTACTCAGTTCTCAGCCGAGACTAACAAACGCGATGAAGACGAAGAGATGATGAAGTACATTGAAGAACAATTGGCTAAACGTAAAGGTTTGTTCTATCACCTTATTGTCTGAAACAGAATATTTTTTGGATCAGTAGTCAGAATTCGGGCCTGCTGGTTGTTGATATTTAATTTTTGATGTGTCAATAATAATTTTCCAAAAAAACAGTTGCCGTTTTGTAATTTTATTTTACAGTGTGTACAGTGTGTGTTGCCAGTGATGACATATGGCTCTGAGACGTGGTCACTTACAATGGGGCCTCATCAGAAAGCTTACAGTCACTCAAAGGGCAATGGAGAGGGCTATGCTCGGCATTTCCTTGCGTGATCGAATCAGAAATGTAGAGATCCATAAGAGAACCAATGTTAACGACATAGCTCAAAGAATTGCCAAACTTAAGTGGCAGTGGGCAGGGCACATTGCTTGCAGAACGGATGGCCGATGGGGCAGAAAGGTTCTGGAGTGGCGACTCCGAACCGGAAGACGTTGCGTTGAAAGGCCTCCCACCAGGTGGACCGATGACCTCGTGAAGGTTGTGGGGATCCGCTGGTTGCAAGACGCATGGAACCCGTCAATGTGGCGATGCTTGGGGGAGGCCTATGTCCAGCAGTGGATGTCTTTCGGCTGATATGATGATGATGATGATGAATTTTATTTTAGTGCCATATGTTTTATCTTTGCAGAAACACATAATGAAGAAATGAAAGAATCTGAGCAAAATGATACATTAAAGTATTTATCACCCGAAGAAGCAGCACTGCTATCTCTGCCTGAACATTTGAGGGTTTCATCAGCACATCGTTCTGAGGAAATGCTGTCAAATCAAATGCTTAGTGGAATACCTGAAGTAGATTTGGGCATTGATGCTAAAATCAAAAACATTGAAGCTACTGAAGAGGCTAAAATGAAAGTATTGTGGGAGAGACAAAACAAAAAAGATTGTCCTTCACTGTTTGTGCCCACTAACATGGCAGTAAATTTTGTACAACATAACCGGTTTAATATGGATGGTGATGTTGCCAAGAAAAGGAAAGTAGTAAAGCCAGAAGTGACAAAAACTGACAGTAGTGTTATAGATGATAGTGTGGACAAAATAGTTAAGAAAGCCAAAGGTGAAAGAGCTACTGATGATTACCATTATGAAAAGTTTAAGAAACAATTTAGAAGATACTGAAACTCTTGTTTTATTTAGTGGAATCCATATCATACATCAAGCAGATGTGTGTGCGAGATGTTCTCAGTTGACAGCAGCAGCACTGTGTCGTTGTGAAGGCTTTTTTCTTGGGTCATTCTTGACTTGAATCAAAACAAACTAATTTTCATACTCTGAAAATTGCTCAAGCTGTGGTAAAATTGGAACCAAGTCAGCATGGTGATAGCTGGAGCAGTGGTTTTTTTTTTGTAAATTGATCGCATTTGGTTCCATTCCACAGCGATAGATAGATCACCATCTATATCCGTGGATCGGAACGGAACCAAATGTGATCAATGTACAAAAAATAATCACTATAGAATGTCAGCATGGTTTCTTTGTATGGGATGAGGCATCTGTATGCTAGTATTATATTATCTGTGGCTGGAGTATCTGTCTAGGGTCAGCCAGACATTGTACCTCATTTTCAGTCTACACAAAAACTTGACTTCAGATCTTTTCAGCAGTTGTTGGATAATAATCAATTGTTATTTTTGATGGTTTTGTTGTTTGAATGAGTTTAGAAGTGGAAAGTGTTTCTACTGTGTCGATGAGGGTTCTTATCTTATCTTATATATCAGTTTATTTTTCTATTGAAGTAGGTATTTCTACTGTGTCGATGAGGGATATAAAATTGTTATATTTGAGGGTCCATTGTCATTTTAAAAGTCTATTGGTAATTCATGCTTTTCATAAAAAATGTTGCAAAAATTAACTCTGGTATGACTTAGTCATGTTTATCAGTTTATTTTTCTATTTAAGTAGGTATTTCTACTGTGTCAATCAGGGATATAAAATTGTTTTATTTTGTGTCCGTTGTCATTTTAATAGTGTTTTGGTAATTCATATTGCTAAGTCATGATTTTTCGTTTTTTTTTTCTAGTTATCTCAAAACTTGGTTGTTGTTTTGGACTTAAATCCATTGGTTGTTGTGGGTTTGAATACACTTGTTTTGTGAAGTTTACACAAAAGTATTAAAATATGAAGTATTAGTAAAATAAATGGGTAGACCGTTTTTTTTACGAAAAAACAAAATTAAGAAAAAATACCTTATTTTATTTTTATTTAAATAGAAAGATCGAAGGAAACTGAGCGCATCCAACGTATCGGTTACAAAAAACTTTTTCGCTGAAAATACTTGTTCGGGCTCTACACTGGTTGGGAAGATGGAAAGTAGAAATTTGTACGCATGTGACATATGAACTAGTTTAAGAACCGCCACGATCAAATTGTGCCATTTCTACATGCAAGAATGTTTCTAAATCTAGTTCGTAACCAATCGGCTAGTAGAAATGGTAGCTCTATTTTGCAAAGATTTTAGAAACTTTTCTTTCAATTGCTCTTTGATAGATTTTGTCAAATTCGCATTATTTGCATTTTGCTTCTGTCTGCTTATTTCGCTCAAAATTACATCATCCTTCTCATCAGTGTTTTGTTGGTTTAACACATTGCAAAAAAATAACTTGTTAATATTTAAAATAGTCTCGTAAACTTCTGCGTTTGAAGCATTTGGCAATGTCAGTGCGTTGTGACTGCTGTGAGATTCGAACTCCTCATAAAATATTAGAGGGATTGTGTAGAAATTTTAATGCGCTCATTAAGAACGGTGACAATGATAGCATGGTGACAATTTCTAGTAGTAGTAATGACATGATCCATTATAAACTTGACATTCACAATACCTTGACATCTATAATAGAATGGTTGAACAACAATAACAAGATTAATTTAGACAAAACTAAAATCATACATTTTAGCCAACGATTGATTAGAAAATATGTTAATCGTAAATGCCACTAAATTCCTTGGACTAATAATGGAAATCACAAATCGAGAACGTTTGCAAAAAAAAATGTAGTTCTGCATTTGCATTGCATTTGCTAGCTGCAGTTGTGAACGTAGATACTTTGATTGCGGCCTACCATGGCTTAGTTGCGTCTCACCTAAGATACGGTATCATATTTTGGGGAAACTCTACCGACGTTAACACGGCATTTAAGGCGCAAAAGAGATGCATTAGATCTATGTTTGGGCTAAAAACTGTCGATACATGTAAACCATATTTTAAAAGGTACAAGATATTAACTCTTCCTTGTCTATATATCCTCGAAACCGCAATGTTTGTTAAAACAAACCCCAATCTGTTTCCACGTCTACAGGACGTTGTACCTCGTAACAGACGGGATATGACAGTTCTTCAAGGCTATTCAGCAAAAACTGCACTCATGCGCAGTAATATCGTATGCATGGCGCCTACTACAGGTTGGCCAAAAAGAGTTGACGAAAATTGAGGTCGCCACTATCGTTTATATGACATCATTAAGGGGGCTAAAAGCAAATGCGCCATTGTCCATAAATTGTATTTAGGTCATTCGAAGAAACTTTAGCAAAGCAACATTATATTCGATTGTCTATAGCAATGCATGTTTTTAATGTTTGGGAAGATATTTTAAATAGAAATCAATATGCATTCTATTCTAAACTAATATAAATTCGATAAAAACCTAATAAACAGACATGACAGTGGTGACTTTGCATCTCACATTGGACAGTGGTGAATCTGCGTCTAACTGACATTGGACAGTGGCGAATTTGCAGCTAAGGGAAAGGACAGTAGTGCATTTGCTTCTAAGCGTATTATTAGTAGATAAAGTACAGTCAACGAAACAAGGCAGATTGTTGTATTTTTTTTTATTCAATAAAGACGTTTATTTTATAAAAACCAGCAATACAGTAACAAATTAAGTTTTATTACGCAATTGAATTCGTAAGTCCGTAAGTAAATTGATTGATTGAGTTCAATTATGTTGGTAATTAAATTCTTAAGTCCGTATCAGGCACTGCAACTTCACAGACATCTTCATCTTCACAATCTTCAGTTTCGTTATCTGCTCGTAGCATTACCTTCTTGTAGAAGTTTAAATCATCCCTAGAATCCCAATTATCGCTTAAGTGTTTTTTTAGTAGAGCGTCAACATCTTTTATTTTATCTCTCTTTACTGCAACTTTGTCTTTTTCTATCAAATCCGGATTCAGGTCAATAAATGTTTTTCCTCTCTTTAAAACTGACTTGTAACTTCCGATATCAGCGTTATAGTTAGGCTCCCCTCTTACATAAACATCATTGCTTCTGTTTCGTTTTAAGAAAAATCTTTTGCATTGGTTAAATTGGAAGTGCCAGTTTCCCGGTGGACGAATTATATTTCCGAGAGCAGTTTTCCAATCCTTAACATTGTTCAGTAACACAACAGTCCCATATTTATTAAAGATTTCTATGTATTCCGCAGGTTTTAAAATGGTCTCCATACGTTTTATTTCCTTCTCAACAAGACCGAAAACCCGATCAGGTGGAATAAACGAGTGACCGGGAATGGGGAAAACTAGTTCGACTGTTTTAATATGGTGCGGTGCCTGAGTTGAGGATTCCGGCGACTGGGACCGCAATTAACTAGGACCGCGGTCCCAGTCGCCGGATCCGTAAAAAATGAATATTTTTCTTCCGGCGACTGGGACCACTCATAAATGATAACTGAAATAAAAAAATGTACAGTCAAACGAAAATTTTTTAGATGTAATAATTGAAGAAAAATCCTTTTTGATTTAAAAACATCATTTATTGATATAAAAAAAACAGCCTCTGACTACAGTTCTGTTATTTAAAACTTTCATAATAAAAACATACACATAAATCATGCTAATAATAGTAATAAAAAAATAACATAAATCGTGCTTATAATAATAATCAACAATTTTTAAACAATTAAGAATCAGAAAGTAATTATTTATCACAAAATCAGCCTTTAAGTGGTACCGTAAATATAATAAAAAAATAACATAAATCACAATAAAAATTATAAACGTAGGTACTATCTATGTCAATCACAATTAGTTTAAAATGGCCGTTATGGCTTCACCCAAAATCAGTCAAGTAAATAATTATCACGAAATCAGCCTTAACTCTGTTAAAATATAAAAATAATGTTATACATTTAAAACACCCTTTGACCACTGTTCTGTTATTTAAAATATACTTAACAAAAAGATACACATAAGTCATGCTTATAATAATAATCAACAATTTTCAAACAATTAACAATCAGTAAGTAATTATTTATCACAAAATCAGTCTTTAAGTAGTACCGTAAATAAAATAAATAAAAAAAACATAAATCACAATTAGTTTAAAATGGCCGTCATGGCTTCACAGAATCAGTCAAATGATATAATAACTTAAAACCTACATATAGATCAATTATACCCATATCCGGAGTCAATGTTTATCGTAATCTCTCCAAAAAATGGCCGATACTTATTTTACAATTAAGTAAGTCAGTAACAGAATTATATATTTTTTTCATCTTTGCAATCGAAGAATGCTTCCTCTTCGATATTTGGATACCGTTAGGATTTTTTAATGCTCCAGAATAGTATTTCATATCTTTTATGAGGCCTTCCAGCAACTGGGCAATGTTTGGCTTTGGTTTGATGTACTTTCTAATGTGGCTATTCCATTGCTCGACAGCATTATTTGTTTTGTTTAATTCCCCATAAGTAGTAAATGTACCTGCGAGTGTTGAATTTTCTAGCCATGTTTGTACAAAGTAGTCATTAAAGTTTGTAATTTCTGCACTAATTGGCGACTCTTCCATGACATACAACCAGCCATCGCACAGACGGGTATTTGACCCTAAAACGTGGCCAAAACTATTTAACAATATTTTTTTAATATTTCGGTGCTTGTATAGCCTAATTTATTGAAAAATCATGATTCAAAACCTAGTTGATGGCAAAATATCAATTGGAAAGGAATCTAGGTGTTTGAGAAAAGGTAAAGAAAAAATAATTATGTCACATTCTTACATTTTTATTTTATTAGACATTAAAAATCAGAATCAGAATCTTTTATTTGTGATACATAGTGATATATAAAAACCAACTATAAAACGGTATGGTAAGTACTCCTAATCTTTATTTTCCTTGTCCGAGTCACCACTGTCGAGAAATGGCAGTAACATTTCTTTTGCGGAAGAGGTAAAAGGTTTAGAACTTTTCTTAGGTCTAGGCCTAATTGAGCTAAGATACGGGTCTGAAGTGAGCAGCAGCCTATACAGAATATCCCTATTGCAATCTACACGGGAAAACTTTCGCGAATAATTTTCCCTATAATCTCGAAAATGCTTGTTCCTAACTTCTGCTGCTTCTTCAGACAAAGTTCCGATTGGGATCAGAGTGTTTTTCACGATGAGTGGCCCGTGCATCAGCACTTTGTGTACAGTGGGTGTCATCGGATGCCAGCTGTATAAGCTAACATAAAGTTCTGCTGTACTGTCACAATATGAAGAAAACTTTTCAATATTTATGTCATATCCACTCGAAATGACTTCCAAAATTGTTGCGAACCTTTTTATTAATTCCTCATTGATACCAGTTATAGCGGAAGCCTCCGCAGAAGATTTAAAAAATCTCCTACTCGTATTTCCGTCATTGGTATTGCCAAAACCAGCTTTTGGAATATCAACCAAAAGACCAAGTTCTTCTCGAAACCTTTCTTGGATTTCTTGCTTTTTAGTTTTTACGATGTCTTTTTCTGCTTGCGACCTAATTTGCCACTTCCCTACAGGAATCTTATATGCGACATGAAGAAGGCTTTCGAAGAATCTGATTCTAGCATGAAGAATTGAAAGCCCAAATTTAAAATTTTCCTTGATTACCTCTGAGCTCCTCACTTTATCGAGATTGTTAAAATCTGTTGAAGTTAATTTGCAAAGATAACATCTCATTGTAGATTTAGTATCTGTGGCAGCATTACATACCTTACCATCAATCATTGTGAATAATAAGGTGTGTTTGACAGAAACTTCGACTGCAGCACTTGTTAATTTGGTAGTATTCAAATCTTTAATTTGGTCTTCAAAATGCTTAATTTCTTCTTTCGTTGTTTCGGGAGTTTCTTTGATAAATCTTATCCTCATAGGCCTGCAAAATCTGTGTGAAGATGGAGAGTTGTTGCGCCAAATGACATTTGCATTTGTCATATCAGAACTAGGGTCATTGTTGCGCTTGCAAACTAATTGAACAGGGACCAAACTTGACTGAAATATATTAGCATCTGTATTGCTTGAGTTTTCAAACTTTTGCTTATATTCAGCTTGTTGTGATCCATCACATCCCCACTTATATATAAGTTCAAGTGATGACAGCTCCTCTACTGATAATGTAGAAATCACTTCCTCTAAATATAGAAACAATCGCTTAGCTGTGTGGTCCAGCAATGCTTGCAGTTTTATTTCAGCACAGGTCTCAGATATGGTAATGCTTTCAGGATCTGGATAGCATTGCTGTTTTTCTTTTTGGAGGATGGTGTAGCAAGGATAGAACTTTTTATTTGTCTCACGCACTATATCGTACTGTCTCCTTGTTAAATTTGCTTCGACAAACATGGATAACGCTGCAGTTGGTGATATTTGTGTTGCTGGTGATGATGACGTGTCACTTTTGCGCAAGGCGATGCGGTACTCATGTCCACGGCCACGAGTCAGTGATTCTGTAATTTCCTTCACAACATTTGCTCCATCAGTATCTCCACGCTCTCGAAGTGCCATTTGACCGGCATATAATAGCTCTCGAGCTCCGTGGCTTTCACGAAGATTCTCAGTTTTTCTGCGTTTGCTTCGTTCAGACAAATCGTCAAAGTTTTTATCTGGGCGCCCTGCATTACCGCTAGAAAGTCTTTTCCGAGGTATTTCAAGAGTGCCTTGAAGCCATTGTTCGTTGTTATTTAAAAATTTATGTTTAGTCCTGTTTGCTGCTTGCCATCTTGACTTAAAATCATGCTTGAATGTCGCAAATTTACGACGAAAAACTTCTTTTTTTTCGTTATCAAAAGAAGAGTCATTAATTAACTCTCCTTCAACTTCATCAAGTTTTTTAATCGTAAATCCATCGGAATGATTATGGATCATGTTGTAAATATCCATTCGCGTCAACACTCGAGTCCCTGACGTTCCTAGAACAATTAAAATCCAAAAATATAATCACAACCGCAAAACAAAGTTAGTTTTTATGGAGATCTTAAAACATAAAAATAAGGGAAATCCATATAAGAGGCAAAAAGTGGCAATTTTTCTTTCTGAACGTAGTCCACGAACAGCACCCGTCCGAATAGCACCGGCGCGAATAGCACCGAGCCTAGTCCACGAACAGCACCTATCAATATTTTTGGCAGGTGCTATTCGTGGATACAAATCTATTTTATTATTTGTGTCCACGAACAGCACCTACGGCTCGGCAGCCTAGTGCTGGGATGCATTTGTTTAACAGGACATTATTAAATGAAACATATCGATAAAAATCACTAGAACGTTTATTAAGAAAAAAGCCTTATGATAATAATTATTAATCTTACAAAATAATAAATCTGTAACACTTTCTTAATTTTTAATGTATCACAATCAGTCTCCACATATCACATTTATTGAAAAATCAGCAAATACAAATATTTCGGTCTAGGCGACATTTAAATATAAGAAAAAACAATAAAAAGTCTTATGATAATAATTACTAATCTTACAAAATTATAAATCTGTAACACTTTCTTAATTTTTACCCGACTGCCGAAGGAGGGTAATGTGTTTATCAGTCTATGTATGTATGTATGTATGTAAGTATGTATGTAAGTATGTATGTATGTATGTATGTTTGTTCCTATGTGGCGTTCCAGAGACCAAACGCGTTATCCGATTTTTTAATGTATCACAATCAGTCTCCACATATCACATTTATTGAAAAATCAGCAAATACAAATATTTCGGTCTAGGCGACATTTAAATATAAGAAAAAACAATAAAAAGTCTTATGATAATAATTACTAATCTTACAAAATTATAAATCTGTAACACTTTCTTAATTTTTAATGTATCACAATCAGTCTCCACATATCACATTTATTGAAAAATCAGCAAAATCAGCCTTAGATCCTTATTGATGTACTAATAACAGCGCTCCGTGAACATTTTGTATATTGTCCTTCACTATCCGTCGATTGCGCAGGTGTTACATTATTCTAATTTAAATTTAAAAATAGAAAGCCTTAAAATCGCAGCTTTTCCATGCAGTGGCCAAGAGAAATAAATCCACTTTTATATTCTTTTATAATATTGTCTATTAGTTGGTTTCTTTTTGCGGCATTTTTTTGTGAATTAGAAGTAGCAAATTTTTTTCGTATGTCAGTGAAATTCTTACAATTTTCCTGTAAGACTCTTAAAACATTAAGTAAGTTCTTATTATTTTTATTAATTGATTTGTTAATGACCGAATAATGAGTCTCAGTATAATTGTTCGTTTTGTGAGTCTGGCCATAACAACACCATTTGTTTGACCAAAATTTGTGGTCAATCCATTGTGTGATCATGTAGTCGTTAAATTTTGTTATATTACTATCTTGAGGACTCTCACTCATAATGTAAAGCCAAGCGTCATCTAAATCATTCGGTGGCAAATAAGGGAGCACTGTACATAGAGCAACGTGCTTTCTATATATACTATTGTCGTTAAGACCTAGCTCCTTCTGTTTTTTTTTTAACGCCTTCTTAAAGTGAAAGTAACATCCCTTTACTGCTACGTTGGGAAATACAGACAGTATTCCTCTCACTGCGGCTTCTTCAAAGTCACTCGTGAAAAAATCTACAGTCATTGCTGGTATCCAAGATTTTAATAATTGAAATAATGTTTTATATGTAGACATTTTTTTATTTAGAAGCATAGCATATGCTAACGGCTTAACGACACCATCGATATCACCATGGATACTATAAATCTGCAGAAAAGGTTTCGGCGCAGATTTAAAAGTTCCATCACAATACAGATGACGTGTTTTGGCAAGTTCTTCTTTGCTTCTTGACGTGGCGAATAGTAGAATTCGATTTTTCCCATCGTAGTAATCAGCTAACAAGAAGTCCAAATATTGTTTGGGTACCTTAAAATAAATAGATTAGCTTAGTTTAGGATTAAATGGTGCTGTATATAGATGTCCAAACATTATTACTATTATACTCCTATAATCCATAAGCAATATCATAAAATTACATTTTTAATAAATATAATTATAAAAAACAAATAATATTTAAAAAAAATATTTAATAATATGGGGAAAGTACCTAGAAAAGGTGTTCATAAATAGACAAATTAGGTAGATATATCATTGTGTGTAACAAAATCACGGATCTAGAAAAAAAATTAAAACACTAACTTTCAACGTACAGTTTTAGCAAAATAAAAAAATAGTTGTTTTAATTTTTTTACTTCATAGTCTATGTGAACTACTACCTACTGATTAAATTTATATATTTCAAATTGCAATTTTTTATATTGTGAATAAAAAAATAAAAGAATAATAATATAATATAATAATATTAATAGGATGGCGGCTAGAAGATTACTTACTTGTACCTCGCCCGCGGTTTTTGCATTTAGTCGGCTAACTCCACAAGCCCTATTTCTTATGTTATAAAGACTAGACTTAATGTTTTTATAATTTGGGCAATCGGCTACTAAGTTGAGACCTTCATCGAGTAGTTTATTTATTTTGCTCTTGTATAACGTAGGAATAGGACCATCGGTGGCTGCAGCTTCTTGTCGAAGTTCATCCATACTTTTCTTTATTTCTGTCTGGGCACTGCTCATGGGTTCACAGGTGTGTTCTGTAATTTTTATTACATCTTCATTGCCATCAAGCGTCAGGAACCCTCTACACGATATTTTTATGCACCGCCATAACACATTAGCATTATTTTTATATGTTTTGAATTTTCTGTACTGTCTATCACTATGTATTAGTAATGGCGCTCCTTTTCTACTGGAAATGTAGCTAATGTTACTATTTTTATCACTTCTACCGGCAACAGGCTCCATTATTGTGTTTTATAGATACTCACTAATAAATCTACTACACCTTTTGTTAGCACGGAACATACAGATACAAACTATTATAAACTATTCTTGTGACGTCCTTTGTGCCATGCCGAGCTATCCGAACTAATAATATTATTTGCAATTTTACGTAAACAAGCTCCGGAAGCGTTCGGTTAAATTCGTCATACTTTCGTGTGCTCCGGCGCATTGTCGCGTCGCTAGAACAGTGACAAGAAATCACGGCTACACGATAAACAGTCTTAACGCACTATCAGCCAAAGGTCCAATGTATGGCGTCCGATGGGTGGAATCGGTCGAAAATTGCTTGCTCGCAATGCGCAAGGGTACGACAAGCTGCACCCTATAAGAATTGTAGAGTAGCGATACTGTGTCACGTGTCTTTGCACGTTACACAGTATCGCTACTCTCATCACCTTTGATGTGAATAGACTGATTGTGATACATTAAAAATTAAGAAAGTGTTACAGATTTATAATTTTGTAAGATTAGTAATTATTATCATAAGACTTTTTATTGTTTTTTCTTATATTTAAATGTCGCCTAGACCGAAATATTTGTATTTGCTGATTTTTCAATAAATGTGATATGTGGAGACTGATTGTGATATATTATAAAATAAGAAAGTGATATTATTTAGTAAGATTAAACTAAGTCTAATTTTGCAATAAAGGTGAGGTGATCTGAAAAGACTGATTGTGATACATTAAAAATTAAGAAAGTGTTACAGATTTATTATTTTGTAAGATTAATAATTATTATCATAAGGCTTTTTTCTTAATAAACGTTCTAGTGATTTTTATCGATATGTTTCATTTAATAATGTCCTGTTAAACAAATGCATCCCAGCACTAGGCTGCCGAGCCGTAGGTGCTGTTCGTGGACACAAATAATAAAATAGATTTGTATCCACGAATAGCACCTGCCAAAAATATTGATAGGTGCTGTTCGTGGACTAGGCTCGGTGCTATTCGCGCCGGTGCTATTCGGACGGGTGCTGTTCGTGGACTACGTCTTCTTTCTACATAATATATCACAAATATATGTCCTACCAAACCTTATACTAGATATAATCCGATTATGCCCGATTATCTTACTTTTAGCCTTTTCTAAATTTGATTGCGGGAATGATTAGTGAAAAGTAATGCAGTTATCCAAAAACACTTTAACACTATATAAAAACAAATTATTTTAGAAATAACAATATATTTGAATAATACATACCAGGTTCTGCAATATCCATGTTGAAAATCTTCGGTGGAAACAGAATTTATCAATTTTATCAATTAATGAAAACTAGAAACTTTCCAAACACTCACTACAAAAATAAACGTGCAACCAACAGCGCAGTCGAAACTCGTCTGACTAGGTGTGTTCTGACAAGAGTCAGGTAAAAAAGATGGCCGCCCATTGTTCCTTAATCCCTTGGGTATAGGCAGGTAAGGCTAATTTCTAGGAAACGGGACCTTTTTTAAATTGAATTTTGGCCGCGTTTTAGGGTCAAATACCCGTCTGTGCATCGTCGACCATATCTAGTGGGAGATGAGAAAGCGCCGAACATAGCTGAACATGGTCTTTTCCTGGTTGAGTTTTGTCGACGCCCAATTCCTTCGCTTTACGCCACAAACTTTTTTTGAAGTGATAAATGCAACCTACTATTTTCACACCAGGGAAAAAATGTTTGACCGCTTGTATTGATGAAACTTCGAAGTCCATGGTCATTACAGCCGGCTCCCATTCGGGTATCTGGCTTTTTATGAGTTCAAAAAGCAACTTATACGTAGACTTCTTCTTATCAGGTAGAAGTGCGTAAGCTACTGGAACAACATTTACGTAGTCTTCATTACTTCCAACATCTGCATGTATAGTATAGAGTTGATAAAATGACTTAATACAAATTTTAAATGTGCCATCAATATAGAAATGTTTGCACAGTTTAAAATATTTTTTAATTTCTTCACTTGCAAACACAATTACGCGCTTTTTTTGCCTATAGTCAGCAAGCAACAATTTTCTGTACTTTTTTGGTACTTCGACGTCGGCAGCTCTGTGAAAAGTGACTTTTTTTGCTCCAATACCATCGTTTCTTTTTTTGTAGAGTCGCTTTTCTATGTTGTGAAAATGTGGTAATTGTGTAACATGCTGTAATCCCTCGTCTTTAAGAACTTCCATATTATTTTCAAACACTTGTGCAACAAGGATATTTATATCCTTTTGAACATCTTCTACACATTTTTGCA
This sequence comes from Orthosia gothica, assembly GCA_949775005.1. Taxonomy (NCBI): domain Eukaryota; kingdom Metazoa; phylum Arthropoda; class Insecta; order Lepidoptera; family Noctuidae; genus Orthosia; species Orthosia gothica. The sequence goes on from OX459040.1 coordinate 14,584,193, forward strand.
TTTGGCGGTTCACTTTATCTTTCGCGAGATCAATAGGTTCATGACAATGAGCAGTTTCGTACAAAATAGTCATCGCATCGACTCTGATTTTTACTGTCGCGTTGCAAACATTTTTTCTTGCACAACGCCATAGTTTTGAGCCATCTTTGTTTATTCTTTTAAGAATATATTCATAGCCAGCTCTTCGCAAAAGTTCACGTCCTCTTTGTGTGACATCAATATAAAACGACTGTTCACCACGTGAAGTTGAAGGACTTTTTTCATCCATTTTGATAATTCTAAAATCGAAAAAAAAATAACTATCAGATAATCTTAACAAATGACATTTTTTTTTGTGATATTAAAAAGTCGCATCAAAGATGAGAAGCAATCTAAAGTAAAAATATTTGTAACCACGTCGTTTAACCCCCTTATTAGCTTGTTTTGTTTATAAATAAGTTACTAAAAATTGTTTTACATACCTGAAGAGTATTAAATGAAGTCACTATACACCACCACTTACATCACACAATTTGCAACAAATATTCAGCGCAGTATCTTACAATGATCTAATATGACACTGTCTGATGCAAAACTTGACTTTCTTAAACTGATAAGCTTCTTGTTCGTGATTGGCCGAGCCAGTCATCGGGCAATGCAAAATTTCTCGTTTATAACAAAAGGGCTACCTGACCTTGAAATCGACAGGCAAAACGGACTCGAGTTAGAGAGTGATAGTCATAGTATTATACAATGCTATGCCCTTTGTGTGTGTTTTACCTGCATGTGTGAATTATGTTAAAACGGGCTAGCTTAATCTATTACTAAGCGCATAGGATAAAATCATGTCTAGAACGAGTCCAATGATATTCATATAAATAATTTAGAAATTTTTTCGTTTGACTGTACCGATTTTGGCTTGAATTATAGATTTTTTTAAGTTATCTATGAGTGGTCCCAGTCGCCGGAAGAAAAGTATTTATTTTTTACGGATCCGGCGACTGGGACCGCGGTCCTAGTTAATTGCGGTCCCAGTCGCCGGAAGCCTCCCTGAGTTAACCATTTGGAGCACATACCGACCATAATACTGTTTTTGTTCTGAGCGCCGCATCCATCCGCCACCAATCGAACAGTTTTGACATTTTCATTAAGCATTGTATTTTGAAGCGTGTTATAGACGGCTGACGCTATTTCATTTGCGCCTTTACGATATTCATCTTCAGTCCAGGTATACAGCGTTACGTTGTCCCTGTTCAAGGTATTTTCTGGCACCGACTTTACGACTCCAAAATTATATATATATAATTGGCGACTGTAATATGCTGCCTGATCAGATATTTTAGGCAAAACCTGATTTTTCTGACAATCAAAAGAAAGCACAACTAAATCGTCCCTTTTTTCTTTTAGCAGTCGATAAAATGCTCTGGCCTTCAGCATGTGTACCCTTTTCTCTGTCATTAAATTTACTTTTTCAGTTGGATCTGTTGACTTTTTTATGCGTTCAAGCAGCTCATTGCACTTAGAACAAGTGTCTGTACGAGGGCTTCCAAATCCCAGATTGTAACATGTGTTGAAGATTGATCTAAAATAACATTCACGTACTTGGAGTTCTTTGCTCTGATTATACATTCTCCACATTTTCCGAATGTTTAGAGTAGATGGCAAATATTTTCTCATAATGGTAGATCTGCAATAATGTGACTCCAAGCACTGAAATGATTCTATAAATCTTTTGACTTCTCTTAATTTATGCACATTTTTGGCCGATGTATGATCTCCACCCCTTTTTTCTTGAACTACGGTTCCTGTGCTGGCAAATGTTCGAGATACTTTTCTTATTCTGTGCTCGGTAACCCCCAAAATAGTTATGAAAGTTTTTTGGCAAACTCGTAATAACTTCACAGAATTTCTCTTCCGAACAAATAATTTTGTTATATTTCGTGTTGGCTGGCGCTGACCTACTCTTGGCCGGCGTCTTTTCACCATTGACACACTGCAGTGCTTCAATAAAAATGCATCTTGGTCCTTTTTATTTTTTGTCCTATAAAATTCTTCATGGAAATTTTGTACATCGAGCATCGTCAATTTACAACATTTAGGGGCAACGCAAATAGAAGACGGCGAGACGAAGGTACGGTACAGACACGGCGCAGATACGGTGCAGGCGCGATATCTGCGCAAACAGACGCGGGGACGATACGGCAAGTTAAGTCATTATAGAGCGTGATATTGACGGGATAAGACATGTATTCCTCTTCAGACGAAGATGAAGATGCACTGGCTTTGCTACAGATTATTAATTTACAGCAAAGACCAAGAAGGTATTGGATACATCCAGTGTGGAGAAATGCAGAAGAGCACAGGTACTATAAAATAATGGAAACATTATATGAATATCCTGATCGTTTTCGCACAGTTTATAAAATGTCACTGGAATGTTACCATATCGTATTGTCAAAAGTAAGAGAAGGACTTCGGAAGCAAGTTACAAATTGGAGAAAACCAATCAGCCCTGAAGAAAGACTACTGATAACTTTAAGGTAAGTGAAACTATTTTTTACAGATCAAACTTTTATTGACAAATCAAAAGATAATATTCATTGAAAATGTTTTTGGTTTAGCATCTTTGCTACAATTAGTATTTATAAATTGCTCTCAGTGTTACAGCTAATTTGAGTATCTGTCAAGCTGTCATCATGTGCTGTCCTTATCTCACAATACAGAATCAGCGCATGCGGACAGGGACAGCACATGACTACTCAAGCTAGCTGTCGCACTAAGAGCCATTTATAAATAAAGTTCAAGGCATTGGATAGTTCTCATTAAAATCACTTATTTCGTGTTCATGAGATTGGATAGATGTCTCTGGATTCGGGTGAGGTGTAGCTGGAGTTATTGGTGAAAATATTGGCAAACATAATGTAGTTGGAGTTGCCGGAGGTGCTAAGGATTGTGCTCTTTCATAAGCTCCCGGTGTCCGCGTTTGCTGATATTCTGAAATGCTGAGTTGATAATAAGCTTTCTCATCATAAGTTCGGTGTCTTGAAGGCCCAGCTATTTGTTCAATTACAGCCACTGCCGCCGGTGGTGCTGGATTTATATACTCTCCGGATATCAAAGTCAGCTGAGTTTCCGGATTTTTGTTAGCTGCTGCAGTATGTTTAGCTGTCTGCTGAGTCGAGGTAAACGAAGGTGCTGGACTTGTATTAGCTCTGGATGTAAGAGTCTGCTGGGTTGCACCTTCATTAGGATCATAATCTGTCTCTCGAGAAGGTGTTCGTGGATAATACGGCTGTGTCCTAGGATAACTAGGTACTGGGTCATTTAAAATTTGCTCTGATAAATTGAGAACGCCCATTTTAAATCTTCGTTTTTGGGCTGGTGTCATTGATTTCATATCTGGAAGCATGCTTTGAAAAAAAGCTAGATCGCTGTCTGTTTCAGGCTCAGCTCTATGTATGGTCTACATTTGTAATGCTCTTTGACTGAAATATTCATGTGCTGATTTATTAACATCTTTTAAAGAGATTGCCCTAGATTTATTTAATAGTTGTAGCAGTGGCGGTGTTGGCGTGGATTGATTGGAGATGGAATCCGAATTTGTGTTTTCAGAAGCTAGTTGACCAGTAAACAGTGTCTCATCGACTTCTTCACTATCATTACCGTCTGTGCAATCATATTTGCTTAGATTGCTTTTGGTTGGTCGGGACTTCAAGTAATTGTCTAAAAAATGTAGATGTGGTGAAAGGTAGTACTCTTTAATCGTCTTTGCACCTGATCCAGATGGCAAATCTAGCCTTTTCTTGTTTTTGCTGTAACTACATCGAATATTCTTCCACCGTTCTTTACATTCTTGGGCTGAAAAATATTTAAGGAGATTAGTTACAATGTGTGTTAAGATTGAGGTGCCACTTTTCGCATCGTAAAGTGGCTAATGGAGTTATTTAGTAGTAGTTTAGAAAATTTTGTAGAACGGATATTGGATTTTGTATTAGAATACTTCAAAAGTTAAATGAATATAAAGGTGGCACCTCAATCTGTTTGGATTGAGGTACCACTCAGAACTGGGAATATTATGGATGAGTTTTCATCAAAATTTCGTAGTACTCCAGAATTCTGGAGTACTACAAAATAATACAAAATTTTGATAAAATTTCATCCATAATTTTCCCAGTTCTGAGTGGCACCTCAATGCAAACAGTTAGATTGAGGTGCCACCTTTATATTCATTTAACTTTTGAAGTATTCTAATACAAAATCCAATATCCGTTCTACAAAATTTTCTAAACTTCTACTAAATAACTCCATTAGCCACTTTACGATGCGAAAAGTGGCACCTCAATCTAAACACACAAATGTTACATACTTATTGCTATTTTATTTTTGTTACAGATACTACTCAGATGGCTGTTCGTTTACATCACTTTCTGCCCGGCTAGCATGGCCTACTGTGACATCGCTTAAGTCACACTTTTAATCACAGTTTGGGCGATAAACTCATTTTGTCTTAAATGCTAGCACGGCGGAGTGAGATATTTTCTTGACTTGTGGCATAACTTTTTGACATTAATTTTGTTTTTTTTCGGCAATTTTCCAATTTTATTGCCGTTTCATTGCAACCTTGGCCATAAAAACCATTTAGGTTCTGAGAAGCATAGCCTTACGACGCACTGTTTCCGAATTATGGGCTCCGTATATTATTTTATTTTGCATAAAACGCTCTATATTTCCAAAATTATATCTCGAAAACGGTATGTCCTAGGCAAAAAATAACCAAAATTTAGCCCCCCCCTTTGCTACCCCCATGTTAGCAGCATCCCAAAATGAATATCAAGTTTTTTTTTTTTTTTTGCTTTGCTTGGTTGCCGTAGACTTGAACTACGGTCATGACAAGTTATGATAAAATATGTCATGTCTTACTATTTGTCTTAGAGCCCTCGCAGACCACAGACTTTTTATCGGCCGATAGTTTAGTCGGGTTGGCCTGCTAGTACGCACACCGAGCCAACTAAACAGTTCAGTCGGTGATGAGTGCGCAAACTATCCAACAGTCTGCCGACTATTCTCTATTTGCTAGTTTCTAACCAACTGGTGAAAAGAGTGGTCGCACCGCACAATGAAAATTAATAAAACATTGTATAGAATTGTTATTATTGCTCTCATACACCGGAGGAGGAAAATTAAAAAGAGAGCCCGAGAGTATTGGGTGCATCCTATCTTTAGTGATAGATTATTAAATGGAAAATTTTACACTATGCATTCCAAATTACTCGATTACCCGAAAAAATTTTTCGCCTTTTATCGAATGAGCATAACTAGCTTCAACCAACTTGTCAAATTAATTGGACCAGGAATAGCGAAGGAGGATACAAATTTAAGACTATCTATACCTGTGGAGGAGAGATTGAGCGTTACGATAAGGTAAGATAAACCACAAAACATACTTTAAATTTTTTATTATAATTCAAATGCCAAGTTTACAAGTCGTATATTTGGGAATCTTCTGAAAAATTTGAATAATATGACTGGGTTGACATGTTGGAATCAGCTGGTGATGAAACATTTTGAATGGTTGTTTGTGGTAAAGTGGGGGATGGTGTAGAACCGGATGTATAAGCCTGTGATTGTTGTTGTGGCGGCAAGATGTTAGTCCCTCGTTGGTAAACAGGAAAAGAGTTCATGGGTTGTTGCAGTATGGTGTATGTTGGTTGAGAATGAGGCTGAACACTCCTACCAAGTCTTATCTGTTTAAATACGTTAAGAATACTAATCTTAGCATCGAGTTTTTCATCTGCGGTTAAATTTTTGAGTGATGGGACAAGAGACAATGCAAAGTTTACATCTTCATCAACATTAGTCTCATTTAATGCTTTTAATATTGCTTCATCCAAATCCGTATTCTTCGAAACACGAGTTTTCTTCTGGCGAGGAGGTGCGGAAGCGGATGGAGCAGTTTCTTCATCATCTTCCTCATTTTCTGTAGTATCCTGGGCCAGGTTCAGGTTACCTTCCGTTTGACGATTTTCCATGCATGGAAGTAAAAATAATAATTGTTCAAAGTATACGTATTTACGCCTCTTGACCGAAGCCTGCCCCGACTTTGTGTTCTTTTGTGCATTTAATTCTCGGCGAAAGCAAGTCCGTAAATTGGCCCATTTTTTTTGTATATCGCGGCCTGAAAAATAATAAAATATAATTAATTCATTACAGGTATCTGGCTACTGGAGCTAGTTTCAATTCATTATCTTTTGATTATCTGATGGGAGCTTCTACAATACGAGATATTACAAAAAGTACATGTGAGCAAATATGGAATATGCTTCAACCGTTATATATGCCAACCAAACAAGAAGATGACTGGATTGAAATAGCAGACGAATTCTACAGTCGCACAAATTTTCCAAACATCATTGGAGCGATCGATGGCAAACATATACGAATGATACAGCCAGAACATTCCGGTTCATCATATTTTAACTACAAAAAGTTCTTCTCCTGCGTTTTGATGGCTTGGACAGATGCCGATTATAAATTTGTGTACATTGATGTTGGTTCTTATGGAACAGCTAGTGATTCGGAAATATTTAAAACATCAGAAATGGGTAAACGGCTTTCCGAGAATCGACTAAATATTCCTTCTGGAAGGCAATTGCCTAATGATGATGTTGGAGATGTTATTCCATTCTCTGTCGTAGGCGATGAAGCGTTTGGACTTGGAAATAATATATTACGCCCTTATGCAAAAAGAAATTTAAACTACACCAAGCGAATTTTCAACTATAGACATACAAGAGCTCGACGCATGGTTGAATGTACTTTCGGGATTCTAGCTAACAAATGGCGCATTTTTCACCGTCCAATTGACGTAAATATTAATTTTTGTGTTAAAATTATTAAAGCTTGCTGTGTCCTACACAATTATGTACGAATCAAAGATGGAATACATTTTAAAGACACTCTCTACAGTTGTACCATGAATAACTTCAATACAAATGGAAATAACCGAGGAAGAAATAATATGAATAATGTGCGGCAATACATGTCGTCATACTTTATATCTCCTGCAGGCTCAATTCCGTGTCAATATAATAAAGTGTAATGTAAATAAATAAAAATGTATCGTACCTTGATTTGTTTTTTCTTGGGCACTAAGCTCATTCCAATCAGGAACAACAGCTTCACAAACTTCCTCCCACAGTTTTTTCTTCACATTTACGTCAGAGTACTCTTTTAAGTTTTTCTTATAAAGTGCAGGGCGTTTTTCGACTTCCTCGATCAAGTTTACGATCAAAGATTCCGAAATAAGCGACTGAGAATTGGGCGACGCCATTTTACAAAACACGCGCGGCCGACCATTCGCTGTCAAAGCTCGGAGCGAACTGAACTATCGGCTTAGTCGGCCGACTAAAAAAACGTCGTGTGTGCGCGTGTGGTAGGGAGCCAATACTGATTATACGGTCGGCCGATAGTTTGCCGACAGTATAGTTTGAATTGAATCGGGAAGCCCATCAAACTTGTTTATCGGCCGATACCAAATCGTCATAGTGTGCGCACTTGCTTACATCTGCGTACTGATTAAGAGCCCGACCAAACTATCGGCCGATAAAAAGTCTGTGGTCTGCGAGGGCTCTTAAATGCTAGCACGGGACAACCATGTGACATAGTTTACAGGCGGGACTTGCTTTTCTTGTTGTTGACTTCATAGTGCGACATAATTTGAATAGACGACCAAATAAAATAAACGTAAAAAAGTATGCCGTTCATACAGCTAAACAACTATTTAATTTTGTTGGGAATAAATTAATATTTGACCCACGACCATAGACTTACGCACACTTTATTTTTCTTTGTTTGTTAGAAAGATATAATTATTGTGAAAAATTTTATAATTATAAAAAAATATAATAGCTTGGACCAATACCGGTGGGCCCCTATTTTTATATATTTTAAATGTTTTTTGGGGATTTTATTTAAGAAACATTTAAAATGTAGAAAGTACGAAGAATATGTTATAAAAGAAAATAATTATAAAAAAAAATAATAATCGAAATAAAAATAAGAAAAACAATAAAAAAAAATACAATTATGAAAAAGAAATAATATAAAATTAATTAATAATCCTGTAAAATTTCAATTAATTAATAAGCATTGATTACCACACACACAAAATTAATTTATTGCCATTTGGTGCAGTAATTAGAAGGCAAATATATTTTTTTTCAAGTATAAAATTTTATCACCACCTCCGAACGAAAGTGATACATTCTCCTAAATCATCTGTCAAAATGTGATATTTGTGACAAAATGGGTGCGCCCGTATTAGCAATTAAGACCCGATGAGTCCCAAACAAACGTCAGGAAATTTTCTCACGCCGCCGGTGCTATTATTTAGGACAAAATGGCGTTATCGCCCAAACTGCGATGAAATGTGTGACTCAAGCCATGTCACAGTAGGCCGTGCTCGCCGGGCAGCAATAAGAAAGGCATGTTGCGCCTTTAAAATATGTCACATGTTTGACCCGTGCTAGCATTTAAGACATATTGTAAGACTTGGACAAATTTTATCATGTCTTGTCACAAACGTCTTGGGTTTGCCATGCTCGCCGGGCTGGATATGTATTGAGAGGAGGCAGTACCGTCCGGCAAATTGTGCATGAAACCTCTAGCGTTTTGTGGGAATGCCTACAGCCGGAATATATGCCTGTACCTACACGACAAAAATGGGTAGAAGTTGCTGAACGGTTTTACACTCTCTGGAATTTACCGAATTGTGTTGGGAGTTTAGATGGAAAGCATATTAGAATTACAGCGCCCATCAACTCGGGTTCGACTTTCATAAATTATAAGGGATATTTCTCTATTGTATTGTTAGCAGTTGTAGATGCAGATGGTTTCTTTTTAACTATAGATGTTGGTGAATACGGCCGAAATAGTGATGGGCGAGTATTACAAGTTAGCTCTTTTGGACAAGCTATGGATCTAGGCGATCTCGATTTACCGAACCCTACACCTTTGCCTGGAGAAACACAGAATGTGCCCTTTTATTTCGTGGCAGATGAAGCTTTTCCACTAAAAAGAAATATTATGAGACCATATGGTCGAAATCAATTGACTAATGAGAGAAGAGCTTATAATAACAGGTTGTCAAGGGCACGTAAGTCAGTAGAATGTGCCTATGGTATGTTAGCGTCAAAGTTTGGTGGACTTTACACGCCTATTTGCTGCAAACCAGAATATGTTGATAATATTATAAAAGCAATGTGTGTGTTGCATAACGTAATTCGCACATGTGATGGTAAAAAATCAAATCCACGGTTTAGAAATAATTTGATAGGAGCAAACATTAACATGCGATTAATGGGAGAAAATCCCTACCATATCAGGGAATATCTTACAACATATCTAACACAACGATCTCCGATTCCGTTTCAGACTAGACATAATGTTTAAAATTTAAATAAAATACATACCTTTTGCACCGACTTTTATTGCTATTTCTTGCCATATTTTGTCTTGCACATTTCTGTTACTGTACCCTGTCTTAGTGTAGTCATAGATATTCGGGTATTGCTCAATTAACTCGCAAAACTCAATATCGTCACGCATCCTGTATACGAAGCGACGTGCGTCTTGCGTTATCTTTTGTTCGTGACTGAAGGCGGCAAGCGGACGGCGCAGGCACGCCGCACATACGGGTATTTGATACAAAAAACTGGCCAAAACCTTTTTTTGGTAATTTTGGGTCAATTGTGCCTCCTAATTATTTTTCATATTAATTTTAGTATAACCCAATCATTTCTATACCCTTTTCTCCAAAGGGACTTACGTGTGAAATAAAATCGAAATAAAATAAAACATTATTTTCTATTTCAAGCATTATGGTGATTTATTTGTGCAATAACTAATAAAAAAAGCATTTAAAAATACACAATGATTTAAAAATAACGCTTACTTTTTACATAACCTTACAAAATACATAAATGAAAAGCTATGTACAAACTGTAATTTACATCGAAATAAAAGTTAAATATACATTTTCTTGTAATATTTACAGAGAAACTTATACAGCTAATATTCTTCAGACTCGCTATCGCTATCTGCTTGATCAGTACTAGTGCCCGGGTCAGCATTATCAGTGTCAGTGTCCGCGGGACACTCGTATTCAACTTTAAGAAATTGTAGAATTTCTTGCGATAGTGGTTTCCTGTTCCTTTTGAATTGCATTCTGCTGCTGCTACTAAGAAAGACATCAGAGGTCAGAAGAAGGCGGTTCATGACATCTTGGAGGCAATTCTTTCGCGAAAACTTTCTTGCAAAGTTTTGCCTGTATAGGCGGAAATGTTTATTCCGCGACTCAGCTGCCTCCTCTGATAATTGTCCAATCGGCAAAAGAGCATGTTTGATTACCAAAGCCCCATGACACAAAACTTTATGCAAAGTTGGCGTCATGGGGTGCCAGTTGTATAACTGCACATATAGTTCGGCTGTTGACTTCAGAAACACCGAAAATTTTTCCGTGTCAATAGAGAACCCACTCGAAATAACTTCTAGAATCAACTTGAGGTTCTTAAGGAAGTTTATATCAATCCCTGTTATTGAGGCAGTTGTTACAGGATCGGCAAAGAATCTCCTAGAAGTATTTCCATCGTTAGTATTTCCAAAGCCAGCTTTCGGCACGTCTACAAGCAAGCCCATTTGCTCTCGAAAGGCCTCTTGAATCTCTTTCTTTTTATCTGCCGAAAGCTGCTTTTCCTCCTTGTTAAGCCTCCATTTTTTGATAGGTAGTTTGTAGGCTATATGGAGACATGTTTCGAGAAATCTAATCCGAGCGTGCAATATTGATAGTCCAAATTTGAGCGAGTTCGAATCTATCAAACTTTCGTCGGTTTTAAGATTGTTGAAATCTTTGCTGGTCTGCTTGCATATGTAGCACTTCATTGTTGACGTGGTATTAGTTGCGGCATTGCACACTTTACCATCTACCATTGTAAGCACAAGTGTGTGCGACACCTTTATGACTTTATTGTCAGCCTCAACTTCAGTGGGGTTTATGTTTTGTGCCTGGTTTTCAATGTGTGCTATTTCGGATCGAGTCACTTCATTATTTTCATGCACAAACTGAATCCTTATAGGACGGCAAAATCGGCAAGATGAAGGAGCTGGATTCTGCCACCAAATCTTCAGTTGGCCATTCACATTACTTGTCAGTCGTAGGGGTACTAATGAGCTTATAAAAACATGGGCATCGGAGCCTGACTCATCTTGGAATTTTTGTTTAAATTCTTGTGCTTTCGAGCCATCACATCCCCATTTGCAAATGAGTTCCATATTCTGCCCTTCAATTTCTGTTGCTGTCATTAACACTTTCTGGAGGTACAGGCAAAGGCGTTGAGTGGTGTGGTCAAGAAGATCTTGTAAAGTAATTTCTGCTATCGATTCGGAGACAATAGATTTAGGATAGCACTCTGTTTTCGCTCTCTGTAGGAGAGAATAACAGGGGTATATATCCTCCTGCCCATCTCTTATCACATTATATTGTTTGCGCGTTAGGTCGGCTTCCACGTATTTAATCAGTGCTTGTGTTATCGTTAACTTGCCGCTTTTTGAACTTTTGTCGGCTGAACTTATGATTTTGCGGAATCTAGTGGCTCGTCTCGGAGTCGCTGAAGCCTGTTTTATTATTTGAGACAAATCATTGTTGCCTGCGGCTCGTTCACTCATCACAGCAGCATACGTCAACTCTTCATGCGATATTTCTGATCTCACTTTCTCTGTTTTGCGCCTTTTGCTTCTTTCACTACATTCTTGGAATTCCTTAAGAGGTCGGCCGGGTTTATTGTGTCGCCAAACAGGTAGAGAAATTTTTTCTTTAAGCCATTGTTCATTCGTTTTTCGGAAACGACATTCTTTGTAGCTTGCTGAGGTCCATTTTAGCTTGTAATGATGTTTAAATGATTTTAAGCAATGGCGGAGTACTTTAGTTTTGTCCTCGGGGCATTTGGTCATTTCAATTAGTTTATGCTCAAGAAAGTCCAGTTTTTTATCTAAATTTTTGTAGTCGCACTGTTTTATTACGTTAAACATATCCTCTCTTGTTATTGTCATCGATGACTCATCATAAGGACCTGCCAACAAGAAAAAATCTATGTTAAAATCAAAGAAACACAAAGTGTTGTTTTTTTTTCGAAAAAAACCTATTTTTGTTCAGAGGCTATAATTCATAGGGGCGGAAAGAGGCGGAAGGTTTTTCTCTTGATATGAAATCTAGAAGGTTCAAAGAACACGATTATGTATAAACTTTAGCTTAACTATGTTTATCTGATACTTAATTTGACGAAGGAAACCTATTTTACGTGTTTTTTTTTGCATAAAAATACTCATGACTTTATGGTACAATTAAAGAATGAAAAAGTGATCCTAACAGTAGCACAATAGATTCAAAATAAAGTTCATACCTGTGCCTGAAGATTCCATGATGGTTTTTGGGGTTTGCACTAAACACAACAGTATGATTAGTCTTAAACAGCAATTGAAATTTGCGAGCGCCGAGAAAACAAACGTGTCACTAGCACAACAGATGAGTTCCGACTGACGTTGAGGGCGCATGGAGCGCTCTAGCCCCTTCTGGGTACCGGTTTCTTAATGAATAGAGTGTCCCATTGTTAAAACATAACAAAGGATAGCTGCGCGGTTACTATTGTAAAAATGACTTTTGGCCAGTTTTTTGTATCAAATACCCGTATGTGCGCCGCTCCTCGCCCCCCGCCACGTCGCCAGCAGATGTAGGCGCAAGCGGCGTCTCGCATTATATACAGTATGAACAAAGATACGTAGCGATATATTTTAAACTGTTCAAATTTTCGTCCATATGGATATTTAAAGGCTGATTTACATTGATACAGTAGCTGGCGCCAGCTACTGTATCAATGTAAATCAGCCTTAATCCATGATTTTAATGAAAATCCGATGTAATTTAACTTATTATGATTTGATTTATGTATTTCGATGTTATTCGTATTTTAAAGTAGTTAAATAGCAAACATAGCGGTTACATATTGCAAACATAAGTACAGTCGACAGCACATCAAGCTATACAGTTTGACCTTGAGCACGCCTTTATTGCACTTGTAATAGTGGCGGCTTTCGTAGCGCAATGTTACACTTGATGTGCTCTCGACTGTACATAGGAATTATAATGAGGTGAATTAGTATTCGAAAAAAAACCGAAAGGAGGTGTATTAAATGTTATTTCCACTAAATAGCACCTTGTATAATAATACTCTGTGCCGTACCGTCCCCGCGTCTGTTTGCGCAGATATCGCGCCTGCACCGTATCTGCGCCGTGTCTGTACCGTACCTTCGTCTCGCCGTCTTCTATTTGCGTTGCCCCTTAAACTGTTTATTTTCCGCATCATGATTACAGCGTGGCAAACCTGGTGGCATTCTTGCAGAGTACCTGTAAACATAAGTAGTCTGAAATAACCTGCCTTTTATGAGACCTATTCAATAAATACCCACACGATGGGGTCATAAAAGATCCACGGATAGACAGATGGGCTGAATAAAAATAATAAAAATTCTTTTTTGCCGCTTAGTGCTGGATTCCTAGAAACAATAATTAGGTAGGTACCTATTTATTACAGAAACAAGGATTATTTTTATCTGATTTACACTCTTATGGAGTCATGGGCTCAGGTAGTAACCAATAAAAAAAAAACTTGGAATATTTAAGAAAAATCGTGCATTACCGATCCAAAAATAAGATTCACTTTACGTGCTGATTGTACAAACACACGCCATTGTAAGGAAAAAATGCTTACCTTTCAAACTTTGCTCTAGGCCGTTTCCACGTCTCTGGTGCTCTTTTCTTTTTGCGAGCGCATTCTGGAGTCACTTCTACTACATTTTCTTCCATTTTTTACACGTTTTATCACGAAATGCAATTTTAAAACACAAAATAGTCCGACACAGTTTCACAACGAAATCACAGTCACGATCATCTGCGGCCATCTTGAATATGCCGATTTTAGCGGTCTGTGATTGGCTAAAATGGACAATGGCGCGTTTGCACCTGATTTGTTAAGGACAGTGGCATTTTTGCTTCTTACCTCAATTTTTAAACATCATTTACTATGGGACAGTGGGAACATTGCATCTAAATTGTTAAATGTAATAAATTCGTTTTAACGAGCTCTACTAGGTGGCGTTCATACTTAAGTTTTCGTTCATAATGGACAGTGGCGGATTTGCTTTTAGACCCCTCATTATACTATAACATAAATGAATTTGATACTTGAAGTATTTTTAAAGATAAATCAGAATGGGGAAAACCGTTAAATTAGATGGTAAACTTCTATATTTTTCTAACTTGTAAATAAAAAAGCCTAGGAGAGTAAAAACATCTTTATTATAGTAACTATTATTATTAAAATCATCCAACTCTATTTTTGGACGGCCTTTTCTGTGCTTGGCTGGGGTAGTAAATTTGCCTTTATTTTTATTCCCTTCTTTTTGTAGAGCAGAGAGCCAGCCAGACGGTGTGGAGGCCTAGCTTTAGCAATGTCCCACGCAGTGGATGCACAGGTTAGGTTGGCACGTTGCAGGTGTCGAGCGTAATGAAACTAACTCAATCACGTAGTACAATAGTTATTATTGTCCAGTGAAGAAAAATACATTTACACAATATGATTAGCATTAAATTTAAAGATACAGAAAAACAGCTAAAAGCGGCTACACACGACCCTAAAATCACTGGCGATATCGAGACAGTGAAATCGGGGCTGAATCGGCGATAAAATTGTCTCTACTCTACACACGTCCTTGCCTGTCAGTACGTAACCGACCGTGCTACAGACTGCTCGTTTTTCCGAAATGCCGCCGACGCTCTCAAAACAGCAGAAAATAGGAATTGTCTTGGCACTTACTACGGTGCCACCTAACCAGAGACGAAAAAGGAGGATCTGGGTTAAAAACTGGTTAATGAAACGCCATGAATTAAGCCACATGAACGTCATGAGACATTTAGAAGCAGATGATTTCAGAAACTTTTTAAGAATGGATATTGAGTGTTTTGAAGAGCTCCTCAATATGGTGACACCATTTATACAGAAACAGGATACCGTAATGCGAGAATCCATAAGTCCGAGAGAACGACTTACAGTTACTTTACGTTTCCTAGCAACTGGACAAAGCTATGAAGATTTGAAATTCAGTGCCATAATATCGCCGCAACTTATGTCCACAATGATTCCAGAGACATGTTGTGCTATCTATAATTGTTTGAAACACTTTATTAAGGTAAGTAGACTGAATTCTTATAGAATAATTAAAACATCCATTTAAAAGTTTTATTTTATTTATTTATATTAAGCAAAAACATACAAGGTATTTACTACTATTTGTTTTATTTTTTATTAAAGATCAAAAAGTCCTTCATGTCTGAGCCAGTTCCTCTTTGAACTGTTGTGTCACTTGTACAGTTTGGAAATTCAGTGGTAAGATCTATGTCGGTCGACGATGAATGTGTCGCGTTGGTTGGATTTACGTATTCAGAAGAAGGTTGTTCAAATGTATATTGTGGGATAGACTGTAGAAATGGTTGTACAGTGGAGTTATACTCTGGAGATGCTTGAGGGAATTGTGACATCATATGATGTTGGGGTGGTTGAGGAGAAGGTTGTACCGTATGCTGTGGAGGTGTTTGAGGGGATTGTGGTATAATAAATTGTGTAGATGATTGAGGGGACGGGTGTATCGCATATTGTGGAGATGGTTTAGGAGACGGTTGTTCCAGATATTGTTGACATGGCTGCGGTGATGAATTTGTCACCGAAGAGCCAGAGGAATAATGATAGTAGCGATGTGGAATGCGAGGATGTAATACTGTGTGTTGTGGAGATAAAGTGATACTAGATTCGTCTGTCAATTTGCCAAGTTTTCCGTAAAATAGGGCATCATTGAGAATTTTTTGGGCAATCACTTGTTGATGGGTACTCAGGTTTTTTAATTGAACGCCTATTGACTTTCCTATTATCTCCCAATCATCGTCTTGTCGAGTCATCAGTGTCTGAGCAGCATCCAGCAGTTTTTCTTGTTTACTTTGTATGGACATTTTCTGCTTCTTGGGCTGTGAACTTTTTCCAGAGTCCGCGGGCCCCTCTTTATCACATATTTCTGTATTTATAATTTGTGTGGATGATGTCGATGCTGATATATCTGGTGACGTAACGTTCCCTTTACTTTCTGTTTCAGATGCCTGCAACGCAAAGTGAATGGAAAGATAATGCTAAAATGTTTGAAGACAAGTGGCAATTCGATCACTGTGTTGGTGCAATAGATGGGAAACATATATCCATAGAAAAGCCACCGAGGAGTGGCACGTTATTCTATAACTATAAAGGCTTTTTTAGTACAGTTCTGTTCGCCGTAGTAAATGAAAAATTATGAGTTTATGTATATACATACTGGCATTTACGGAAGCGTCTCTGATGGCGGTGTCATAACTCATACATCACTGTATAATAAATTAATAACAGATAAGTTACATCTACCACCATCGTGTACGTTACAGGGCACAAATATTTCAGTGCCCTACACGTTTTTGGGAGACTCAGCATTCGGCATTAATAGACACATTATGAAGCCATACCCATTTAAGAACATAACTCACGAGAAAAGGATTTTCAACTACAGATTATCACGAGCAAGGAGAGTAGTTGAAAACGCGTTTGGAATTTTAGCAGCACGTTTTAGGATATTTCGTCAAAGAATAAGTGTGCACATTGATAATGTCGACAAAATTGTGCTCGCTTGTTGTGCCTTACATAATTATTTAAGAACAAAGTCAAAAAATTATATCACAAAAACATGTGTCGATGCTGAAAATATCAATGATTCTACTTTTCGTTATGGTGACTGGCGGGAAGAAACCACAGGACTTGTATCTCTAGCGCAAATCAGTGAAAAAGAGCGCAATAATGAAGGCAACAACGTGCGAAATAAATTTACAACTTATTTCAATGGACACGGCAGAGTTTCTTTTCAGGAGGATATGTTGAGAGTAGTTCCTACATAAATTTAGTGTGTACCTGACAAATAAAACATCAGTTTATAAATTGCATATATTTTTTTCTTACCTCATCCAAAGTATCCGTTCCAGGTCGGCATGGCTCCGTCGTCCCCTCTAGGAATTGGAAGAGGGGGTAATACCATAACGCTGGTACATAGATGTCACTGGACCCCGATCCTGTTTGCTTGGAAGCATTCACCTGAAACACGTGAATTGAGATGTACCAAAAAGCGTGAGCTTAAAGTAGGTAGCTCTATTTAAGAGCGTATAACCCTCTTTTGGCGGGAAAATGAGAAAAAGACAAATATCTCGTGATTGAGAAGGAATTTTAGCAAAGTGCTCTATTCATCGACTGGGTAGGTGTATTTACAATTTTTTAATACATTTTACAAAGTTTTATATTATTTAATGAAGGAACAAACTAAAAAAAAATGAAAAATTGCTTTTTTTTCGTTCACGAGATATTTGTCTTTTTCTCATTTTCCCGCCAAAAGAGGGTTATAGGCTCATAATATTCTACATGATCTTACCTTCTTCAGCTCTCTTCCATACGTAGTACGCATATTCTCAAGTTTTTTCTTGAAGTCAGCCAGCGATGTATCTCTGCCGATCTCTTCATTAAAAATTTGCACTAGCATTTTGAATGCCTCCTGTCTCATGTCGCGGTTGAAATAGTCTTTTTGTTTTTTGTCCCACAAATATGGTAAATCTTTAAATAAATCAATGACTTTTGTCCACGCTTCTCGCTCATTTTCCTTCGCCATATTTTCGAAATAAAAAATAGTAGCCGTAAGCACGTCGTATCGCCCGTGGCGACAATAGTAACCGCAAGCACGTCGTATCGCCGCAGCGCTCGAGCGCAGACTGCGCAAAAATCAGTCCTGATTTCGCTACACACGTCCTGACAACGCTCCCTGAGCCGATAATCGTCCCTGAATCGTGAGCTCGCCCGTAGCGATTTAGGGATGAAAAAAATCGGGTACGATTTGCCTACACACCAGGCGATTTATGATACGATCTATGGTCCTCCCCACCACTGTCCCGATATTGCCAGTGATTTTAGGGTCGTGTGTAGCCGCTTTAAGCAGACATGATGCATGGGCTATTCAGAACCAGAGAGATATTACAAAAAAAACTATGGACGTTCGTTCAGACGTTACAATAGACCAAAGAACCGTTTTGAGAGTCTGGTACTGTCAGTGTCATCGAGACAACATTGACAGATATAAGGCATGGATTTAATCATAAACCCTTACCATAATCTCAGCCTCATAGACAAGTTGAATGGTGTACCGATTCATAGCTGGGTTCAATATTCCAACACTTCCTCTTACACCATACAACGGAACTCCAACCCTCATTACAGTTATACAACTTCATGGAGTTCTTACATTTAAATTAAACCTAAACTCATTATGTTTACAGGAAGACAAAGCTTTTGTTAGAATGTCAGCTATCATTTTTGTAGTAGGCATATAAGAAACAGAAATACAGTTTTTAGAAATTAAATCTCTTACAAAGTGATAGCGTATATCAATGTGCTTTGTCCTCTTATGACACTGAATAGATTTCAAGATCTTCTGGGCACTCTGATTATCATTAAATAGTTTACACACAATATTCCTATTCATTATCTCAAACCAAAACTGTTTGATAAACAGAATGTCTTTACAGGCGTCACTAATGGCTAGGTAGGGTAGACCGGGGACAATTGAAACAATTTTACTTAAACCGTGTGCAGTGAAGTATCTATAGTACCCACATCCCTCGTATTTATATAGTTGAAAGGGTCGTTATCTAGTTCCTACTTTAAACATACTATATATCTCTATTTCGAATAGTTATCCTATAATCACATATTAAAGAAGACCGGACACAGTGCTTCTATTGACCCCAGTATGTAGGGATAATTGAAACACTGAAATTATTTTAGGAACTACTGAAGGTTTTTAATCAATCTTAACAATTTAACTTACCACTAAATTATTTATTGAGATCGTGACAAGTCCGTCAACGTAACATTAATATTTCAAAAGTTATTTATGCAAAAACATCTTCAACATAAACAACTCAAAATATCTCTTATTGATATAATTTTAGTGCTCTAATTTGTGTTATTGAATACTATTTCACATTATTGAAAGACTTAATATCCTATTATGTTGTAATGGCACTTACATGGGGGAGAACATAAGGTAATCCAGTCTCATACAAAACAGCTTGTTCCAATCATAACAATGTTTCAATCATGACAATGTTTCAATCATAAACATGTTTCAATCATAACAATCGTTTATTGACCCGTATAGGTTTGACTCTTATTGTGAAATTTAATTTCAGATAAGATCAATCAACTTAGCTAATATTTACTCTATAACTATACTCTTTGCGCTGTAGCATGGTGCGGGTGACAGTTTCAATAACATTTTTACGCATATACGTATACGCATTTTTGTAGTTTGACGTCATACAGGCAACTATGGTATACGATATAACTATGGTATGACGTTAAACTACAAAACATGCATAGACGTATACGCGTAAAAAATGTTATTGAAACTGTCACCCGCACCATGCTACAGCGCAAAGAGTGTAGTCGAACATAGGTATGTATTTTAAAAACTAATCTCCATTATGGACTAGGTACAAAGTAAAAGAAATAAACACTTCTAAAAATACAAATAATTTATGAAAAAACTATCCTATAGTAAAAATAATAATTAGTGGGTAGAATCAGTCTCATAGTTTTTAATTCCACATATGGTTGTTGATATGCAAATATGTTCTTGAAACTTCTGTCTGTAACGTGTTTTCGTTTTCTGGGCATCTCTAAAAAAGATGAAAAAAAAAAAATTGATTAAACTTAATGTCGCGGGCTCAATTTTAGGGTCGTCTGAGTTATTGGGTTGCCTATCAGATGTAATTTTATAATAGCGATTGTGAATTAAAAGTGGTTTAAATGGTTACTTTTTCATATTAATAGGTACCTTTATAAAAATCGGTGCATTTTTATATATTCTATTAATTTTTGGCATTGAGAAAACACAACCTTCTTCTGCGCAGTCAGGTAAAACTGCGGAATATACGGGGACGTTTGAAACGTTTCAAACGTACACAGACATGTTGTTTCAAACATACCCATCTCACATCTTATACAACAATACTCAATATTTTGTTATATATTGACTTAAACATTGAATCAACAGAAGTAAAACAAACTTAAATAGATAAACAATACTTCAAAATAAGAAAAACTGACAAACAACAAGATTTAAATAGGTAAATAGCAAAAATAAAAAATCGTTAATATTTACTTTTTGGCGCGAAATTCGTCGAGGCGTCCTGTACACGATTGCGTCGCTCGCTCGCTCGAGCCGTACCAAACACAAAACCGAACTTGGCCGACGAAGCAACGAACGACGCGTCACACCCGTAGGTATCATGGTTTTCGAGAAATTGAAGTTGTTGCAATCATGACCTGTTTTAATTGTCCCTGGTCTACCCTACTCTGCTTCAGTACTTGACATAGCGACGCAGCGCTGCTTTCTGCTCTCCCAATTAACAGTATTAGACCCTAACTTAATTACAAAACCAGTATAAGATTTTCGGTCAATAGGATCATTCGCCCAATCAGCATCAGCATAAGCTATAAGATCTAAATTGTTACACTTGATGAAAACTAAACCATAATCAATAGTTTCAGCTAAATAGCGTAGGATCCTTTTACCTGCTAACCAATGAGCCCTTTCATAACAATTATTAAATTGACTTAAAATATTACATGCATATGTTATATCTGGCCTAGTACAGACACTCAGGTACATCAAACTACCTATCAATTCTCTAAAATTATAATCATTATCAGATACATTATTATCACATTTTATAAAAAATTTCATTTAATTGCATTGGTGTTGAAATACCTTTTCAGTCTGACATTCCAAAACGACATAGCAGTCTTTTAATATAATCTTTTTGACTAAACAATATAGTACCCTTTTCTCTATTTCTAACAATGTTTATTCCAAGACAATTTTTAATTGAACCTAAATTTTTAATATTAAATTTATTACTTAGATTGGACAATAATTGCTTTTTCTCTACATTATCATTAGTGAATAGAAAAAAATCATCGACATATACAGCTAAAATAGTTAAATTGCTAGAGTTTCTCTTATTAACATACACACAAGGTTCACATTTTGTTTGAGAATAACCATTAGTAAGTACCAATTTATTTACAGAATCATTCCACACCCTACTTGCTTGTTTTAACCCATAGATGCTTTTCTGTAATAAACACACCTTATTACTATCATTTTTATAACCCATAGGTTGTTCCATAAATATTTCCTCCTTTAGTTCACTATGAAGGAAAGCAGTAGTTACATCTATGTGCTCTATGTCCATTTCTAACTCATTTGCCAAATTAAACAATATACGCATTGTTGAGTGTCTGAGACTACTGGTGAAAAAGTTTCATTAAAATCAATACCAGGTTTTTGACTAAAACCACGAGCCACTAGGCGAGCCTTATACTTGTCAAAATTTCCGGAAGTATCTTGCTTGATTTTATATACCCACTTACATTTAACTACGTTTTTATCCAGTGGTCTCTCGACTAATATCCAGACACCATTGCGTAACAAAGAGTCATACTCGGCTTGCATGGCTGCCTGACACTTCACGCGAAAAGGACTGGCCATTGCATCCTCATAAGACAAAGGTTCGTCAAACGCAATCTGCCCATGAGAGTAGAGAGAATAATCATATTCGTAGTCACCATACCTTTTAGGTGGGATACCCCTTGTACTCCGTACAGGACGTTGACTTGGCAACTCATTATTGCTAGGTCTGCGTTCAGTATCCAGCAAAGAGTTGCCCTCAGACTCTACCATAGGGTCGCTCTCCTCTGCCCAAGACTGCTCATTTTCTTCCACCTGGTCGCAGTCGACGAATATAGATGGTAATGCTGATCCATCAGCATTGGAAGATGTGTTTGTGCTGGGGGCCTCAGTCCCAACACTTTCACTCTCCATTTCACCACCTGAAATTGCAGAAGGAGGTATCAATTCACTAGAACTATTATTATTACAGTTCAACATTGGAACACAAACATTGTCATTCATATTAAAATTATTATTATTTATCATTTTGGAATTATTAGTATTTATGTCACAATCCAACTTATTACAATTAATATCACAGTTTATCATATTAGATTTTATATTAGAGTCTGTCAATTCAATAAAATGGACATTTCTACACTTGGGAGCAAATAAATCGAGCCACTACCTTTTTTCACGTAAAATGGTAAATATTTTTGGTAATATGGAACGTATCAATTCGAACTATATATCGCCTAAAAGTTTAGTTAATAACCTTTACAATGAGGGTAAATTATTGAATAATAACCTTATTGAATGATAAATTATTGGCTCTGCAAGAAAAATGGTAATTTTGATAGAAAATTTAGTAGGGCTAAAACAGTCCATAAAAACAATAAAAAACAAAATTATTGCAAAAAAAATATTCTTAATAACTGGTATTACCCCCCCGGGCCCTGATACATTCTTGTAGCCTATTAGTCATCGATCTGATCAGCGTTACGATGACATATTGTGGTATGTTCTCCCACTCTTCAAGCACAGCGACTTTAAGCTCGGGAATGGATGAAACAGCGGGAACCCTGGCTCGGACTCTCCGTTTTAGCTCGTCCCATAGGTGTTCGATCGGGTTCAAATCAGGACTTCGTGCTGGCCATACCATTTGTTGAATCCCGATCGCAGACAAGTAATCCGTAACGATCTGCGCGGTATGAGGTCTCGCATTGTCATGCATAAACAAGAAATTTTCTCCGACAAAACCAGCATACGGCATTACGTGGTTTTCAAGAATGTCAGTTATGTATCGGTCAGCTGTTAATCCACGTCTACCATTGCCATCGTTGGCGGGGTCGACGAAGACAAGTTCCGTTTTTCCGTCTAGAGAAATTCCTCCCCACACCATACAAGAACCACCACCAAAACTCACCGTTTCTCGAATGCAACATTGGGCAAATCTTTCACCAGGACGTCTATACACTCGGTTTCTCCGGTCATTGCTAAAAAGACAGATTCTTGACTCGTCAGAAAACAAAACTGACCTCCAGTCTTCTAACGTCCAATTAATGTGTTCTCGAGCAAACTCCAAGCGAGATCGGCGATGAGCTACAGTCAATTTTGGGCCAGTTGCTGGTTTGTGTGATGTTAAATTTCGTTCTTTTAGTCTTCGTCTCACTGTCCACCTACTGATTGCGACTCCTCGAACGTCACGTAACGCTTGCTGTAGCTGAACAGCATTAAGTCCACGGTCGCGCAACGAATTGGTTGCAATAAAGCGGTCGTCACGTTCTGTTGTTGCCCGTGGTCGGCCAGTTCCAGGTCGCCGAACAAAAGCACCAGTCTCCAGATACCTGCGGTATACCCGCTGTACCTTTGAACGACTCAAATGAAGTCTGCGTGCCACTTCACGTTGTCCGTGTCCAACCTCAAGTAAAGCTACAACTTGGGCAGCTTCCGTCGGTGTAGTATCCATTTTATCAGGTTATTTTGATTACACAGACACAGATAAAGACAACAATAACAAGTAATATGGGTATGATTAACAAAAACCTCAAATTTAATCTTTTCTTAACAGAGTACAATAAAAATGTCATAAGCAAATTAAATGCGATAATTTTATTCTACCCTTTAAACTTTAATAAAAATGAAATTTTGACAACTAACTACCCTCATTGTAAAGGTTATTAAATACCCTTTTAGGCGATAATGTTTCGAATCGATGCGTTCCTTAATACCAAAAATAATTACCATAATGCGTGAAAAAGGAAGTGGCTCGATTTATTTGCTCCCAAGTGTAGATTTAATTATTTTCTTTGGTTCAGTTGGATCTACTAGTCTATAACCCTTGGACATTTCACAATAACCTACAAAAATACACTCCTTTGACTTTGCATCAAGCTTGCGACGGTTATGTTCTGGAATCAATGAAAAAGCTTAACAACCAAATACTCTCAAGTGGCTTAGGGTCACTTTGGATCCCGTCCACACCTGTTCAGGAATACCGCCGGACAAAGCTGCCGTGGGGCTTCGATTCTTTAGATATATTGCAGTAGCAATAGCCTCTCCCCAAAAACGCTTGTCGAGACAGGCCTCAGAGAGCATACATCTGGCTTTTTCCATAAGGGTTCTATTAAGGCGTTCAGATACGCCGTTCTGCTGAGGACTGTAGGGAATACTAGTTTCATGAATAATGCCCTCGCTAGACAGAAACTTTTCAAAGATTTTACTACAATATTCCCCTCCATTATCTGTTCTGAAACGCTTGATTGTTTTACCCACCTGTTTCTCAGGTAAATTTTTAAATTGTATAAAACATTTCATGACTTCATTCTTATGACACATAAGATAACCAAAACTTTTTCTAGAGAAGTCATCGGTAAATGTAACTAAATAACGTGCACCACCCCAGCTATTAATTGACATAGGCCCACAAACATCTGAGTGTATTAACTCTAAAAGATCATGAGCTCTTTTTGCTTGCCCCTTAGGGAAAGATTTCACTGTAAGCTTCCCCTTAATACGTGGGACACTCAGAAAGTTTTGCGAAACTAAAAAAAATTGTTCTATACGTACATATATTTTTATTAAATCTTTTCAAAGTACTTTCCACCAGCCTCTATACAAAGATTCATGCGCCTAAACCAGTTTTCAAAACACTTTTTCCAGTCCGCCGCAGACACCTCGTTTACAGCCTGCTCGAACGCAGCCAGCGCATCTTCCGGCGACGAAAATTGTATCCCTTTGAGCTGATTTTTTATTTTTGGGAATAAAAAGAAGTCACACGGTGCTAGATCAGAGCTGTAAGGAGGGTGACCCAGGAGTTTGACTGGCGTGCTGTCCAGGAAGTCCCTCGTTTTGAGTGCGGTGTGCGCAGGTGCATTGTCGTGGTGGAGCAGTAGCCCGCGGAGCCCTGTGTTTGGTCGCTTGTTGCTTATAACAGAGAAAACTTCTGGCAAACATTTGGTAGTATACCATTCGGCATTAATGCTTCTTTGATCCCGTAAGGGAATTGATACCAAGTGGCCAGTCAAATTAAAAAAGCTAGCGATCAAAATCTTACCCCCGCTTCTAGATCGCTTCACTTTGGTAGGCGTTGGCTCATTTTGAAACACCCAAACAGTCGACTGGCGCTTGGTTTCTGGGTCGTATTGATAAATCCAGGACTCATCACCTGTAACGATGTCGTAAACACGCCGAGACGAGCCTGCTTCAAATTTGTTAAGCATATCACGGCACCATTCCACCCGGGCCTGCTTCTGAGCATCGGTGAGGTTGTGCGGCACCCAGCGTGATACTATCCTCCTCACGCGAAGATGGCTGTGTAGAATCTCGTGAACGCTTCCCGATCCAATCTTCAATATGTGTTGAATCTCCTGATATGTAATTCGCCTATTGTCTTGGATTAAATTTTTCACTGCTAGCACGTTTTCTTCGGTAACAGCCGTCAAAGGGCGACCGCTTCTTTTGTCATCCCCCAAAGTTGGTCGACCGCGCTTGAATTCGTTATACCAACGATTCACGGTTGCCTTGGAAGGGCCTTCATCCATGAATGCCATTTGAAGTCTATCGTACGATTCATCCGGTTTCAGGCGACACTTGAAATCGTATAAAATCATAGCTCTAAAATGTTCCCGGCGCAGATCCATATTTCAGTGAGACACAATACTTTGAATTAACTCGCAAAAAATGTGGAGGGAAATTTTGAAATTGGAACTTACTTATTTTTACTTATAAATAATCATATTTTCGAAAAACATTATAACTGGCCAGTCTCCCATATATAAAAACTTTTTTTCGCAATACTTTCTGAGGGGCCTGGTACATGAGAAACAATTTTTCAACTTACCATGACAGTCATCTTCAAAAACAACATCATCTGCAAGGCTCCGTATCCCATACATACCATGCAAACTCAAATGCCCAAGTCGCTTGTGCCATACTTCCAATGGCACACTAGAAGTAGCTGCTAAAGAACTTTGTTGTGCTTGCTTGTTAGCACTTGTGGTAGCAACATTACATTCTGTAATACAATTTAGGCTAGAAAAACAATCAAGTTTATAAATACCCCTGAAACATGTTGCATTAGCAAAAGGCTGGCCTTGCAATTATCTTGTTTGAATACTACACTAAAACCTGACTTAGTCAGTTGACTAACTGATATAAGATTAGTAGTCAATTTAGGAACAAACATTACTCTTGGCAAAATCTTTAGATCACTATTATTATTGAGATTCAAAGAGACGGCACCAAGACCTTGACATTTTAACACTTCTCCATTAGCAACTGTCACTTTTGACTTAAAATTCATGTCAATGTCTCTAAAAAGGTCCATATCACAGCACATGTGCGAAGTACACCCGGAGTCCACAATCCAGTCCACGCTTCCGTAAACAGATAAGAGTGACACTGACACCAACAGTGTGTCTGCAGACCCCGCAGCTAAGTTATGATCGCTACTGCCTTGCTTCTTCAAATCATTCTTCAATTTGAAACATTTTGATTTGATATGCCCTTGCTTCTGGCAGTAATGGCACTTAAGTGGCTTCCTCTTTGTAAATAAAACCACATCATCATTTGATTTGCCATTATTAGTGGATTTCCGGCACTCCTCTTGAAGTAGTCGAGCTCGCACTGCTTCTCTCGTGAGAGTTTCAGAGAGGTTTGCTGTTTCCAGACCAGAAACCAAAACATCAAAATCCTGTGGTAAACCACTAAGTAAAATTTCTGCAACTTCTTTATCATCGATGACTCTTCCGATGTCTGCTGACGACACATGAGGCGTGTGCCCGCCAACGGTAGCTTCTTGCGGCTGCTGTGACATTGCACACGATATAAAATCCGCTTCTTCGTGTTCGTGTTTTCGCCTGCACCGCAATACTGTGCCCGTAATCAGTAGAGCACAATACTGGGCCTGGGCCCATAACCTGTAGAGCAGAGAGCCAGCCAGACGGTGTGGAGGCCTAGCTTTAGCAATGTCCCACGCAGTGGATGCACAGGTTAGGTTGGCACGTTGCAGGTGTCGAGCGTAATGAAACTAACTCAATCACGTAGTACAATAGTTATTATTGTCCAGTGAAGAAAAATACATTTACACAATATGATTAGCATTAAATTTAAAGATACAGAAAAACAGCTAAGCAGACATGATGCATGGGCTATTCAGAATCAGAGAGAGTATTACAAAAAAACTATGGACGTTCGTTCAGACGTTACAATAGACCAAAGAACCGTTTTGAGAGTCTGGTACTGTCAGTGTCATCGAGACAACATTGACAGATATAAGGCATGGATTTAATCATAAACCCTTACCATAATCTCAGCCTCATAGACAAGTTGAATGGTGTACCGATTCATAGCTGGGTTCAATATTCCAACACTTTTATCATGCGACGTACAGTGCTTTCTGATTTTTCTGTAATCAAAATAAAGCATTAATGTTTTATTGTATAAATTGTAGCATGACGTGCGTGACGATCAAAAAATGCAGTCGCTCTATACAAAGTCATTGTGTCAAAGTAATTTACCTATGTAAACATAACCTGTAAAATTATACAAAATCCGTAAAAAAACTTCGATGATGTGGTATATTTTGAAGACCTAACCGACTTTAACACTTTCGTTGCTAAGTCCGGAAGCTATATATATTTACACAAAGCCATAAATTATTTCGAAAATTACATAACAACCCGAGAGTCGAGTCCATCGGCACGATGATTGCGCAACGGGAACCCTATGCCCAAGCACCCGGATCAGAGTTCATTTTACGACACGTCAGTGGACTTAGGGTTGTTCAATAGTTATTTGTGCAACAAGAGAGCAAAGTTGGTTTTTGCCGCGAGTGTTGATTTTGAATCCCGAGTAAGCGAAGAATTCTATATTTGAATCACGAGCGTAGCGAGTGATTCTAGGTTAGAATCCTGAGTGCAGCGAGGGATTCAAAGACACGAGATGCAAATAACTTTGGTCTCGTGTAGCACATACAACTTTTCACTTCAGCAGCGAGAACAAATAATCTAAAGGTAAAAAATACAACTTGGTAATATTTAAACCACATTTATATTTGTAAAAATTAAAAGTTAAAAGTAAAATTATTGCAGTTTTGCAAATTAAAAGTAACAGTTTTATTTGGAACCGATATTGTTGTGTTAGCGACTTGCGTTTGAGTATTCGCTGCGATTTCAGCTTCCTTACTTGTGGATTGTGACGGGAGGATAGTGAAAGTAGGTGACTCAGCGCCGGTATTCGTGACTCTGGAAGTAGACGGGCGAGACCAAGGATCTGAGGTCTGTTTCAAGCTTATGGTCTCTACTATACGCTTACAGATTTTTGATTTATTTTGGATCGAATCCTCAATATACCCTTCCGCGACCGTATTCGACCTCCATCCGCCGTGTCGTTTTAATGTAGTGAGGTCGACTCCTGAATCAGCCAAAAGTGTGGCCGAAGTTCGCCGAAAGCAATGTCCAGTGTAAAGCTGAGGTTCTTGTAGCTTTAGAAAAGTGGCTATGTCTCTCGGCGTCCCGCCTATTTTGTTGACTCCCATAGGCTGTCTCGAACATTTATCATTATGATACTGCAAGAAAAATCGATCTGTTTTCGTATTAGCAGGGCGTAATCCCTTATATTTCTCAATAATATTTACATGTTCATCGCGAATAACAAAGGACCTGTCAATGTTCGTCTTTGTATTTGGCAAGTTGACTAACAGTAATTTGTCTGAATGCTTTTCGATGGCATTAACAGTTAGATTTAATAGTTCGTTCGTGCGGCATGCTCCATTAATGCCAATTATGAGGATAACCTGCAATAAAAATATTACATGAGTAATTAAAACAGATAAAACGTAGGTACTTACCCACTTTCTTTACATAAGTAAGTAACTCGCATTTAGTTATAACTAGCGACAAGGCCTATGCGACGAATTACAGTAAATAGATATAAAATATACATACTAAAATTATACATTAAAACCACCACCAAGCATAAAGCAAAATGTTAGTGAAAACCACACCAAAATCGGTCCAGTAGTTGCCGAGTTTACCACGAACATACAGATATCCAGATAATGATTTGTGTATGTACATACAGTATACATATAGAAAACAGATAGAGATTTGTAAAAAATAATGTTAAGTTACAACTAGGGCCTGAGTAGGTACTATGTCGGAAGCTTCACAAATGGGTAGTGTGCACATTTAATATTACTTAATTACTTACTTTTGCAGCGAGAAAATTGCAGTCTGGAGCTTCATTGAGAAACTTTTCAATGTTAGCAGGCGAAAATATTTTGGACTTTTTGGATTTGTGCCCTACTGAAATTCTTTTCAAAAATGCTATAAGTTTGGCATAGGTTTCAATATGCACGTCATCTTTTGTCTTTATTGTGGCTTTCAACATTGAGTAAATACTCCACATTGTAGATGGTTGCCTCGTTTGTGATAATTCTATGAAGTACGATAACAGTACAGTCTCCGAAAAAGTATTTGCACACTTTTTAAGTCTCCATTGATTAAAAATATCATAAGCTTTTAGATATTTTTCGCGAGACTTTTCAGGCAGGAAACTTAATTCTGCATTTTTTACATACTGCTTCAATTCTTCCGGTGTTAAATTGCAGACATCATCACTGGATTCACTCATATTTATTTATTATTATTTTAATAATATCCAACGTGTATCGCACTTTGTAGCTAGCGAACAGAAGAAGAAAACAATAAAAATTTAAAGCCCGCTATTTTTTAAAGATGCGTTCGAAAATTGCACTATTACTAAATTATTCTGTCACAATAAAGATTGTTAAAACTTTAAATAATTATGTAGATACATGATAAACTTCGTATTTTTTACTTCAACATCTCTTTATTTGATTATAAAAAAATATAATTCGAATATTAAGAGAAAAGTATAATAATTACATTTAGGCCGGGACTCCACCAAAGCGGAGATGTGTGCGGTGTGCTGTGTGCTGTGCGAGAAGAGATGTTTTTCAGCTCGCGGGACTCCACCAAAGCGGAGATGTGTGCGGTGTGCTGTGCGAGAAGAGATGTTTTTCAGCTCGGTTGCGAGGCGTTGAGTGCTCAGTACGCATTCTGACACGAAAGGTAGACGATGTCGCTATTATTACAAAAAAAGTATCTTCTTTTACTTGAAGAAGAACTACAGTCTGAAGAAGCAGAATTGATAGCTTTATACTACCTAAACAAAAGAAAACATCGGTTTTGGAAAAGAAGTCACTTGTATTACCATACCAGTCATGGAGAATTTTTTACTCTGTTTAATGAGTTAGATGATGAAAGTTTTACCAAGTCCTACAGACTACCGAGGAATATATTCTATGAACTACATAACTTAATTAAACCGCATATATTTAAGCAAGATACTAACTACAGGAGATCTATCTGCACCCAAGAGCGGCTAGCAGTATGTTTGAAGTAAGTACCTACCTAATTATTTTTTTGTTAATGTGTGTTTGTGTTTATGTGTGTTATCTGCGTTTGAATGTGATCAGTCTTTTTTGAGTGTTTGTTTTTTTTTGTGTAAAAGGGCTAAGTGAGAAGTACTTAAAACGAGAATCAAGAAGTACGAGAATACATGAAAAATATTATGTAAACTGAGGTATGTAAGGATTACGAGAAATCGAGATCCGTTGTCTCTTTCTACCCCTCCGGGAGACTGGAGTGATGCATATTATGTAAAAACCAAATATATTTTTATATTATCTTATTTATTCATAAAGAAAACAAAAAAATCAACTGCCGTTCTGGGAGTAGCAAAAAAAACGTAAGGTTATATTAGAAACATAACGTACAAAAAAATTATAACAGTAAATCACATGAGACATATTGCTTTCTTTTCCATATAGTTACAAATTATCATATGTGTCTTCTTCGTTTCTGAATGCTTCTTCTATCTGTTCATCGGTCATGTGCGTATCTTCCAAGCTTGGAACAGGTGCCTGTGTCGAACTTGGACCCGGTGTTTGTGTTGAGCTAGGAACCGGTGCCTGTGTTGAGTTAGGACCACCGGCCTGTGTTGATGTAAGAACCGGTGCCTGTGTTGAGCTAGGACCCGGTGTCGAACTTGGACCCGGTGCTGAAGTGTAACCGGGGGAATACCAATTATTTTCATTTGTGTTATACCATGTGTTTTGTAGCTCAAGTTCTTCCAATTCTAAAAGAACATTGAAAATTTTACGTTTAGCCTGAAGCTGCATATATTGAGAAAGTTTTTTTACACTTTTTGATATCGACAGAAAAAAAGTGTCCATTTCGTCAAGGGTATTATTTTTCTCTATCAATGATTGTATTTCTAGTTTTTCTTGGCGTATTCTTTCACGGTTTGCATGGTGCTGTATAAGTAAATTACTTATTTCATCCGATTTTCTTGTTGCATTTCTGCATGTCGAGGCTGAGACGCTTGATGTCGGTGACGGCGAATGTTGTACAGATGGACGATCTTCTGGAGTGCTTCTTGTATGATTGCTTGATGTTTCAAAAAACTCATCGGTTACATTATTTTCCAATGAATTTGTTTCCTGTTCATTTATATTTGTTTGTGAGGTATAATTTGTAGTCCTGTTTCTATTCGTCATATATGGTATCAAAAATTCCATTACCTTCTCATATTTCCATTCACGAATTTGTTTACCACTCTGTCCACTTCTAGTGGCATTCTTCCTTTTTAATGCGTCCCGGTGGCTGTCTCTCAACTTTTTCCACTTAGATTTAGCCGTTTTTACTGAAATAAAAATAATTGAAATCATTATAAATATTAAATGTTGACATTGCCATAGTCAAAATATACTTACCGCATTATCACTCATGCAGAATTTATAACCATTATAAATATTTAAAAAATACCAGAGTTTCAAGGGAAACCAATTTATAAATAAAAATATCTGAAATCAAACATACAAAACGGATTGTATCTCTCGTACGTGGTCGCGGCAGACGGCGGCGTCGAAATTTGAAATGTTAATAAATAACGAGTGATAAATCCATTTTATTTGTTTGATTTCAATGTGTTGTGCTCGTGTGAATCTTAGACTTTTAATTGTTTATTTTCTATTATTTAAAAATGGCTATAACTTTTGAACGAGTGAAAATTCTGTAAATACATAATTTCAGTAATGCCTAATCTTGTATAGTTCCGGAAACAACACGACACTGATTAAGATATTATTTTGAAATGACCCTTCTATTCTAACTGAAACCACGACACAAATATAAATCTATATTATAATTATCACAGGTATTTGGCGACTGGTTCAACATTTTCACAAATAGCTGAAAATTTTAGGATTGGAAAATCGACTGTTCCAAGAATTATAGAAGATGTCTGCGATGCCTTGTGGACAGTATTACAACCTTTGGTTATGCCAGAACTTAATGAAAATGATTGGAAAAAAATTTCAAAGCAATTTGAAGAAATCTGGCAATTCAAAAACTGCGTCGGGGCCATTGATGGCAAGCATGTGTACATGTTTGCACCCCCAAAATCTGGGTCCTCATATTACTGTTATAAACACAGGTTTTCAACTGTAATGATGTGCGTAGCCGACGCTACCCGAAGAATAATTATGGTAGATATAGGTTCAATGGGAAGGTTCAGCGATGGTGGTATTTTTGCTGATAGTATATTCGGAATTCGTTTGAGAGAAAACAGACTAAATCTACCACAGCCACAACCCTTGTACCAAAATGGAGAACCTGTACCGTTTGTTTTTATTGGAGACGAAGCATTCCCTTTGATGCCTAACTTAATGAGACCATATCCACGCGATAATTTAAATAACGAAAAACGAACATACAATTATAGACTTTCAAGAGCTCGTCGTATTGTGGAAGCTACATTTGGTGTATTATCACGGAAATGGTACGTATACCGTAAAGAATTTAAATGTAAAATAGAAACAGTGGAAAAAGTGATAAAAGCAACGTGTGTTCTACACAACTTTTTAATTGACAAGATGCCTGGCTATCTAGATAATAATGAAACGGGTTTGGCCACGACTATGTTTAACGACACAAACGTGGAAAATCTATTATCGAATGACAATATGGATACCTATCAAGTTCGAGAAAAATTCTGTAGTTATTTCAACAACGAGGGCGCCGTTCCATGGCAAGACACTCGTATTACAATATTACTTGAACGAAATACTTAGTATAATAAATTGCACTTACCGTCAGATAATTGAGTTTCTTTCAAAACGTTCTCCCAAGCTGCATCTTTGACGTCAGTAAGTTTATAGGTATCTATTGATGTGTTCCATAGACATGGATATTTTTTTACTGATTCAATAAATTGTTCATCCATTACGTTTTATTTAAATTAACTAATTGTTTACGTTGAAAAATACAAACTGCACGAATTATTCACGATAAAAGCGTGTGCTCGCGTGCACGGTACTAGCAAGATGGCCGGCCGGCCGGCGCGCGCGCGGGGTTCTGCGGGTTGCTAGCGGGCGAGAGGGGGGAGGGTGACATCGCTCACTGCACGCCGCTCACATCTCTCGTCTCCACTGCGCGTCGTCCGCGCACAGCTCACATCTCCGCTTCCATCGCGACATACAAATATTACACATCTCCGCACAGCGATCTCCACTGAAGCTGAGCGGAGAGGAGACGTGTCAATAACTCAATTCTATTGGTTGTTTAAAAAACATCTCCTCTCCGCTCGTCTCGTCTCCGCTTTGGTGGAGTCCCGGCCTTAAACCTTGATTTGAAATTTTATAGATGACGTGTTTCCGAACGTTTTATTGTTGGTTTCTTTTTTGAGCCTATTATCAGGGTGTTTGGAAGGGAGTACATACGCCTAGGGTAGAAACTAGGGATAGTCTGCTACCTACCCCCGCCCATTATATTGACCTTGGCCTCAAGGTTTTTTTTTAATTTATTATTATTTTTTATTTGACTTTTTTATGATTTTTTGACTAAAACTACCTGTAGCTCAAAATCTATCCATGGGACCGGTCGGCTAATGGTCTTGTTTTAATCGTTAGAGTCTTAGGGTCCTGCAAAAAATTATTTTACACCAGAAAATTGTGGAGAAGAAAAGTTATGGGGCCTGAAGTACCGTAGTAAGGTAAAGAAATAATTTTAAGGGCAACTTTCTATGGGGTTTAAAAAAAAACTAACAGGGTTGGAGTTCTTCTGATTTTTTTAAAACATCCTCAGTCCATGCCCTTTCTAACGATATGCTAAAAGTGTAATTATCACTTTTAGTTTTAAAGTTATTAATTAATTTCCGCAACTAGGGCACTTCAAGCAAAAATTTCAACTAATGAAAATTAAATGTATTCGATCGTAAAAGGATGGCAAATGAAACAAAAAATTTGGTAATGACTAATGTCATTAAATTACAAATTTTAATTAATTACTAATTTTAATTAATTACAAATTTTGTTCAAATTGATGACCATTGACCTGTAAACATGCTCGGCACCTCTTCCTCATCTCCACGGTCACCGTTCTAAGCAGCAGTTCCTCGCGCATTGTATCGAATGCGGCGTGGATCCTGTTAATTAGAACCTCCCTTGTTGGTACTTCTTCTGCGTACACCAACTCTTTCGCCCTTCCCCAGACGTAGAAGTCGAGTGGGGTAAGGTCAGGCGACCTTGGGGGCCAGGGAATTGGCCCACCCCGACCAATCCAAGAATTAGGAAAGCAGTTGTCCAGAAGCTCCCTCACTGCTAGGCTCCAATGAGCAGGACAGCCGTCGTGCTGGAAGACTATGGGCCGATCTTCGTCAAACACTTCTTCCGCTAAATCAGGCAAATCGTTTTCGAGGAAATCTAAGTAGTTTTGCCCGTTTAGGTTGTCTGGCAAAAAGTGCGGCCCTATCAACCGATTACCGATGACGCCTGCCCATACGTTCACGGAGAACCTTCGTTGAAAACCTCTGTGCCTCTTGACTCTCGGGTTTTGATCTCTGGGTGCCCAGTGATGGAGATTGTGGTAATTTACAATTCCTTCCTTGTCAAACTTGGACTCGTCAGTCCAGAGAATACTCCGTAAAAAATTAATATCTTCCACGTCCGTATGGAGCAAGTGGCGGCAAAACTCCACCCTTCTTGCATAGTCGTTATCCTCTAAGCCTAAAACAATAAAAATATCAACGTTAGCGGTTTCCTTATGAATTAGTAGCTATGTAACATTGATTGCTATCTCTGTCTTTCCATTTCTCTCTCTCTCACACACATGCTCATGTTAATTTAAAAATTGCCTATGAAATTCACATGCTAGTTCATTACATAAGAGCTAAAAACAAAAACTTAACATTTGAAATTAATGCGACTTAACTAGGCGTATGTACAGCTCCCTTCCAAACACACGGGTGTTTGGAAGGGAGCTGTACATACGCCTAGGGTAGAAACTAGGGATAGTCTGCTACCTACCCCCGCCCATTATATTGACCTTGGCCTCAAGGTTTTTTTTTAATTTATTATTATTTTTTATTTGACTTTTTTATGATTTTTTGACTAAAACTACCTGTAGCTCAAAATCTATCCATGGGACCGGTCGGCTAATGGTCTTGTTTTAATCGTTAGAGTCTTAGGGTCCTGCAAAAAATTATTTTACACCAGAAAATTGTGGAGAAGAAAAGTTATGGGGCCTGAAGTACCGTAGTAAGGTAAAGAAATAATTTTAAGGGCAACTTTCTATGGGGTTTAAAAAAAAACTAACAGGGTTGGAGTTCTTCTGATTTTTTTAAAACATCCTCAGTCCATGCCCTTTCTAACGATATGCTAAAAGTGTAATTATCACTTTTAGTTTTAAAGTTATTAATTAATTTCCGCAACTAGGGCACTTCAAGCAAAAATTTCAACTAATGAAAATTAAATGTGTTCGATCGTAAAAGGATGGCAAATGAAACAAAAAATTTGGTAATGACTAATGTCATTAAATTACAAATTTTAATTAATTACAAATTTTAATTAATTACAAATTTTGTTCAAATTGATGACCATTGACCTGTAAACATGCTCGGCACCTCTTCCTCATCTCCACGGTCACCGTTCTAAGCAGCAGTTCCTCGCGCATTGTATCGAATGCGGCGTGGATCCTGTTAATTAGAACCTCCCTTGTTGGTACTTCTTCTGCGTACACCAACTCTTTCGCCCTTCCCCAGACGTAGAAGTCGAGTGGGGTAAGGTCAGGCGGCGACCTTGGGGGCCAGGGAATTGGCCCACCCCGACCAATCCAAGAATTAGGAAAGCAGTTGTCCAGAAGCTCCCTCACTGCTAGGCTCCAATGAGCAGGACAGCCGTCGTGCTGGAAGACTATGGGCCGATCTTCATCAAACACTTCTTCCGCTAAATCAGGCAAATCGTTTTCGAGGAAATTATGGGCCGATCTTCATCAAACACTTCTTCCGCTAAATCAGGCAAATCGTTTTCGAGGAAATCTAAGTAGTTTTGCCCGTTTAGGTTGTCTGGCAAAAAGTGCGGCCCTATCAACCGATTACCGATGACGCCTGCCCATACGTTCACGTCTTATCATTAAATATTTTTCTATTAATTA
Source organism: Orthosia gothica (assembly GCA_949775005.1). Taxonomy (NCBI): domain Eukaryota; kingdom Metazoa; phylum Arthropoda; class Insecta; order Lepidoptera; family Noctuidae; genus Orthosia; species Orthosia gothica. The sequence continues at coordinate 14,620,867 of OX459040.1, forward strand.
TTTTTTTTTCTAGAATTTGAGATCCAACAAAATCACAACTTTCCATTTTATACACCTGTAAAGGGTTTTTGTTTTTACATTGTTTCATAATGGCAACGTAATCTTCCACGGAGTATATCCTTTCATATTGCTTGAGTCGAGTCTCAATTTTAGCAAAATCGTTGTCATTGGGTAGGAAAGTGTGTCCTGATTCTAGGTAACGGAAGCTGATTGTCTCTAGAGTGGGGTGTCTATTTAATAAAGCCTTCATAATCAAAACGATTTTTATATTCCTGTTTTGACCTCCACAACAGTCACTCCACAAGATCAATTTATTTACTGTAGGGGGTAGCACGCACTTAATATATTTTCTCAAACATGAACCCACTTCTTGGGCCCCTCTACCAGCCTCACCTTCAGCCCAAACATAACAATTTCCAACATCGTTGGAAGCTGAGTGTATACCGCAGTTATACACCCATAACTGCCTTTTATAGAAAACTATGTTGGTCGGTATTCTAGGTAATGGTAATGTTTTCTCCAAATCGTAAGTCAGACATTCAGTTTTTTCACAAGTTTTAGCCTGTTCAAAATCTTCCTTCATCTTCTTCCTTAAATCTTCGGCAATTTTTTGGTGTTCTTCTTTTTCTCTTTGGGCATTTTCTCTTTCGGTTGTGGTAGTAGAATTTTGCAATTTCATTTGATAAAGATCACACTTGTTACATGTATCTTTTTTCAGGCTCTTGCATCTCAAATTGAATTTTTTTACAAAAACTTTTCTTATAATATTGTAGGATGGACATTTTTCATCTTTTCCAAATTTTTATCAAATTCAATTTTGAACAAATCGTAAATTTTTGGTACTGTCATTCCTGGCTGCAGATATAAAACATTGCTGTTGCTTTCCCTACGATAATGGGATTCATATTTTGGCAACCTGTTGATAACATCAATAATAAGCTCAATATGTGTTTGTGGAGTTTTATTCAATCCACCTGCTCTTTCTCCTCTTCTATCTTTTATTTCTTTGTCATTGCGATTTTTCCGAAGACTGACAGTAACTTTTTGAGGTGTTATTTGCAGCGTTCCACAAAACATGTCTCGACAAACAGTTATATTGTTAAGTTTATATGTGCGAGTAAATTCTCGAGGTTTCCTCTTCGACGGGAGTAGTGTATAATTGGGGGTTCTGGATCACTTGCTCTCGCTTTGCTCGAGCGCGTGATCCAGAACTCCCCAATCATACACTACTATAACATTTACACCTGTAAACCTGCATGTGTCTAGTAGTCTCCCATTTTTCATTATCAACCTGTTTGTTGCTAACATTAACGAATGTGCGAAGATGCTCACCAGACTCGCTTTTTAAGTGCAATGTGACATCCTATACATATACACTTTAATAGGGTAAGTATTCCAAACACTTTTTTGTAATATAGTTTGTGCCCTTCACAGCGTTTAAATAAAACATTTAGGAAAATGTATGGCATGTTGCGTCCAAGGATCATCATAAATCTCCCAATCTTCAATAACACCACCACATGAGAAACATGCTGCAATATCATTTATACTATTTCCATAATAAAAGAATCCTGCGTCAGCCATTTCCATCACTAATCTTTTCTTTTTATTAAGTGTCCCCCAGTAATAATTAAATGAAAATTCACGCATTTTAAATGTGTTATACATGTCATAACGAGGTTTGTATTCATTTTGAGACATGTTTTATTGACTTTCTAATTCAATTAGGTACAAACGTATAATGGTATGGTCCAGCTTTTGTCAGCAACATATAAAGACTGGCCAGAAGTAGGAGGAGGGGAAAGAAAACTAAGATGCATTTCACCTAACTACAGAAATAAAAACAATAAAATATTTATTTTGGAATTTTATTGTCAACGCACCACTTATTTAAACACAATACATTTTTTAAAGCACATACAGAGTCATGATAAATACAGTTATATAAATCTTGAGAATATTTATATTGATCGTATAAGCTTATCAAACTTGAACATCCTTTATCTTCTAAATTGAATATATTACAATTACTATTTCTTAAAATATGCTTTAACCACAACACTTTTTCTAAACCCTTAACGTAGATACATTTATCTCTTAAAATATCTATAACCAAATTCTGATAATTAGAATAGGGAACAAATCCTTCACACCAGCATATCTTTCTGTTACGTTCAATCCAACTTACTTGTTTTTTTTCTTGCTTCGTTAATTTTGAAAATGGAAATGGTGGCTTAATTAAAAATATTTGTAATGTTTTATTATACAATATAGCGATTTCTTTTATTATAAATTCATTTGTTTCTGTTTTAAAGCCTTGAATATCCACAATAGCAATCATGATAACCTGCGCACAATGTTGCTGAGAGGTTTGTATTCTACAAGTCGATCGTTTATAATCAAACAATATGCAGTCGTCTTATCTGGTATTGCTGTAGAACATTCAATTTCCAACCTCACGTCCACTGGACCAGTTTTCAGGCTATCGTTTTGTCTTGAGCAGTCTAAGATAAAGAGAGGGGCTTTTTCTTTGAATTCCTTTAGGTCAAGCAACGGGTCTACTGGATAGTTGTAATACGACTGACGAAATTTCACAAACATTTCGTATAATATACTATATTTGTTCTCAGAAAACTTTAAACCTAAAGGTTCATATGGATAATATTGTGAATTCAAAAAGAGCGTAACGTTTGTTACTTCGCAATGATCGAATACTGAACTGTCTTTAGTTTTATTATTTTTTCGATTAGTTTGTAAACAAAAAATTACATATCTGGGTTTTTCTAATTGTGAAGCAGTTTTAATAGACCAAGAATGCTTTGTGGTTTTAGGTAGTAATGGATACTCATATAAATCCCAATTTCTATACGCCATCTGAATAGGTTTATCTTTTTCTAAATGTTTTAAAAGTGACAGTCGTTCTCGGTCTGATACTTTTATGTGCGGCACCCTCCACTGAACTCTTTGCACATCTATTTGAAAATTAACAACATCATCAGTAAGGATAACGCTATTTAAATTAGTGTTACTTCTGTTCAGTATAAGTTCATGTTTACAATTTATCACTATTTTATTGTAATCCTCTGCAAACCCTAAATCTTTATTTAGTGGTATTACAGCACTAAAATGCCCATCACTTTGAAATCCCTCTAAACACCAACCCCATAGGGCTGCAACTTTATTTTCTGCTTCATTTAATGAGATGTATGATTTTATTGTTGACGTTATTCCAGAATTTTTTATGCGGTCTATTTCAATACCATTCATTTCGTATCTAATGTCTTGAAACAAAAACATAACAGGGTTGTTAGTGAACGCAACAATTTTCTTGATTGGATTCCCATCTTTACCGAAGAGCTTCGCTTGTCCTTCGATGTAAATTGAACTGGCTGATGGTAGCACGTATATGTCTTGCTGGTGGATGGGAATTCTGATTTCATCGTTTTCTCTAAAGCTGCTATTGTAGGGATTGTATAAATGGACTTCATAACTTTCGATCGAAGTGTCAAAGTGCGGTAATTCAGCAATCTGTAGTATATTCATATTTTAAATCCTAGAGCTTTAAGAAAATCTTTATTTACTTTAGTCAATTTCTTAACTTTTTTCTTGCGTCTTTGCACCTTAGCAATCGCAGAAGAACTAAGTCGTTTTTCATTCGCTTGAGTGTTTTTATAATATACTATTATTTTGTTTTTCTTAAATGAAGACGTAACTGAATTTGTTTCCCTCCAAAGTTAACACAGTGGCCAAATTGATCTACAATCTTAACCGATACTAATGAAATTATATTTTTGTTTACTGGAAAGTAAATAACATTTTGCGGTATTTCCACACACTGATGACCTGGAGTAGTATCAGACACGAATTCGTGAATAAAATGAGTTGGTAATCCGTTGCAATACGAACCGTGAACAAGATCACATTCGATTTTGATTACAGACAGACCTCTGTTAATAATGGGGATATTTGGTGTTGATTGTAATACTGAAAAGTATATCAAACCGCACTCATATTGATCTGTCAAATGCAGCGGTGGTTGAAAGTATGAAACCAATTCAGATTTATGTCCAGAGATGGTAAACGTAGTAGACATGCTTCTATACTGACTTCTTTCGACAGATCCTGTTTATTTTATCCCCCCCACTACACCAAAAATTCTTCAAAAAGTTTAAACAAAGATGTCCACAATTATAAGGGTGATCACTTTGAATATTATCATAATTATAATGAACTTTGGATCCCAAGTAAGTAGTGTATTATTGGGCATTCTATGCCACTGTCGGCAAGTAGCTCGGCCAGTGCGCCTCGCTACGCGACAGTGGCATAGAATACCCAATAATAAACGATCGACTCGACTGTGTAGTATATTAGTGTACTCACCTGAAGATCTTGTAAGAAATACCACTGGCTACCAGTAGCTAGGCGAGTACGCATTACTACATAAAGTAACGCTGAATAATGTAAGTACGATCGCTTCTCAAACGATCACTCTATCGCGAAAAAGGTTGCACTACTATTTCAATTTATAAATATTAATGTATCAGATACATTTTACTCATTACCAATCAGATTGTTTCCAAGTGTAATCATGAAGTTTGTAAAGCAGCCACAATCACTGCATGTTACAACAATCTGCGAGGATGTTAGTAAGACTAGTTTTCGTCACGGAGAATTGTTACCTGACTCAGTTCGATGTATCATATGCGGACCGTCTAACTGTGGAAAAACCAATTTATTGATTGGTCTTCTCATACACGAAAATGGATTAAGATTTAAAAATGTTTATGTTTATTCGAAAACTCTGTATCAACCCAAATACATGTTTTTAGAAAAAGTTTTACAACGAGTGCCAGGTACTTTACTCCAGAAATATAATGGAAATGAGGAAGTGATAAGAGTTCAAGACGCAAAACCTAACTCTGTGATAATATTTGATGATGTGGCTTGCGAAAATCAAGATAGCATGCGTGATTATTTTGCAATGGGAAGACACAAGTTCATCGATTGTTTTTATCTAAATCAAACTTATAGTAAAATCCCTAAGCAGTTAGTAAGAGACAACGCGAACTTAATCATACTTTTCAAACAAGATGACATTAATTTGCGTCATATTTATGAAGAACATGTCAACACTGATATGACATGGAATGAATTTCGTGAAATGTGTTCAAAAATATGGAACGAGCCCTTCAGTTATGTAGTAATTAATAAAGATTGTTTAAAAAATAAAGGATGTTACAGAAACAAATTTGACACCTTTGTAGTCTTTGATTAAGAATAGGGTTATTTAAGTCCGTTACCTTCGTGATATTATTATTATTCTTCAGACATCGTTTCATCAATCACTATCAGCTCATTTTTTTTCGCAATGGAAAAATCTTTAAAAAGACAAATAGTAGTTGCAGCTGAAGCTGTTAAGAAAAAAGTAAGAAAAATGAGAGATGTCGAGAATAACAATCAGCAAACACTGGAATCAGTTTTCAAGCCTGTAACAGAACCACTCAACCAGATTGCTAATGCCAGTAAGCAGACTTCTTACCTGTGTCCTACAAAAAAAGAAGAACTTCCGTTTATTGATAAAGCTTTGCAGAACGAAGAAGTCAATGTTAGAAAAGAAAATTCAAATGAATATGAATCTGATATCGAAAGTGACTCTTCATATAAATCATTAGTTGAAAACAACCCCGCTCGTGACACGTCATCCTGGTCAGTATCCTCAGAAGCTCTTTCAGATGTTCCATTCGGTGTCAGAGTAGAAAATGGGAGATTGATGTTAGGTTCTGCTCGTATAACGATCGGCGATGAATTTATCACAGTAGCTGGACACAATTATAGAAATACGTCTGGTTTGAAACAGTTGTTACTGAAAAAGAACGTAGATTTAAACATGGTTACAGAAAGTGATATGCAGCATTATAAGTCAATGCTACTTGATACAAACGCACATCGACGAGACTATGAGCCGGATAAACCAATAAAAAGCAATAAAGGTCAAAAGTATATGCAAGTTATCAAGCCTATTTTCAAAATACAAAACACTGTTCAGACTCCTCAATCGAAGGGAAAAGGACTACCCTTAACCAAAATGTGGAAGAAAAAGGTTGATTTTGTATATTGGAATGATCCAAATGAACTGGTGGATAGGTTAAAATTATTAATCGCATCTCGAGATGCTGGTAACACAGGATTAGATAATGAAATTATATCTATCATTGAAGAATTACGTGAAAGTAAAATTATAAATAAATAATACATCTACGTTTTCTAAAAGGTGTGTTCATTTTATTATAAACCTCACAACACAATACACCTTAAACATGAACGTAGATAAATTCGGACATCATATTCATAAAAGAATGCGATTATCAGAGTTATTTGAGATTAATGAAAATACATTATTAAAATCAAAAAACGGAGATTTTGATTTAAAAACATCAAGACTGAGAGGAATCAAAAATCCAGTAGAAGCTGACGATGCAGTGAACAAGGATTATGTAGATCGAATGACTGCTAATATGATAAAAGAATTTAATACACTTATAGGGACATTGCGTTCACAAAGTATTATAGACGCACGGGAAACATTTCAGGTTTCTTTAAAAGCCGAGATGCCTGCAATTGTAAGTCATTTGCAAGATAAGTTTTATACTAAAGAAGAGGTTGATAAATTAATTCAAAAAATCAGTAATGGCAAAACAGCAAATTGTTAATGAAATACACAGTGCAGCACGAAGAAATTTCCTTAGACGTCATGTCATTCTAAAGGGAATCGATGACTTGTGGCAAGCTGATCTGATGGATATGCAAAATCTAAGGAAATATAACAAAGGCTACAATTACATTTTAATAGTGATCGATTGCTTCTCAAAATATGCTTGGACGCAGCCGTTAAAATCAAAAAATAAACTTGATGTCACTCATGCATTTGAACGAATATTACTTGACAGTAATCGAAAACCTGATAATTTACAAACGGATATGGGAACAGAGTTTTATAATAACACATTTCAAGCGCTTATGAAAACATACAAAATTAACCATTACTCATCGTTTTCTACCAAAAAAGCATCAATTGTTGAACGACTAATAAAAACCATAAAAAATAAATTGTACAAATATTTTAGCCTTAATGGAAACTATAAGTGGCTAGGTAAACCATTAGAAGTTACACTGGAATCGTATAACAACACAAAACATCGAACTATTAAATTAAAACCAATCGATGTAAACAAATCTAATGAGCAAGTAATAAAAGAAAGTATTTTAAAAGTACATAAACCTGTATCTATTCCATATAAACCTAAGTTTCAAATTGGCGATAATGTTCGTATCAGTAAATACAAACACAATTTTGAGAAAGGTTATACTCCAAATTGGTCAACAGAAATTTTTACTGTAAAGAAGATTAATAATACAATACCAGTGACATACCATGTACAAGATCAACGAAAACAAACTATATTAGGAACCTTTTATGAACAAGAACTTCAAAAATCAAACTATCCTGGTGTTTATTTGATAGAGAAAGTTTTAAAAAAGAAAGGAACTAAAATTTACGTGAAATGGTTGGGTCTTAGTAATAACGAAAATAGTTGGATTGACAAAGCTGCATTAGTGGATTGAGTTAATAAGTATATAGTCATTTTTTTTTAAATATTTTTCCATTGCGCTTTGTACAATGCAAGGTGGTGGACTAGTTAATAGTATAATAGAAAATCTACCATTCGAGCTTCATTTGCCTGGATATAATTATTGCGGACCAGGAACAAAACTCCAGAAACGTTTATTACGTGGTGACCGAGGTATTAATAAGTTGGATGAAGCTTGTATGCACCACGACATTGCATACGCTAACCACACAGACTTATCACATCGTCACAAAGCTGATTTACAATTAATGAATATGGCAAAACAAAGACTTAAATCAAAAGATGCTGCTAAAGGTGAAAAATTTAGCTCATGGCTAGTGAGCAAAGTTATGAAAGCCAAATTAAAGTCTGGTGCCGGAATTAAAACGTTTCAAAATTTTGTATCAAAGATAAAATCAAAAATTAAGAAAATTAAACATAAAGATAGTAAAGCTTTAATTAATGCTGCTTACTTAGCAGCAAAAAAGATATTTCCAAAAATTCAGAAAATTCGGGTACCTCGAATCATACCAATACCAAAGACTGGAGGTATTTTGCCTTTAATTCCAATTTTTGCTGGCTTATCAGCTTTAGGCACTTTGGCTGGTGGTGCAGCGGGTATTGCAAAAACCGTTAATGATTACAAATCAGCTCAACAAAATTTGCGAGAAACAGAACGTCATAATAAGACTATGGAGGCTTTAGCGTTGGGTAAGGGTTTATACATTAAACCGCATAAAAATGGTAAAGGGTTATTTATTGAACATCCAAAAAACTGATGAAGAAGCTACCTAATCGCCCACTGACTAATATCGACATCCAAGAACATGCACGAGACATCCCACACTTTCGAGGAGTGTACATGAAGGATCTATTGCCAAGAAAGCCAAAACAGATTGAATGTGGTATTGTTAACTTGGACGAATCTAAAAATGAAGGAACGCATTGGGTAGCTTATGTTAAAGTAGCCGACTATTGTGAATACTTTGATAGTTATGGAGACTTGAAACCTCCAATGGAATTAATGCGATATTTTAAGAATTGTACTGTTTATTACAACTACACAAGATATCAAAAGTTTAACACAGTAAATTGTGGTCACCTATGTTTAGAATATCTGTGGCAATTTTGGAATAAAGATGTATAAAATTAATGTGTGTCTTTCATTTCAATCATTTGCAAAATGTCACTCACTTTATCGATAACCGGAAACTCGTCTACCTTATCCACGTACTATCCTAATACGTTACAACTAAATGGACAGTATGAGTGTGCATTATTGCATTTCTCAACATTTAATTCTATTCCAAACATTGATGAAACGAATAACAAGTTTTACTATGGTTCCGAAATCATTGAAATACCGGATGGAACCTATGAATTGCAAGATATCAGTGATTATTTAAAATCGGAGATAAAAGGAGCATCAATAAAACTAGGTTGCAATAACAATACTTTAAAAACTACTATACACTGTACGAAAGACATCAATTTTGAAAAAGAAAACACCTTTAGACGTCTGCTAGGGTTTGATAAGCAGATATTAAAAGGTAATAAATGGCATGTATCACAGTTTCCCGTCAACATTTTACCTACGACCGTGATCAGGATTGAATGTGATATTATAAGCGGATCCTACATAAACGGAGATCCGAGTCACATTATCCACGAATTTGCACTCAATGTGCCGCCTGGATATAGGATCATAGAAATCCCGAAGAACGCAATATACTTTCCAATCAATCAAAACAACATAAGCTGTATACATATCAGACTGTTAGATATTAACAATCGTCTAATAAATTTACGTGGTGAAGAAGTACAACTATATTTACATCTCAGACGAAAAAATGATTGACTATAATAAATATGAGCAGCCCCAGGTCAAAAATATCAGTGCTAATTTAGCAACCAAGAAAATAAGAGCGCGCTCTAATAAAAAAATAAAATTAACCAATAATAATAAGGCATTCCTGAAAGCTATCGGTTTGTTAAAATGAATATTTTAGACGTTTTATCCGCTCCGACTTACGACAATACAGTTGAAGGAATCGAATTTCATTCCTACAAGCCCTACGTTACAAGTTTTAATAGAAATGATGAAATTCGCATACCCATCAACCAACAGGACCTATATGTACTACCATCAGCTAGCACTCTTTATTTGGAAGGAACTGTAATTGTTAGCAAAAAGGACTCAAAAGACAAGGCTTCTAGCGTTCATTTTACGAATAATGCTCTCCTTTACTTGTTCCAAGATATAAGGTATGAGTTGAATGGAGTAGAGATTGATAAAATAAAAAATGCTGGCGTTACTACCACCATGAAATCTTTAATATCAATGAATGAGAACGAATCAAAGACATCGAATTCATGGGGCTGGAATATCGATGGCACAAAAAACATTCACGGAGGTAATTTTTCTGCTTCTATACCCCTCTGTAATATCATTGGTTTCGCAGAGGATTTCAAGAAAGTCGTGATAAATTGTAAGCATGAATTGATATTGCTACGAAGTAACACTAACCTGAATGCTGTAAAACTAAACACCGGTGAAATTGCGGAAGACGTTCAGATAAATAAAATCATTTGGCGCGTACCGCACGTTAAAGTGTCTGACAAAGAGAAAATAAGTTTATTGAAACTATTAGAAAAAGATCGACCACTGCAGATGGTATTCAGAAATTGGGATCTGTACGAATATCCGGCTTTACCTAAAACTACAAAACATACCTGGTCAATCAAAACATCCTCGCAAATAGAGAAACCAAGATACATTATTATGGGACTACAGACAAATAGAAAAAACAATGCCAGTTCTGATATGTCTCAGTTCGATCATTGTCATGTTCGTGATGTAAAAGTGTACCTCAACTCTACTTATTTCCCGTATGAAAACCTAAATGTGAGTTTCGCGAATAACAGAATCGCTTTATTATATGAGCAATACGTTAGATTTCAGCAGTCTTATTACGGGCGTCGACCGCAGCCCTTACTAAGCGAAAAACAATTTAAAGATTTAGCGCCACTATTTGTTATCGATTGCTCTAGGCAAGCTGACAATTTAAAGACTGGGCCCGTTGTAGACGTAAGACTGGAAATTGAGAGTGATACGGAAATACCAGATCAAACTTCTGCGTATTGTCTTATATTGAACGATTGTATTATTGAATATAAACCTTTAAGTAATACAGTCAGGAAAATATCATGAATCCTAATATTGTTATATTAGATGTTCAAGGGTTTAAAGACCTGTACAATAATTTTATAATAAAAGAGGTGGCTTTTGCTACCCGTGATTATACGCAAACATTTTTGATAAAACCACCATACTTGTTTAAATACTTAACAAGTGAAGAAAAGAGGCAAGTTAAGTGGCTGGAAAGAAACAGAGGTATTTATTGGAATGAAGGGTATATCGACTATAAAGAATTTCGTCGTATAATTGTTCCCTATCTAGAAAATAAGGAAATCGTTGTTAATGGTTTGGAGAAAGTAAAGTGGATAAAGGAACTTTGTGAGAATTGTAAAGTATCAGACCTTGGTACTGAAGGATGTCCTAATTTCTTAATTTTACATAAAAAATACTGTGAAGGAAGAACTAATTTAAATTGTGTAAAACATTTAAAACATTGTGCTCTTAAAAATGTGTTATGTATTAGAAAGTATTTAGAGTTATAAATGTGTACCTGGTTAAAGTTTATTGGTTTCATAAATAAAAAACTATATGTATTGTAAAACTGCTTTTATTTCAAACACCTAAACTTCTACAAATAAAACAATCTTCTTTAAAATTAAACAAAACAACACAAATAAGTACTCAACTTCTTAGACAAACAAGTACTAAAAATCACTATCTATCAAAGATTTAGATATTTTTTTAACTAAAGATTCAGTTTCGTCCATAACATTGTCGATAGCGTCTTTAACGATATATTGAGCACTTATAATAACGTTTTCACTGTCACTGTCACTTTCACTGGTTTGCGGATTGTTATTGCATAGATCTAGGACCGATATTTTAATTAATTTGATGCCTCGTCGCTGTAATCGGCTCATCACAAAGGATTTAGTTGGATTGTGCTTCTTCGACTTTTCCCTGCTTCGTTGTTTTGATTTTTTTTCTTTCGTCACTTGTTTGCTGGGCCCGGGTTCGTCATGAAGCATTTCGGAGAATCCTTCATAAGGATTTTGAGCGTACTGGCTAAACATAACCTCTGATTCCGTAATCTGGAACAAAAATAGACACCTATGAAATTTAAACTAAAAAGAAAACTTTGAAAACTTTTTTTTACAAAAAAATACAACCGACTTCACCAAAAAGTGCAAAATAACTTTAATTTCGGCAGTCGGTGTTTCTATTAAAGTTTTTTTTTTTTCTCTTCGTTATTTAACACAAACATCCGAATTGAGAACCTCCTCCTTTTTGTAAAGTCGGTTAAAAATAGTGATGCATACACGAATTGTCAGCAGATTACACTATTCACACTACATAAATCGCTAGTTTATAAATAATATAAAAAAAATTGAGAAACTTACCGATGACATGATCGCAAGACACTGTGTGCGTGATACAAGTACTCAAGACGAATTTTATTTCGTAAATTGAAAAAACCGGCCAAGTGCGAGTCTGACTCGCGCACGAAGGGTTCCGTACCATTATCATAAAAAACGGCAAAAAAAAATCACGTTTGTTGTATGAGAGCCACACTCAAATATTTATTTTATTCTGTTTTTAGTATTTGTTGTTATAGCGGCAACAGAAATACATCTTCTGTGAAAATTTCAACTGTCTAGCTATCACGGTTCATGAGATACAGCCTGGTGACAGACAGACAGACAGACAGACAGACAGACAGACAGACAGACAGACAGACAGACAGACGGACCGCGGAGTCTCAGCAATAGGGTCCCGTTTTTATCCTTTGGGTACGGAACCCTAAAAATTATATATATTGCGATGGCGAAACATGTTCCAATTTAGATTAAAATGCTAACTAAGCTTTTATGAGGGTAATGCACTGCTATGTCTTTGTAATAGTTATTTTGCATGATCAGCGTTATGCAATTGATGCAACTATTCATTATTTGAAATTTGTATAATCAGTCTTATTGTATAGCGTACAAAATACATTTTACGTAAAATGAACGATTCATGTTTCAACATGCATATCATGTTGCAAATTAGGAGCGCTACACATGGCTACGATACTATAATATTTTATCTTAAGATACAATGTTGCTCGCCATACAATTCACCTATTAACGAAAATATTAAATAAATATCTTCGTCGTGTGTAATGGTGCATTGAATTGTATGACGAGTGATATTGTATCTTAAGACATTTTTTTTATAAACCAGTGCTTGACTGCGATTCCACCTCATGTTAAGCAGTAATGCAATCGTTGAAGATGAGGCGCACTAGTTTATTAAAAAAATCAAATAAAATAATAATTATAGTACCTTAGTCGTGTGTGGCACCCTTAAATCTTGGTCGGGTTTCATTTTATTTAACCAACTACAAAAAAGGAGGATGATGTCTTAAAATATAAATTAAACAAGTAGTCATAATCATTCACATTTTATTAAATTAATATCTTTACATAAACTTAGCTTTTTAAAACTATGAATTATATTTATCATACATTAAAGATCAAGAACTATGTTACATAGGTTACATAAATCATATTCTAACTCTATTACTAATTACATTCAAATTAATTTTAGCGTTTTAAAATAAGCGAGTGACCCCAGGCTCGCGTTGATATTCGATCTACAGATATTAAGCGTTTATCGTCATTTCGAGATAAGGCAATTTTGTTGACACTCTTAGTAAATATTTCGTGCTTTATAGATTGAAACATAATATTTTTTCCACGAATAATTCCCCCATTTAATAAAATATTTTCGTAATCTGTTATATTTAAGTCTTTTATTACACTTGATTTTACTCCTTTTGCTTTTTTAATGACTTTATCGACTGTTTTTATTGAGTAAAGTTTCGATCTCAAACCAACAAAATCTGATATATATTTTCCTCCCATTTCGTCTTTGAACAAACCTGGAACTTTTTTGTTAATAATTGGTATTTTAAAATTATTTTTGTCATCATAGTTACTGGTGTCGAAGTATTGTAAAAAATTATACTTTAAGTCACTATAAAAATCAAACGTGAATATTTTATAGACAAACGAATCGGTATCTGTATAACACAGCTGCACTCGATCTTCATAAAAAGGTTTTACAATGTTATAATGAAAGTCATACATATGTGTCTTAGAAAGTTCTAATACAGTGAATCCAATATAAATAGGCTTATCTAAAATAATTTGGTCAGGTTTCATTTGTATAGCAACTAAATTTTCAGTTAGAATTGAAGCGCTATGGAAATAGGGGTTGGCTACAAGTCTCTCGGAGGATATAAATTTCTTAGTTCGATTAGATTGATCACACCATTGATTAACTAAGTGTACGGTTACTCTATTTTCAGTATTTTCCAATGTCTTGCCAAAAACACTGTTGTTTAACAATTTAAAAAAGTCTTGTTCGAAAGAACTTTTTGCCTTTTGTCTTAACCGAGTGTTTAATTCTATGTACTGTTTTAAATAAGGACTTTGTCTAAAAGTAATAGCTTTATGAACTTTACGTAATGTTAAGCCATGTTCTAAACACTTTTTTAAATGAATATAATGTATTACGTAGTTGTACTTATTATGTAAATTTGCAACTAGTTTCTTTGTTTTACCTCCTGGAGGTATACATTTTTCGGGACAAAATGGTAAATCATTATGGCATTTGTGTAAATGTTCAGGATAAAAAAGATCGACTTCTAATATAAATCCCCACTCAGAGTTATCCTCGACATTTTCTACACAAAAATTAGTTAATTCACTTTCATCAAGGAATCTAAAATTAGAATAAGGTAAATACTGACACATGCTAAAACCGTACAAATTATTACAATCTAGATATACTATGAAACTCTGAGGCTGTGATGCATCATATTCTGGCATGTATTTGTGATTTGCTTTTGCATACCGATGGGAACACATGCACAAGCCGCCTCGTATACCGCTTTGAATCATTCTGATGATAGCTAAATCCGAAATCAGTTCTAACTGAACACCTGTTTTTAGCAACATTGCATCGAACGATAAACTAGGTGCAGTTATGTAAAAGGCGGGATCGAGTTTGTAATAATGTTTACATGTTTTCCGAAAATTTTGAAATATGTCTGTCAACAAAAGCACGTCTGTTTTTAAGTATAGATCTGTATATTCGCCCAGATCAGTAATACTGAATTCAGTCCAAACATTTTGTGCATGACTATAATCTTCATCGCTAATACCTTCGTTAGTCAAAGAATTATGGAAATAATATTTAGAAGGTAACGACTTTTGTTCGTAACATTTCCAATCTTTAATATAGTCATACGGGTACACACCTTTACGAATCAGCAAACTAAATTGTGTTTCATCAGAAAAATTTGATTTAAGATTAACAAAATCATCTGTTTGCAATGTTTTAGCAAGTTTGTCTAAACTAGTTCCTAGAAAGTTGAAGGAATCTAAAAACCTTATTTGTATAAACTCGTTATCAGCAATAGGAATAAACTTTGTAAATGATATATATTTTTCTTTAGTCTTGGGTATTATTTTAATTTGTCCAGGTATTTCGCCTAACTTTTTAATAAATAAATGACAATCGTATCCGGATAAGTTATGAAAAAATATTGGGATGAATTTTGGTACTTTGAGTTGTAGGTTGCAGTGTCGATGTGCTGCACCCCGGTACCGGCCTGTCATATGACAGTGATCCCTAACTCTATCTTTCAACAGTAAATTTTCACAAACGTAGCACTTAACAGCGCGTTTGAAATCAAGAGCATCTATATCTGTGAATATCATAGGCTCGTTTTGAGTGAGAATTCTGTGTATTGCTTTAGCATCTTCAGTCAGTAAATGTATAAATTTTGAAACGCAATCTTTTCCGCGATAACTTCTATAGTCACCAACCGTATCGTTAAATGATGACACTATATTATAGGCGAACGCAGTCGGCACGTGTCGGTGAGAATATGACGTGTTAGCGGTGTTGAAATCTTCGCCGGAAATCGGTTCAAGTATCGTTTCGAAATCAGCATATATGACGTAAGGAACATTTTGTTTTCTATCATAATTTTTGAACTTTAAAAATGTTCCTTTTTCTGGTAATACCGTGGCAATCCCTCCACATAGGTGTGAATCAATTTGGGTGCGCGTTGGAAAAAACAATAAGCACGTTTCGCAGAAGTACAGTTTACCATGGTGTTTGGTTATCTGATTTCTGACTAGACGAGGTAAATCAATGATAAGACAATAATGAGTATTAGTATTATTTTCCAAGAACAATAGATGGATGCTCTTAGATTTATGATTCGATGTAGAATACAAAGGTCCAACGATAGTTTTATTATTTTTTAAACCATACACGTAAATATTCAAAAACGGATTATTTTTCTCAAAGACAGCTATGTCTGAAAATGTTATCGGAAATGTCAAACCATCAACGTTCAAAACATCCTGAAAGTAAGGATAAGATGAAACTCTGTCGGGATGTTGGCTAGTAGGGTACAGAGCCGCTACTACGCACCATAAAAAGCAATACTCATCATTGTTACGAATATTCAAGCAAGCTTTTTTATTTTTTATACATTTCGGTAAAGTTATAAATTTAGATCCGCCGAGAGGTTGATATTTATTAATATTTATTTCTACATGGGAATTGCTTAAAAATGTCCAACCGCTATCTCTCTCCTGAAACTCTTCAATTTTCTTTAACAATAAATCAATCACTGCTTTATAAATCGAATCAAAGTCGTAATTAAAATTAACAATAATGTTTTTTGTGGCGAATGATTTTATTTCTTTTTGATCATTTTTAAACATTAGAAAAAAAGAAAAAAGTTCAAAATTTATTTTCAGAGCTGTATGTTTCAATAATGATTGATTTATTAAAGTTTTAACTTGTCTACTAATATTAATGAGAAACATTTCAGGAAAATTATTTATTTGTTCGCCAGTTGCGGTGATCTTGTAACTAACGATTCGTTTTTTAAATGCAGAATTAATAATTGCGACATTGTCAAAAACAGTGGTCGCACTATTGGTTTTATGATTATTACTACGTAAATGACCAGACCATCGACTATTATCTACCAATATATTACAAACTGAACAATGGGGCATTATTGATTAATTTAATATAACTTATCGTTACTATAACGTACTTAACGTTTGACTAAAAGATTAGAGTTTCTAAGTATAATATGTATAACAAGAATAATACTAAGAACTAAAATTAGTGATCTTGTGAAAGTAATCAAACAAAAAAAGTAGAAAAAAAAAACTACAGAAATAAAGAGAAAAAGTAAAAGTATACAGTAACTGAAGAAAGTATTAGGAGGATTACCTAATTATTGACATCCAAATAAAAATAAGTTCTGAAAAGAGAAAAGCATAATATTAATTAGGCGCACAGTTCAAATAATTGTTCAATTGACTGGCCTGTTGGTCTAGTGATTAGTGACGGAGGTCGTGGGTTCGATTCCCACCCAGGACAAATGTTTGTGTGATGAGCACGATCATTTGTTCTGTGTCTAGGTGTAATTTATCTATAATATGTATGTATTTAGAAATATATAAGTATGTTTATTAGTTGTCTAGTACCCATAACACAAGCTCTGCTAGTTTAGGACTAGAAAGCGTTGTGTGAAAGTTTTGGAATGTTATTATTATTATTAATTATAGTAAATATAGTATACAAAATTACCTTCAATAAAATGGATAGTCAAGTCATCCAGATTAGAAAGTTTGCTGTTAGTCCTCTAGTTTAATAATCTCTTCTTTATAAAATATTCGAGAAGCTTGTCAAATTAATTGTTTCTGGAAAGAGAAATGCACAATAATTATAATTTGCCCCTCAGATTTAAGAATTAAAAAAAAAATACAAAAAAGTGCATAAAATTATCTGCAAAATATAAATATTTATACCTAGGCATGATCCAGAGGTCAATAATTTGCTGTAGTTATTTATTTAGCGAGATTCGAGTCGCTTGACAAAATAGTCCTGAAAAGAGAAAAGCATATTATTAATTAGGCGCCCAGTTCAAATAATTATAGTAAATATAGTATACAAAATTACCTTCAATAAAATGGATAGTCTAGTCATCCAGATTAGAAAGTTTGCTGCTAGTCCTCTAGTTTAATAATCTCTTCTTTATAAAATATTCGAGAAGCTTGTTGAAATAATTGTTTCTGGAAAGAGAAATGCACAATAATAATAATAATAATTCGTCCCTCAGATAGTAGAATAAAAAAAATACAAAAAAAGTGTATAAAATTACCTGCAAAATGTTTATACCTAAGAATGATCCAGATGTCAATTGCCCAAATTCTTAGGTAAATAATTAATTTAATACAAAAATATTTAACCATAAGTAACGTCTTTTGAGCAGGCTTCCGTCGTTGATTTTAGGTAATAAATTTAAAAGATGTATAAGTATCATATTTTGTATTATAATACTTATTGCGCAAGTATTTGTTTTTTTGGGTCAACTAAGTCGTTTTGTGTCGTTTGCATCAATCATCTATTTTAGGTAGGGTTGACACGCATTCAACATTATGTTACCTATTCAGATAATTACGTTGTTATTGTTCCGTTCAACCAAAGGATATCTAAGAATCTCATTGCTAAGTCGCCCGATCTATGCTCCTTTGGTTTTTTTTAATAATTTGACAGTTTTCAGTTGAAATAGAACTCCTAGGGATAAAAAGTATAGCTTTCATCCTGCTCCATAGGCAACTTTAGACCTACTTTCAGAGAATGAAAAATATGAAAAAACTCTTTTTTACTAATAAACTTAGTTGCTATGCATTTTTACAATAAACTAAAGGTCATATTTAAGTCACTTGATTACTTTTTTATTTGTTACAAAAGTTTTTTTTTTTTTTTTTTTTTTTTTTTTCTTTTTTTAATGCTCTACAAAAAATCATGCATTGACGAAAGGGGCGCGCCGTTGACGACTTGGGCTCGATTCAGACGGATTCTGAACGGTCGGACAGCGAGCTGCCCATAGCTCACCGTCCGATTTGTTACTAAAGTACTGTTTCGTTTCGTCAACCCTACGTTATTTCGCTGCATCGCCAAATCGTCATCCGCTACTAGGTATACGAGTAATAACTGCTTAGTCTTTATTTTTGAACTGGTATTATACGTCCGAGGAAAAAAGACGATTTATAGTATCACATTTGATTGAATGAGGTAATTTTTGAAACAATTAATTATAATGCGTTATCGATTTTATAAGCTACGTGTTTTTGGAGTACATTAAACAATCTAATTGCAGTTTGCAAGTGTGGAAGTCGTCTATAAGAAGTTCTGTACCATCAGTTATAATTAGATAGTGTAAATCTCGAGTTGTTGTCAATACCAGTATTAATATTCATCAAATCAATTCAGTGAAATTCTAACTGCAGATTGGCAAAATGTAAGTATAATATAACCCTCCTTCTAGCGCAGTCGGGTAAAAATATTTTAAGTGTTTACTGAGACCCGTGATCTGTTTGTATATTTATAGCATGCCATGATTTAAACAAAACATTTCATATCTTTGTTTCAGGTCTGATTCTGAGTGTGAATATAGTCAACCAGCTCTAACACTTGATCAGAAAACTAAACCAACTCGCAAACCAACAAAAGTCAGTGGGAAACGCAAGTCGGATTCACCATCGACTCATGCAATTCGCACAAGGTAAACGATTTTTTATTTTGAATTAACTCTATTAATGCTGCTTTCTATTAATTAAGTCTTATGTCTTATAGATTTTACAAATAATTCGTTTGTTATTTTTGTGTATTTTTTATGTGTTCTTAATATTCTATCCTAATCTAACGCCCTGCTCTGGATTTGCACAGGTGTAATTCTAAACAAAATACAGTTTTTGTCACTCAGGAAATATAATGTAGCTTTCTAGTAGAGAAACTATTTTCAATTCAGTAGTTCCAGAGATTACCCTAATTAGTATAAATGATAAATATATAAATTGTTTAATAGGATAACATATTAACATCAGTTTTATTTTTCAGCAAATTATCAAATACCAGCACTGATATATTTGGTATCAGTCGCAACCATGAAAATGACACAGAGCACAGCACGGGTTCATCTGGTCTGCCATCGTACTTCGTAAGCCGTGTGGCCAACGGTTGCGAGCGTCGAACAGCAAGTACGGTCGGTGAATACTACATAGACTGCAAGGTCTACAAGGCTAGCGACGCGCGCCTCACCGACTCTCAAGAGCTATGGAAGAAGGCGCTCGTTCGTGTTAAGTTCCAGAGCAACGCGGATTCGTCTCAGTGGCGAAAACTGCAAGAGTTCGTCCGTTCGGCTGACACATTGTTTCCAGAACAACCAAAATTTTACGATAACTGACTGTTGTTACACACATGAGAAAACTTGTAACGTTATTGGATACAATTAAAGTATAATGAATAGACTGTTGTTTTACTTACATACTTCAAACATTCTGTTGCGATGAAGTATTAGGCCCAGCTACTGGCAGCCAGTGGTATTTCATACAAGATATTCAGGTAAGTACACTAATATACTACACAGTCGTGTTTTTCGCGATAGAGTGATCGTTTGAGAAGCGATCGTACTTACATTATTCAGCGTTACTTTATGTAGTAATGTGTACTCACCCAGCTACTGGCAGCCAGTGGTATTTCTTACAAGATCTTCAGGTGAGTACACTAATATACTACACAGTCATGTTTTTCACGATAGAGTGATCGTTTGAGAAGCGATCGTACTTACATTATTCAGCGTTACTTTATGTAGTAATGCGTACTCGCCCAGCTACTGGTAGCCAGTGGTATTTCTTACAAGATCTTCAGGTGAGTACACTAATATACTACACAGTCGAGTCGATCGTTTATTATTGGGTATTCTATGCCACTGTCGCGTAGCGAGGCGCACTGGCCGAGCTACTTGCCGACAGTGGCATAGAATGCCCAATAATACACTACTCAAGTATTTTATAAATTCCTTTGGAGGCTTAAGATTTCCATAACTATCAAAATATTCAATATAATCATTGTATTTTGCATAGGCTACCCAATGAGAACCAAGATTTTTAGAGCTATCTAAATTTATAACACCGCATTCTTTTTTAAAAGGGTATTTAGGGAGCTTATCTCTCATAAAGACGCCTCTGAAATAGGGAATATTATTTCCATACTTCAAAATGTCTAAATTACTCAAGGCTCGATTGGGTAGCCGATATCTTAGTTTTTTTCTTTCGATACAAAAATTCCGAGTCCACCTTTATGTGGTTTAAGGTGTAGTCCTTTTCCGATGCAGAGAGCTTCCATTTTTTCATTGTGTCTCCTCGATTCTATCAACAATTTTTTTGCCATCTTGAATTCATTTATGGTTTTAGCAATACCGGCTGCACCGCCTGCTAAAGCGCCCGCCGCAGATAAGCCCGCAAAAATCGGAATCAAAGGCAATACTCCACCAGTTTTTGGTATAGGAATAACACGAGGAAGTTTAACGGATGAATCATCAGCTAATTTTCTGGCAGCAGCCATAGCTAATTCTATTGCCACTTTCTTGCATTTCGGTTTTAATTTTTTGATATGTCTTTTCGTTTTTCTAATAACATTTTTAAATTTGTTTTTTAATGCTTTTTCAGGTTTAATTTTGGGAGAACACTTTTTGCTATCTTTTTTTAGGCCAAAACCAGTTTTGATTTTTGTTGCCATAGCGCTGCTTACTAAGCGTGCTGACAGTTTTTCTCCTACAGTCGCATCTGAGGCAAGTGCTCGCTCTTTAGCCATATTTAACAAAACTAAATCTGCCTTGTGGCGATCCTTTAGGTTTGAAGACTTGTGATAGGCAATGTCGTGTTGTTTGCAATATTCGTCTAATTTATTAACACCTTTATCTCCACGCGCAAGCCTTTTAATTAATTTAGTGCCAGGCCCGCAATAATTGTATCCCGGTAAATGTAACTCAAATGGTAAATGATTTATAATCCAATTGAGAAGACTACTCTCTTCAATACCCATCATAAGACTGAAACATTTGGACTGAACACTTAATAAATATTCGATTTATCAATCCAACTGTTTTCAGAAGAAGGCAAGCCTAACCATTTTACCAAAACCCGGTTTCCTTTCCTTCTAAGAACTTTGTCAACCAAATATACATTAGGATTTTTTGTCTTTTGAAGCTCTTGTACATAAAATGCACCTAGAATGGGCTGGCCCCTGATTGCATCTTCAATTAAATAGGTGATAGGAGTTGTTTTTTGAATTTTTTGAATTTTAAATATTTCTGTCGACCAGTTGGGAGTATATCCTTTTTCAAATGTCCCCTTATACTTACTAATGCGTACATAATCACCCTCTTTAAACTTGCTTTTTATGCTATCGGTTTTTACCAGCCTAAAATATCTTTGTAATATGCGTTTTTTATTAGTATTGTCCACGTTTGCGGGGATTTCATCAATTGTGCGATGATAGGTGTGATTGTATTCATAAATAACTTTATTAAGAGTATTATCGATCCAGTTATAGCTTCCTTTTAGACTAAATTCTTTATAAAGTTTAGACTTCAATGTTCTGATGAATCGCTCAACAATTGAAGCTTTTTTTGTTGAGAAGGTTGAATAATGATTAATATGATAAGATCTCACAAGTTTTTTAAATTTATCATTATAAAACTCTGCCCCATTATCAGTTTGCAGATTTTTAGGCATACGCCCTTTTTCCAATAAAATCTTGAAAGAATTGCATACAACATCTTTGGTCTTACTTTTCAAAGGAAAGATCCATGCATATTTTGAAAATGTGTCAATAACAGCAAGAATAAATCGAAAATTTTTATTGTCTTTAGAAATTGATTGCATATCAATTAAGTCCGCTTGCCATAAATCATCTATATCTTTCATAATAACATGTCTTCGCGGAAAGTTTACCCTTGCATTTTTATGAATTTCGTTTACTACGTCGGCTTTACTCATATCTTTAATTCAGTATATCAACATTTGTCTTGAACCCACCATTGATACTGAATAAAAACCATAGTATCTCCACTATTTATTATTGAATTATGTCAGCTTCTTTTAATTCTTCAACTATCGATAAAATTTCATTATCATGATTGGTATTGCCAGCATCTCTCGAAGCTACTAATAATTTTAATCTCTCAACCAATTCATTGGGATCATCCCAATATATCAAGTCGGTGTTGGTTTTGTACTTCTTTAACCAAGTTTCCTCCAAATTTAGTGTGAACAAGTTTATCATCGTTTGACGATTCGGAAAATAGGTGTTTGATTATTTTACAATATTTTATACCTTTGTCACCTCTTATTTGACCTTTAGGATTAAAATCTCTTTTATGTGCATTTGTATAATGTAACATATCCTTATAGACAAGTTTATCTTCGCTCGATATTAACTTTAAATCAGGTTTTCTTCGGAGTAAAAGTTCTTTTAGACCAGCAGTTAAATTGTAAGCTTTGTCACCGATTTTAATTAAAATGGTACTTTCGTTATTCAAATTATCAATTTTAGAAAATGATACTGTTGAATTACCCATCAATAAAGTATTGTTTTCACTTCTAATTCCAAACGGTATACTAATACCATCATAAATACCAAAGATGTCATCACCTTCTAATGAAAATTCTAAATTATCAATCGATTCCTTTTTAGCATTTTGTTCGACTAATTGGGTAGATTTTATTTTTGGATCGAAATAGTCATTGATCTTTATAGATGAACTAGCATTATTTTCATCGGATTCGATTCCTCCAAAATTTTTTAGAGTTGTATTATCATTTTTATTATTTTTTTCTGCAGATCTATTAGAATTAACTAAAGTCTGAAGAGGATCTGTCACAGGTTTTAGCATTTTATCAAGTGACAAGTTCATTGCATGTTCCTGATTTTTCATATGTTTTATTTTATTTTTTATGGAGTCAACAGACTTCATTAATTCCATTTTAATATTTTTCTCCATATTATGTAACCACAACTGTGTTCAACTAAGAGAGGACTAACACTAGCAATGTTTTTGTATACAATTCATTTATATGTACATGTATTTGCTTTCATTCAAATTTAAAAAAAAAATCAAAATTCT
Organism: Orthosia gothica; assembly: GCA_949775005.1. Taxonomy (NCBI): domain Eukaryota; kingdom Metazoa; phylum Arthropoda; class Insecta; order Lepidoptera; family Noctuidae; genus Orthosia; species Orthosia gothica. The sequence goes on from OX459040.1 coordinate 14,644,691, forward strand.
GTCTGTACCTTCCATTATTTAATGATGAATCTTTGTTAATAAGAAGAAAGTTGTAAGGGTTACTCCAAACACTTTTACAAATATCTTTGAACTGATTCCACGGTACATCAGAGTTGACATGTTCTTCATAGATGTGCTTTAAGTTCACATCATCTTGTTTAAATATTATAAGAAAGTTAGCATTATCGCGTAACAACTGTTTCGGGATTTTTGAATAGGTTTGCGATAAATAAAAGCAATCAATTAGCTTATGTCTACCCATACAGCTTATGGCTGCGCCACACAGTAAGCGCTAGCGTCGAATAAACCAGTGCGAATCATACCGTCTTTGAGTTCACACCTACGTAGGCTTCCTATACAACATTTTCTCATTTTCTGTGTGATAGCTCTCGCACAGAGGTAGCCAGTGTCCCAGCAGTGGGCACATTTTAAGCTGATTATGCTCTTTTATTCAATATACGATATACGTTATACGAGTTCACACACATGAAAGTATTCCAGATCAAGTAAAAAATACCGTTTCGACAAAATATACAGCAGTCCGTTTTACAGGTCCGCTTAATCGTATATGTTATTATTCGGCAATGGCGTAGGTAATATTTGTTTGATTTTCACATACAACATCATCAAATATAAATACAGAATTTGGTAAAGCTTCACTCGGAGATATGACATCTTTATCGTCATTGAACTCATAAAATTTTATCTGAGGCACTCTTCTTAATACTTCCCGTAAAAAACAATATTTTGGTTGAAACTTAGTCTTCGAGTAAAGGTAAAGGTTTTGAAATTTGAGCCCATTTTCATGCAGTAACAAACTGATCACAACGTTTGTTTTACCACAATTTGAGGGGCCGCAAATTATACAACGAATCGTATTTGGCAACAAAGCGCTATGTCTAATCTCTTGAGGAGACTCACCAAGATTTATATTTTTAACGTTAAGTGATATGGGTTGTTTGATCAACTTCATCTTGCCAATTAATTTAATTATTAACTAACATAAACATATACACTTTATTTGGGGACTATCTTTAGACTTGTCCCAACAGGAATGGTTCTAGTCTCATCTTACAAGATAGGCATGTATAGATAAGAGCTACGTAATGATCCATATTACTCATCGCAAATCAAATAATTTTTGCATGTGTTATAAAAATAAGCGATCACTTCTCAGCTGGTGTTCTATGCATAAGCAGATCGTTTTTGTTAACGATTTTATATTTTCAAGGTAAGGTATTTTTTTTTTAAATTTATTTAATTAATTATTTAAACTAATAATAATAATTATGTAATGCATCTCTTTTTTTACAGAATTATGTCACACTCACCATCGTACAGCCCCGTTGTAGATATGGCCGCCCCACATAATTTAGCGGTATGTAACTATTAAGATTATCTTAAATCAAACATTAAATCCATAGTTCATGCTGTTTAGCTATAATATTCTTGGTATTCTTTCAGAATGCGATAGAAGACTCAGACCCTGTCACCAATCCGTTTTACTATGCTCAAGATGGGGAGAGCTGGTATGCGGAAGTAGCAGCTAAAACATGTGAGGAGAGTCGAAAAAAAAAATAGAGGAACGAAGATTGAAGAAGAAAAAAAGTAAATCTTTTAAAACTCTTCTTTTATCATGCGTAAGGAGCAAGGACGTGTTCACCAATTAATAAAAATTATGGTCTTTGATCTGGATGGCCGTGATATGGAAGAAATAGACACTGAAACTGATAATGCGAGTGTGAATGTGCAGTATTTAGTGACAAGTGACTATGACGATATCGTTGACAAAACTGATCATTTAGTAAGTAAAATAGTGCAAAAGTTAAGCAAATCTAATGTATAATGTTTTATTATTGTAAAAAGTTAATTTAGTTATTATTTGAATGTATTCTTGGTAAAGCAAAATAAATGTTTAAATTTAGTTAAAAATTAAGTTCACCTACAGATAGACCTTAAATGCAGTTCATATGTTATTGTTTAATTAAATGTGTAATAATAAATTAAAATTGATTCTACATAATGTGTTTTAATCGCCTAATAAATTAGAACAGATGAAACTTCTTATTAATAAACACTGCATATAGTTATGACAAACTTATATAAATAAAAACTATGTCATCATCTATGCACAGTGTTTATAAATAAGAGGTAAAATCTTTCGGAAAGGGAAAACAAAAACATGAATATAGATTATACATTTATTGATTATACGATTATAGTTACATTCATTTTATGAACATAGATTATACATTTATTGATTATATGATTATAGTTACATTCATTTTTTTACATTTTTTATTCGATTATTTATGTTGATGCAAGGCTTACTTAAACATTAAAAATATTAACTTAAAGCTCATTTTTAACAGTAAAATGTGGCTAGATTGGTCAAATTAGTTTAGATTTGATTATCGTAGTCAGTTTTGTTACTTTTCAATGTAAAAAGCAGCATTATGATTTGCGGTTACTATAACAGCAAACCAAAACACAGCTTTTTTCATTAAAAAGTAGCAAACTGACTACAATAATCAAATCTAAACTAATTTGACCTATCCAGTCACATTTAACTGTTAAAAATGAACTTTAAGTTGATATTTTTAAAGTTTAAGTTAGCCTTGCGTCGACATGTACATATTACATACTTATATAAATTTAAAATTTTAAGTAGCTTTTATATCTTACGATATAGGTTAAGCTCAGTAGAACAAATAGAGTACTAAAGTATTGAACTATAATGTCCCCATGGTAAAGTGTTGAAACAATCCTCAATTCTCTGCCTTTTATCGTCATCACTATTAAGTATGAGCTTATTTAATTTTTGTGTAAAAAGTTGATGATTTTTAGATCTTATAACATACATATCATCTCGTAGGTTATCATTAAACATTAATGCCCTTTTATATTTTTCAATATCCAATTTTTTCGTTATTGGCTTTGTTACTCCCTTTGCTTTCTTTATTGTTTTATTTTCAGTGCGTACACAATACAACTTAGCTCGTAAACCTACAAATTCTGAAATAATCTCTCCACCCAATTCGTCTTTGAAATAGCCGGGCATTTTCATGTTGGCTTTAGGTAACCCATATATATTGTTATCCTCAAAATTGCTTGTGTCAAAATAACGAATATTGTTTTTCATATCCTCATAAAAATCATCAGTTTTTACAAAATAAAGCAAACTGTCAGTATCAGTATAACATAAAATTACATTGTTTCCATTTTTTTTTTTAATTACAGAATAATGAAAATTGTATAAATGTGTTTTAGAAATTTCAAGAATAGAAAATCCGATATAAATAGGACGATCTAATATAACTTTTGTCTTATTTAATTGAATAGCTACTAAACTTTCGGATAAAATTGACAAATCTTTAAAATGTGGTGCGCTAATATACCTTTCAGCACCAAACAATTTGTTGGTTGTATTTAACTTATCTTTCCATAATTTTACGAGCCTAACATCAACTTGTTTCCGTTTGTTTTCAATTGTTTTCCCAAGAATAGAATTGTTTTGTTTCTTAAAAAAATCTTTTTCAAAATCAGATTTAGCTTTTTGCCTGAGAGAAGTATTTAATACTATATAAGGTTTTAAAAAGTTATCTTGATAGAATGATAATATTTTATATATTTTCAGCAATATTAAACCATTTTCTAAGCACTCTTGTAAATGTGCATAATGGATAACAAAGTGATGTTTGCTGTATAAATTTGCAATTAACTTTTTACACTTGCTTTGCATAGGAGAATATTTTTCGGCAGCAAATGGCAGATCCGAATGAGCATTATGAATGTTAGGGGGGTAATATAAATCTACCTCTAAAATGTATCCTTCATCACCGTTTTTGTTAACATCATTTATATTGAACTTATTTATTTCATTATCACTAAGAAATCGGAAGTTACGCATTGGAAGTTTCTGCATCATTGCAAAGCCGTATAAATTCACACAGTCAAGATAAATAAGGTATGTGCTTGCCTTGTCCTTATTATACGATGATTGATATTTGTTATTAGCTTTGGCATATCTTAATGAACATTGGGCAAGGCCTCCCCGAATTCCATTTTCTAGCATTTGGTACATTTCTACATCCGATATTAAATCAAGCTCTACTTTAGTGTACAATAGCATAGCATCCCAACTTAACGATGGTGATGAAACATAATAGCATGGATCTAAATTATAATAAAGTAAACTCATTTCTCGAAACTTTTCGAAAATATCGCATAATAACAGTACATCACATTTTAAATAAAGGTCTGTATACTCTCCCAAATTTTTTATTTTAAAAGTTTGCCATACGTTTAAAGCATGTTGATAATCTTCAGTTGAAATATTTTCTCCCGATAGTTTACTGAAAAATTTTGACTGTTCAGGCAGCTGCGTTTCATCATATTTTTCCCATTTGTCTACATAGTCATAACAATATACGCCTTTTCTACACGCTAAATTAAATAAACGATCATGATTGAAAAACAAGCGCATGTTTAGAAAATCATCCGAGTGCAACGTTTTTACCAATTTATCTAAACTAGTACTTAAAAAGTTAAACGAATCAATAAATTTCAACTGAACTATATTTTTATTATCAATAGGTATGAATTTTGTAAACGATATGTACTTTTCTTTTGATTTAGGAATTAAAGTAATTTTGCCAATTATATCAGACAGCTCTTTTATAAATAAATGGCAATCATATCCAGATAGATTATGAAAAATTATAGGTATGTATTGACATTGTTTCAAATTTAAATTACAAGCATTGTGTGCGGGACCTCTATATTTACCTGTGAAATGATCATGATCTTTAACTTTTTTATCATTTTGTACAAACTTGGTTTTACATATGTGGCACAATTGAGCTGTTTTAAATGAGTTTAACTCATCAGAAGTAAGAGGCAGCATTGGCTGTTTATTTTGTAAAATTGTATACAACCTTTCTACGTCATTTGTAATGGTTTCAACAAATGTTTGTGCACAGTTTGGACCTCTATAACTAACAAAATCATTTAATTCAGGTTTAGATTTACAACAAATATAATAAGCATACGATGATGCTTGATGTGACTGTACAGATTCAGTAAAAAGAGATTTATTTTTGTCTGAGTATTTGCAAAGCAAACTTTCAAAATCTCCGTATATTACAATTGGAATTCTCTGGGTTCTCTCAATGTTTGAAAATTGTAATTTGCTATGTTCATTGGGCAAAACTGTTTTTATTTTACCGCAATTGTGATTTAATAATTTATATTCATTGTCATAATACAAAAAACACTCATCACATAAAAATACTTTAGATTTATGTTTGGTTAATTGTCGGTGCACAAGGCGACTAAAGTTTTTTATTAAACAAAAATGTGCTTTACCATCTTTAGTTATATACAATAAATTGGCATGTGTAAGCTTTCGTTCACGCGTTAAATATAGAGGACCCGTTACATGATTATTAGCTTCAAGACCATAAACATTCACACTTATAGAAGGATTATTTTTCTCAAAGATTTTAATATCAGTGAAACTTGGTGGAAAAGACATATCATTTATGTTTAAAAGCAACGTATAGTGTGGGTACGATTTCATTCTATTAGCATTCACTCTTTTCGGAAACATATGAGCAATAATAGACCACAAAAAACAATTATTGTCATTGTTGCGTATATTCAAACATGACTTTGTGTTTTTTATAACCGCAGGCAATTCTAAATATGTTCCAGCTCTTAAAGGATTGTACTTATTTATGTTTATTTCCAAATGGTTTATACAATTAATAGCCCAACCAGATTCAGCAAGTTCAAACTCTAAACATTTAGATATTAATTTTTCAGAGCATTTCAAATACATATTATAAATATTTGTGTTCGGAACTGCTATCATATATTTAGTGTTGAAAGATTTCATAGAGCTTTCATTATTTTTTGGCAAATTGTATGACACAAATAATTCAAAATTAACTTTAATTGCTTTATGTTTTTGAATCATAAGATTGATAACTTCACATACAGATTTTGAAATTTGATTTAAAAACGTTTCTGGAATTATTGTATCTTCACTAGATTTAAGTGGATTCACTTTGTAACTTATGATTCTATTTTTAAACGCAGTAGCAATAATTTGAATATTTTCGAATTCAGAGCAGAGTAATCGATTAGATTTATGAATATTTGTTCTACTGTGTGCTGTTAATTTTGATACATAAATATTACAGTCTTTACAAAAAAACATGTTCATTTAACTTATCTCAAATTTACAAAAAAAGCTTTTTTTTACTAAATGTACTTGTATTTTTATTACAGTTATTCTATTCTTTATATTTTTTATAACAGTAATTCAATTTTTATTTAACAGATGGTAAATTCTCATTTTAAAATTTCTTAGTTTTTAATATCTTATTTCGGGTTTTTAAATTTCTTAGTTTTTAATATCTTATTTCGGGTTTTTAAATTTCTTATTTTTCAATTTCGATTTTACATCGAAACTCTGAAAAAAAAGGTACATGTATTAAAATTATTATTCTAAATCAAATAAATGTTCTCATATTTCTTTATAAAGACTGTATCTAATATAAAATCAGTTTGTAAAAATATGTAAAAGAGATTAAATAGATTTATATAAAAAAAGGTTAAACAATTTATATTAAAGTTATTCGCAAATTACAAAAAAACTTGCACATAAAGAGAGCATAGAAACTGAATAAAATTAATTTTAATTTAATTTAAGGTTTACTGTATAGAACAGGCTGAATTTCTTTAAACTCTTCCTTTCCAGTATTCACAAGGTGTGTCAAAGCCTTCCACACAACATTATCTTTATCGGTCGATAATTTTAACGTTACAAGAGATTGTTTCCAACGCTCGTTTGGGGCAAGCTTTTCCACTTCGTTTGTATTATAAACTCTTAATTCAAAATAATACTTTCCAACCCTGCCCGGGTCTGATTGAAAAGTATAACCATCAGCCACTCGCTGACTGATGCAGCTCTTCAGTGTGGCAGCACGGACCAGCGGTCGAGATGATTCCTCCTGAAATACATAAGATAGCTAGTTTTAATAAAAATAATAAAACGCAAGGGCACCACGTCGATTAATCTACCTTTATAATACTTATAAATAATCTTTTAGAAAAGTCTATTTAAACGCATGGACCTACGAGTAGTTGAAGTAGTAGAGTAGCAAATAAGTATAATTTGATGGAGAAATCGCACACTGCAAAAACACTGATAGTTTATGAATGTTTCTAAATGAAATGGAAATTTAACGTTTGAATGTTTAAAAATTAAAAAAATTGAAAAAAATCTTACCTCAGAGTCTGAAACGATGGAAATCCGTTTTCTTTTTGGAGCTAGTGTTGTAGCAACTGCAAGCCCGTCGCTATCAGACTCTGATTCTGAAGCGAAAGGGCTTTTAGAAAGCAAAGCCTTCTTCTTCCGAGACACTTTTTTATCTCTCTTCACAGCTTTTTTTTTTGAGCTGCCCCCGATTTTTTCTTTTGTTGCTCGAGAAGTTGAAGGCGTGGAGTCCTCTTCTTCAACCCAAAAAGGATTATTCATCGACTGCGCCCTGAAATCATTGTTAAAATGCAATAAATAATTTTTGTTACCAACATTTCGAGCAACATGAAACAACAGCATCTGTATTCTTCAAAGGGTTAGATAAAGAGGTGGGGTTAGGCCTCCCCTACTTTTACAGGAACTTTTTGAAATCTCATCGAATAGGGAATAATATATTTACAGTATCAGACAAAAAAAACCTTAAGAATCGAACCCAGGTCTTATGTTTATTGCATGATAGAGCAACGAAGCAAGAATTGTTAAAAGTTTGTAAAAATATTAATATTATTACGAAACTACAAATACAGTACCTAAAAGTACAGTAGTTTTAAAATATTAAACTAATATATTGTCTTAACTTAATTGAGTAACTTCAGTCATAATACATGTAATTAAACCGTCGTATAAATCGAAGAAAAAAATATTAAGGATCGATTTTTTAATAGTCAGTTAGGTTTTACCTGAGGAATAAAAATGGTGGCTTGACAGCTTTTGTATAGAAAATTATGTCAAAAATGTCTTATTTATTCTTCAGTAAAAAATTACCTGGCTATTGAAAAATCGCCTAAAAGAAAATATAATACTCACATACTTTGTATCAGCAACACTTGAGAACAACCACAAACAAATTTAAACTCACTGTTCAGTGAAATGCACTTCAGCACAACAATGACAAAAATAAAAGGAATAATATCTCAGATGCTTATTTTATAGACCTGAATCCTAAAGCCTTAGTCATATGTTAGTTTCCAACAAAAATTGCTTCGAATATTTAATTAAAACAATATTTGTTACTAGAATTTCATCTCTATCACCGGAGCACTTAAAGTAGATTTTTATTTTATTCATTTCTCATATTGAAATCACAATGTGAATGCTTCCTATTACTCTAGTTAAAGAAAGTGTTTTCGCAGCACTTTATCCTTATTAGAGTTTTTGGAGGCAACTGGAGACGAAAATCGTAAAAGGAATGAGGTGTCAATTAACTCTGGCTGATTACATACAAACAATACAAGAAACCAATAAAATTAGAGCTCTGATAGTTATTTGTCTTGTATACAGAAATGTCGCCTTATTCTTTAAGCTCTCAAGTTGTAAAGACTGTGCTAGATATAGCTATCCTGCTCATTTTAATGGTAATGGAAAGGGGTGGCAATGGATTTCAACATTATTATTTGTTATAGAATTCGTATTATGATATTGCAGAATTAGGCTGGGTGAATATTGAATGTTGGGAAATACAACAAACAGAATTTTATTTTTTAATATTTTAATTAAAATAGTAGATAATTACCTAATCTTCCAAGACATAATTCCTTACCTAATGTAACATCTATATTAAGTTGTGTAACCATAGGACAAAGTGGTCCAATATTTTATCACATCTTTGACAACACATTGGCTAAGAGCTCGACTCGCTGTATCACAATTAGGGAATGCAATCTCGAGACGAGATCGCCAAGACGAGATCTCGAGGTATTACAAATTCGATCTCGGCGAGATCTCGCCGAGATCGAGATCTCGAGTGGATTTCAAAATGTATGGTTTTAATTAAATAAGTGAAACATGGTTGAAACTGGTTAGTTGTGATTAGGAGACGAGAAAGATAAACAATATAAATAATTGAAAAAAAAGTCTTTAATTTTCTAATTATTCAGACCCGTAAAATCTTTTATAAACAAAGTACTTATTTAAACAAAAATTTACGTAATAACAGAAATTAACAATTTTTTATTGTAATGTGTGTGACTAAATTAGGAGTGGTTTTGAAAATAGCTTCTTAAAAAACAAATATTACTAAGAGTGCTATCTGATAAACGGCAGCGTATGTCAGTCGCTATGTAGCCAGCGGCTGAAAAAGCTCTCTCAGATTCAACGCTAGTTGGTATCAGCGTGAGCAAGCTGTTGTACGCGAATTGCAATAAAATACCCCTCGACCCGCCACATTCGAAGAGATCCATCTCTTTTTTTATCACGGATTCCAGCCGGTCTGTAATCGTAGCAACTCGCGTGAAAGAACTTTTACAGGCTTTCAGAGTATCTTCGAGTTCCTCTTGAAGGCTTTTACTTGAACTTGCAGCAGCAGTACGCAAATTAATATCCTCAGCAATCATTGAAAGCGGCAAGTCATCCTCGTTAGCCAAGTCTCCTGCAGAACTAGTATTTAGTTCATTACCAGTAGCTGAGGCTTGAGAAAGAGTGTCTAATTGTGTAGGGCTGCTGCGATGTAATCTTTTAATTATATTCTTAATTTCCTTTCTTATAACATACTTGCTAGGTAATTGAAAAGTTTCGTCGCCCTTCAATAATTCTAAATCATGCTGATAATTAGCTGGATTTTTTAAATACAACAATGCACCGGTTGCATTTATACGACGCTCAGAGATCCGCTTTTTCATCGACTCAACTAGTTTTTCTGATAGTGGAGTCTTTAGATCCTCTAACTTGCGAAGCATGAATCGCAACGTATACTCAGCACTTACTAAATCTGTATCGCGGCGACACAATACCTCGACGGCCAATTTTATCGGCTGGAATGTATTTTCGAAGTCGCTAAGGACTGCATGTTCTCCATCCGTGAAAGAGTAATCGGAATTAGAACTGAGAGAGAGATCGATTAACGCCTTGGCCACACATTGTTTTACTTTGTTGTATGTACTTATCATATTGCAAAGGCTAGACCAACGGGTTTTACAATCAAGAACCAGCTGAATCGTCTTACCACCAAACTCCTGCTGAATGTAATTCTGAAGGATATCATTCTTGGTGGGAGAGTTCTTAAAGAGCTTGACACATTTTCTTAATTTAGCTACAATCGATTGGTATTCCGAAGCCAGATCAGGTTGTTCCACAGGTAAAGAAAAGTGTAAACCATCGTAACTATCTGGGTTATCTTCCAACTCTTCCTCCTCTTCTATACCGCGGTTTGTGTTTTCTTCAGTGTCTTCAATTTCTTGTTCAGAATTAGCTTCTTGTTTTTTTTTATAAATGATGTCTGTTATACCTAACTGTATCCCGTGCGCGTAGCAAAGCTGTTGAAGTGGTTCTATTAGACGTCCTATTTTCTTCATGACACTGGCTCCGTCTGTGGTTATACCGACTATGTCATTGTCTAGGGATAAATCATATTTTAATAGATTTTCTTTGAGAAGCTGAACACAAGATTCTGAGGACATACTTCCAAATATGCGTGCCAGTCCTAGATTCCAGAAAGAAGGTTGGTTGTTGACAGTGGTATGAACATTAATATTCAGAAAGCGCCGACTCGTTCCAGACGTCCATTCATCAAAGGAGAGTGTAAATCTATAGCCTTCGTTCTTTAACTTTTGAAGATCTTCTTTCACCTTCATTTTGAGTGTCAGACCATAATTCATCACAATTAGTTTAATAGTGTTTGGTGAAGAAGGCAATTTATAATTGTTACCTTTTGAAGCAAAAAGATTCTTTATGTCCTCGGATGTGCAGAAAACTCTAAAAGGCAATCCGTCTTTCGCTACCATTCGAGAAATCATTTTTTCTTTACTCACGTCACAGTTGGATTGAAAGTAATCACTGATTTTCTTTCTTTTCTGAGGCGATTGGCATTCGCTATTTTCTTCAAATATAGGCAATGGTGGCACTGCCAAAACTGTGGTAGACGCTGACGAGGATGACGGCAGAGACGACGACGACGATGCATCAAGTTGCAGAGTGGTCGATGTCCTTCTGACTTCCGTATTCAGTATTTTTGTGTCAATTTTATGGATTGCCTTCATATGTACATGTAATCCTTTTGTGTTACTGTTTGTAGTTTTCAGAATAGCTTTACAAAGTTTGCATTGGGCTGTCAAATTATTCACTGCTTTCTTAAAATATCTCCATACCGGTAACGTACTATTAAACTCCACGTAAGGTTCATTTTGATTATTTATCGACATTTTAAAAGTATTAACTTCACAGTCTTGCACTTGTGTGATAATAATATTCAAGTTTTCATTTAATTAATCAATAAAAAACACGTAATTTTAGCACTTTATGACAATAACTGCACAACTAAAACAATTGTAAACAAACAAGTGCCTACACGCTGTCGAATATATCTCGCTTACTTACTCTAGTCAAAACTACATCATTTGTCCTTTTCATTTCGCTCGCCCATAATCGTAAATACTCGGGAATCGGCGGGATAGTTTGCTTATGCCGTCTGCCGCCCGCCACCCGCCAGTCAGCGACTCGCTCGCGTGCCGACAGCACACGTCGTGCGTCGCTGGCTACGGCCGCTCAATCTCGTCAATCTCGACTGGGATCTCGCCATTTTATGCCTCGAGATTGATCTCGAAAAATGAGGCGAGATCTTGCGAGATTGGGATCTCGCGAGATCGAGATTGCATTCCCTAATCACAATGCAAATAGTAGGTTTAATAGATGCTGCAACTAGTCCGCCAAAGTGTTGCGGGTTCGATTCCCACACGGAACAAATGCACATTTGTTCGGGTTTGTTTGGATTTTTGTTTTTATGATTTTTACTAGCTTTTCATATAGTTTGTTCCCTTCACGACGTTTAAATAAAAACATTTAGGAAAATGTGTACCATATGTTGCATCCAAGGATCATCGTAAATCTTCCAATCTGAAAAGCGATCCAGTAATTTTGCCATATTTTCGACGACACGTTTGGCGCTTTGAATAAGAGCTCGACTCGCTGCATCACTATGTAAATATTAGTTTATAAGCTACTAAATGCGTCAAGTGTCGCGGGTTCGATTCCCTCACGGAACAAATAAGTATTTGTTCCGGTCTGGATTTTGTTTTCATGTTTTATATTTTGTCATTATTTAATTGAATATAAATAATAATATTATTATATAGAATTTATCGGGCGCAAATCTAAACACCTCGCTATTAAGAATTATTTTATAGAACATAAATAACACTTGGACTTGGAAATCGAACTGGGTGCCTCATGCTCGGCAATCGCAAAATTGAAATCGCTAGACCAATGAACGAACTACATATTATGCAAGTAAATTGTTGATCTACTAATTGATGCACTCTGCATTGTTCTACCTATGAATATCATAGGTCGATTCGTCAAGTAATAAAATGTAGAGACATAAGTTGATCAACGAGTCGAACTTGATATTATTGTTTATAAACTTGAAGTACACATCGCGCCGTTGATTAGAACGTTTTGCATGACAACCGCTCCGACTGGTAAAAACAAACCTGTATCAAGCTGTCCACGATCCACTTTGAATGAAACACAATACTCAATCTATATTAAGAACTATATCGCAGATCGCGTTAGTAGTGTATGATTGGGGAGTTCGAAATTAAATTAGCACAGTCGCTTTTGCATGAACATTTAAAATCTATGAACTTTTTAGATGGCACTTCCTTCTTTTTAGTTTGGTAAGGTAAATTTTTATATTTTCTCTCTTTATTTTCCTGACGACTATATTCTTGTTTGAGTTTCCTTCCTCTTTTTTTACGACCTTGATTTTCGTTTTCTGGTACATACTCTGAACTGCATACAATATCGTTAGCAATTTCTTGTCCGTAATTAATTTGTTTTTCCGCTTCTTTACTTCCTTCGGTGTTTTCTGTTACAATTTCTATTTCTTCCATATCTTTGATTCCGTCTTCAACATTATGTTTCTCTGGTGATTTTCTTTTTTCAGTTGCTTTATTCGGTGAATGCATTAATGCCTCTGCCGTTATGATCCTTCTTTCATCACAATCAGTGTCACTTTCTGAATCTGTGGTATCTTGTGCTATAAAATCTGGATCTATTACGCTGTCATCACTGTTATATAGTGTATCATTATCTTCTAAACTCTGTGGTGATGGTTCTTCAACTATGTTATTTAATCCAGTGTGCATATGCTTTAATAACCATGGAGTCAACGGTGAATATGAAGGTGAAGGAATTGACAAATTGGAAAGTATCGTTGGACTAGTAACGGGACTAGTAACGTCATCACTATCTGAAAGATTTACAATAAAATTAAAAGATAATAATTTGTAGGTACTTTGAACTTGCTAATAAAAATGTTAGTTTCCTAGTATTATAATATGATAAGATTGTTACCGTTTGATATTGTTTTTTGGAAAACTTCACCAGAAGCCATTTGGCTAACATTGATAAGCGATTTGTTTTCATCATTATCACTCTCTAAAATAAAAGATGTTTCCCGATCTTTCAAGTTACGTACTTCGTTAGTACAATCAGGCTGTAAACAAGAGTCTAACTCTTCGTCATCACTTTCCTCGATATATGTTTCTTGTTGACCTTGAGTGTTGTCAATGCGCTGAACTTCTGTGCATTCTGACCCCAAAACAGAGTTTATAACATCTTTTGGCTTAAAAGTGCATACCGTTTCCTCATCATTACTGTCGCTTGCCTCTACATATGTTTGGCTTTCATTAAAATGTATGGGTTTAATATTCAAATCTCTAGTTCGAGAAGAGTATTGTTTATTATATTTTGGTGAACTATCTTTAATACTACCAATCTCCTGAAGTGGATTTTCAGGGCAACGTTCAACAAAACTTTCATCACAAATTTCTTCACCCATCTCATTTGCCAAAATGTTAAACAACTTTTCCGTTTCTGGAGACATTTCTCTTATTGGCGATGACGTACAAGATTGATGATTTTCGTCATCTGAAACGATAAAGAGCCGTACCTTAGTATCCCTATCATGTCATTTCATAAACCATTTCATTTCATTTCATAAACCATTTCATTTCTCTGATAAGTAGTTCACTCTTTACGTTCTACCTATTTTAAATAAGTATATTGTTATTTTTTATTTTTTTGCTAAAGAGCACTGCAAAATGAAATGTGGAAATAAGTATGTACCTAGTATTTATATGTGTCCTTACCTAGCTTAGTTTGAGTCATTTGACGAGTGTTGTTATTGCAATAGTCTTTCTGAACCATCCTTAAAATGTTATCACTCCTTTTACATTTCTTTGTGGAACCGTAATCTTCTTTTTCTGGCAAAACAAGAAAAAAGCAAATAGGTGAAAAGTAAGTAAGTAGGTACGGTCGACTGTAGTTAGATAGTAAGTAGGTTAGCTTCATTCTTTCTAGCCCTTTAACCGCCATCACCTTAATATTACGTGTTGTTAGCATATTACCTCACTCGCCAAGACGGAATATTGCGTAAAAGTCCTGTCATTTGAAAAATGTTAAATAAATGTTGAATTTACTTACTAAATCTTAGTATATTTCGTGTTATTACTTTATTTCTAACAGTACTAGATACATATTTTAGCTAATTCAATGAAATAACTAATGATTCTCGGTTCGCGATACGTCTAAATATCAACCTACTTCGCCAAACCCGTGATTTCACGCAGACTAGTGTTGTACCACATATGAAGTTCCTGATGCTAAATTAATAAAAAACATCTTGTTTTTTATCAAACTATCAACTAAATATTTACCTATTCTAATTTCATAGTTTTACGCACTGTACAACAAACCTCTGATGGCTCTGAAGTATAAAGATAAAAGAGACATTTATATGCTCTCTACATGTCACACGGCTGAGTTTGGACCTACAAATAAATACAATAGACAAACCGGGCTGCCTGTAATGAAACCGGAAATAATTATAGATTACAATAAAAAAAAAGGGATAGTTGATAATACAGACATGTTGTTACATTCAGTTCAATGTATAAGAAAATCTAAAATATGGCATAAAAAGCTCGGTCTGCATCTAATTGATCTATGTATGCTCAATGCTCATGCCTTCTTTAAAATATTTCATACAAATACAAGCTTGGCCGATTTTCAATTAGGAGTTATTAGGCAGTTAATAGAAAAATATAAAGCGCCCGAGTTGGAATACTCTATACCGACCACTTCTCGATCCACAAGTGCACTACGATTAGCAGCACAAAATCTTGCTGACCATATGCCAGAATATACAAAAGGCAAAAAATCAAGACCTTGTTTTGTATGCCAACATACAAAATTACATGAAAGACGTCGGAGAGAGTCTCGCTTTATGTGCGAAATTTGCCAAGTAACACTATGCATCGTTCCATGCTTTAAAATATACCATAAACAAAAAGAGTTTTAATTTAATCATAAATTTTATCGATAAATTTTAAAAAAATATGTCCCGACTTAAAATGACAGTCGGTAATAATTTGGCTTGATTTTTTTACGTCATTCGTATTTGGCTTGTGAAGTGGACGGACGTACATCATGTCAGCATCTGAAAATTCTCCTCCGCTATCACCATCTATTCTCAAACCAAACATATATGAAAAGAGAAAAAAATACACCGATGGATCGACGCAGACAGAGTCATATTACACGTGTTATGTGAAATCGAAAGAAATTGATTGTACGGCCCTATTTAATTTACCTGAATTAAGATTTTTTAATCAAAGACCGCAAGATCCTCGAAACGAGTATTTTGGTGCACTGATAGCATTTGAAATGGAGTCTGTTCAACCCGAAATTCGTTCTCAAGTGTATATGAACATCATAAGTTTAATACGTAATGCTCGTGCAGAAGACATAACAGAAAATCAAGGGGCTTTTAGCCCGTGTCCATCTCCTGAATATTAATTTTTTATGAAGAATTATGAAGAAATTATGATTATTAAATCAAAGACTAATTACCTAACCTATGTTTGAAGACTGATTTATGTGATACTTACTACTTAATAAAGAAATAAACCTTTGATTAAAAATGAGTAAGTTTTATTTATTTCATTAGTTTGTTTATCGATAATTACAACATTATGCAAAATTGTACCTAAAGTTTGCTGGCGCTAGATGCACTCTACGCGAATTATGACGTGGCGGTTAAAGGGCTAGGTACCTACCAACTTATTCTGAGAAAAATGTATAGGTAGCAAGCCGGGCATAAAGAGCCAAAGAGTTAGGTTATTTAGCGGCCAAATGTACCTAAAAGTTCATCCGGAGATAATAATATTATGTAGATAACGTCACCCGCATGCACTTGTTATTATAATAAAATATTAATACAATACATAAATTCACAGAAGTAACAAAATTACCTGAAATGAATATGAGTAGGTACAGAAACACAACGCGACGTAACGCGAAATATTAATTATTATTACTATTTTAGCTACCTATCTACAATAAAATTATAAATGGTTCCATAGATGCGCAATTGATTAACTATTTAAGCTTTAGGACTAGCCAACGTAGCAAGCGACATCATTGCATTTTTCAATTGCCTACATCTACCTTAAATACTACCTTTAATTGCCCCCTAACACGTATGGCAAGGCTATATAATGAAAGGTCAAATTTGACAGATTACCCTATCGATCTTTTCTCTATGAGTTTCGCTTCATACAGACGTTCCCTATATAAACAGTGCGA
This sequence comes from Orthosia gothica, assembly GCA_949775005.1. Lineage (NCBI taxonomy): Eukaryota > Metazoa > Arthropoda > Insecta > Lepidoptera > Noctuidae > Orthosia > Orthosia gothica. The sequence goes on from OX459040.1 coordinate 14,661,600, forward strand.
ACAATGTACGTCTATATAGCTCAATTTGTACTGTACTTGTAGTGTTCTAGATATAAGTCTACTGGATACACTTTTCATTTTGTTTTTTACTTTGTCTCCAATATTCATTGTGTCAATGTCATGCATACCTGTTATTTGCATGGTTACTGAAATGCTGATTTTAGATGCTATTTTAATTGAATTGTAAGTGACAGTGCTGTTGGTGTGCTTATTTTAAATAAATAAATAAATAAATAATAAATTTACTTACCATCACCTTCTTTTCGCCCTGCATCTGTTCTTTTACGAACACTTTTCATTATTGAATCTTTTCTATTCATTTCCAGGTATTTGACTAAACTTTTGTTAAAAAACTCGAATCACCTACCTACTTAAAAACACAAAAGAACATCGGGCATTTTTGTATGGGACACTTACCTACGGCGAACAAAAATAAAATTAGGTACGGTGGATAGGCAATTAAATCTAGTTTACAATGGTATAGTTCCCATATCTGTGGGTCGTGGCAATAAGGAGAAAATGGACATTTAAAAAATATTTATAAATGTTTTTGGGAAATAATTGAAGAGGAAAAAGGGAATCAAAAATAATTAAAACAACATATTTTTCTGTTAACTTTTATTCTGCTGCATCTAAATCTAAAATAGTTTCGTCTAAAAACGCCGCAGGTGTGTGAAATTCGTCTTGATATACAGCCCAAGATAAAAAGTATACCACACTGGCGATGTGCGCGCAACTCCCAACAGTGCGGCGGCCGTGTATACAGGAACAGTAATAGCCCTCGAGGCTTTGTCTTCCCTGCAATGCCGGATTTATTAGTAGATATGTATAATAGCGTTTTGCTCTTATGTGACGGGACTGTATTCTGCCTCGTATTAATATTTTATTTTCGACCAACTCTCTGCGATGGTATAATTCCATTATATACACTCCGTTTGGCCGCATGTGTTCGTGGCAATAAGATTTGGCCAGTTTCAAATGGTATATTCCCAAGGTAAATAAAAGTAGCTCGTCGTAAGTCAATTGTGGGAAATCTCTTAATTCGGGATTGTTTGCATCTAGCGGCATGAATGCGACTCTTTGTCTGTTTAAATTGTTTCGAATCACGTAATCAGCCAATTCGTTTTCTCTATTTATGTTCTCATTTATTATATTTATAAACTGTGCGGCATGAGCGTTATCTCTATATGGTCGATGAGTGGCATTGATGAGTGCTGCAGTTATTTTAAAATCGGTCATCATATTTGTCAACGCTACATTAAAATAAACATGGCGGAATATCTTGAAGTCCTTTTTAAAGCGACCATTAATCGTTTCAACCACCCAACGACACATAGTTATTAGCCGTGATTTATTTGCATCTACTGTGCTTAACTGCTCTCCTCTTGCTCTTGTTGGTGGCATATGCGCATCATATCCATGCTCTTCAATGGCAGGAATAGAGTCTCTAAAGCCGCGGTCCAATATAAAAATGTCGTTCGCGTTCAGAAACCAATGCCAAGCGGCGTCCTGCATCATGTGACTCATTATTTCGGCATCCGTAGTAATGGCTGGGTACGGGCCTAATACATCTACAATATAGCCGTCTGTGCATACAATTAAAAAGGGTTTTACTAGGTTGCGGAATTTGTGCAGACTATATGTTTTCCTCTGAAAAAGGAAGTTGGAGCTTTTTTGCACGTATATATATGTTCCATCACACACAAGAATGGCTGCAGGTTCATTCTGGTTACCTCCAAAAATATGACTCGGGATGGTTAAGTTGCGAGCTACTACATCTTCTCTCGTCATGTGATCCAGACCCAGATGTCGGGGAACAAACTCTTCAGATAAACATTCTCGAGCTATTTTTAATTTTCGCTCCAATGTTCTTCTCGACATATTGAACATAGAAGCTACACGTTCGTCTGGTTCACCCGTTCTTATTTTAACTAAATACAGTCCTAAAACAGTAGCAGAACTGTTGGTTCTGTCACGAAGAGATGTTTGATTCAAAATTCTATTAAATTGAATTTTATCCATACCTGTATAAAAATGTAGTTCATTGTCATCTATCTCCTCAATATTTTCGAAGTCCAACTGAATCCTCGTTCCAATTTCCATTCATACAGCTCGATAATATCGAGAACATGAGCACTGTTAAAGTGTTCATGTAGAGGTATTTGCACATTAAGTAGATCTTCCCATTCATTGCTTACCATATGGGGTTGGCAAACTCGAGCAAGTTTTGGTATGAATAGCTTATTCATACGAAATAAATGTAACCTAACATATTTTGGCACAGCATTTGCTGGTACATTTCTGCAGTTTTGAAAAACACAGCGTCGAGCAGTATTAGATACACGCAAATATCCAGGAATAGTCATAATGCCAATGTTTTGTTGTTGTTGAACGTTAACTACTATTTCTTGGACTTCCTCTTCTTGTACTTGCTGGGGTAATGGTTCTTCTTGTACTTGCTGATGTAATGGTTCTTGAACTTGCTGGGGTAATGGATCATCTACTGGCCGGGCTTGCAATGCGCGATAAAATCTCAGCCAGCAAGGATTGCATATTGATAGTGTACCATCAAAAACAATCTGTAACAAGTTTATTTTACTGTTATTTATTGATAATCATAATAATAAATGTCACAACGTAATACACTATGACCAAGGAAACGAACAGTTTCAATGGTTGAAAAGGAGTCCTATGATGACGTCAACTATATAAAACGATATAAAACTATATCTAGGAGAATAAATAGAAGCTCTGTTGCTGCGCAAAAGTTGAACAAACTCTAGTATTTACATATAATTAATGTTCTATAATATAATTAACTCACCTCCCGTGGCATTATTTCTTGTAATAATAGTACTGCATAGTCACGATATCTTTCGAAAAACATTTGAGTAAGACGGTGTCTTCTACGACGTAGAACAGATCGCTCACACGACACACAACTATTTTGTCGTTCCATTTCACAACAAAATCGAACTCGAAAGCAAACGAAATCCAGTAAACAAGCAGTAGGTAATTAGTTGACTCAGACCACAATGGGAACACAGTAAAACACAGATCGCTACGACGGATGACAAAGGACTGCGATGTAGTAAGATAAGCTAGCTACCTGCGCGAGCGCAACATAAACCAGTTTTAGGACTATGGGCGAGAGTGAGAACGAAACATGCACATCAACTTGACGGATTTAGTCTGATTGGGTTTACAAAAATACCACGGAGTGATATTTTAACTTACTGAGCGGTCGTTTAGTAATTAGGAAAAATAGTCAACATAAAATATGTTTTTAACATTTTTAATTATTTCCATTTTCCCATTATTGTGAATCAAAATAACTACACAATATTAAATATGATTGCAAACACTATCATTTAAAAATGTTTTGGTTTATGTTCGCGATTTTTAAAAAATCGGGTAAAAAACGCCCGATGTTCTTTAAACAAATTCAATTACTTACAATGAAAAATTAGTTACACTTGCACTTCCCTTATTTTTTACTACTTATCAACAATAATTTAATCACACAACATTTCAATAGACGATCAATCCGAAATGACGAAGCCGACTGACCCACTCCCCACTCCGCCCGCTGCACGCACAGATACGTCGTAGTTGCGGCGGCAAAGTAGGTACCTACCCACAACCTAATAATGTTTGCAATGCAGTTTTTCGTTTTGATAAATATTTTTAGAGTGTTAGGATTATATTCAATAACACAATAGTACTTACACAATATTAGGTAGATAAGTATTTTGCTATTGCGAAAACTTGACGAAGTGGATTCGCTTTGTTTATTCATTTAAAGTATTATACCTATGGTTTTCATTTCAAAACTGCAAAAACGTTTCAAGCTTTGAGGTTCATTTATGTTACAATTAAAATTAAGAAATTATGCAGCAAAGCATTATTGTAAAAAAGATTCAATTGACGTGGATCGTTTTTGTAAAACTTTAACAATATTTTTTCACTGCGCTTGAAGTTTTACAAAAACGATCCACGTCACTTTAATCGGTTTTGCAAAACTTAAGATCAGTTAAAAAGGTTGATTTAGAAATATGCATAAATGATCTTCAATAAGTTTTGACCACAATATCCTAAAAAAAAATCATGCAAAACATATTATTTTATTCTAGATACAAAAAATTGCAAAAAAAAATAGGTTTAAGTAAATAAATAACTACTTAATTAAAGTTTCCGGTATAAAATAATATTCTATTTAAGTACTTTATCGCCGAGATACTAATGATAATTTTATATGGTTAAATATAAAAGGTTGTGAATAGTTTTGAATTAAATTTTTCGTATTTCTTTATTTAAATATATATGCATGTGGCCTGAATCAGTATAGTTCTGTAGTCAAATGTTATTTGGAATTGAGTTAAAATTGCCATTTGAACAATGACTACCTATGCTTTGAAGAGTGTTTATACCTACTTAAAGAGTGCACTTAAATAAAATTGTATCATTCAAAATTTTACAGATTTTATGAAAAATATGGCCTGCCAGGTGTTACAAGAAATTTTGGGTACCCACTGGGAATTCATGATGACCCCAATAGACAATAACATTCAAAAACATGCTCGGTCCACTATACAGCATGTTTGGCATTTTAAAAGGCCGATTAAGATGCCCCTTAGTAGCAAGAGAGCTGCATTTACAACCGGGCAGTTGGTATTTGTCACAATTTATACAGGGTATAGCCATGTTTTTCTAATAACGCATTGAACGGGTGAACAGTATTTTTTTCATCTATTTAAGACATTGAGGTAATAATGTACTAAGCACATTTAAGAGCATATTTTAATTATATTTTCAGGTATAATTGTCGTTGCCCGCTGTGTAACCAATATGTTTAATCAGGCAGACATACGGCCGAATACTGAAACGCCACTCAAATATTTAAGGGCTGCTTAAACGTTTGAGCAGCCCTTAAACTTTGTTTTCGTATTCTCAAACGTCAATTTTAAGTATCTGTTAAATTTAAGTGCACCTTAAATTAAGTTGGGCTCAAAGACCACTTAGTTTAAAAGTCGTATACAGGAACGCTACTCAACGCTATTTAATTTGTCAAATGAACTGTCAAACTGATTTGAGCAGCCCTTAGATTTAAGACAGGTCGCGAGGTCCCTCAAATCAAGACAAATCTATTAAAACTTGGATTCCTAGTGTACAAAAGTGTTAAAATGTCTTTATCGTCATTGTCTTCGCTTTCGGATCACGAAAGACCAACTGTAAACCGCCGAAATGAAGAAAAGTTGAACGCTTTTGAAAAGTACCACGACATGGAGTTTGTTTCACGGTTTCGCCTCTCGAAAGAAACAGTATTATATTTGGACTCTGTTTTCGGTAGTACCATTAAGCCGTTGACAAAAAGAAACCGAGCCATACAGCCAGTGGACCAAATTATAATAGCTCTCCGTTATTATGCAACAGGCAGCTATCAACGCGTAATAGGTGATATTTTTGAGGTTGAACAACCAACGGTGCATAGAATAGTGCATAGAGTGACGACCAAAATAGCCAGCTTGAAATCAATGTTTATAAATATGCCAACACAGGAAGAATTTCCAATTGTGGCCAATGAGTTCTTCGCAATAGCAGGATTTCCAAGAGTTGTGGGAGCTGTTGCTGCACTCATATCAAAATTACTTCTCCAGGTATGTGCTTGCTAACTTCACTGTTAATTATATCCCCAAATGTTATGTCTGATTAAAAATGCTAATATTACACAGCAGGTAAGTCTGTGTAACATTACCATTAACAGTGCTATACGTAGCAAAGTTATCTTTATCACATAATACAACTATAATTTATTTTCAGGAGGGGCCCAATCTGAAATTTATCGGAACAGAAAAGGCTATTTTTCATTAAACGTGCAAATGGTGTGTGATGCAAGACTGCGCATTAGGAATGTTATTGCTAGATGGCCAGGTTCTGTGCATGACAGTACCATATTTAATGATTCACCACTGTGTGCCCAATTAGAGCGTGGGGACTTTGGGACAGGTATTATTCTTGGTGATAGTGGTTATCCATGTCGTCCTTATTTACTAACCCCATTATTAAATACAAGGACAGCTGCTGAAGAAGCTTACAATCGGTCCCAAATAAGCACCAGAAATCCTGTGGAGAGGCTCTTCGGTGTTCTGAAAAGAAGATTTCCTTGCCTTCAAAATGGCATGGGCCTAAAAATACAAAATATCCCACCGGTCATTGTAGCATGTGCAGTGCTTCATAATATTGCCTTATCACGATCGGATGAACTTTTGGATGAGGATATTTCCTTACCCTATGTTGAGGAGGAATCTATGGTACAACAACCTATAGGGCTTGAGACCAATCAAAACTTCATAGTAAGGACCAATTTAATAAATACACATTTTTCCACTTAATTATAGGTTTATTTAGATTTAGATTTTAGTTTCTGTAGTCTCAATTTCCAAAACTGCATTTTTATTTTGTACAGATTCATTTCCATTTTGCTCTGGTTCATGAGGTGTTTGGTTTCTAATTTGGCATTTCTAAGTTTTGTCCGAAAATATTGCTGTTTCACTGTAGTATGTGTAGGTTTCAATATCTTCAATCGTCCTGAAAAATGTAATTAGTGCAAAATTATTGAAAATCTTATACCACTAGCAAAGAACAATTAATTAGATAATTACCAGCTGAGGATGATGTTGGATGCATGCTTTTTTCTTGGGGTATGATGATTGTCGCAGCTTGTTGGTCATCTATCAAAATAATTACAAGTAAATGAACTGCCTTCATATAGATAAAATTATACTTAGTTTCAATATTATATCATATTTAACGTTTAACTTATAAAATAACAAAAAAATATTACCAGCTATATTTATTGATGTAACTGTACAAGGTTTGTTATTTTCTGCTATATTCTTGTTTGCCATGGTTATGTCTTTGTCATCTAAAATAAAATATGTACTTATAGTATACAATTCATTAAAAAATTGAAAAATTTAATAGAAACTACATTTACCAAAGATGTGGATTATTTTTGCTTCAGGAGAGGATTTAATTCCGCTATCAGGTTTTTTTGTATAACTGTCTATTGTGATTTCTGGTTCTGTATCTCCTATAAATTAAAAAAGAATATAATTATTATTTTGTTTCTTTCCTTTAAATAATGCCAATTCCTTAGATTTTAAAGCATATATTACACAAACCAAAATATGCTGCAGCATCATCATAGGGATTAGGTAATGGTTGAATTTGAGGAGCAACCATGGCTAGAATTTGTGCATCTTGTTCTGTCAATACACTTTTGTATGCCCCACCACCAGTACGATAAATTTCTTTCTATAAAAATAAAGAAAATATTATGAGGAAATATTCAGTAAGGTCCTACTTCTTTACAAATATTTAATTTAAACAAACCTTATCTATTGATGCCTTCGTTTTCACATCTCTCATGCTGTCAGTGGTCTCATAGTACTGAAGCCGCTTAAAAAATATCACAAAAATTAATTAATAATTAGGTATGTTAAATGATAAAATAGATACATTATAAAATCAAGCCTACATTTGCTTTGGCTATGTTCTTTTTAGACCTCTGTTTAAGGTTCTCATAGAGGTGACGGAGCTGTTGCCAGGTTCTGAAGCCGCTCACAGCAACAGCATTATACTGCTGGCATACTGAGTCCCAAGCCTCTCGCTTCTTCAGTATAATGTGAGCGTTGGTCTCTTTATTCTCAATAATGTTTTGATATCTGAAAGAAAATTAACATATGTAATTTTAAACATGGAGAGTAAAAAATTAAACTTGGGATCTGTAATTTATTGAGTATGTGTGAATGCCCATTGTCTGTATTGGTCCTTGTAGAAAAAAAAGTACTTGTACTTATAAATAAACTATCTATAAGTTGAGATTTTCAGATGACAAGTGGTCACAAGGGTACACATTCATTATCACAAGTTACAGACAACAGTTGCCCTGGCTCTGTATGTTATAAGTGTGCATAATAGCAAAGTATTTCATGCACCAGACTGGTCCTTACGGGTAAATACTTAATTTACTCTATACGTAAAGAATATAGTATTTCATTGTTCATGTGGGTAAGTACTTACTTTTTTATCAGTTCCAAGAGCATATCTTTCTCAGCAGGTGTATAATTAGATCCACGTTTCTTCTTATCCTCCATCGTGAATCAGTTCTTAGGATTTTATTAATAAAATAATGGTCAGTCAACTGAAGTTCAATCCACTAATGAAATGTTTATATTATCACGCGTAAGAATGTCAAGTGTAACGTTCCAATCTACGTCAAACGTATCCAGATAATTTTCTTTTTTTAAGACGTCTTAAATAAATATTTATCTTATTTTTACGTAAAAAGACATATAATTTCAATAGTAATTCAAACCATAATTACATTATGCTGATACATTTCAAATAATTTATAGATATAGAAAATATTCATTCAAACAACTCTGCGTAAAACGAATACAAGACGTGACCTAAATTATTTTGTAACTGAGAACGTGCTGAGAGACGTGACCTAATTTATTTTGTAACTGAGAACATGCTGAGTACAATTTTTCTAGCAGGATGTTGCCAATATGTAAACATTTGAGGACTGCTTGCCTAATCATGGTTACAAATTGCTTGAGTGGCGTTTGTGTATAGCAGTTAAATTTAAGGGATGCTTAACTTTAAGTAGCATTTAGATGAGTTTGATATTTGAGTAGCGTTTCAGTATTCGGCCGTTAGAAGCACCTTCCCTCAGCGAGAAGATCTTCAATTTAAGCACAGTAGATGGGGAGAAGTGTCTACAAATATATTATCTGCCCATCAAGCTCTTCGCAAGAGCAAAGAGCGAGAGACAGATTAGTGCAATTGCTTGAAAGAAATAGATACTTATGCATTCTCACAAGAACACTTCACGAATAAAACAAATAAAAATGCATTGGGTATATGTATGACTAGATGTATGAATGTGAGTGAGCAAAAAAAGTATGAAAGGATTGTAGCAGGTGGCATTCTGTAGTTTCTGCCTATCCCCATGGGAAAAGGGCGTGAGTTTATGTATGTATGTATTATTGACTCTTCGCAATAAAAGCATTGTTTTTTTTTTAATTTTTTTATTTCACCATTTAAATCTGAATCAATTTAACAATTAACAACACTATGACTTATACAATAACTACAAAAATACAACTACAAGAGGCAAATAAAAAACATTTTTGCAAAAAAATACTACCAACTTCCAAATGAAAAACAACAAAAGTGAAAAATAACATAATTTTTGGCAGTCGGTGTCTTTCGTAGGTACAATTTTTTTGCGATATGATGTTTATTTTTCAAAAAAGTTGTTTATTTTTCCCTTTTTAGTTTTACCTACCTAATAGGCAAGTTGTTTAGTAAGGTCCCTGTAACGCCAGAATAGATTACCCGAATAACATGAAACTTGAACATAACCGGTGAAATAAGAGATCTGCGTACCCCTTTAGAGCGTACTGGCGTGATGTTATGTTATGAAATGGTATAAACAATAAACAGACAATCCTGAGAGTTTTGCCGTTATTTATTGAAGAGTTCTGTTGTATATCTCCGAAGTTCTTCATCAGACCTTCACCAAATTAAAATGGGACCAATTTCGAAACATACCCTTTCAAACAAAATAAGATTTTTTTAAATCGGTTCACTATTGACGGAGATATCGGTGAACATACACAAAAAAAACTAACATACAGTCGAACAAAGAACCTCCTCCTTTTTGGTAAGTCGGTTAAAAAGACGTTTCATTTCATAAACAAAGTAGTTTTGAATTTGGTAGTTTGCACACTTGATTAGTTACTGAAATTAAGTGTTGATAGGAAAACAACCTTTGTGGGACTTACCCTATCTAAGAACGAAAATCGCCAAAATGTTAAAAGAAAAGTATTTATTTGTGACCCGCACAGAAGACATGAGATTAAACAATAATAAAAATAAAACCCCGTGTGAGACCAAAAAGGCTCCTATCTCAGAATGTCAAAAAATAAAAATGTGTGTAAGTCCGCCTTTGTACCTTTGTGCATGAAGTCTAAATAAATAAATGTGCAGTGATACTCAAAAAGGAAATAACGCTGCCCTGATATTATAATAATTCATATTTAAAAAAAAAAACAAGTAGGTGGCTTTCCTTTTACTTATCAGTTTTAAATTATTGCTAGGACCTTAATTTCTATTACTTGTCTACTTCAGTCTCAAATACCTAATAATCTGAATAAAATTAACAACACAGTATAACAATCAAAACATAGATTTCCTTTTATTTATCACTCTTAAAATATTGCTAGGAACTTAGTTTTTCCAGAATAATCAGCTTTACTTCATCGAGCATCTCATTTCTTCTAGTTTTGCTTATAAGCACTTCCACCTTCAGCAAGTGTTGCAGCATGGGTGGGTGAGATGGCAGCTGGCTCTCCTACTGGTGGACCCTGTACAACAAAAACTGAATATCATTGACGGATACAAAAAAAAATATATGATTGTTTATCTGTAATTTATTAGTATTTAGTAAAAAAATAGTCTACTACCATATTAATAATTATTAGTATTACCGTTGGAAAAGCCTGTTGTGACTAGATTTGTGGCTTTCCAAAACTCCATCCAATAATCGATAGGATCTTTAACTCCATTTGAAAGTGGGTTGGTCCTTCCAATGGCCCTGTAGCACATGCTGACCGTCTGGCAGCTCCAGCAGCTTTCTTGGCCAAATGTTTTTAACAGCCCACACCTAAAATTTTGATATTTGGTTAATTTTTATTGCATATAGGGTATAATATATAAATACACAATACTCTTAAGTACTGTTACAGATAATAGCCCAGTCAGTAAATAATTAAAAAGGCCTTTGCCAAAGCTGGCGTAGTCGTGATTTGCACAGATGTATTCGTGATTGTAACGCCTACTGACTGGGCGGGTGTTTCCGTTTTCATCCCACGTTTTCATCCCAGGAGTTAAAAATAATAATAATTATTCCGCTTTCAACCCGCAACAAAAATGGACTCCGTTTTCAACCCACGGCATAGTACATAACTGTTTAGTAACTTATGTAAGTAACGTTAGCAGACAAACAAACTTTGTTAGAAAAATCTTTATTCATAATTAACACAACTAAGTCTTTAGAATATTGATATCTAGAAAATCACAGATTCGTACTATTATCAATTCTACATTTAAAAAAAATCACAGATTGTAAGTATTATTCATCCTACATCTAAAAAATCACAAATGGTAATTATTATCAATTCTACGTCTAAAAAAATCAGATTGTAAGTATTATTCATCCTACATCTAAAAAATCACAAATGGTAATTATTATCAATTCTACGTCTAAAAAAATCACAGATCGTAAGTATTATTAACCCTACATCTAAAAAATCACAAACTATTATCAATAAATTCTACTTCTAAAAAAATCACAGATCGTAAGTATTATTAACCCTACATCTAAAAAATCACAAACTATTATCAATAAATTCTACTTCTAAAAAAATAACAGATTGTAACTATTACCAATTACATATACATCTAAAAATCACTGATCGTAACTATTACCAATTACTTATGTATTTAAAAATCACAGACCGTAACTATTACAAATTATACATCTAAAATTCACAGATCGTAACTATTACAAATTATACATCTAAAAATCACAGATCGTAACTATTACCAAATTGTGCATATAAAATCACAGATTTAAATTATAGCTTTATGATTTACATATGAAAATTATCAAATAATTTACAATAAATTAAAAAGTAAATGGTACTAATTTCTCCAGACAGTGTCCGATGCTAATTTTACCACAAGAAAGATCACTTAATGCTGAATTAATTATTTTCTCTCTCTCCAAAACATCATTGTTACGTGGCCTTGATGATGAAACTTGTCCAGTAAAACGCGTGTTTTGTAACTTGGCATCTTTATTTATAATTGTGAGGAATTGGAGCATATTGAGAGTCTTCTTTTTTGCCACATAGCGGTTTAGGGTTGCATGCCAGCTTTCTAGTGCATTTGTAGTTCGGTGTCTTCTATTATTTGCGGACCACAATGTTGGGGGATATTTACCACCATTCATATATGTTTGGACAACATAGTCATTAAATTTAACAATATTGTTTAAGGTGGGACAGTCTTCCATAATATATAGGAAGGCATCATCAATCATTTCCTGAGGTATTAAAGGTAACGTAAGTATTAAACCCACATGTTTTTTCAAATAGTTTTTTTTTGTTAGATCAAGCTTTTTGGCTTTTTTGTGTATTGATTGACAAAAGTGAAAATAACAAGCTCTTGTCTTCGTTTCTGGCGAAACAATTTTTAAAGCGTTTATGGCTGCCGGCTCAAAATCTGTCAGAAACTCTAAAGGTTTCCAGGTTGGTATTTGCGATTTGATAAGTTGGAAGAGTGTTACATATGTTGATTTCTTTTTGTTTAAAAGAAGACAGTAAACAAGTGGTGTGATACCTGTTGTAGTGTCTGTGCTGCCCATGTCACCATGAATGACATATAGCTGCATAAATGGTCGTATGCAACATTTAAATGTTCCGTCTCCAAAAAACATTGCAAGTTTACTCATTCGATCTCTAGCTTCATGTGTAGCGAACGCAATTATTCTATTATTGCTATCTTCGTAATCAAACAGTAAAAAATCTTTGAAGGTGTTCGGTATTTCTACTTCACTTTTGTTCTTAAATACTAATTTAGAAACATTTTGACTTCTGTTTCGGGCATCGAAAAATGCTGTTTTCACACTTGAGAACTTGGGGATTTCTTCTACTAAATCTAACCCTTGTTCTTTTATTAATAAAACTTCATCTTCGTAGATCTATTGAATAGGGCGACCATCGGCAGATTTGACTTGTTCTTTTATTTTCTTCATAGAGTTTTTAATTAAAAGTTTGTTATAATTAGCATGGCAATTACTATTGTGTCCACTTCTATTAATAATTTCACTGTCCATTGTTTTTATAATGCCAAAGCAAGAAGGCGCCGCACATCGCCATATTATGGAATTGTCCTTATTCACTCTTTTTTTATGGAATTCTCTACCACCACACACTAACACTGGCTTGTTTCTTTTTGACAGGGTAAAATAAACTTCGGAATCAATGTTTTTACTGGTACTTGGACCTGGATTTTGCATTTTAACTGCTTTAATATCACTTTCACAGCAACTATGCTCCTGTCGATCACTTACGACTAACTAACAGATAAGAGAAACAAAGGGTATAACAGATTAGCAATATTCTTTAGAAATATTGCTTTCTCTTTCACTCCCTCTCCGGCTGAATGAAATAGACATAGTGTCTGTGCCTGTGTGTGTGTGTATGCGCGTCTGTGCCAAGGAAGTGACGTCGTAAATAAGTACCTATTCATCAAATTATAAGTATACAAAGTTTAAATAGTTTAAGATTATTTTTCTGTCTGTACAAAACAATTATAAACTGCAGTGGGTAGAAACCGGAATATATTTTAGGTAGAATACGGAAAAAACAACTATTATTATGATTGTGGGTAGAACACGGACTAAGATTTGGGTAGAAAACGGAATAAAATATTCGTGGGATGAAAACTTGGGATGAAAACGGAAACACCCGACTGGGGGTGACTGGGCTACATGTATTTGCAAGATGACTGATTATCATTGTTTGCACTTTACTGATGACAAGACTTCAAAATCATATTAATATTGACGAGTAATGTAGTAAACTCACCCTTTGCCGTTGGTCCACGAACTTTGTTACATATTCCCATTGAAATTAAGGTGCTTGCACAGGTTTTCTTACAGCCGCTTTGAGCGAACTCATGAAGTCGACAAGGGCCTCAATTTGCGCGTAATTTGCTGCAGCGATCGGGGTCATTTTAATTAATTATTAATGAAAACTAAAATCTGCCCGGATATTTAATAAGAAAAGAATTGCTTGACGTTTCATTTGAAAGTTGCCGTCAAACAGAAAAAAGGCAATGGTAACAACAGGATAATGCCACTTTCCGGACTAAAATGACAAAAGTAATTCATTTCTATATTGATAGACAAGAAAAAATTATATTGTTAAAAATATGGTCATTTTCTAAGGTGAAAATAATATTTTGAGGTAGTCCACGAAGCGCACCCAAAAGAAGCCCACCCAGAGGAAGCCCACCCAAAGTAGTCCATCTTGCGCACCCGTAGGTGGGCTTCAAATAAAAAATTAAAATAATTAATTTCCTATTCCACGAAGCACACCTACGAATATTACTCACATAGTGCGGGGACTAAGAAATAAAAATGTCGATAGAAGAAAATATTTATTATTTAAAAGACGCAACTTAAATTTCTAACATCATTCAGTTTCATTATACTTAATAATGTGACACAAAATTTGTCATTTTTGTAATCTTACTATTTAAAATCACAGATTGTTTCTTTCTTTATGACGGGCCTGTTGGTCTAGTGGTTAGTGACCCTGACTGCTAAGCCGGAGGTCGTGGGTTCGATTCCCACTCAGGACAAACTTTGTGTGATGAGCATGATTGTTTGTTCTGTGTCTGGGTGTAGTTTATCTATAATATATGTGTGTATTTATAAATTATATAAGTATGTATATCAGTTGTCTGGTTACCATAACCTAGCTCTGCTTAGCTTGGGATCAGATGGCCGTGTGTGAGTTGGATATTTATTATTATTTATTCTATCTATCCAAAAAATAATTATTTTTGAATTTTTTTTCTATTATTTTCCTTTTTGTGCTCTTAATAAAATCACAGATTGTTTCAAAATTATGCAATAAAAACTTGGACAAATATCAAAAACATAGTAAATATTGTTTTACATAGAGATCTATGTTGAAGATTTCTTATAGCTACCTGTTTAGTGAATAATAAAAATACTCTACTTTAACATAAAAAATCACAGATTGTTTCATAATTGCAATAAAAACTTGGACAAATATCAAAAACATAGTAAATATTGTTTTACATAGAGATATATAGTTTTCTTATAGCTACATGTTTAGTGAATAATAAAAATACTCTACTTTAACATAAAAAATCACAGATTGTTTCATAATTGCAATAAAAACTTGGACAAATATCAAAAACATTGTAAATATAGTTTTCTATAGAGATATATGTTGATGTTTTCTTATACTTTAGTTTTGTGTAAAATCACAGACTGTTTAAATCACAAATCACAAAAATTCTTAAATAATCTGGAAGAAATGGGCAATTGAGTATATGCACTTATCAATTAAATAAATCACTATTAATCAGAATCTTAAAGAGGCCTTTGCCCAGCAGTGGGACATCAAATAGGCTAGTAAAAAAAAAAAAAATCAGAATCTTAATTTCTCTAGACAGTGTCCAACTGAAATTAAGCCATTTTTATAATCTTTTATTGTGTTTTCGATTATATTATTTTTTATTTCAGCATGTTTTTGATGATTTGAATAACCCATTTTTACTCTAATTTCGGCATAATTATTGCAATTTTTTTGGAAGCAATCTAAAAGTTTTGCCAGATTTATGGCTCTATTTTTATTGAAAATTGTATTTATTTCAGAGTAATGAGACTGTAAAATTATTAGTTTTATTTTTTACGTTATAACACGACCATTTGTCATGCCATAACTTATGTTCGAGCCACTGAGTTACAATGTAATCGTTAAATCTAGAAATACTTTCTCCTTGAGGACATTCGCTCATGATGTAGAGCCAGGCCTCATCCAAGTCTTCCAGCGGTAAATGTGGCAAAACCGTACATAAGGCAACATGTTTTCTATGTATGCTATTCTTATTTAAACCTAAGTCCCTAGATTTTCTTTTTATTGCTTTTTTAAAATGAAAATAGCATCCCATTATCTGTGCGTTAGGAAATACTGCTGTAAAACTCCTGACGGCAGCTTCCTCAAAATCGCTTGTGAAAACATTGACTTGCATTTTGGGTATTGTTGTTTTTAATAATTGAAATAAGATTTTATAGGTCGATTTTTTTTTGTTATGTAATAAAGCATAGGCTAAAGGTTTAACGATATTTTCAACCGCACCGTGGATGCTATAAATTTGAAGAAATGGTTTAGGCGCGCATTTAAAAGTTCCGTCGCAGTATATATGATCGCAGCTTTCAAGTTCCTGTCTACTCTTCTGTGTAGCAAATAAAAGTATTCTCGTTTTTCCGTCGTTATAGTCAGCAAGTACAAAATCTTGAAACGGTTGAGGTACCTGGATATCAAATAAATACTTCTCTCAATTCATTTGTACTAAAATAAATAATAATATGAATACATAGGATGTGCACATATTGAAGATAGTAAGGTAAAACAAATAACTTTCTTTGAAACCCCCGTGACTTTCTTTCTTTCACAAAATAAAAGCAGCTAGTTTAGATAGTTACTCCATAAATCGTTCAATATCTGCGACTCAAAAACTGGTCACTACACTAACAAAACAAAATTCTTTTCAAAGTTAAATCAAATATTATTATCAACCTTATCCCATTAAAATAGAGTTGAAAATGGCATGCACACATTTCTTTGCTATGATATTAGCAAACTCTTACATGAGGTTTATTTTATTACAATAACGTTCAAATAAAAAAAAATACATAGATTTCATGTCTCAATATTTTCATAATATTCTAAGGAAATATGAACTCTACTTACTTGTACATCTATAGGTGACTTCGCAAACAATCTATTTACACCGAGAGATTTGTTTCTCTTATTGTAGAGGCCAGACTTAACATTTTTATATTGTGGCATATCACTGACTAAATTCAATCCTCGGTCCAATGTATCATTAAGTTTTTGCTTGTAGATTGTAGGAATGGGCTCCATGGTGGAAACTACTTGCTGCTCGAGTTCATGCATTGCTTCTTTAATTTGGGTCTCCAAAACGTTTGAGGCACATTTATGTTCCTTTATTTTAACAACTTCTTCCATGCTACTTAATGTGAGTAAGCCATTACACCCTTTTTTAATACACCGCCACAAGGCATTGCCGTTTTTATAAATTTTGTGTTTACTATATTGTTTGTTATTATACACTAACACTTGTGTCCCCTTCCGGCCAAGTACGTAATTAATAGATGGGTTAAAATTTCTACTACTTGGACCTGCCATCGGCTCCATTATTTTGTTTAAATAAATTGCACAAAAATTAGAAAAAATAACAATAACAAGACCGGCGCACAATTGCATACACTCAGCCCGTGACGTCGCGATAGTGTAATGAGAACTAAGCATGTAAACAAGTTCCGGAAACGCTCGGCTAAATTCGGGTTGGCTCGGGAATTCAGTGGCGGGCGCACGCGTTGACTATATTAGCGCATCATGTATACGTCTTACCTTTGGGATTTATATATGAACATTATGAAAATTACAAGTATTGTATCACATTATTATTCATTTTAAATAATAGATATTTTCTTCTATCGATATTTTTATTTCTTAGTCCCCGCACTATGCGAGTAATATTCGTAGGTGTGCTTCGTGGAATAGGAAATTAATTATTTTAATTTTTTATTTGAAGCCCACCTACGGGTGCGCAAGATGGACTACTTTGGGTGGGCTTCCTCTGGGTGGGCTTCTTTTGGGTGCGCTTCGTGGACTACCTCAATATTTTATTTTGTTTAGTAAGTTTGAAACCACAAACTAGGAAAACCGGTAATCGACCGATAAAATAGTACAACTCTAACGTCATCCGTCGTTCGTTCACGAAAATTGTCCATGATCCCGTTCGAAGCTCAATAACCCGAAATCGTTAGGGGGTAGGGTTCACTCCGAAGTTTCGGAATACTTTCGGACGGCCCGTAACTTCGTCGACGAAGATAGGGAGTAGACGCCCTGGGCAACGAAAGTGTGAAGTGAATGCTGGTGAACTCTCTCTAAAAACACTACACTTTTTTGCAGCAAATAATTGCATATTTTTTCTTTATGTTTATTACATTACATCTAATAAAATTTAAGTTAATGTGGACCGTTATAATTAGGATTATATATTTCGAAATTGTTTCTATGTGGACACATAGAAACAATTTCGAAATATTTATTTTCTATGGCCGCGAATTTCTCTACATGAACTCGAGAAAGGCCTTCTAGAAGGATTTGTGTATTTATTATATCAATATTCAAATGTTCATCAATAATTTCCATTATTTCATTATCATCCTCCACATTACAGTTTTCGGTTTAAAGAAATTTATTTCTCATAAGAACTTACAGTCCGCTTACAATGAGATACAGAGTAAAAATTAAAGAGTAAGATTTCAAAGAATTTAAATATATACTGTCATCTTTTTCACAATTTCTATGTACAGAGTGTGGCGATGTCATATTATTTATTAATAATGTTTTAAATGCAGTTTCAAAAGCTGCTGAGTTGGGCATTATATTACTATAGCCATGAGCTCTTTTCGCCCAAAAAAAATGTTTTCTAAAGGGCCTTGGTTTATATGACGAAGTAATATAGAATTAATTCCTTGTGTCCTTAACCTATTTGTGATTAATTTAAACCCTTCTATTGTTTTCACCCAACTAGTAAGAGATGGTACTGTTACCTCTTTGCCATAATTGTTGACATATTTCATTGACTTTATAATCGGTAACGTCTTGTTCCAAAATTTTAAATGGGGTGAGGTTGGTGTCACTGCTGATCTGTATATTTTGCCTTCTTTGTGATAACTAGCTTAATAACGGACTTAATTTAATAACGGACTTAACTTAAATTATTCGTAACGATCAAAAAACTCATCTATTTCCTGTTCTGTATATTTTATTTATCTTTATATCTATCGTTGTATCTACCCCACGATAAAAACCGGAAATTCGAAATTTACAAAAACATAATATACATACACAAACAAACTGCTCCACGTGAAATGCTAAACTAACCTCCAAAATTTCAATGTGACACAGACAGTTAGTTGTTGTGTTGCCAGGTGGCATTCAAATATGTTAATTTTAACGTATTCATACGTATAAACTATGGATTAATAATACTCAGTTACATTTACTAGTAGTGACTACTCCTACCATAATAAAAACGAATCCTAACATAAAAAACCAGTGAATGTTGGCTCAGTGTGATGGTGGGTATTGTTTGGCATTAACAAGTTTTTTAATGTTAGGTTTAGTTTCACTTAAAGCGCATCTCAAGTCATGTTCCACATTAAGACGATTTCTGACCTTTGTTTTCAGTGTTACTAAAGTAGAAAACCCACTCTCACACCTGTAGGTGGTGGCAAATGGTATTAGCATTTTTAAAGCTCTGTTAGATAAAACAGGATACTCGGCACCTGTTTTGATCCAAAATGTGCTGATATCATAATTCTGAAATTCTACTTTCAAAGTACTATTCTCGCGTAATCCAAGAAATTCCACTTTTGCCGCCACATCTTCGTCTCGAATAATATCATCATCAGTAGAAAACGGTCTTAATATCCAAGAGTTCGACTGACGATTATCCAAGTCCGGAAAATACTGCTTCAGTGAATCTATTATTGCAGATAAATGTTGAATCCCAGAGTTTTTAAACGTGATTTCGTTTTGTTCCGTATTTACCAATTGCTCACACAGTTGTGTAAGCATCGACACATCATCTGCTTGCACTCTGCGTTGGTAAAGTTCCAATTTACGCACAAAACTAGCAACTTTATCCTGCGCTGTTAAAATATTCGTCATATTTCCTTGCAATGAGAGATTAAGACCGTTAATTTCAATGAAAAAATCAGCAAGATACGCCAGCATTTCAACGAATATTTTATCTTTTATTTTTGAGAAAACTCTTTCTCTTTTTGTGTTCTCTGTTTTTCCAAAAATAATCCTATTTCTTCACGAAGCTCGTACACCCTGTTCAAAACTTTTCCTCGAGATAACTAACGTACCTCTGTGTGGTACAAAAGAGAATTAAATTTTGCACCAACTTCATCGCATAAAACTTTGAAGATCCTCGAGTTTGTAGCACTGCCACGAATATGGTTTACAATTTTCACTACGTCATTCAACGTGCTTAGCAAATCTGGTGGAAGCGTCTTAACGGCCAAAGCGTAGCGGTGTATTAGACAATGATAAGGTAAAATTTGAGGAGCAACTTGTTTCACAAGTGCTTGAAATCCAGAACGAACACCCATCATGGAAGGCGCCCCATCTGTACAAACGCCAACCAGCTTACCAGTCCAGTCCGTTTTCCTCAATAAATTGTTTTAGCGTTTGAAATACGTCTTCGCCACGCGTAATGGTGGGCAAAGACTTGCAAAACAGGTATTCCTCTTTTGCATGGTCATTTTTGATATAACGAATAAATAACAGAAATTGTGAACACGAAGCTACAACCGTAGACTCATCTAATTGCAGCGCAAACATATCACTTTCTTTAATTTCATCAATAAGGTTGCCAAAATATCGTTACTCATGTCTGAAATGCGTTTTTGAACTGTTGTATTTGAGAGTGATATTTGTTTAATCTTAGCCACATGTTGTTCGCCAATAACGAGCGATACTGCATCACACAAACAAGGTTTGATAAGATCCTCTCCAATAGTATGCGGTTTTTTGTTCATAGCAATACGATAAGAAATTTGAAAAGAAGCTTCAAGACACGACTCGTTTGCCTTTTGCATATTTCCTGTGGAATCCATTCGCGAAGATTTCAGAACGCTCTCTTTTCTCTTAAAAAATTGTAAATCTTTACCTACAAACTCTATGTGAACTTTCTCGAAATATTCTTTTAATTTGCTCGGTTTCATGTTCTCTGGATTAAGCCCTTTATTACATAAAATACACTGAGGCTTTTCTATATTTCTGTCCACAATATTCGTAAAACCCCATTGTAAAAATGCTTCTTTATATGAGCGCTTTTTTTCCGGATGTAGAAGCCATGACAACTAAAACAATCATAAAAAATGTTACAGATAATAGAGAAGTACATTAACAAACTATTACTAGTAACAATTTAAACAAAACATACACAAAAAAAAAAAAAAAAAAAAAAAAAAAAAAACAAACATAAAGTCGAACATAGAACCTCCTCCTTTTTTTGTAAGTCGGTTAAATACAATTATATTTCTATTTGTCGGGTTCGATACCACGTACAATTCGTACGTACCTACGCACCAGTAATAAAATATAATTGATAAAAAATAGCATTGTTTGTTGGTACTTACCTTCAAACACTGATTAGAATTAGGTATTTTTAACCCCCGCCGGAAAAAGAGGGGTGTTATAAGTTTCACGTGTGTTGCTGTGTATCTGTGTGTCTGTCTGTGGCATCATAGCGCCTAAACGGGTGAACCGATTTCGATTTAGTTTTTTTTGTTTGAAAGGTAATTTTGTCGAGAGTGTTCTTAGCTATGTTTGGAATAAAATCGGTTCAGCCGTTCCAAAGTTATGGACATTTTACTGTTTGAATCGGGGTGTTTTCGCAAGATAAATGTGTCGGGGGTTTTTTAAATTGTGAAATTTGACTTGTGTTTCCTAAGTAGGTAGGTATGCAATGCGAAACAATCGAAACGCGTTCGTCCACTCAAGCTCAAACACTGCTACTACACTACAAACAAGGCACGCGAAGCAAGCGGAGGGGCGGCGGCGCGGATGCGGGCGCCCCCGCCCTCACCGCCCGCTTGCAACATGGCGAACAGACAAACGAGTGCTAGAACGAGCCATTTTTGTCACGTGCGGTACTGCGCAGCGCTCTGTAACTTGTATGTTTTTTTTTCTTTCTGGTAATTAGGTTCTTTGTTACCCCCGTGAAATAGCTGATTTACCCCTGTGGGGGTAATTACCCCCAGGTTAGGAACCCAGGATGTAGAGCGACAGTGATCTTTCGGACATGGCCGTGACAACATATTGGCCTGGGAACTGCTCAGTGTTTCCTTTTAGGTCTAGAGTGGTACTTAGTACCATAGTGATAGTAATTGACTCTGTAACGAATTAAAACTGTAGAAGTTACAGGAGATATTTCTCTAGTTTACACTGAAAAAAAAAATCGGTAAACCCAATCGATTTTTCGGTAATATTCACCGCTTTGGGCAGTAAAAATAGAGCCTATTGTCCAAAGAAGTAAAACTAACTGAAAAAAAAACAGTTGAGTAATAACAGTAGATTTTACTGTGCATCTGCAACTGTTTTCTGGTCGACTATTTTTACTGTTTGTAAGACAGTAAGTAAAACAGTAAAGGTAAATCAGAATATACAGTAATAAAAAACAGTAAAGAATGTCTTCTTTACTGTTTTTTTTTACTGTCAAGTAAGTTTTTCTAACAGTAGGTCTAACTGAACTATGATATATCTATAACTGTCATACAACTTTAAGCAAACAGTTGATTTTACTGTGTTTACACAGTACATACTACATGGGACAACATGAATGAGTACTGTGGGATCAACGTAGTAGTAACTATGGAAGGCCAGTTAAAAGTACTGTAAGCAACAGTAGCAGGTAATTTGTGCAGTACTTTAGCAGTTACTGTGCGATCCAGTAGAACGAACTGTAAGTGACTAGTTCTGTTCATTGTAAGTATGCATTAGTAGTGACCGTTTCCTCACAGTTACAGGCATGTAATTCACAGTAAGGTATACTTTGGTTGCTCATTAAAATATACCTTGCTGTCCAGTGGGCAGTACGTTGATTTTACTGTGTTTACACAGTACTTACTACGTGGGACAACATGAATGAGTACTGTGGGATCAACGTAGTAGTAACTATAGAAGGCCAGTTATAAGTACTGTAAGCAACAGTAGCAGGTAATTTGTGCAGGACTTTAGCAGTTACTGTGCGATCCAGTAGAACGAACTGTAAGTGACTAGTTCTGTTCATTGTAAGTATGCATTAGTAGTGACCGTTTTCTCACAGTAACAGGCATGTAATTCACAGTAAGGTATACTTTGGTTGCTCATTAAAATACACCTTGCTGTCCAGTTGGCAGTACCTTGGATATCAGTTAAAATAATTGATAGTACAATTTAATAACAACCGTTCCCTCTCAGTTATTTGTACAGTGGAAATACGTTACTAGTTACTGTGCGAAAACAGTAACAAATACTGACTGTCAGGTATCAGATACTATGAAAATACTTTAAAAGATACTGTGAGATTTGCTACTAGGAAATGTGGGCACATTAAGGTATACCGTGATTATCAGTTATAACAACTGTGTCTCCATTAAAAGAAACTGTGCCTTACAGGTTTAGGTACATATTTCTACAGTAACATGCAGTGACCGCGCATTACCTAGCACTTTGAGACTCAGTTACTATAACGTATTATCACAGGAACGGGTACTGTAGAAGCTAAGTTGTAAGTACTGTAAGCGAACTTTATTCGGAACTGTTCATTCGCAGTGACAGGTACCTGTTACATCACAGTAATTACTGGGTACCCAACCCAGTAATTACTACTGTATAAATTAATGTTTGAACATTAAGAACATTAGGTACCTGTCACCGCGAATGAACAGTTCCGAATAAAGTTCGCTTACAGTACTTACTACTGTTCATTCGCAGAGACAGGTACTATTATATCACAGTAATTACAGGGGGTACCCAGTAATTACTGTGATGTAATAGTACCCGTCATTGCGAATGAACAGTTCCGAATATCGTAATATTGAATATTACGATATACAGTAGTAATTACTACTGTTTAAATCGTATTATTAAACATTAAACGATGTATAAGCGTTATTTCAGCAGCAGTGTGGAATTTCAGTTATAAATGCAAAAACTCGTAAGAATTATATTTATTTTGTATGATTATTACTTTTAGTAGATGACAATTATATATATCGATAATCTGTGATATTATGAATATCATGTAGCGTTTTTCCGGTGCGATATCATAATATTATCTGTCAAATTGAGAGAGAAAAACTATATTTTGTTTTTTAGGTGTGGTGTCTTCCTCCTCACCACTGCGACACTATCTCATTCTTCATTCTTCCTCTTTCTTTTACTTTGATACTTTCAGTAAGCTTACCTCTCTCTTCGAGTCTTCGGTAATAATTTATCCACGACACGGCGTCGGATCAATTTCGGGAAGAAAGAGAGTATCACAGTAAAAGACAGAAAGAAAATTTGGAGAGGTGTGGTGATGGTGAGGAGGAAGACACCACACCTAAAAAACAAAATACTGTTTTTCTCTCTCAATTTGACAGATAATATTATGATGAGGCACCGGAAGAACGCTACATGATATTCATAATTTCAATATTTACCAACTAAATAAGTACCTATGCATAAAATACATTAGTGCCTTCTGACAAAAAAGTATGAGTATCACATTTTAACTTATTTCCTACTTAAAAGGTACATCTGCAACCTATATAAACTTAAAATAATTAAAAAAAAGTGTAGGTACTACCTACTAGGGCATGTAAAAACCGGTTTATTCGGTTTTATATTTTGAAAAATTCGGTGAAAACCGGATTTTTCGGTTTTTTTTCTACAAACAATAAAATTCGAATAAAAATGTAGGTACATTATTTAGCATAACTGCTGAGCTAAATAATGTACCTACATTTTTTTAATTTTTACCATTTTGACATCTCTTTTATGTATTGACCAAGAAGTAGGTATAATAAATAACAAAATTAAAAAAATTAACACCCCCCGGCACATCTTCAAACGGCTGATCAGGTCATGGTTACCTTACCATTTACTTTCAATATCATTGAAGTAACACGGTACCAAATTTCGAATCGATCGGACATAAGGAAATAAGTCAGATCCCCTCATCAACTAGAAAAGAGCTGATGATCTTCAAACGGCTGGACAGATTTTCATGAAACATGGCTAAGAACACTCGGGATAAAATTATCTATGCCACAAAAAAAAACTAAACGAAAATCGGTTCATCCGTTTGGGAGCTACGATAGACAGATAGATAGACAGATACACAGACAGACACGTTAAACTTATAACACCCCTCTGTTTTTGCGTCAGGGGTTAAAAAACCAAAAACCACGTTCTGTGATACTCCTCGATCAATAAAAGATAACAAAACGCAAATACTTTTGAAATATTGTACAAAATATTCACTTAAAATTAAAGATAATAAATAGATAATAATTATATAAAAATAACGATAAATTATGCGAGCGAGGGGGTTGCGCGCTGGTAGCGCAATATTAAATTATGGCGAGTTCCGCGCCGATGTACATTGCTTTGGTCTTAGCTAACCTATTTTATATGTCTAAAATTTAAAATATAATACAAGAATTATGTTTAAACAGTCGGAAAATTTAGTCAGTTCGCTTCCGCTGTGTAGTAAAATATTTTTTTAACAAATAGTGACAATGCAGTGTACCCACTGAAGTCGTGTGTGATTGATCAAACCAATAAAGAACTTTTAGTAAAGAGTGGGGGTTTGATAAATATCTCGATAAATTTGGACTCTCATATGGAATTACCTGCATAGAATGACTAAGCGCAATACACGGACTGCACGTTGTCGACGACAGCAGCCGTCGACCAGTGGCGGCTGGTGGATCATAGAGGTAGTAGTTCACTTCACCAACCAACCAACTCGTTGTGTATTCGAACTCTGGGTCCCGCGGTTACGTTAAATTTACTTAAATTCACAGGAGTCTATGTAAATCGGCAAACCATCTCGCTAGCGACTTCTAATTCGACGCCAACGCCATCTAGTTACGTCGTTGTACAACTTCACCAAAATTCAACATTTTGTGGTCTGATGAGAGGCTATTGATCATTATCAAGTTGTATTTTAAATAATAACATTTTGTCTAACCTTGGTATTTTTATATTTTATAAAATAAATCGATACGCCAATTTTTTTCCGCAGCGGAATGTTCGCTCAGATTTTTTTTTTTTATCTGGTATTGACTGAACATTTTTTTTTTTAATGGTGAGTACAGAAAGGTGAAACGTTTTAATTCAATTTAGAGTCGAAATCTCACATACAGTCACACACTGTCCCACAACTCAGAATATAGAAATAACTAAAAGCCGCGATTAACTGCAAAATTGCAAGCAGCGTACTGTGTCCAACTGTGTCTAAAAAGTAAACAAACCCAGCGCCCGCCTCACTTCCCACCCACGTAATGTTGGTACTCGACCCGAAGAAGACCCGAAGGTAAATTTCGTTCGTCAAACCTCGCCCGCTCTCGGTAATCTTCGGTTCGCTGGGGCGGCGCACGAGAGTGGTCATATTTTGCCGTACATTTTCTATTGAACTATCTCTGTCTCACGCGCCAGGCGTTTTCGCTCGGATCTCATAGACGTTGTATGGGCACTCGCCGTGCGCTTCAGCCTAGCGCACGGGGAATATTTTTTTACAGCAATATACGTCTTATTAATTTATGAAAGAGCTTAAATTGGCTCGTCATAATTTCGTCAATATTGAATAGATCGTAAATCAGATATTATTAAACATTTTTATTTTTAACTTAACCTATTAAAATCTAGTAGTTCAGCGCACGAGTGAACTTAAAGTACAGCCGCCTCTGCCGTCGACAATGCGCAGTCCGTGTATATGAGCCCTAATTTAAGAAATTATTTGGCTTCCGCCTTTAAGTGTTTTTTTAAATATCATTAGAAGAGTGTAAAATTTCAAAATTCAATTAAACCATTGACGTCTTAGAAGAAGAAGGCTTAGAATGATAGTTTAGAGACACAAACGAGGTATTCGAGAGATAATGCGCACAGCCCATATTAAGGTTTCAGTCCTATTATAAGTATTACTTTACGTAATTAAACGAGTTTTATTAGAAGAAGACCGAAACGTCCTAAAATCCAAAGCTAATTTTGGTAGTTATATGGGGGAACGCAAAGTGACAAAATTTTTTTTAGAAGGCGACATTATTGTATTTAAATTATGGGGTGTCTGATAGTTGAGGTCTTTGTATTTTATAGCAACTTTTTTTCCTGTTCTACTACTTCATACGCATAGTAATGATAATCAAAAAGAATTGTTTGCAATAAACTACCTGTTAATATAATATCCGAGTTATCAAAAATGTAGAGGTTATCAACTTTCAAAAAAGTAATATCATTGCGATCGCAAATTGGCACAAGATCATACACTAGTATAGAACCATTTTGGTATCGAACACTAGACATACGAACCCACTGGACACGAATTAAAGATTTACTATTATCTAAACAGAGAAAGGACCGAATGAGTTCAATATCAGCAAGTTCCGACTTTAATTTTTTAACTCCCCAAGTTAGTATTGAATCAAGTGAACCTTTACAAAATATTTCATTTAGTTTAAGTTGGTGTTTGACAGCTAAGCTTAACGATATGTTTCTTCTGTTGCATGATGCTCTTGCACTAGTCTTAGCTAACCTATGTTTAGCTTCATATCTAATAGAGGAAAAGAGAGAAAGTGGACCAAAATTCATCATGGCGCTGTGATAGTGAGTCAGATGATGAAACTTAGGCTTTAGCGATTCATTAGATAAGAGAAGGTATAGCTCATTTAGTTGAGTCACACTATCCTGCATAACAGCATCTAGACCTAACCAAACTGAAGTTGCCATCGCCAGTTCTACAACTTCTCTTAATTTTAAGTAAAGTGCCCAGTACATGTCACCACCAGGAACTTTATCCCCTATTAAAACGGAAAAATATCTTATAAGAGTCAGCATTTCTGATGCGCTCAAACGAATATTAGATTTATTTATGTGAACCATAGAAATCTCTACGGGCTTGTTACGTGTATCTGGCCCATACACAAAATTCCGTAGCCTTGTATTTAGAAATTCCAAACTAAAATATTTAAAACGTCTCACATATTTGAAAATCACCAGTGCCATGACATATTTTCCAACTCCTTCCAAAATATCATGCATGATATCGACACCGAGTTGTCTAAATAATCTGAATCCGTCTACTTTCAACCAAACACATCTTTCTTTAACTCCAGAGTTAGCAGGAATGTTTTCTACAAGGTCAGCCTCATAATCAGTTTCACATCTTAAAAGTGCCAGATCTTCACTTGACTGAACTTTCATGCGGTCTTTTGTTATTCTACAAATCCTGCAAGAATAATTGGCAGAAAAGCTTTCAAGAAAACCAGTTATTGAATGAATTCCTAAATTGTCTCCTATAATTAAGGCTAATTCAAAATGCACGATGCCACTAAAATTAGGAAGATTATATGAGATGCCAGTGGTACTAAGATAATTCAACTCATTTATAACAGGCTCGAAAATAATCTTATTGCCGAAACGAGTCCTATCAGATGAATGAAACAGCAAAGCTAAAAATATATTAGACAGAACAGAACAACGCCAAGGAGGCAGACAGGGCACTGAGATATAAACTGCACCTAATTTATGAATGCCTGAGTGGCTTCCTAAAGCATTCGAAGTCTCATAATCATCAAAAAATAAAAAAAATTGGTATTACAATTTCATCCTTGTGTATAAGTCTTTTCGACTGCCAATATGAACCCTGAATAAAATTGTGAATAACTTTAACATCTTCATATAATTCCGCCATGTACTTTAACGTGTCCACCAAGAGTGAATCAAGAGAAAAAAAAGCAAGTAGGACTTCTCTTAATGGAATTAACTGCATAGAATGACTAATTGAAGAAATTATTTGCCTCCCGCCTATTGTTTTACAGTCAAGGCTTTCTCCAACAACTACTTCTTTAGGTGGAATGTATGTCTGGCAATTTTGAAAAAAAATTAATCTGCGATGCTCTGTTGAAAACGACTTATACACTGAAGCAAGTTCATTAGTAATTGTTCTCATCACATCTGATAGTAAACCGTTCAAGGAAATTGCACCCTCGTCAGCCATACGTGGGACACTCAGAAAGTTTTGCGAAACTAAAAAAAATTGTTCTATACGTACATATATTTTTATTAAATCTTTTCAAAGTACTTTCCACCAGCCTCTATACAAAGATTCATGCGCCTAAACCAGTTTTCAAAACACTTTTTCCAGTCCGCCGCAGACACCTCGTTTACAGCCTGCTCGAACGCAGCCAGCGCATCTTCCGGCGACGAAAATTGTATCCCTTTGAGCTGATTTTTTATTTTTGGGAATAAAAAGAAGTCACACGGTGCTAGATCAGGGCTGTAAGGAGGGTGACCCAGGAGTTTGACTGGCGTGCTGTCCAGGAAGTCCCTCGTTTTGAGTGCGGTGTGCGCAGGTGCATTGTCGTGGTGGAGCAGTAGCCCGCGGAGCCCTGTGTTTGGTCGCTTGTTGCTTATAACAGAGAAAACTTCTGGCAAACATTTGGTAGTATACCATTCGGCATTAATGCTTCTTTGATCCCGTAAGGGAATTGATACCAAGTGGCCAGTCAAATTAAAAAAGCTAGCGATCAAAATCTTACCTCCGCTTCTAGATCGCTTCACTTTGGTAGGCGTTGGCTCATTTTGAAACACCCAAACAGTCGACTGGCGCTTGGTTTCTGGGTCGTATTGATAAATCCAGGACTCATCACCTGTAACGATGTCGTAAACACGCCGAGACGAGCCTGCTTCAAATTTGTTAAGCATATCACGGCACCATTCCACCCGGGCCTGCTTCTGAGCATCGGTGAGGTTGTGCGGCACCCAGCGTGATACTATCCTCCTCACGCGAAGATGGCTGTGTAGAATCTCGTGAACGCTTCCCGATCCAATCTTCAATATGTGTTGAATCTCCTGATATGTAATTCGCCTATTGTCTTGGATTAAATTTTTCACTGCTAGCACGTTTTCTTCGGTAACAGCCGTCAAAGGGCGACCGCTTCTTTCGTCATCCCCCAAAGTTGGTCGACCGCGCTTGAATTCGTTATACCAACGATACACGGTTGCCTTGGAAGGGCCTTCATCCATGAATGCCATTTGAAGTCTATCGTACGATTCATCCGGTTTCAGGCGACACTTGAAATCGTATAAAATCATAGCTCTAAAATGTTCCCGGCGCAGATCCATATTTCAGTGAGACACAATACTTTGAATTAACTCGCAAAAAATGTGGAGGGAAAATTTGAAATTGGAACTTACTTATTTTTACTTATAAATAATCATATTTTCGAAAAACATTATAACTGGCCAGTCTCCCATATATAAAAACTTTTTTTCGCAATACTTTCTGAGGGGCCTGGTATTTTGCAACAACTGATGTATTAATGGTAGTAACGAATTTAATGTAATGTTATGAAACCTTTCAATAATAATTTGAACAATGTTTCTTGGTAAGTTAACAGACCCATAAAATAAAGCAATCATTGATGCTACCTCCTTATTTAAGGAAACATCTGGCACAGACACTTCTGGTGCTAAAGTAGGTACATTGCAGTTAGGCTGCAAAGTGGGTTCGGATATAGGTAGGATATTATTTTCAACAGCATTACTTGTAGAGCATTCATAATGAGCTTCATAATAAGTTGAAGAGCACTGCCTATTTTCATTAGTCGTGGTTGTGGTGTTCGTGGTAGCTAGTGTACAGTGTTTTTTTAAGTAATGTCGACGGAAAGAATTAAACAGATGGTAAGACCGGGAACAACCATTTTCAACACAGCGATATTGATTAAATGTGTAGTGTGTATGAAAGAAATTGAAATGTGTTCGAAGCGCTTTTAAGTCAGTCAATAAAGTTTTGCAGATAAAACATGTTACCATTTTGTTTAATTTATATTATATCTATACCGCAATCACTTATCAAACCCAAGACGGACGCAGAAATTTTGTCCTTTGGAACTGCTTTGGCAGAAAATGTGTAAATTACACGTTGCAAAAACTGCCAAACAGGCAAGCATTCAATAGGATATTCCAAATTGAGAGCCCAAATTATCTTGAAACACGTATCCACAGCCTTGATAATGTTTGGCATTTCATAAACAATATTGTCGACAATCACATACCTGGCTGAAATTTTTTTCAGAGGGCCTGCAACTATTATGTATGGCTGAATTGTTAACCCTATATTTAAGTACTTTTCCTGACGTGTTTGCTGCTGTTCTTGAAGCTCTTGTTCTTCTTCAATATGAAGGATGAAGTTCTCGCGCAGTTCGACCGCTGACCTTTTCTTTTTCTTTATATAAATAGGTCCGAGCAGATGCGGAATTAGCAGAAGAACCGCAAGATTGCTTGTCTCAGGATCTGGGTCTGAAAAATAAAATAAATCATTTAGTACCTACCTAAAGTAATTAAAAAATATTTTCGAAAAATAGTTTTATTTAGTACCTAAATTAATTAAAAAATGTGTTCGAAATAAAGTTTTATTATTTTGAACTTGATTGACTCTCGGACATCTCAGATTCTAACTCTGATACGAAAATAGCTGAAATAATAAAATGTATTTAATACGAGTAGGTACTACCAATAAACAACTCGAAAAAACCCTACTGAATAGAAAATGAAAGTCACATGATATATAAACCAAAAGATAAAGGTGTAAAGTTTTCATATTTATAATATTTAGTTATTACGGTTTTATTCTCCCAATGGTTGTTGACTTTCTTTTAGAAGCTGCTGGCCATCGGGAGTTTTAGCGAGCAGCGTTGTGAGACTCTGAAAACAGGACAGATTGTTAATGAGAGCACACTACCTATTAATACCTAGTTTAGAATTAGTTTAGTCTTACTTTAAACTTAGTCAGTTTTAGTTTTAGACCGCCTCATTGGCCTAGTGTTTAGTTTAGTTTATTTATTGATAACGCAGCTAGTAATTAAATAAAATTATTAAAATTATATCCCAGTTGGGAACTATGAGTTTGAAAGGCGATTGACGATCCGCCCAAACACGAAAAATATTAGGCTGATACAGAAATAGTGTTAATTGATAGATAACTTACATCGAGACATAGGAACATGGATTTGCATGACGACGAGGTGCTTGGTGACGATAATGCCGAACTTATTGGTGAATTTGTAAGTCCACCAACATTCTCTCCATACACTTCCACAAGGTTTTCAAGATTGTCACAAATCTTTAAAAAAAACATATAGGTACAGTCAAGGGTCAAAAGTGCAGTCATACTCTCCCAAAACTCAAATGGCTAGTTTTTGTAGAAGAAGTTAAATTATCCACAACTGATTTCATATTTTGTATAGAACTTAAAGTAAAGATTATTCCTACTAATCGCGAAAAGTTGAAATTCTGCTGTCTACAAAAAAATTGCCTTTTCTGTTTTGGTAGAGTATGACTGCACTTTTGACCCTTGAACTGTACTTAAGTTTACAAAAAATAGATGCCAAGGCGTGCCTATATTTTTATACTTGTGTAGGTACATTATTGTGTGCTTACTTGATTACACTCGGTTACATCGGAATTTAGCTTGGAAGCATTCCACTTCTGAAGCGCTCTTTTAAATTTGGCTTGTGGTCCAAAAGCTGCTATTAACACCCGGATTTGCTCATCTTCGAGCAAAGGCAGCGCCTCTAAGTCAATTTCATGTTCTGAAATAACAAAGTATTATAATTAAATTAATTACAGTCTTGCATACAGATACAGACAGCGGCACATGCCAACACAGATTTTCATTAGCAAAATTTATTAGTATAGTTTATTTTACGTTACGCACTCGACAGTCTACCTACTGTGCAGTCAGTAGCTCGCAACACATGTAAACAGTGTAAGCCAGTCAAGCTACTGACCTGCACGAGTAGGAAGCTATACATTGGTAGGTACTAGGTACACGATGCAAGCAGTTTTTAGAGTTTTTACGTACCTACATTTAGGTAAAATAGAAACCATAAAGCCATAGGTACATACATAGCAAACATATATAGCCGACACAGAGATGCAATGGTACAAGCAATCCCATCCCCAACCTATAGGAAGATTCATGTAATACCGTGTCCACGGGACTGCCCCGACACGGCCTAACGTGAATCTTCACAAGGTGAAAAGTTAAAAACATCACAGAGCATTCCAAAGTGTGTAGGTTATTATATTACCATTAAACTCTAGGACGTGAATGGACACCAAGAAGTCATCTCTGAAACATAAATTAAATCTTATTCAATTTGGCCCTAAAATTGGTAGGAACGTACGCTGGGAAGTAGGTAAATACTTACTTAGTTACTTACCAATAAATTTGTCGACATATTTCTCGAAGCCCCACTCCTTCATTAAACATTCCATATTTGGTTTTGGTTCCTTTTCTTTGCACAGACTTGATAAACTGCGTTGTCACTACTTATTTGTTTGTTAAAAAAAAATTACGCGGTCATGCGAATCGCGGCTATGCGACACAGCGGGAGCTTTGGCGGGAGCGAACTGACTAGTCGAACGCAACGCAATGAAATGAACGAACGAACGCATTCAAGACTGGGCCACTGGGCGGTGGGCACTAGGGAAGTAGGGATATGTACTTTCTAAACATTATCGTTTTTTTTTTTTTATTGTTTTATCATCGATTTTTTTTTTATTATAGATTATTAACTATAAGGATAAGGTAGTAATTTGGCGTGTTTCAAAAAACTACTTATAAACCGAATTCAAATTCCTATTGCGCGATATATAATTAAAATTCGAGAAATTTAGTTTGATCACACATGGTCCATGTGTAGGTACCTCTTGCTTACGCCTGTTGCCATGGAAACCATTAGTTACCACCAGTGATTGTGAAAATTATCATGGGTAGATCGTTATTTGAGATACGTTTTACGGTAGGTACACGTATAGATTCCTCAAAATCAACTTTTAGACAACAACAAAAGAATCATCAAAATCTATTGAGAATTAGCGAAGATTTATCACCAAAATTGTTGTAGTCGAAATTTTTCAAAAGAATTAAGTGGTATGCTGCACGGGATAAATACAAATCCCTCGGGAATAACATTTACATGGGAACAATTCGGGATCATTATCTATACAATATTGATAGAATTTTCATAACGGTCTATAATTGATAGAGAAACCGACGAACATCCATAAAAAATACATACAGCCGAACATAGAACCTCTTTCTTTTTTGAAGTCGGTTAATTAAATAGGACTTAGTAGGTACTATGGATTGTTAAATAGATAATCTTAATCACACTAATAATAAAAATACAAGAATATGTTTGTTACTCCTTCACGCCTAAACCGCTAGCTAGACGGATTTTGATGAAATTTAGAATGGAGATAGGTAGCTTAGATCCTAGATTAACACATACTTATTTATACCTATACTACTTTTTAACAACTTGCTAACACCGCGGGGCGCAGTAAGTAGGTTATAATTTATGACAATAAATCATCATCATCATTGAGACGGCTGCTAATCATCTAGACACACGACCACTATTTCATTGGCGTGAAAATAGGTACCTAATACTGGTGTCACTTTTACTTTTATTTCGTAAGCTGTATGTTTTTCTTTTTCTTTTTATGTTGGCACCTTGTTTTTAAACATGGGTACAAGAAAATTGTAATAATTTAATTAAGATTTTGTGTGCTGTGCTGTGTCTTTTGTGTGCATTAAATAAATGATTTATCTATCTATCTATCTAAAATAATTGGTGTCAACAATGTCATATTCTTAAAATCTTAATTGACATCGAAACTCGAGATGAGGTGAGTACCTACACCACTAAGGCATATCACGCACAGCGCACTGCCGTTTTTATTCGCGCGATTTTTTTCCGCCTATTCTGTGGCATATGGAATTGTATGAAGCTGCACGCACTGCGGCAATAAAATCGCGCTGAATTTGTACCGCGTTCGCGAATAAAATCCGCAGTGCGTGTTAGGCCTAAATCACGATACACGTGCGTCCACGCCCCGCGCCCGGCGCCCCGCTACCTTCCCAATCACGCCACGTTAACGTTAGACAGTTATTTTAAATGTTTTGCTATGATCAGAGATGTACAAAATGGTTTTAAAAAAGCATTTAAATACAAAATGCAAAATACTTTTAAGATTTACTATTTCAAATGCAAAATACCAAATAGTTTTGCGTTTTGTATTTCAAATGCTAAATGCAAAATAGGTATTTTCAAAATACTTTTTCAAAATAAAATACCTTTTGACCATATCTCAGATTTTTTAATTATTTTAGGTATTTATCATGAGAAATAGAGACACAATGCCAAGCCGAACAAAAACGTCTAATAACATGGCACCTTATGCATGACATTTCGGTCATATTTATCAGTACGCGTATCAATAAATTCTGTTATGTTATTAATAATAATAATACTCACTTAAAATAATGTAAAAAACTAGACTAACGAAAAGAGAGCCATGGCTCCATTTTATGAGTTGTGTGGCCATTTATTTCGGTTGATTATGCATCTAGTTCTTATTTTGTCATTATAACACTTTTATTTTATTAGTAACTGGACTGTTATTGTTAAAAAGTGAAAAAAAATTACATAATTTTTTATTTATTACGCTTTTTAACAATACCATTTGTTAAAAAACATCATCACTCATTTTTCTTCTGTGAAGTCTCATAATCATCCCACCGTACGAATCAGTACAGTAACCACTTCACCAGCACCAGCAAAAAATAAATCCGTGAAATCGAATAGTCGGCGCCAGCGGCGTTGCGTTTCATAGCCATAGATAATGTTAGACACTAGTCAGACATAAGGCGCGCACTCTGACAAAAGAAGAAATAAAAAAATAAAAATAAAAAAACCCGACTGCTTAAAAAGCGAACTAAAAAGACGTAAATAAGAAAAAAATCATGATGTGCAGTCGAAGGATACATCTGGTTTTGGTCAGCCAGCTCGCGAATATGTATCCTTCGACTGCACATCATGTTTTTTTTCTTATTTACATCTTTTTAGTTCGCTTTTTAAGCAGTCGGGTTTTTGATTTTTTATTTAACACTTTTTAGTTAACATTTTTTCGAATCGCCTCTTAAAACCCTTTATTTTGATATCCCACACGACGGGATTGGAAGAAAAAAATATTGGGACCCCACAATATGGCGCCCAAAAGCCGCCATTTTTCTATTTTTCAATTTTAATGTAGCCAGTGACACTCGCAGGGTTAAGTCGAATCGATTAACGTACGAATCATCAAAATCGGCAAACGCATTTGGTCTCTAGAACGCCACATAGGAACAAACATATATACATAAATAGACTGATAAAAACATTACCCTCCTTCGGCAGTCGGGTAAAAAAGGGCGCGCATGGCTAGCAGGCACCTCTATCGGTCAAATTCGACAATACGAGCGTCAATCGTTCATTTCATTTTGTTTGACTGGTAATGTTCGCTAAACTTAATCACAAAGTATTTTGCATTTTGAAATGAATATTAAAATGCAAAGTACATCTCGAAAGGTATTTCAAATAAAATACAAAATGGTTTTTACTAAAAGGCATTTAAATGCAAAATACAAAATAGGTATTTTGCATTTTGTATTTGCATTTTAAATAGAAGTATTTCAAATAAATCGCATCTCTGGCTATGATTTAATGCTAATGTTTTAAACATTTAAGGCGGAAGGCCATGAAAATACTTTTCTTTTGTCTAGGTAGATACTTTACTAGGTACTTTAATTAGGCAGAGATGCGAAATTGCTCTTGTTACATTAAAGAAAGAGTAGGGCTTTGATTATAAAGGAGTAGGGTCTGATATTCATATATATGTACGTTCTACCTATTTAACCTACCCTAAATGCCAAATATGTAGGTACTAACCTAGCAAAGTCTGATAAATCTAGAGTACTTAGATGCATCGGGTAGGTAGACAGGTAATATCAATGCTCCGCCACAGAATATGTACCTACCTACTGTGGCTCCGCCGTCACTCGCGCTCACTTTTGAGTTAGACAATATTACATAATTATCATATAGTTAGGTACATAGTTAGGTAAGTACCTATAGTTTTCTTACCCCCAATTTGCAAGCTGACAACAGCTACCTACCTACCTGCCTAGTTACTTTCCTTCCAAAAATATATACCTACTTACATTTATGGTTGTGAATTTATTTCAGAACAATCTGATGGAGAAATGTATTCCTTCTTCTCCTTGGCATACTGAGCTCTTACCATGGTCAGAGACAAATGTACTCAAGCATGGTCAGAACTCAGGGTCAGAATACTTTGATGAAAGGTCTTTGACTAAGGGTATCTGGTACAGAACGATTCAGCCATCTCTCCCACGAGTGCAAACCAAAAAAGAAAATAACACGAGACAAGTAGGTACCTACAATTAATAAATTTCAAGTAATTAATTAGGTTGGTAAAAAAAAAAAACACGAGACAAGTAGGTACCTACAATTAATAAATTTCAAGTAATTAGGGTAAATACGCCAAACATCGGCCACCCCCCAATGTTCGGCCGTCTGCACATTTTCAGCTTGCGTTCATTCAAAATAGAATTAAGTAGCAATTTTGCCACTCGAATTGCAACCTTAGTTCATACTCTATAAGTACAAACCGTTTCTATTCGATTACGTCACTCACTCTTCGCACACTGAGCGTCAATAGCGATTGCGCCGTTGCAGCGTCAAATTAGCAGCTAAAGTAGCTTACTAGCTGTGAATACCCGCACTTCGGGGATTGATATTACAACGATAAGACCTTTATTTTTTTGTTTTTAAGCTTTGTTATCACTAAAAAGTTTGTTTTACTATATTTTGAGATAGTTTCATAATGTCGGCCAGCCTCGAATTACAGCGTCACTATACAGGCTGGTTACATTTGTATTTTTTCATTTATTTTGTGGGTAGTCATATTTAATTTATTTATCAAACTTATTTTCACAAAATTGAATATGTGTTATTATAATTTATTAATAACATAATATCTTCTTTATGATATTAATAAATTATAATAACACATACATAAGTTTCTTATCACATACTTAGTTATTATAATTTTTTTACTTTATTCTAATTATAGTAACATTGTTTAAGTGCAAATCAAAAAAAATCTTTACTATTAAACAAATACAAATGTTTACTTAGGTGATATTAGACTGCTGCCAAAATAAATCATATTAATAATATTTTTCATTGTCTTAATTTAAAACACCCTATACCTGACCGACATTAGGGAAAAACGCGACCGACCATGGGCCGCGAACGGCCGACTTTAGGGTTTTTTCGTTCTCGATGCATTTAAACCTTAATACTTTTTTCTTTTAGTAGAAATGTCAATCTTATGCCTATAAAGATAAAATAGATTTAACAAACTTTCCAAAACCGCATCACAAGCATCCTTTTGTTGCAAACTGATGGCGCCAGAGCGATCCCTAGTTAGAAAAGCCGTTAGGGGGCCGACATTTAGCGTATTTACCCTAATTAGGTAGAGGAGCTCGTGGCTAAATAATAACAGCCGCACTGGTCGATCACCAAGGTTAAGCAACGCTTGACGAGTTCGGTCCGTGGATGGGTGACAATTTCAACATACCGAGTTTCCTCCGTGCCTCGGAAAGCACGTTAAGCCGTTGGTCCCGGCTGTCATTTGAAGATCTTTGACAGTCGTTATGGGTAGTCAGAAGCTTGAGATCTGACTGACACCAGTCTTGCCAAGGGGTACCGTGTTACCCAGTTACTGGGTTGTGAAGGTCAGATAGGCAGTCGCTCCATGTAAAACACTGTTACCCAGCTGAATCCGGTAAGACTGGAAGCCGACCCCAATATAGTTGGGAAAAAGGCTAGGCAGATGAAGTAATTAATTAGGTAGGTAGATGTTGATCTCTCCGGGTTTCATACGACTGACGTAGCCAGCCCAATCCCACTTTAACCTGGCGGTCTTCTCTCCTACATCGGCAATGCCTGTTAGTGAGCGTAACATTATGTTGGGCACTCGGTCAATCCGTTTGAAGCCTAGAATGCTCGCTCCATCGCCCTTTGGAAAATCTTGAGTAGTGCGTTTTAGTGTGAGTGGAAGGTCGCCCTTCATTTGCGACTATAAGGACCAGAAGCTCTTCCCGGTATTCTCGATACGACCCGACGTTCGATTTCTTTATCGTGCCTGTTATGGGAGGATGCTATCTGGCCCAAGTAGGTAGATGTACTCCTCGACAAATTGTATAGCCTGTCCGTCTACTGTTTGAACAATACGTTTATTTTTGTAGCAGTTATTTTTACTGCTTTTGAAGAGGTTCTGTAGCATACAGAGTATTATTATTAAATGTAATGATAATTTATCTAAATGTGGTGGGCCAATCGTTGAATTGGGCTGATCGAGATCTGCATAACTAAGCAGATTGTGATGTTAGGTAGGTAGGTACAACAAAACAATTTTTCTTCTCCAAAAGAGATGTTTATGAATAAATTTAATGTAACCTAGACACAATGGATAAGTAACTACCTAGTTGTAAACCATACCTACTTTATTAAAGAAAATATTCTTACTTCTTGTTTATTTACGTATTAGATATACTTATACCCTAACCTACCCATTTTCATTACCCATAGGTAGGTAGGTACTACCTATTAGGTTACTTACGCTGTAAATATAGGTCTACCAGAATCTCATGGCATTTTTATTTTTTTTAAATTGTGATTTTCATATGGCAATGTCAATTGTCACCTGTCAAATCAAAGCACTTGATGTGTCAACCGCTGCTGAAATTTTTTGATTTTATCTTGAAAATTTGTTATTTTTGTGAAAATGTCGGAAAACCCACTTCGATCTCAAGCGAGACATATTGTTTTCAATGTGTATCATAAAATAAGGGAAGATGAAGGCGTAAATCAAACTCAATCTTTGATTTTAAAGTGCGTCGTAGAGTGGACCGGTAAGTTGGACTGACTTGTTTTGATACTTTTAGTTTATATATTTTTCTTACTTAACTTTTATTTCTTTTCATTACTATTATATGGTAAATCGTAGGTCAGGGCACATCGAATGATGGCCGGAAGGAAATGGCAACAGTAATGTAACTGTTACTAATTCTTCGACAAGATATTGATTTTAACGGAGATTAAGAATCTTTGACGTAAGAAAAATATTAAGTAATAATCTGCGCCCTGCAGTGGGACGTGTATATAGACGGGAGTTTTTGGCGGGATTTTGTCGAGTGAAGTTCAGTGGCTGTTAATATTATTTGCAAATTGATTCCAAGTGGATATTGTG
The DNA here is from genome assembly GCA_949775005.1 of Orthosia gothica. Classification (NCBI taxonomy): domain Eukaryota; kingdom Metazoa; phylum Arthropoda; class Insecta; order Lepidoptera; family Noctuidae; genus Orthosia; species Orthosia gothica. Next base: position 14,701,532 of record OX459040.1, read on the forward strand.
ATATATTATTGGTGTAGTTTTGTGTCTCAACTGTCTACGCAACTGGAAAATTTGTAAAATCATTGACAGAAGCGATCTCGGGATAGTGGAGCGGAGTATTTTATTGTAGTATTGACTGCCTCTGCAAAGCTTACTGGAAAGACTGACTCGATACAATTTGCTGCCAAATACTCCACAAAACATTAGAATCTGTTACATCCGCATTCTAATGCATACTAAAGAATAAATATAAGATCCAAAACTCTTTCCAAAGACGTGGCTAACAACCAGCCTAGGTCCTAGCAACCAGGCCATAAAACTTACATAAAAAAGTATATATAGACAGATGATGATGAATGACTATAAGTAACATTATACATTTTATTATTGTTTACAGATTTTATACATAAAGAGATTGGTTTTGAATATGTTAAATTCCAATGAAAAAGAACCATTTTGATGGAGAGAGATGACATAAAACTACAAAGATACAAGTTTTTGAAATGCCAGTGGAGTTCATGGAATCGTATTCTAGTTTACTAGTTCTGAATGAGGTTTTAAGTTATTAGTATGATTTAAATGATATATAATAAATTAGTACTTAAATTAATATTCAATTGATTTATTTTTCCTATGTTAAGAACCCGATGTATAACAACATTATTCATACACATACCTATAATACTCATAGTGGATCTTTTTGTCTCTGAATTTGTTGCAAGATCCCGCGCAGTAGCTATTTTTGTGTCAATGTTGAAGGTGAAGATAGCATTGTATAACTCTCTTTCACTCGCTTATGTATGTCACATCGTCCTATCTCGCTTACTCTATGCAGTATTGAAAACAATATAATTATCACGGGAAATTTAACGCGATGATTTCGATTGTTTGTTTTCCTATTTCGCCCAAAGTTTCGGCCGTGTTGCAACGAACGTAGTCCCGGGTAGACTGGTCTACCCGGAATCGAAATCATCGCGTTAAATTTCCCGTGATAATTATATTGTTTTCAATTATGAAACTCGAAAGTTCTATGCAGTATACTCGATGACAAACTGTTTCTTACGCAACGGTTGGCAGGACCAAGTTCAAAGACACAAATATCCGCTGTGACTACTATAATATAGGTACCTCATGTTCATTAATACTAAAGACATAAATAAAATTAAACAGTATCAAGACCGTTTAATCCAATTTCCCCAGTATTGCACACAACAAATTTTTATTTCCACATTTGCCATGAGATTCTGGTAGACCTATAGTTTTTATATGTTTAAGTAGATACCTGCCTACTGCAGCATAAAAATCAGGGTTTTTATTTTAAATCTTTATTTATTTACGAAGTGGGTTAGGATGATTAGATACAATACATACAATTAAAAAACGTATGTAGGTACCTTATATTAAACTAGCCTACCCGCAACCTTATAACCGTAATAATAACAGAATAAAGCGTTCTAGCCTCATCGGACAATGGTGAGGCCAGAACGCTATTAAAGAAGTCAACATTAAAACTAAGTAGGTATTGACAAAAGCTTGACGCCTTTGGACGACCCCCACACGAGCACACTCCGTCAGGACATGATGCACATATTCTTCTATGACTCCATGCACAGATATCTCAATTTGGTGAATCGACTTTGCGCATCATAAACCCGAAGCTATTGAGCGGAACGTGTCCGGATCGGAGTCTCAAAGCCGTCACGACTTCTTGCCTGCTCATACTGTCCTCGCTGAACTTACTATAATAAAGAACAAAAAAAGGTTCTTTATCCCAATCTACACTCAGGAATTTATCGATTTTTCATAGGAGAATAAGCGACCTTTTGAGAAGAGTCATTCTGCGAAAGCGACATTCTGCGAAAGCGAGATTATGAGAAAGCGACCTTTTGCGCCTCATAGGTATCACGTGAAAAAAGTTTCACACGAAAATCTTACACCATAACGATTTTATGTCAATTCGAAGTGTCTATTACTATCAACGGCAATTTCATACTTTAACCCCTATTATTTACAAAACTCTGTAATATTTTTGTTATGCAATAAAAATACTGAATATTACTGAGATGGGCCAATGGTATAATTCCTTGACATCCAGAAGATGGGAGACGACGACGGGGTCGGCCTCGTAAAAAGTGGCAGGACGATCTCATGGCCGGGAGTGGTGGGAGTCTGCGAAAGACCGGGATGCTTGGAAGTGTGCGGCAGAGGTCTTTGCCCAGCAGTGGGATGATATAGGCTATTAAAAAATATGTTCACACAATTGATAGTATTAACTGTTTTTTTTTGCTCCTTACTATAAGCTAGGTATAAAAACTGTTCAGAAACAGTAAAAATAACTGCTACGATATCAGTTAAGCCAGAAAACGGCAACACTTAAAAGTAACTGCTTGCTTCAGTAACTGTTAAATGTTCAAACAGTTGATATTAACTGTTTAACTCCTTACTGTATGCTACAGAAACCGTTGAGAAGCAGTAAAAATAACTGCTACGATATCAGTAAAGCCTAAACACGGGAATACTTAAAAGAAACTGCTTGTATCAGTAAACGAACAGTTGATATTAACTGTTTAACTACTTACTGTATGCTATAGAAACTGTTCAGAAGCAGTAAAAATAACTGCTATGATATCAGTAAAGCCTAAACACGGCAATACTTAAAAGAAACTGCTTGTATCAGTAAACGAACAGTTGATATTAACTGTTTAACTACTTACTGTATGCTACAGAAACTGTTCAGAAGCAGTAAAAATAACTGCTACGATATCAGTAAAGCCTAAACACGGGAATACTTAAAAGAAACTGCTTGTATCAGTAAACGAACAGTTGATATTAACTGTTTAACTCCTTACTGTATGCTACAGAAACTGTTCAGAAGCAGTAAAAATAACTGCTACGATATCAGTAAAGCCTAAACACGGCAATACTTAAAAGAAACTGCTTGTATCAGTAAAAGAACAGTTGATATTAACTGTTTAACTCCTTACTGTTTGCTACAGAAACTGTTTAGAAGCAGTAAAAATAACTGCTACAATATCAGTAAAGCCTAAACACGGCAATACTTAAAAGAAACTGCTTGCTTCAGTAACTGTTAAATGTTCAAACAGTTGATTTTAACTGTTAAGCTCTTTACTGTATTGCTATAGAAACTGTTCAGAAGCAGTAAAAATAACTGCTATGATATCAGTAAAGCCCAAACACGGCAATACTTAAAAGAAACTGCTTGTATCAGTAAACAAACAGTTGATTTTAACTGTTAAGCTCCTTACTGTATGCTACAGAAACTGTTCAGAAGCAGAAAAAATAACTACTATGATATCAGTAAAGCCTAAACACGGCAATACTTAAAAGAAACTGCTTGTATCAGTAAACAAACAGTTGATTTTAACTGTTAAGCTCCTTACTGTATGCTACAGAAACTGTTCAGAAGCAGAAAAAATAACTGCTATGATATCAGTAAAGCCTAAACACGGCAATACTTAAAAGAAACTGCTTGCTTCAGTAACTGTTAAATGTTCAAACAGTTGATTTAACTGTTAAGCTCTTTACTGTATGCTATAGAAACTGTTCAGAAGCAGTAAAAATAACTGCTATGATATCAGTAAAGCCCAAACATGGCAATACTTAAAAGAAACTGCTTGTATCAGTAAACAAACAGTTGATTTTAACTGTTTAACTCCTTACTGTATGCTACAGAAACTGTTCAGAAGCAGTAAAAATAACTGCTACGATATCAGTAAAGCCTAAACACGGCAATACTTAAAAGAAACTGCTTGTATCAGTAAACGAACAGTTGATATTAACTGTTTAACTACTTACTGTATGCTACAGAAACTGTTCAGAAGCAGTAAAAATAACTGCTACGATATCAGTAAAGCCTAAACACGGGAATACTTAAAAGAAACTGCTTGTATCAGTAAACGAACAGTTGATATTAACTGTTTAACTACTTACTGTATGCTATAGAAACTGTTCAGAAGCAGTAAAAATAACTGCTATGATATCAGTAAAGCCTAAACACGGCAATACTTAAAAGAAACTGCTTGCTTCAGTAACTGTTAAATGTTCAAACAGTTGATTTTAACTGTTAAGCTCTTTACTGTATTGCTATAGAAACTGTTCAGAAGCAGTAAAAATAACTGCTATGATATCAGTAAAGCCCAAACACGGCAATACTTAAAAGAAACTGCTTGTATCAGTAAACAAACAGTTGATTTTAACTGTTAAGCTCCTTACTGTATGCTACAGAAACTGTTCAGAAGCAGAAAAAATAACTACTATGATATCAGTAAAGCCTAAACACGGCAATACTTAAAAGAAACTGCTTGTATCAGTAAACAAACAGTTGATTTTAACTGTTAAGCTCCTTACTGTATGCTACAGAAACTGTTCATAAGCAGAAAAAATAACTGCTATGATATCAGTAAAGCCTAAACACGGCAATACTTAAAAGAAACTGCTTGCTTCAGTAACTGTTAAATGTTCAAACAGTTGATTTAACTGTTAAGCTCTTTACTGTATGCTATAGAAACTGTTCAGAAGCAGTAAAAATAACTGCTATGATATCAGTAAAGCCCAAACATGGCAATACTTAAAAGAAACTGCTTGTATCAGTAAACAAACAGTTGATTTTAACTGTTTAACTCCTTACTGTATGCTACAGAAACTGTTCAGAAGCAGTAAAAATAACTGCTACGATATCAGTAAAGCCTAAACACGGCAATACTTAAAAGAAACTGCTTGTATCAGTAAACGAACAGTTGATATTAACTGTTTAACTACTTACTGTATGCTACAGAAACTGTTCAGAAGCAGTAAAAATAACTGCTACGATATCAGTAAAGCCTAAACACGGGAATACTTAAAAGAAACTGCTTGCTTCAGTAACTGTTAAATGTTCAAACAGTTGATTTTAACTGTTAAGCTCTTTACTGTATTGCTATAGAAACTGTTCAGAAGCAGTAAAAATAACTGCTATGATATCAGTAAAGCCCAAACACGGCAATACTTAAAAGAAACTGCTTGTATCAGTAAACAAACAGTTGATTTTAACTGTTAAGCTCCTTACTGTATGCTACAGAAACTGTTCAGAAGCAGAAAAAATAACTACTATGATATCAGTAAAGCCTAAACACGGCAATACTTAAAAGAAACTGCTTGTATCAGTAAACAAACAGTTGATTTTAACTGTTAATTTCCTTACTGTATGCTACAGAAACTGTTCATAAGCAGAAAAAATAACTGCTATGATATCAGTAAAGCCTAAACACGGCAATACTTAAAAGAAACTGCTTGCTTCAGTAACTGTTAAATGTTCAAACAGTTGATTTAACTGTTAAGCTCTTTACTGTATGCTATAGAAACTGTTCAGAAGCAGTAAAAATAACTGCTATGATATCAGTAAAGCCCAAACATGGCAATACTTAAAAGAAACTGCTTGTATCAGTAAACAAACAGTTGATTTTAACTGTTTAACTCCTTACTGTATGCTACAGAAACTGTTCAGAAGCAGTAAAAATAACTGCTACGATATCAGTAAAGCCTAAACACGGCAATACTTAAAAGAAACTGCTTGTATCAGTAAACGAACAGTTGATATTAACTGTTTAACTACTTACTGTATGCTACAGAAACTGTTCAGAAGCAGTAAAAATAACTGCTACGATATCAGTAAAGCCTAAACACGGGAATACTTAAAAGAAACTGCTTGTATCAGTAAACGAACAGTTGATATTAACTGTTTAACTACTTACTGTATGCTATAGAAACTGTTCAGAAGCAGTAAAAATAACTGCTATGATATCAGTAAAGCCTAAACACGGCAATACTTAAAAGAAACTGCTTGTATCAGTAAACGAACAGTTGATATTAACTGTTTAACTACTTACTGTATGCTACAGAAACTGTTCAGAAGCAGTAAAAATAACTGCTACGATATCAGTAAAGCCTAAACACGGGAATACTTAAAAGAAACTGCTTGTATCAGTAAACGAACAGTTGATATTAACTGTTTAACTCCTTACTGTATGCTACAGAAACTGTTCAGAAGCAGTAAAAATAACTGCTACGATATCAGTAAAGCCTAAACACGGCAATACTTAAAAGAAACTGCTTGTATCAGTAAACGAACAGTTGATATTAACTGTTTAACTACTTACTGTATGCTACAGAAACTGTTGAGAAGCAGTAAAAGTAACTGCTATGATATCAGTAAAGCCTAAACACGGCAATACTTAAAAGAAACTGCTTGTATCAGTAAACGAACAGTTGATATTAACTGTTTAACTCCTTACTGTATGCTACAGAAATTGTTGAGAAGCAGTAAAAATAACTGCTACGATATCAGTAAAGCCTAAACACGGCAATACTTAAAAGAAACTGCTTGTATCAGTAAACGAACAGTTGATATTAACTGTTTAACTCCTTACTGTATGCTACAGAAACTGTTGAGAAGCAGTAAAACTAACTGCTACATTATCAGTAAAGCCTCAATACGACAATACTTAAAAGAAACTGCTTGTACCAGTAACAGTTAAATGTTCAAACAGTTGATTTTAATTGTTTAGCTTCTAACTGTATGCTACGGAAACTGTTCAGAAGCAGTAAAACTAACTGCTACGATATCAGTAAAGCCTGAACACGGCAATACTTACAAAAAACTGCTTGTTTTAGTTAACGTTAATATTCAAACCATTGAAATAACTGTTTAGCTCTTTACTGTATTCTACAATAACTGTTCAGAAGCAGTCAAAATAACTGCTACGATGTCAGTAAAGCTCTGAAAACGGCAATACTTAAAAGGAACTGTTTGTTTCAGTAAACTTTAATGTTCATCCAATTGAAATAACTGTTTAGCTCTTTACTGTTTTTGCCCATTTCAGTGCACGGTCAATAATCAATTATTTTAACATAAAAATAAGTTTCCTGAACTGTTTTTTTTTTACTGTACAACAACAGTAAAAAGCCTCGTTTTATTTTTTTCAGTGTACCCGTATCCCAAATTCTGCGCCCACGACTATAATCTGACACATGTATGTCACTAAGTAGTTCAAATCAAGATCCTATATACCTGGATCTGACATATATAATAGATTGAGATAGACTGGCAACTGAAGTTTTCATTTTACTTAGCGATCAATGCCCTCTAAACGCCAAACATTGAACTAAATGTATAGGTACTCGTAGGTTCTATGAATACTGTTTTATTTTTAACTATTTCGTTTATGAGTTAATAGATACTTAAACTCTGTTTTGCCTTAAGCATATTTTATGAATGCTTTTAGACATACAAGTTTAAGTATAATCTTGGGTAAGTGTGGGTTTTCTCATTCTTTTTACCCCCAGTAAAGAGAATGAGAAAAATAATACAGAAATATATTAATTAATTAATTTATTACATTATAACAAATTTATTTCAACACCAGTTTGCTTTTCTCGTATCCCAAGAGCCTGCGACGATCTGCCCTTCGTTATTTTGTAAAACCTGTAAATTTATCTGTGTATGTACCCGATACAGGTAAGAACGATCCATGAATAATTATGAAGTTTGGATCAGGGTGGCCTTGGGAGCAAAACAGGTACTACCCAAGTTGTATAAAAATGCACCTCACTTTCGTTAAAGTCAGATTTGATATATTTTATTTTGGAATTACATTAGAAATCACGTCGTCCATTATCAGTCACTAAATACAATGGAAACCCCCTATTAACACCCTTCAAGTATGATAAGTGGTGATGAAACTTCCACCATAGTATAAAAGCTGATTTTTTTACTCCGCCTCACAAAAACGCACCTTTTCGAAAATAGCATTCAAGCATGTCCAGCCATCAGCACATGCATTAAAACCCTGGTAATATTGGTAACTACTGAAACTATGTTTAATGACCTTTAAATTAACAATAAATAATACATTTCTTCAGAGGACGTGCCGTTAAATAACGGTTAAAATACGCATTACAGCAGCCGTTAATTGCACCACCATAGAAGGGGTATAAAACGGCCGATCAAGGTCAAATCAAAAGTCATACGCCTTCCAGTCCTTGAAGTGAATGCTGGTGAACTCTCTCTATAAACACTACACTTTTTTGCAGCAAATAATTGCATATTTTTTCTTTATGTTTATTACATTTAATAAAATTTAAGTTAATGTGGACCGTTATAATTAGGAGTTATATATTTCGAAATTGTTTCTATGTGTCCATATTTATTTTCTATGGCCGCGCATTTCTCTACATGAACTCGAGAAAGGCCTTCTAGAAGGATTTGTGTATTTATTATATCAATATTCAAATGTTCATCAATAATTTCCATTATTTCATTATCATCCTCCACATTACAGTTTTCGGTTTAAAGAAAGAACTTACAGTCCGCTTCAATGAGATACAGAGTAAAAATTAAAGATTTCTATGTACAGAGTTCAAAGAATTTCAAAGAATTTAAACATATACTGTCATCTTTTTCACAATTTCTATGTACAGAGTGTGGCGATGTCATATTATTTATTAATAATGTTTTAAATGCAGTTTCAAAAGCTGCTGAGTTGGGCATTATATTACTATAGCCATGAGCTCTTTTCGCCCAAAAAAAATGTTTTCTGAAGGGCCTTGGTTTATATGACGAAGTAATATAGAATTAATTCCTTGTGTCCTTAACCTATTTGTGATTAATTTAAACCCTTCTATTGTTTTCACCCAACTAGTAAGAGATGGTACAGAGCCCCTAGCACAAGTTTCTGACGTTTTCGTATCGTCATCGTGACATTTTACCAGACGAAAACGTACTCGATGCTGCGACAAGTTATTTTGGCAGCACGAGTTTAAAAAAACGTCTTGCGACAACTCGGAAGTAGTAATTGACTATGGTTTATTAAGGCCGAGAATCCAATAGCGTTTGGATTGGTTTTTAGTAAATGGTGCGTTTTGAAAATAGAAAAAAAAAACGAGTAACTTTGTTTTAAATAATTTAGAGACTAAAACTGAAAAAATGTTTGTGATAAACACATGTTAAAACATATTTAACATTTTCATTAATTCTTTTTTTTAATAAGTCATTGAAAATTTCAGTTTATTGAGGTATTTATTTATGATAAATTGTTCGGTTTTGAACGGTCCCGTACATGACGTATGACAATTGTCACTTAATGTTTGACGGTTTCCTTCAAATTACAAAAATATTAAACCGTTAGCACACTGATGCAAACGCGTCTAGTTGCAAAATTCATGCGACGAGCGAACTCAGTGGTTGGTAAAATTAGGTATTTTGCACGTTTACACCGAAACTTTCAATACCTTATTATACGTAATATTAAATTCATTTATTAAAGGCAACAAGGCCCAAAGAATAACTTAACCAAAATATATATTATATATTTATATTATATAGTATTACAAACAATATAAACTTAACAAAATACAAAATACTTTATTTCAACTAAACCATTTAAAGACATTTTTAATAATCAAACAAAAGATGAATCTAGTTGCACATTCGCAAGCCTCAGTAAGTCTCTATGGAGAAGAACGTGCAAGATACTCCACAGACACTCTTTGTCTTCAATAAAGTTCAATTATAAGTAGGTATTTGGTTACAGGAAAAATACATAGATATGTGAGAACGATGTAAAAAAACTTATACCTATGTTAGTAACACAATAAAAACATTTAAACTAACAAACATTTAACGATTTCACACAGGCAACCATCTTTGCTTCAGTATTCCAGCTGAATTCAATACAACACAGCCTGTCAGCAATAATGCCTAGAATGCTAGATATAATAAATATACTTACCTAACTTATTGTTCACCATGATTGTCCACTTAATAGTTCACACTTTACGCAGAATAATATTATGTATAATAATATAATTAAATTAATGTATGAATAAATAAATTACAAAAATGTATTCATCGGTTGGAGGATCTCATCCATCACTTTTTATGAAATTTTTATTGCCGCGCGGTTTATATGTACGCATTGCTTCTCGGTGTGAGCAGACCCTAAGGTGTAAACGTCTATTGTTGTTTATTGTCATTTCAAATAATTATTTTAATTTGCCAGATTTAGATTAAATCTGTTACGTACGACGGTTCTGTGATTTTAGAATTAACAAATCCCAAAAGAACTTGCTTCACTCAATTCATTATCTTGGTGAACTTCATAAAGAGAGTAAGTAAGACAAGTAAGTTTATTGCACAGATATAAACAATTATGCAAAATACGCTTCATCAGCTCAATCCTATGAGGTCTCCTGTAGTAAGAGGCAGGCCTATTGCCGTGCACAGCACACAGAGTGAGACTCTGGGTTGCCACTAAGAAATTTCTAATGGAAAAGTCCAATAACACTGCACGACCGACAATGTTGTATTTAGTTTCAGAATCTTTGTATTTTGTGCTATATCAACTTTTTTTACCAACAAGAGATGACGAGTAAAATATTCCTGGTACTAGCCAAAGCCTTTCTAGACACCGCAACAATTTAAGCCAGCATTGCCACTAAGAGAAGACAAGCCATTCCGATCGCTTGCACCACCGTCTACAAGCCTGCTGCCTTGATGTCTTCAAAGCCCACGGCAAGCTATACGTCTCTTTGTGCAATAGTGACATCCAACGAAGGAATTGGGGGAATATTTTATAACTTACGACGTTAAACGGTATCTACACAATATATTTACAACCGTTTTGGTACAAATGCTCATCATGCTATTTCAAGCGTTTGGAACAGCTATGAGCTATGGTTGGAATCTTACATGCTCTACTAATTCATTATGATGAATAAAAAGTTACAAGAACTTTATTTATTACAAAGTTTTGTTCATTAAATCTGTATTTTATTTCATCAATGCACTATGTAGATTCATGATCAGCCATCAGTTTTTACTGTGTTAGAGATTACCTTGTACAAATATAGCAAAAAAAAATTTAGAATAGGAAGTACCTATGTGTTATGTAATTTTGAATGATAGATTGAAGAACGATGATGAGATAGAGATAGATGTAATAAGACAACGTTGTGGTTTAAACAAAGATGTATTTACTGAAAATAGTAGGTATGATGAGATGGTTTGACCATCTTGAGAAGATAAATAGAGAGAAATAGATAGAGATAAATATAGTTTTTAGAGTTTCGTACCCAAAGGGTAAAAACGGGCCCTTTTTACTAAGACTTCACGATCCGTGTCTGTCTGTCTGTCCGTCTGTCACCAGGCTGTATCTCATGAACCGTGATAGCAAGACAGTATATTTTTTTACAGATGATGTATTTCTGTTGCCGCTATACCAACATATACTAAAAACAGAATAAAATATATATTTAAGTGGGGTTCCATTTGGCCAGTCTTTAAAGAAATTTTGTGATGAGTTCAGTGTCGTATAATTAAGTGAATTGAAAACATGATTTTTGTTTATAGGGATATTTCAACCATTTTGGTGTCAAATGAAAGGTCTAGACGTAGAACCATTTTATCCGTGTGAATAATGTAAATCGGTCCACACGTTTACGCGATATTCGCTTATTCAATGTAATGAAAGTGTACCAAACCGGAATTTTGAACCCCCGCCGGAAAAATAGGGGTGTTATAAGTTTCACGTGTGTTTCTGTGTATCTGTGTACCTGTGTATCTGCGTATCTGTGTACCTGTGTATCTGTGAAAACGGTGTGTAAAACGGATGAACCAATTTTGTTTTTTTTTCGTTTGGAAGGTGATTTTGTCGTGAGTGTTCTTGCGATGTGGAGGGAAGGAGGGGTTAAGTAAATACCATGTCGTGTACTTGTCCATGAGTCAACTGGAGACTGAAGACCCAAGACTCCCTTTATTAGTGTAATATATACCTAGTCCGTGCGTGACATATATCATAATATAACTATGGACATAGCTTATCTACCTTAACTTAAACTAAGATCTAAACGTGACGTACGTGACACACCACATCACCCTTCCTAAAGTAAAAAAAAAAAAACTAAGTTACATTGTTTTTTTTTTTCCCTCATCTCTTTACATTTTTAAACTTACATTCTAAGTCTTACAGTATAACTTTGTCCTATTTTTATGTATTACATCTATCTTATTTTTATATTTAACTATTACATTTGGTGACTCGTCCTTTACAACTACAAATGGTCCATTATAAATACACTCCAACTTATTGCCTACTTCGTTTTTTACCAAAATCAAGTCACCTTCCTTATAAGTTATAGAATTAAGATTCTTATCATAACAATGTTTCCTTGATAACTTACTTGATACCAAATTTTCTTTTGCATCATTTTGAGCCCTTTGTAACCTGTATTTAAATTCTAAAGGATAATCATCAAAATTATACAAAGGTTCAACACTTTCACCTTGAAGACTACTTGGTAACCTACAAATTTTACCATAAACTAATTCATAAGGCGTATACTTAGTCACAGTATTAACTGTTGTGTTATAAGAAAAACACCAATATGGAATCCAAGAACTCCACGATGATGGATTATTATCTGTTTGTATCCTTAAATAAGCACCTAAAGTTTTATGAACGTTTTCCAAAGACCCTATACTTTCATGATGATATGACGTTGATAAGATTTTATTGATGCCCAAGACATTACATAGCTCTACCATTACTTTCGAAATGAACTCAGAACCCCTATCCGTAGCAATTGTTCCCGGTATCCCATATCTCAACACAAAATTTTCTGCCAACGCTTTTGCTACCTCATTTGCGGATTTATTTTTTAGTGGATAAGCCTCCACAAACTTCGTAAGTTCACATTGAAGAGTTAATATGTAAACATTACCATTTTCGTCCCTATCAAGTGGCCCCACTATATCTAAATAAATCTTTTCAAAAGATGAAGATGCAGTGGTAGTAACTGTCATTGGTTCTTTAGTATGTTTGGAAAACTTTTGTTTTTTACACTTATCACATTTACCAACGTACTCCGCTACATCTTTCTCAATTGACGGCCAATAATAATATTTCTTTATATTATTCACCATCCTGCGTATTCCTGAATGACCACTCGTAGGTAAAATATGAAAATCATTTAAAACAATTCTCTTCTCATCTGCCCCTTCTATTTTCCGTACACCCTTCACTACACATATTCAAAAATCTCCACATATCGAATTACTATTTTCCTTCAAATATTTGGCCATTTTTGTAATAAAATTAACGTTATAACGATTTTTCAAAATAATAACTTCTTTTATGCCCTTTTCAATACAAAAAGTGACTATGTCTCTCGACAACTCGTCTCGCGATGATGCCGATAAAGATCCATAGTTTACGTAAATACTCGAGTTTTCTGGCATATACATTAAATTGCGCGACTTTGAAAATATTTTTCCACCATTAGTGTTACGTAACATCTTCTCCCACTCATTCAAACATATCTCAATGTCATTTCCTTGTTTTTTAAGAACTTCCACGATCCTAGGGTGATCAGTCCTAGATACCACAGGGTCCGTATCACAAACATTTGGTTCTTCCAACTGTTTGTACTGCGCTCTCGTCATTACGGATATAGTTTTTTCACGCATGGTTTTCAAATCTTCACTTGAAATTACTATCCTAGAAAGTGCATCAGCTAATACATTTTCTTTCCCCTTAATATACTCGACCTCAAAGTCATACTCTTCTAAACATAAACGAAACTTAGTTAACCTACTTGATGGATCTGTCATGTTAAACAAGTATAATAGTGGCCGGTGATCCGTTTTTACAACGAACCTCCGTCCATACAAATACGGTCTAAAATATTTAACTGACCATACTATAGCCAATAACTCCTTCTCTATAATAGGATAATTTAACTCACTTTTCCCCAAAGACCTACTAGCGTATGCAACGGGTTTACCGTTCCCATTACACAAAACACTTCCTACCGCATAACCCGAACTATCGGTTTGCAATATAAACGTGTTGTCTTCAGAAAAATTTGGATAATCCAACACTGGTGGATTCATTAACGCTTCCTTAAGCAACAAAAACGACCTCTCACATTCATCGGTCCAACTAAACACTACATCCCTCTTACATAGCTTATTCATAGGTATCACTATACTAGCAAAATTTGGTATGAATTTCCTATAATAATTTGCAAACGCCACAAACCGCTTCACTTCATCAACTGCCGATGGACGCGGATATTTCTTTATGGCTTCTACCTTTTCAGGATCTGGTGAAATACCTTCCGCTGAAATTACGTGTCCTAAATAAAGTATTTGTTTTTTCATAAATTCACATTTGGATGGATTCAGTTTAAGATTGACCTTTCTCAGGCGAGAAAACACTGACATAAGGTTTCGGTTGTGCTCATCCAAATTCCGCCCGAAAATAATTAAATCATCCAAATATATCAAACATTTGTCATAATTTAATCCTGACATGGCTACAGTCATTAACCTGCTAAAAGAACTTGGACTTATCTTTAACCCCATTGGTAATCTACACATCTGATATTGCCCTTTATCTGTCGTGAAAGCTGTGTATTTCCTACTACTTTCATCTAAAGCACACTGATAATATGATTGTGATAGATCACAGTGGCTAAAGTAAACTGCACCCGACAATGAATCCAAGATTTCATTAATATTTGGCAAAGGGAATTTATCATCCTGTATCTTTTCATTTAACTGCCTGTAGTCTATTACTACACGCCATTTTTTCTCCCCATTACGATCTGCCTTCTTGGGTACAACCAAAACAGGACTAGACCACTCACTAACCGCCTCCTCAATAATATTACTATCCAGCATCTCCTGCACTTGCCTATCAACCTCCTTTTTCTGTACATAAGGTATTCTATACTGTTTCCTGTAAACTGGAGTAACATTATCTTTCAAACGTATTGACTGCGCATAAACATTCGTGACATCCAATTTATCTCCCGGAATATAAAAAAATATCTGGATATTTTGCACATATTTGCTCAACTGACAACCGTTCCTCGGCATTCAAATAATCAAGATTAAGCAAAGAAAATATTTTCTTAACACGTTCAACACTTACTTCTGTTTCCGCAAAACTACAACAATTAAAATCACTTAACGGATAGACTTCTACATCGGACATACTACACACAACTTCCTCCGTGGTTGTGTTTAAAATCCTAATGGGCATCATCCCATTCTTAGGTCTAGCTACTACATTTGCTAAGAAAACCCCTTCGCGCAACTCTTTCCTAAACACTACACAATCTTCTGCTCTATTAACGGGCAAATACTTAACCATTTCACAACGCGGAGAAATAGTTAAAGAATAATTATAGGATTTAAGTGGCATCGAAACCGTCTGCTGCTCACGGTTCTTTAGAGATAACCTGTTCCCCGAAAAGTCTATAATACCACTATACGTCTGCAAGAAATCCTGGCCTAATATGCCAACTGACCTACATGGCAAATCATCGAATATATAAAACTTATGCACGAACGAACATTGTTCGTATTCCAACGTCAAATATACATAACCTATAGCCCGTAAACTACCCCCTACACCATTAATCACTAATTCTTCCTTAACTACTTTACAGCACAAAGCATTATTCCTCAAGAAATTACTTTTTATTGCCGATATCGACGCACCCGTATCGACTAACCATTCCGAATCCACATTATTTGCTAGAAAATTCACCCAGTTAACACTATTGCAAGCTAAAATATGCTTAGCCTCGAAAAAACTGCGTTTCATTCAATTGTCTGCCTTCGCTACTTCGTGACATTGACACTGCACTTGAGTCAGCATCACCCCGCACGTGCTCTAGACACGCTACGCGCTGTCGACCTTGCTGAGTCTGCCGTCCACGATGAGTACTATTGCTACGACCGCGCATTCCACTACTATACCTTACGTTTCCATTTTGGTACGTACGCCCAACAGCTGTTTTTTGCTGCGCGTATCCATTACCTACAGCGTGCCGCCTATAGTTATTTCCACGACCCCTATTTCCCGTAGAAAAACTACCACCCGCGGACCACCGCTGGAACGTCATGACTTGACCCGACGAAGCACAATTTTCGTCTTCCGCTACCCTGATAGCATCTTTCAAACAAGTCAAGTTCCGTGCCGTAATAATTGTACCAAGACGCTGATTACGAAGTCCGTCAGCAAACTTTTTAACCGCATACTTCTCATTTAAAGGCCGCAAAATTTTATAAGCTTCCGAATTTTCCCCGGCTTGAGAAATAGTCAAATCTACCATTAACTTCTCTATCTCTGCCCCGAAATCCGTGACCGACCTATCATTTTGCCTAGCGCGAGCAAATTTGGCTTGCACTGCAACGTCTGACTTAACCGTCAACAAATGCTTCTTCATGTCCGTTAAAAGACTGTCTACAGTCGTATAAGTAGAGGACAATCGCATCTTAGCCCCCTGGGTAAGTCGTGTAGTTAGCACGAATATAATTAAATGAGCACTATCAGCCGCTTCTAACATAGAGCTGTATAAATCTATGGCATCAATCAAATCTTGGGTTACCTGCTCATCCCCATTCATTTTCGGGAGTAAGCTAACCGCCGTTTTCAATGAAAACCTTTCCAACGCCATCTCTGTATCGGTTCCGGTACCGTTTTCAAACTTAATAGTGTCTACATACAAATTTTCTATTTTACTCACTAGCTGTGCTAATTCCTCCGAAAATTTGCTACACTTAGAAACTACACACTTAAATTTACAATACAGGGCTTTTACCTCGCTTATCTTTCCATCAAAATTTTTGCCTTTCCGCCTACTGGAACCTAACTTGACAATTGATTCCCTCAATAACTTAAGCTGTACAAACAGTGACGTTAACTCCACTTCCATTTAAAATTAATGTCTCTAACTGATAGATGACCGAAAATACTCGTCACTACACTTAAGTTCAAATCACATCACTTACTCCTCTTGTCGCTCCGCCAGCTCCCGGTCAGGCCATCTGCACAGCTCGCTGCACCTCACGCTGATTGATCTTCTCTTCGATCCAATTCTGATGACACCTCCTGTACAGCCGGACTGCCACGCCAATGATGACAATCGCCAAACACACGGCGATAAACAACAGCATCGCGTTGATGGTGGATATCTGCTCTTGTGTTACTGTCGCGGTATTTGAACCACCCGCTGCTGTCTGGGCTATAATAACCTCTTCCTTGGATGACGTGCTCCCCATGGCCTGTGACTAACCAACTGTCGAGAAACTGACTGAAGCCGACTGAAGTGACTCCGACGAGATCCCGGTCGGGCAACTATAACGCCGTCCAGTCGACTGGCAGGGTCGCCATGCGATGTGGAGGGAAGGAGGGGTTAAGTAAATACCATGTCGTGTACTTGTCCATGAGTCAACTGGAGACTGAAGACCCAAGACTCCCTTTATTAGTGTAATATATACCTAGTCCGTGCGTGACATATATCATAATATAACTATGGACATAGCTTATCTACCTTAACTTAAACTAAGATCTAAACGTGACGTACGTGACACACCACATTCTTACCTATGTTTGAATAAAATCGGTTCAGCCGTTAAAAAGTTATGGGTGTTTTACTGTTTGAATCGGGGTGTTTACGCAAGGTAAATGTGTCGGGGGTTTTTTGAATTTTAAAATTTTACTTGTTGATGTTATTATTCTTCGAACTTTTTAATTGTTTTAAAATGTGTAATTATTACTGTCGATGTCAATAAGCGTTGTGTATACTATTTAAACAATCAAAAGTTGTAATGATTATATTATTTATGTTTAAAAGGTTTATTAAAAAAGTTAATTTAAAAATCAAAAACCCGATTGATTAAGAATCGAACTAAAAAGCTGTAAACAAAAACATACTTTGCAGTCGGAGGAAACATATTCGCGAACTGGCTGACCACCTGATCCTTCGACTGCACAGCAGTCGGGTTTTTTTTTTAAATTAACTTTTGCTTGATATCTCGAAGGCCTTTGACAGGGTCTGGCACGTAAGTCTACTCAGTAAGCTTCCTGCCTATGGCATCCCCGCTGGTTTTTGTAGCTGGATATCAGACTTCCTTAATGAACGGTCGATCCGAGTAGTCATTGACGGCTGCTCCTCTGACCTTATGGGTATTGATGCCGGCGTTTCTCAGGGGTCTGTTCTTTTTGGGTACGCGGATGACAGTACTGTTTCAGAGAGATACTTGTCCAGCGCAAAAACCAGCGTGGCTGAAGTTCGTTCCTTGAGAGAGGCTATGGTGAAGCGGACAGATTCGACCTTAAGCCTTGTCTCCCAGTGGGGTGATGAATATCTGGTCTCCTTTAACGCCACCAAAACACAAGCGTGCCTTTTTACCGCTAAAAGGAGACTTTTCGATCTAACTCCTACTTTCCGGGGTGCGTCTGTTCCTGTGACTGATCGGCTCGAGCTCCTAGGCGTGGAGTTGACATCCAGTCACAATTTCGGCGCGTCCATTGAGTACAAAGCCCAAATTGTGGCCAAAAAACTGGACATCCTAAATAGAGTGAAGCGATACTTCACGCCTGGACAGCTTTTAACCCTATACAAAGCGCAAGTCCGATCCTGCATAGAGTATTGCAGCCACCTTTGGGATGGCTCAGCAAAGTATCAGCTTGCCGCGCTTGACTCGGTGGAACGCAGAGCCAAGAGGCTCATCGGCGACGTTGAACTGGTGGATGCCAAGCTTAATAGCTTGGCTCATCGCCGCAAGGTTGCCTGATCGTTGGTCTTCTACAGACTGTACTTCGGTGAGTGTGCTCAAGAGTTCCACGACCTCATCCCACCAGCCCCCTGCTACCATCGGACATCTAGACGCACTGCAAGTTACCATCCTTACCTTGTCGCCATTCCACCAATTCGCACCAATCGCTTCCAAACATTCTTCATAATGCGCACAGCGAATGAATGGAACTCACTACCTGCGTCTGTGTTTCCGAACGCATTCAACCCGAATCTCTTCAAAGCTAGAGTGAACAGGCTTCTTCTGGGTTAGCTCACTCCATCTTAGACTCTGTCTCTGTCACCTCAGACCTAGACTAGAGTCAAGAGCAAACCCATCACAAATAAAAAAAAATAATTTATTTACAACTTTTTAGTTATTTTTCTTTTTAGAATTACTTTTAAACATATAAGTGGTGTATATTTTTGTAATCACCTGTTAAAACCCTTCATTTTGATACCCCACTCGATGGGTTTGGAAGAAAAAAATAAATAAACAGTGGGATACTGTCCCAGGGCGACCGCGGGTACTTACACCACGCAGCCCGGGTACCGTCCGCAACAGATCTTTTTGTGATGTTCTTCGGAAAAGCCAACGCGTGCATGTAATAACCAGCGTGCGTGTAGCTGTATGAACGTGAATATAACGTAGCATGTGGCATTCTGTAATTTCAACCTACTTACCCCCATCCAATTAATCCTACTTACCCAAATCCGTTAGTTTATGTATGTATGTTTGGATTAGGAAAATTAGGAAAAACATAGAGTTTCTGTTTATTTAGGTTTTTATTATCACATTTATAGCTTAGTTAGTTACCTAGTCAATTCACGTCTACATATCTACATGTTAGAAATATAATAAATTCAATAAACATCAAACACAAGTAGGAATTTTAATAAAAATAGGCTGAGCCATCAAGGCTTTCCGTATATGCATACGGAACGATATGACTTAGGATTCGATTAGTTTTGAAGGAGAGTCCTATCACAGTCCACTCTTTGCATCGATTTCTCGTCTCATAAGCATTAGGTACTCTGGATTCTGGAACATTGGCTGACAGGTGGCAATTACGATGGAAGGTCTTTATAATAGACCGATCGTCACGCTGCGAAGGGATTCTATTACATTTTTATCTTATTTCTCTCTTTCGTTGTACCTACATCTGTCTCTGTTTTTCGTCGACAGACTAGCTAGACTTGTAGAACGGATTACGGTTTTTGCTACTTAAAATACTGCAAACTGCAACCATTGCCACAAGACCTGCTGAAGAAGATGTTATGTTAATACATTTTCGGTTTGTATTGTTGTTAATAGGGTAGTCAAAAACATTTTAGCTGCCAATGTTATATATCCCAAATTCTAACCCATATTCCAAAACTATCTTTATATACCGGTATAAACCGTTTGCAAAATATATAGGCATACATGCATACTAGTATTATATTATCTCAAATTTATAAAGCATATCGCCGTTTTCATCGATTCATGAATCTTCAAATGAGACATGATAATTATTGAGCACCGCAAGAAAACGTAGAGTTGCGGCGAATAACGAGCTAGAGATCATACTCCACCACGGCAGGAAGGCCGCTCTATGTGTGGTTAGCATCAATAACTTATAGAAATGATTTATTATAAGAAACTATTACTGTTTGTTCACAAAGAAAATGAAAATGTTACCTACCTCGTTTAACATCTTATCCTAGCCCATTTATTAGAAAAGAGGGTAAGATAATCAATAGACAGCATGCCTTCCCCTTTTGTTCATGATTAAATAGCATATTATTGCAAAAATACCCAAATAAATACGGCAAATTGTTTGACGTGAAATGTCTCACCCAGAAAATGTCAGTGAGATAGTTTTCGAAGTGCTTTCGTCACACCAAGCGTAAAACTCGATACTACATGTCAAAATGAAAACTCGTGCTACCAATTTCCATACATTTGGAGCGTTAACGCAACGTAAATACGTAAACTCGATACGAAGGCAATTGTCAAAAACTTGTGCTACCGATTTGTTAGTTCCAAATACGGACACATGGCGCTGATTAATTTTGCATACAAAAATTGTCGGAGGCGATACGTTAACGTAGTCGATCCAATTACGCAGAAACTCGTGCTAGGGCCTCTGTTACCTCTTTGCCATAATTGTTGACATATTTCATTGACTTTATAATCGGTAACTTCTTGTTCCAAAATTTTAAATGGGGTGAGGTTGGTGTCACTGCTGATCTGTATATTTTGCCTTCTTTGTGATAACTAGCATTCACAGAGTCGAACAGTTCGTCGAACAGCATTATCAAATATGCAGTGTCCACACTTTTCTCTGGCAAGGAACCACTTTCTGTAAATGAAAATTTTATGTTAAGTAGGTCGTTAGGATCAGTTAAATTATAATGTCAAAACTGCTTTCATAAAGAAAAGTACTTGGGCGACCGAACTCTGTTCGGGTGAAAAATAGAGAAAACGACGATTTTTCAAAATGAAACCCAGCTAGATTTTATCGTCCCCAAATGCCCCTGCATGCTGAATTTCATGTAAATCGTTGGAGTCTTTGCCGAGATTCAGATTATATATGTCGCCGCGGAGGCGTGGATTTGCTAATTCGTTATCCAAAATAATAATTCTAATTGTCAATTAACACAAACTCGATAATCTTGTCATCTCTTGAGATATTGCTAGAACTATTTATAGGTCCATATAAGTGGTTTTAGGGTTCAGCGCCATCTATTGGCTTATTGTGGAATCAGTTATTGATCTGTTCGAATGAAGATCATTTGTTATGCTAATTTCAATGTTTAATTAATACGAGATGTTTAAATTATACGGGAACACTTATTGTAGGACTTTTAGATTTGTTCTCATTTTAACTATTGCACATTTGACGAAGTGAATGTGTTTGATTATGTTATTCTTATTACGCAAAGTTGTCAACAATGGCGGATGTTATATTTCTATGACCAATAACCAGATTTAATAATTTAATACGAGAACTAAACAAATTTGAGTAAATGATTAAATACTAAAAAGTCATAAGACTATTTTACACAGCTATGTAATAATGAGAAACTTTCCGGGGTACCTCAGGGCGGCGTTTTATCTCCCTTACTTTTCGCAGTTTTTATTAACTCAATATCCAACGAATTAATTTCTTCCTACCACCTTTATGCAGATGATCTTCAAATTTACACGCGATCTCCTCCTGGTAATCTTTCTGAGGCTATCTTGACTATAAATAATGATCTGGCCCGTATATGCGACTGGAGCAAGAGGCACGGACTTACGGTGAACCCTATAAAGACGCAAGTTTCGGTGGTGGGCAGTTCAAGGTTGGTCTCAAGGATCGACTGGACGACTGTTCCCCAAGTTTATTTTGACAACTCTGTTGTACCATTTAGCGAGAAGGTGAAGAACTTGGGGATATTTATTGACAGGAACTTCTCTTGGACTGCCCAGCTACAGGAAGTTAGCCGCAAGCTATTCGCATCTGCTGGATCTCTGAGAAGACTGCGTAATTTTCTGCCGACTGCCACCAAGATTGCGCTTGCACAATCTCTTCTTCTACCCATCCTTGATTATGCTGATGCCAGCTATCTTGACCTCACTGAAGTACAACTTGATAAACTTGAGCGACTTCAAAATGTTTGTATAAGGTTCATATTCGGTTTGCGCAAATATGACCATGTTTCTGAATTCCGCGAAAAACTCAAGTGGTTGCCAATTCGCCTTCGCCGGAATGCTCATATTCTTTCCCTGCTGTATAATATACTATTTATCCCGTCTACCCCTCTTTACCTCAAAAACCGATTTCACTTTTTATGTGACTCGCACACGAAGGTTCTTAGGTCATCGGATAACTTGAAACTTAAAATGCCAATGCATTCCACTATCTTCCTAGACAAATCATTTACTGTCCAGGCCGCTCGTCTATGGAATGCATTGCCTGTGACAATAAAACGCGCGCAATCACTACCGATATTTAAAAGACTGGTAAAAGAGCACTACCTGTCACTGTAATCATGTTCTTGTTGGAGCTGTATTGTTTTCTTGCCTGTATATTTATAAATGTATGTATGTATTTATGTATCTATTTTAGTATTTTATATTTAGTGCTTCTGTTTTATCATAATATTTAATTTTAATATTGCACCAAGTGCAACCCCATGTCGTGTCCAGGCTATCTCTCTCCATTCAGGGTTGCCTGGAAGAGATCGCAGATCGCGATAAGGCCGCCTGTTGTATGTTGTTGTTATTTTAAGGTTTCCGTATGTAATGTTATTATCTTGGTGTACAATAAAGTATATAATAATAATAATAATAATAACTTTCTGATTAGTAAGATTGTCAGATCACCGGCAACTTGAATAGTTTTGTTATTTTATGACTATTTCAATAATAAACTACAAACAACTTTGTATTTGTGAGTATTGGGGTTGTTTAATGTTAAAATAATTAACTGAGCAGCATTTAAGTATTGTTTGCTAGCTTTATTATCCAAGTAATTAGTGTCTAAACAAAAACAATATGAAAGTTCCGCTCACTTAGAACGCGCATCGCGCTTACTGTGTGTGAAAAATAATAACTGATTAATAAATCTTATTGAATAGATGTTTGAAAACCTAATAAACATGTAACGTTAATTGTCATAAAGTGATTGTGTAATCCATAAAAAGATTTAAAAGAGTATCCTGGAGTTTCTTGCTATCTTCTCCAGCGATCGACGAGGGCTTTGCGATCTAGCGAGCCACACGATATGGTTTTAGACAAATAAATACTCTGAGTTTAATCCGGTGTTGTGTGTTATTGAAGTTCACCCGCTCCAGTCAAGAATAAAGGAATTGCCTCTAGGTACTTCGACGTGACATATACAGGGTTACTGGTTAAGTCGACCTAGATCCATTAAGAGGTTATAGTTCCCATCTTTACTGACTTATTTGACTATGAAACACCCCAGCCTAAACCTAACAACTGTTTTTGAGATATTGGACTTCGAAGGTTTTTTAAAAAAATATGCCAATTTCTTAAGAATTGGCATTTTTTTTGTCTTCTATGGCCTTATTTTTTTTCTAATTCCGATTTTTGAGTACTAGAGAAGTTCGTTTATTATTCTAAATGTAAAAAGTCCAAATATCTGAACCATAGGAGTCATAGTAGAGGACTGAAAGTGTAAAAAATAAATAAATTTATAAAATCATTTTTTTTCCTTTAGCAAAAATTTTTTAAAAAATGTTTGGCAGTGGTGCTGCAGATATGCTAAATAATATCTTTGTTCTATTAGCTATCCAACAAGGTATAACAACCTAGGAGTCTTATCACAATTCTTAGAAAAAACTTTAATAAAAAGCTCACAGGTAGAGACCAAAAATGATAAAATGAAAAAATGGGACTTAAGATCAAACTTATCACCTGGGTCAGAAAATGAAATAAAACAATCCAAATAGTTATAAAACAACATTTATTGTTATTTTTACAAGTCCTGTTCCACATGACCGCCTCTGTTTCGCACACACACTCTCATTCTGTGTCTCAGTCCACTTTTTACTACAGCAGTAGTTAAATCTCTTCTTATTTCGTTTGCTGCCGCAGTTATTTTCCGTCTCAACTCCCCAACAGATGCAATCGGATGATTGTCTTCGTAGACTAAAGTCTTCATGTGGCCCACACTTAAAAATCCATGGGGGTCAGATCAGGACTTCTCGCTGGCCACGGTATGGGTCCACCTCTTCCGATCCACCTATTTGGATACTGTTGGTCTAGCCAATTCCTGACCCCTCTCCTGTAGTGTGCAGGGCAACCGTCGTGTTGGAACCTCATGTGTCTAATAAGATTTAGGGGTAAATCGTCTAACAAATCAGGTAGTTCTTCTCTTAAAAAGTGTTCATAGAATTCTCCATTTAAATTGTCAGGCAGAAAGAAAGGCCCAATTAAATGATTTGAAATAATGCCCATCCAGACATTCAAACTAAATCTTCTTTGTGATCCTTTTGTTCTCTTTTGATTAGGATTTCGTTGCGCTTTCGGGGCCCAATATTGAGCATTGTGGTAATTTGTTATACCGTCTTTATCAAATTTTGACTCATCTGTCCACAAGATTTCTCTTAAAAATGCTGGGTCTTCCAAATCTGCAACTAAGCATAAATCTGCAGAAGTCTAACCTCCTCACTGGATCTCCTTCTTCGATAACTTGTACAGGCGTGTAGTGATAGGGGTAGAGGCCTGCAGTATTCACTGTAAACCACACTTTCCACTGTGAGAGCCCAAGTTCTCGGGCAACAGCATTAGTAGAAGTAGTCGGATCCGCTCTAAACCGCTCAACTATTTCATTGTCTTGCTCTTCATCATCATCAATGACACGTGGTTGGCCTAAGTCTGCTCGTCGCCTTGAAACAGAGCCAGTCTCTCTAAGTCGCCGGTAAACTCCGTCAAAGACACTGACATCCGGTACTCGGCGGCCGGGATAACGTGCAATGTATTCGTCACGAGCTCGTGCGGATACGCCATTACAGTACCCGTAACAAAGCAGTATATACAGGGTGGAATTTTTAGTTTTCCTTTCATTTAATTTATCAAGTTTGTTAGAGTGGTTTCATCCTTATAATTGACCCTAACGATCGATGCATTAAAAGTACAGGGAGTAATTTCAAAGATTTTAGTCGGTTCGATTCCCGGGTGTGGCAAGCGAATTTTCGAAAATCTTTGAAATCAGTTTTCTTTCTTTTTAAAATAAAGGAATGTTTTCTTTGAGTAAAATTTTCTATCTTCAGTATTAAGAGTACTTTCCCTTCAGGTGGTATTACAAAATTCCACCCTCTATATACAAGAATTGCTCGTTTAAAGGTATTAGATATATAAACTAAATGATTCATAAGGCACTTGCTTTCATTAAACTATATTCGGATTTGTTTAATTTATGTAGACTTATTAGATCAATAGGTGATGTATAACTGTGATGATGGAGATGACGTATAACCCGATATATGTATATAGTAGTATTATCTCTTTTTTAGACTACTAAATTGGTAGTTCTCTTGAAGTTTAACGTGACATAACTGCCAGACATCCAAGTGCCACACCAACAGACTTGCTGAACACTTATGTGCAAAACTTAACCCTCATTTTTGGTATATCAGTTGAACTATCAGTTTATGGGCCAACTTTACACCCTGGAATGAAGGGCATCTCTGGAAAAGATTTTCTATATGGCACCATTTAACCACGCGTACTTTGTCATCCATGACATTTCGACGGTCAAAGGTTGACAACATGTAACTGCAATGTGTCAAATTTTACAGGAGAGGGAAAAAACTATAATTTCGAAAATAAATTCATTAAAAAATTAAATAAAAAAGTAGTTGGTAGGCTCAGATCAAGTAAAAAAAGGTAGATGACGCACGTAGAACAGAAAAATGTAACCACTTTTTTAACTATGTGTTTTTTTTTTTTTTTTTTCTTTTTGTTCGCCCTTCTCGGGCAGGCTAAGGTCTTGGACCATACCGCCTCGTCTTCAGTGTAACATTCTTTAGTATGCATTAGAATACGGGTGTAACAGATTCTAATGGTTTTTGGAGTATTTGGCAGCAAATCGTATCGAGTCAGCCTTCCCAGTAAGCTTTGCGGAGGTAGTCAATACTACAATAAAATTCTCCGCTCCACTATCCTGAGATCGCTTCTGTCAATGATTTCACATATTGTCCAGTTGCGTAGACAGTTGAGACACAAAACTACACCAATTTTATATCACAATATCCACTAGGAATCAATTTGCAAATAATATCAACAGCCGCTGAACTTCACTCGAAAAAATCCCGCCAAAAACTCCTTTAACTATGTGTGAGTCACTGGAGTGTTGTCACTTTTTAAAAAAAACTCCCTCAAGTTATTTAAATGGGATTAAATATTAATTTCATAATTTTAAGTACTTTATATGCAAATATGAGAGGAAATCTGTCTATTTGTTTGTTTTTAATAAACGCGTACAGTCGCCCCTGTCGTTGACATGTGTCGTTCGTGTGTAAGAACATCGAGCAGCTCAGAACTCGTTTTTTTTACATAAAAATAAAACAAAGGTTACGTGGAACATGTTTATTACAACTAAATACATTTTTATTACAAAAACAACCATTCCATGGAATTTAAAATATACTTTTTCAGATAAAACAAAAAGTGTAAGTACAAAATAGAGCATCAGAATACTAACAAACTTAGTGAACTTTAAAAACTATTGAAACAAGGTGACCAATTTCTGTTGTGCAGTCGGAGGCATCTACTTTAAGGTTTTTGTTGAATTTAAGAAAAATGCCACTGACTGCATGTCTGAAATAGGTTGTACTTTTTGTGTATTTTTAACATAATCATATTTTTATACAAACGTATACGTACCATGAACGAGTCCTAAAGTCTAAAGTCCTTTATGCTGTATGAGTTTTTCAAATTTTTGGCGCTTAGAACCCAGTGTCATTGTCAAAGTACGCATTTTAGAAATATGATGCAGTCTTATGTTTAAATATTTTTCTATTACTAATCGTATTAAATTAACTTTATGCCCATGGCCAGCATAGTCGTGGTCATTTTCCAAGTGATTAAAAGTTCTATTGTTACCTGTAAAAGAACCTAAAATTTGCGTGACTGTGCTGGCTTTCTCTCACCAAATTTATGTTTTCCATTGAGAGTTTTCTTATTATGATTTCGCAAGTTGAGCATATATCGAAAACATCTTGGGAGGGAAAACACAATCCACCTTTATTTCTCGCTATAATTAATTTGTGGAAATCATGTTTTTCTTTAAGGTTACTTAGCTGTTCAGACACTTTTCACATTTTAATATTTTCGAAATGTAGTGTACAGTACTACCAGCGATATAACCAATTTTTTTTTTTTAAATCATCGAACTCTGCAACATGCAGGGTGCTTGCAAGTTCTGCCGTGTCTTCCTGTATTTTACGGAGAAACTCTAGTGAAGCTAATTCTTGTTCTATTGGGCATTCCTGCTCTTCATGCCTATAAGAGGTCGAGGTTGAATTTATAGTTGTAACAGCGGTAGATGTACAATTTAAAATGGCTACATCTTCTAACGGAACACAGTTCCCAGTGGTTAAGCTAAGTTAGTTAAAATAGGAGGTACTTATGAATTTAAACAAAAATAAATTAGTTAAGAACTAAATATTTACCTAGACTTTAATTTATGTAACATACATAAAATCATGTGATTTAAATAGAAAATAAACATTAATTAGGTCAACTCTCTACTTAATATTTTTTTTTACTTTGCCTACAATTTACTTACCCACATTTAAGGCAATTAGAAATAAGAATTACTGGCAACACTCTCCTAATATCTCAATTACGGGGTAATAACATTATCTGTTCCGAATAACCTCAAAATTGTGTTGGAAAACCAAAAAACAAATAGTTCTGTGTGTACTTACGTGTGAAACGATACTCCTAAAGACTTTCTGTTCACTATGGTGTTGTTTTTGCACCACTTGACAACACAGGATGGCATTTTTTTGGCAAAGTTATTGTACGACGCTCCGTGAGATACTAACAAAAATCAGCGTAGTTTTGTTGCTTGTGTGTGCGTGAGCGCGTGTGTTTACACGAATCGGCGGAGTTTTGTGGCTTCACCTAAACTATAGGCCGTGCGCTATCTACCTTTTTTTACTTGATCTGAGTTGGTAGGTAGTCGAATTATTTATTGATATAATTTAAAACAATAAAATGCCCACATAGGTTATTAATTAAATAATCAATAAACAAACAGTTACGAGTAAACAATGTTAAAAAAACCTCAATACTAACGTGTTACGAGCTGTCAACAACTACTTACGAATTGTATTTTTTTTAAATCACTATTTTATTAGATTTAAATAATAACATATGCTGCAAATAATCGTAAAAATAGTGATAATCAGAAGTTATTATAGTTTAAAGAGCTTGCAAGTCATTAAATTCGCATGAAGTAAGTTTAGGCGAGTCCTCAAAAAGTTCTCGTAGGTTGTTATGGGAAAATTAATATTTCTTGGCCTACTTGGCAACAAAGACTATTCATTCGCCGCAAATTTTAATTTTATATTAAATATTGCCATCTGGTTTGTACAATAATGCTTTAAGATCTGTAACAACAGGATCTCTTTTTTTCTTTCCAGGCCTGATACTTTCGTAACGCGTCACTTTTGGATCATCTATTTTGTTGAATAAGTCCAATTTTAACATCTTGACATAGTATGGATCTTTTCGTGATTTCCTAGTTTAGTCTGCATATTGCGATGGAACATAAATATCAAATAATTGGAAGCCACGTTTGATGGCAACTGATGATCTTTATATTGCTGTTTCCATATTTGTTTAGTGTGGTAGCTGAGACACGTATCCCACAAAACGGAAGGCAATATTTTTACTTTTATAATCTTATCAAACATAGTTCGATATAACGGTACCAGGTGGTGACCATAAGCTCTTAGAGCAAGTTTATTTTGATTGTGTACCCTCGCTTCAGTGTAGGTCCTACAAACCGCCGTCATACCTCCCGTTCTGGTGTCTTTGCAGCAGTAGTGTGATGGGAGCGGTAACGAGCTGTCAACGTATAACCATCGATATTTTAAATTTTTATTTAATAAATTGTTGCGTACACCCTTCATTAGATGAGTTGGATCGAAAATAGGTACAATTTTGACACTGCCCACTTCAAAAAAACCACCTCTATAATACTCATTTTTCTTAGATACTTTGCTTTAGTTTCTTCCATCAACTGATTAATTGAAGCAAGGTTTGTGGCTCCTTGGTCACATACTGGCTACAACTTTAAGACCTGTGCTTTCAACTTTTTGAATTATATGTTTCAATTGATATTTTAGATCTGCTGTCTTTGTTGTACCTGAACAAAAACTATAAGCTATTGGCTGCTTATATTTTTTTACTATGCCTCTCACCATAAATACAAGCACATGATAAGCAAATATTTGTTCTCTTTTGCTGCCATTGTCGATAAAACCATTTAAATTGTTATGTGCCTAATTGTAACTTAAATCTGCAGCAATTGCCATTTCGTCAAACAGTATGCAACAAAATTTATGTTTTTCTGGCATTTTAGACACTCTCTTCTGCAAGTGTTCAAATATTTTATCGTTAATGCGAGGCTTTAAATCTACTTTCTGCAGAATATTTTGAAGTGTTATTCGGCTTAGCAGAACACACAGCTGGCTTAGCAAGTGATATGCTTTAGGTGATGGTTTATATAGCGATAATGCTAAGATTTTTTCATCAAGTGCGAAACGCCTTCCTCTCGGTTTTTTACCACTTCCTGTTACTTGCATATAAAATAAAGTTTTAACTGCTGATGACATCTTTTTGGTCACAATTTTGAAAGCATTTGTTTTCCTTATTTTCTTTGCTAGTAGATATCTTTTGCGAAAGGTCTGTTTGTCTTTAAGAGCCTAACGAAGTGCTTGCTCCAATTTTTGCTCCTAATTTTCTTCATGCTTTCGCTTCAAAAAGGGTACTGAAAATATAAAATATAGAATGAATTGTGAAGAATGTTGTTTAAGGAAAATGCTTTGAAAAGTGAATATCTGCTTTATCATGGTAAACATGAGATACTTTGCTTCCTAACTCAACGTGGATAGAATAGAGTTGTGAGATGGGCTGCGTGCACGATTTGAAGGTTACATCGCTACTAAATTCCGAGATCTCTGTCATTGCATGTTTGCCGTTTTAGGGAAAAAACTATGATTTTCAGCCCATTTTCAGCATAATCTGCCAAAACAAAATCTTGATACTGTGATGGAATTTGTACTTCACCCGCTTCTTTACAATATAGTTTCTCTACACCCGCTGCTTTATTGCGAAATCTGTACAGTGATGATTTGACATTTGTAAACTTTGGTATTTTATTTAATACATCTTGGTTTGTATTTTCGCACGTGGCAATCATGGAGTTAAAGGCGCGGCCCCACCGCGGTGCACGGAGAGGCTACGCACGTGTATTAAGCTTCGCTTTGTAAGAAAATGTATGTGGTTTTGTGTCCACTGCAACCCACGGAGAGGCTACGCATGAATTGACGTCATTGATACACGCGTGGCTTGCTCGAATAGGCGGTTACATAGCTCAACGCTGTCAACGTGGGTCTACGTTTCCACTGGAGTACACGAATAAGACTCACGACTATGTACAGCTCGGTTATCGCAGAGCAGTTTTCAGTCATACACGTTGTGGAACGGACGCGTTTCGTGTTTCTCGTATATATCGTATCGAGGTACTCATAGAATGGCATTGGTACTGACTTTGCTAGACAGTTCTTCTGACGATGAATCCGAAAGTGAGATTGATGATCTAATCTTGGGTGAATTGCAAAAGAAAAGAAAACACCGGTTCTGGATTGAAAATCATATTAAATTCATAAATAAACATGGAGAATACGAAACATTATTTATGACATTAAGTGATGAAAAATTTGAAAATTACTATCGACTATCACGACGAGACTTCCAGACACATGATTAAAAGTAAAATTGAAAAAAGGAATACTAATTATCGGGAATCTATAAGTTCTGCTGAAAGACTCGCCATCGCCATTAGGTATGTTATTTATTTATTATTAAAATATATATATATATTTATTATTTAACTGGTGAAAAGTGGGTGTATATGTGCACCTCTGCCTACCCCTTCGGGGATTAAAAAAAGGCGTGACGTTGTGTGTGTGTTTATTTATTATTTTTGAATGGTTCGAGATTCAAACAGCTGGAAAAGTATCTTGAGGTTGAGGCAAGGGGTTGGCGTCAGACACGGGTCTCACATCAGGCAGGGGGCTGCTATCAGGCAAGGGACTGGCGTCAAGCACAGGTCTCACATCAGGCAGGGGGCTGCAATCAGGCAAGGGACTGGCGTCAAGCTGATGGCTGGTTTGATAATTTGTTGCACTTCTATAGCCATAAGAAGACGAAGTGGAAGCCGTCTAGCAGTAGTAAGTATTCATTGAGTCAGACAATGCTTCTTCTTCAGCACGAGTAATTGTTTCAAAAAATTCTCTTTGGACTCGTAGTTGTAAATACTTTGGTAGATCACGTGTCTTTTGACAGAGACTTTCAAATAAATGAGATAATGCATCTTGTGGTCGATAAGCATCAGTAATATGCTTTCTTATTTCATCTCTTTCAGTTCGTCTTTGCTCGCGATTTTTCTCTCGGCGCTGAAGAATCTCTATCATTTCCAGTTGCTTGCTATTCTTCTGCCCAGATTGAATTGTAGACGTTTCAGCCGGTGAGGGAGGTGATTCAACAACATCAGTATCCGTAATTATTGTATCAGAAGTGTTTTCAGTGTCGTTTCCTTGTATACGATCCGAAAAATTTGAAAAAGTCTCGTTATTTTCTCTGTGTGGCAGTAAAAATTTCATTAAATTCTCATATTTCCACGGTTTCATATTTTGTGCTGCCTGTCCTGTAGTAGTCTTACGTCTTCGAAGAGCTTCTCTATGACTAACTCTTAATTTCTTCCAATGAGATTTCGCTTCCTTACCTAGAACAAAAAAAAACATAATAATTGTATGTTACAGATATATGGCAACAGGAGATTCATACCACACCATAGCTTACAGTTACAGAGTAGGAAAAACCTCTGTAGCAAGGATAATCGAGGAAGTTGCCGATGCTATATGGGATAGTTTAGCGCCTATATATTTAGAAGAAATTAAAGATGAACATAAGTGGAGAAATATTGCTGAAAATTTTAAAACTTCATGTGACTTCCCTCATTGTGTTGGAGCTATTGACGGCAAGCATGTCACAATAAAAGCACCTCCAAACTGTGGATCAGATTATTTCAACTATCTTAAAGATCACTCAATAGTGCTTTTAGCGGTTACTGATAGTAAAAAAAAAATTATAATGATATTGGATCAAAAGGCAAATTTAGTGATGGGGGAATATTACGAGAAAGCAACTTTGGTCAGAAGTTATATGCTGGTACTCTAAATCTTCCGCCTGATGAAGCACTTGTAGAAGGTGGCATCGAGGTTCCATATGTCTTTATCGGGGATGAAGCATTCCCTTTATTATGTAATTTGATGAGACCATTTCCCAGAGAAAACAATATTACACAAAATAAAAGAATTTATAATTATCGTCTTTGTCGAGCAAGACGAGTGGTCGAAAATGCGTTTGGAATTCTGAGTGTCCGTTGGAGAGTTTATAAACGACCTTTTGAGTGCAAAGTAGATACAGCCATAAAAATAGTGAAGGCAACTTGTGTGCTACACAATTATTTAATGGAACATAGTTTCACCTACAATTCTGTGACAAATGAAGATATAGCAGCAACTCCAGTTGAGAACCAACTTTTTGATTTAACACATTCGGGATTTAGAAGTTCTAATGACAGTTTTTTTATCAGGGAAGAATTTTGCAATTATTTTAATCATGCGCATGTTTTGAGCTGGCAAAATGCCCGTGTCACAATTTAAACAAATATTAAGTTTGTGTCTACCAGTAGGTGTGTAATAAATAAATATTAAGTTTGTAGATTTAAAAGTAATATTTTTCTAATATTAAATTAGTAACAAAAAAATAAGTAAACAAGTATTTACTCACCATTCGCCATTTCACATTCCCTTGCAATCTTTTCCCAAGCCAAATCCTTTTTACCCGGCTGCCGAAGGAGGGTAATGTGTTTTTCAGTCTATGTATGTATGTATG
This sequence comes from Orthosia gothica, assembly GCA_949775005.1. Classification (NCBI taxonomy): domain Eukaryota; kingdom Metazoa; phylum Arthropoda; class Insecta; order Lepidoptera; family Noctuidae; genus Orthosia; species Orthosia gothica. The sequence continues at coordinate 14,734,848 of OX459040.1, forward strand.
TATGTTTGTTCCTATGTGGCGTTCCAGAGACCAAACGCGGTGGCCAATTTTGATGATTCATATGTCAATCGATTCGTCCTAATCCTGCGAGTGTCATAGGCTACATTCAAATTGGTTAAAGAAAAATGGCGGATTTTGGGCGCCATATTGTAGGGGCCCAAATTTTTTTTTTCTTCCAAAATCATCGTGTGGGGTATCAAAATAAAGGGTTTTAAGAGGTGATTTCAAAAATATATAACACTTATATGTTTAAATGTATCTAATTCGAAAAAACTTAACTAAAAAGTTATAAATAAAAAAAGTTAATTCAAAAAATCAAAAAACCCGACTGCTTCAAAAGCGAACTAAAATGTCGTAAACAAGGAAAAAATCATGCTGTGCAGGAGGAGGATACATCTGGTTTTGGTCAGCCAGCTCGCGCGTATGTATCCTCCGACTGCACAGCATGATTTTTTCCTTGTTTACGACTTTTTAGTTCGCTTTTGAAGCAGTCGGGTTTTTTGATTTTTTGAATTAATTACCGATGTCTCTGTACGATATATCGCTCATTTTCCATAAACAGGGGTGTAGCTTGACTTTTTCAATAAATAACTCCATAATTAAACCAAATATTATTGACTAAATAAAAATAAAGCCGCCTGTCGTGGTCATCAAATGCACGCGTGCGCCACGAAACCTAGCAATTGACAAAATGGCGCAGGCGTCGCTCGCTTGCGTCCCCGCCTGTCTCACCTCCCGCAGTGAAGCCCGTGTCCGTAGATTGCAGTGGCATGTGTGTAGCCTCTCCGTGCGCCGTGCCACGCTAAACATCCAGTGGAAACGTAGACCCACGTTGTCAAACAAATGAATACACGCAGCTAAAATGCGCCGCGTGCCCGTGCACAGCATGCACCGCGGTGGGGCCGCGCCTTAAATGTTTGAGGGACAGCAGGAAACTTTTTTTGAATCAATGATTGCTTTACTTTATAAATGCGCTCTTCTATGTCATTTTTATTAATATCGGGTAAACACGAATGATTCCTTTCATATATTATGATTGACTTGTCCTAAAAAAAATAACATCATAATATTTTCTTGATATTAGCAATTAAAAATATCGAAAAATGTAAGTAATGGCTTTCAATAATAAATATATAAATCTGAGACAACACACGATCAGTAAGCTGTATCACTGGTGTTATGGTAACCAGATACAACGAAGGTTCAACCAACAAGCGCTCAGACCCAACACAATTACCGTTTCGATAACACCAGTATTAGTGCGGAAATTGATCCTGTAATCCTTATGTCTAAAGTGAACATGGTCTGGAGATTCTTTTTCGGGCTCGCGTGTATGAAAGTTGAGTTCCTGTTGTGTGGATGGTTGAGATGTGTGAACGAATCTTTGTGTGGGGGTGGCTGTAGTATGAGTGGCTCACGTGCTTGAAAAAAACAAATAGGAAAGGATTGAGGGGGAAGGTGTAAGAAACATTGTGTGCTTAAATTACACAACTCGGCTTCAAACAGAGCATCGTTTATATTTTTATCCGCAAATAAGCTTTCATTTGTAGGCAAAGATCGCCACGTTTTTACCGAAGGCATTTAACTGTCGTCCGCTATTATTTCATATATTTTATTGCCTATAGTTTCAATCGTTCGATAAACATGTTGGGAAACCGACAGGTTTTTCCTGCGTTTAAAACTACGGTCTTGTTGAGGCTCACTAAACCTTTTAACTGATGCGATATCTGATCTTTGTGAAACGATTTCATCGCTGGTGGTTTCAATACTCTCGTCATCAGATTGCTGAAACAATTAATAAAAAAATAATTAATTATTTGTTGCAGTTTCCAACAAGCGAGAAAAACTTTGAAAATAGATGGGATTTTCCTAACTGTTTGGGTTGCTGTAGACGGGAAACATATAAGGATTAAGACCTCTTCCAGGAGCTGGATCTTATTTTTATAATTATAGTCGTAGTCATAGTCAAGTCCTAATGGCCATTGCTAACGCCAATTATGAGTTCATTTATTTTCATTTTGGTACATACGGCAGAGTCTCGGATGGTGGTGTTATAAATGAAACGGACTTCTACAAAAACCTCTTAAATAATTCCTTAAAATTGCCTTTATGTTAAGAAATAATTTTATAAAACCTTTTAATAATAATAAAAGTTAAATCAAAAAATCAAAATACCCGACTGCTTCAAAAGCGAACTAGAAAGTCGTAAACAAGGCAAAAAAATCATACTGTGCAGTCGGAGGATACATACGCTTGAGCTGGCTGACCAAAACCAGATGTATCCTCCATCCGAGTGGTTATCGATGGCTGTTCGTCCGGTCAGTTGATATCAACGCCGGAGTCCCTCAGAGGTCAGTGCTCTCGGCAACATTATTCTTGCTGCACATTGATGATCTGCTAAAACCCGGCAACTTTGGATACGCAGACGACAGCACTGTTGCTGAGAGATACGTGTCCGACGCATGGACTACTGGGCCTCAGATTCGGTCTATCCGGGAGACCATAGTCGAACTCTTGAATCTATCCTTGAAGGCGGTCTCTGAATGGGTTGATGCTAATCTGGTCAGTTTCAATGCTGCTAAGACCTGGGTCTTATTAGCGTGCCTTTTTTCCGCTAAGAAGAGCCAATTCCACCCGGCTCCATCTTTCCGTGGTGTAACCGTGCCGTTAACGGACCATCTCGAACTTCTTGATGTTACGTTGACATTGATCCGCGATTTTGGTCCATTCATTGAGGCGAAAGCTCAGTTGGCTGCAACAAAGTTGGGGATTCTTGTAAAGGTGAGACGGTACTTCACATCTGAACAGCTGCTCAACTTGTATAAAGCGCAAGTTCGGTTGTGCATGGAGTATTGCTCTCACCTCTGGGACGGATCTGCTAAATATCAGCTTGATGCACTTGAGTCTTCTGACAGACGGGCCAAAAGGCTTATTGGCAACGATGCACTGGTCGCGTCAAAGCTCCAGAGCCTCGAACATCAACGCCGAGTTGCCTGCCAGCCTGTCGGTTTTTTATCGGTTACTTTTCGGGGAATGTGCGACGGAACTGCACAATTTGATTCCGCCTAGCCATCGTCCAGTCATGCGCCATCGGTACATGGTGGACATCCCACCCATTCGCACTAAGCGTTTTGCTAATACTTTCATTGTGCGCACAGCTAAGGAGTGGAATTCCCTTCCGGAGTCTTTGTTCCCTGATAGCTACAACCTTGGGGTCTTTAAGTCAAGAGTGATCGAAAAAAATAAAAACAAAAAAAAAGGTAGACCGAACTGTAAAATTTTCATTTGATTCTCCTATGATTTGGGAAAGTACAGGTGGGTCTACTGGCTCTACAGGTCCTGCCATCATTTCATTGAAATCTGCTGTATCATTGTGGTTCAGTGCAATGTTGTGCAAGAGAACACAAGCTACAAATTTATGCATGGCCGTGTGAGTCATTAAATATTGTGGTATCATGCACTGATCCTGGCCATCTTACATATGATGTCTAAGGTGCGCAATTCTGCATCATATACTGCCTGCTCATTTAAAGTAAGATATCCTTTTCTATTTATAAAACGTTCATCATTCAGACCACCTGGCAATTGTACGAGTAATTTAATATGGGTGCAATCAATTGCTCCATTAACTCTGGGCAATCCTCTGATGGCATAAAACCGGTTTCTGACCGTAGCCTGTTCCATGTCCGTCTCTGGCATCTTCACAAATATTGGTCTCAATTTTGCAATTTCTTTTGAAACCCTCTTAATTACGCGGCATGCTGTTGTTTTATGCACCCGGATATGGTCTGCAACGGTTATTTGAAAACCTCCTGAAAGCATAAAAATTCAAGGCCAGCAATACTTGTTCCACGGCGCTGATAAATGCGATGCGATGGGTCATGGGTATTGAAGTGGACTGTATTGGTGTTTGTTGGAGTCTTGTTGAGGAAATGAAAATACTATCTTGATTCGTATCTTCAAATGTATTCCTTATTTGTTACTCCTTGTAGAGTGGAAGACCGACTGTGTCTCTGCCCCCAAGCGGTCCGGCTTTTATACAAAACCGCTAGGCGAGAACAATGGCGCCCCTCTCTCTCAACGGGTTTTCGGCATGGCACCACAGAAATGCCGATTTTATAAAACTTATCTTACTTAACATTACACATTAACACACACAAACATTGCCTTAATCTACATACTTAATTCTACCTAGGAAAAATATAAGAGGTGTAAACTGCTTTACTTTATCAGCGTCATGTTTGGTCTCGGTGCTGAGAATTACGCCTCCGTTTTTTGTTTTCCGGACACCACGAACATGCAGTTTCATTTGCTCCAGGCGTATGATCTTTTTCACGAGGTCTTTTGTTTCGTCACTCGATTTAAATTTATTTTGGGGATAAATTGCAACCGAGCTTAAATTATTGGGGCGAACAAAGTTATTTGCTCCCTTTTTTACCATTTCGGCACAAGAAACATTTCCCGCAGTACCTGAGTCCTGTATCGTCTTCTTGAGGTCCATGATGTGATCTGACAGGACTCGCTTTTCAGTAAGGGATTTAACCGCATTGTGCAATAGAAGAGATCTAGCCTTTAGTGACTGGTATAGTACTGCCATTTGTGAGGTACCGGATTCTATTTAAGGCAAAGATTTGCTATTTTCATTTTCTGCTCTGAATTGAGTTTTCCATCCATGGCAATAGAACAGACATAATTCAGATACTGCCATTTGTGAGGTACCGCATACTATTTGAAGGCAAAGGTTTGCTATTTTCATTTTCTGCTCCGAATTGAGTTTTCCATCCGTGGCAATAGAGCAGACTTCATTCAGATGCAGCTCAATAGAAGACATCCATTTTTGAATCTCGGGCGTATCATCGGTAGGTAATTACAAGCGATGCGGAAAAGATATGCTGGCGAACTCAAATTAATTGCGAAATGGGCAGCAGAGTGACCATGGATGATGAAGATGATGTGGTTCTTAATAACTGCCATTTTTCTGTGATAGTAGGTTCTGGCTGTGTGGGTTAATAATAGAACATGTTTATTTTTACGTTATTGTCCTTTAAATAAAACAAGATTACAAGCGATGCGGAAAAGATATGCTGGCGAACTCAAATTAATTGCGAAATGGGCAGCAGAGTGACCATGGATGATGAAGATGATGTGGTTCTTAATAACTGCCATTTTTATGTGATAGTAGGTTCTGGCTTTGTGGGTTAATAATAGAACATGTTTATTTTTACGTTATTGTCCTTTAAATAAAACAAGATTCGTATGAAGGTTTCTACTTTTTTTCTTCGGTTCAAATTCTTTTGTTCCAATAAAATGTTTATTTCAAAAAGATTATTCATAAATACATCCTGGCAACTTTTTTAAAGTCGCTAAAATAAATTTCGGCTTAAGATTTTTTTCTGTAAAGCATGATATTCCCTTATGTGAATGAATTCTAAATATTCTTTCTGCCAACGTACGTACATAGTTTAATAACATCGCGTGAAGGATAAATGAGGCCAACCTTATTTTTTTGCGAAATATTTGTTGCTAATAAGAGCTTGTAGATAATCTTCACATTTTATAGCTTTTCTTAATTTCCTGACAACAAACCCACCTATGTATGAAAATATGTCTTCAGTATAGGTTGTCAATTTTGAGGAATTAAAAATATACTCATGGTCACCATCGAGACGTCGACAAAGAAATGATTATTAAGGGGTATAAACTTTAATCGAGTCTTCGACATGTTGAGCACAGTACATATTTATTTTCATTTTCATATCGCACTTCTGAGTGTGTTAATTTTATTTATATCTAGAGTTATACAGTTTCAGTACCAGAATCAATATAGACTTTTTATTTCTCCGTGTATCACTAGTCTTTTGTAGGCACTTTGAAATTGAAAAGCTGTTGAATTATTGTTATAGCCGCCTTTTGATCGAATCGAGCTGAAGGAGTACTCCAGGTAATCTTGGCTAAGTTTGTTTACAGGTAAACATTTAAGTTTGTCCGTCACTATGATATCAGCATACATTTTTTTAAGTCTTTGTATAGATATCAAGAAACCCCAGACTTAGTATACATATAAAGCAACCCATGAATCCAACTTTCCTATTCGTTTGAAGTATTGCTTTCCCTTCTAGTTTAACCCTCTGATGTAGATCTATTAAATTGATGAAGTCTATTATGCTATCGCCATTTTTACTAAAAATAGGTTTTTTTAAAACCAAAGGTATTCAGATTCCGGCTATTAAAATATCAAATAAGTTGTTAATTTACCTAATAAAATCAACAGTATCAGCAGAACCCGAAAATTCTGGCAAATTCAATTGTTTATCACAAAATTCTGTCTCATCTGCCACGGAATTACTGAAGGTTTGTGCCGCCAATTTAACTTACATAATTTGTTTTGAAAAGTTGATATGCTGATTTTTAAGACGGTTAGGAGATGGAGACCCTCCTTTTCTTGCAGATTATGAAGCAATTCGATAAAATGCCATGAAATATGCCACCATTTAGATTTGTTAATTTATTTTTCTGACCTAGTGTATTTATCAAAAGTTTTAGCTTATGCGCTGGATCCGGAAAAATAACTATGTGCTGTTTATCAGCAACAAAGTGGGAAGTAATATTTTCCAAGTCATCGAAATTGCAACTCAAGCTTTTTGTCATGGAAAAGTTGGCCAGACAGCCATCAAAAGTTAGAGAAACTATAATAACACCACAATCTACTAACAAACCCATACATTGTCTCATCAAAGTTGACTTCTGTTCGCCAGTACAACCATTAATAAAAAACTAACCGATAGGCATCTTTCATCCACTATTTATAAATGTTACCATGAACACCAATGCCTCCCTAGCTTCAGCTACATTGTGACCACCCAAAGCTGCCCCATTATTTACCAGACCTACACATTTTGTTTGTTCCATCCCACTGGACGTGCCTCCTTAGCCATCTCATCCATACTACACAATACAGTTCAGTTTTTTTGTTCTTTGCCACCAATTTAAAGCATTCTAAAGATTCTGTTGTAAACCCTGGGTTTGCATCTACACTTTTGTACCACGTAGTAAATGTGGATGGATGAGGCAGACAAGTATTTAATTGTTGTCGTACATACTTGTAGGCCCGAAGACCACTGGAAGCAGGGTTCAACATTTTTTTCAAGAAATCACTATTGACAGGGTCAACAGATTCCAATAAATCCCCATCTTCTTCACTTATCTAAGACTTTGTTTTAAGTTCTGCAATAGCATTTTCTAGTTTTGCTACTTTTTTCGTTGAACATCTACTTTTTTCTCGTCGTGCCTTTAATTTTTCAATCGTTCGGATGATAGTTTTTCTAAGTTTTTCCATTTCTTTCGCAACGTTCGAGGAGTATAGTGAAGTCTTAAAATCCAAAAAACCGTTTAATAACCATAACTTTGTTACAGACACATTTTTTTTGGTTGTAATAGGTACTTACTATTTTGATGATTGTTGAGATATTGGATGGTGGTTAACTATTTCAACTAGCTTTTGACTTTCGAACACTAGTGGACGGCAGTAGTTAGACTGCACTATCAATCTGGAATCATGCGATTTGTATGTTAAATCTGCCACACTTTTGGTTTCATAACATCCCTCAATCAAAGTGCTTGACAATGAATTAATAATCATTCTAACAAAATTCTAAATTACGTTTTTTTTGGTGACGAAGCCTTTGCTCTAACTCCCAACTTTTTAAAACCATTCAACCAAAGGAAATTAACAAATGAGCGAAAAAAATATAATTATCGATTATCTAGATTAGGTTCAGAATCTTTCATACAAGTATTAATTTGTCTCCAGGAAACAGACATTGTAGTCGTGACCTGCTGTGTGTTGCATAATTTTTTAAGAAAAAAATACAGTACCACTTATACGCCGCCGGACTTTGAAGATACAATTCAAGGTACTTCGGGTTTAAGAGCAGATTCGTCACATTTGTTAGAATTACAAGGAGGACATTATAGACACATTTTTTTATTTATTTTTATTAATGTTCAAAATATATGAAACTCTGCAATTATATTATAATTTAAGAACCAAAGAAGCCGTTTATGGCTTATATATGGCTAATGAGTTCGGAATAATTAATTCTGAGACAAACAATACTACGAAATAATGATAAAACTGCGAGTTTTACATTCGAGCGATACAAAAAGGAAAAAAATATCTTTAAGTACTTGATAATACAGGAGGTAGGTATATCAAACTAAAGTACATACTCATGATGTGTAATTTGCATAAAATGCTTTTTTAGTAAATTTTTTGGTTTTTTAGGGTTGCAGAGGTATTTATTTTGTATGTGCGCAGGTAGTTCGTTTATTATTTTTGGTAGTATGTAGGTGTATGTTCTCACACCGTATGTATTGTTGTATTTAGGCAAGGTAAAAGTTTTCATGTTAGCTAACGTTCTCAATTTAGGATGACGTGTATTCTTAGTTAAATTATTTATGTTGATATATTCGTCTTTTAATATTGAAAGTTTGGTCATGTTTTGTATTGGCAATATGTTGCGATAATGAAATAGTTCAGAATAATCATTTTGAAATTTTGTTCTTATTTTGAGAGGTACAGTAGCTTTAAGGTTTTGTATGGCATTTTATGCTTAAGTATAATTATTCGTCTCAAGATAGATCTTAATCTATCTCATATTTAAATTTGTTGTCTATTATGAGTCCAATGAACTTGTGTTCTGTGACGAACTGTATTGATGCACAACTACAGTTTTTTGTACATACAGCGTGTAGGCAGTCATGGATATGTGCCTTGATGGAGGGTGTTTATGTGGCTATATTATGTGATTAATGTATGTGCATGGCTTTTGTTTTATAGGCATTTCTGACGAGATCAACATCGTGCGACCATTTGCATCAAGATGCCAAAGCGACGAGAGAAGAATTTTCGAATTATTTTAATAATGAAGGCACTGTATCGTGGCAAAATGCAAGGTGTAATATAAATACGATTTTTTTTATAGGTACACATTGTAGACTTGTAATAAAATAAAAGTAACTACCTACTCTTCCAAAATGTTTTTTGTAACCCACAATATTACAATCCTGGTTTAAATCCTTAACACCTTGTTTAAAAACAAATTGGGATGTTGTATTACCTGTGTGAGGTCATCAAAATTTTACACTGTCTCTCTGGGCGTCTCTTGGTCGGTTAAAAAATCGAGTAGGTGAAAATACCACAGCGTCGGTTCATAAATATCATCTGTGGCAGCTCCAGATCTTGTGGAAGCATTCACTTTTTTCATCTCTTTCCGATAGCAAGTTCTCAAAGAATTATTTTTTTCTTGACTGTATCTTTCGTAGCCTCAGGATAAACAGAACAGAACCTAAAAAGGATATGAATGGGTAGATGGCTATTGAATAAGGTGCCAATTACAATTAAAACTTAATGTAATTTGAATACTTAAACATTATTCAAGTTTAATCGAAAACCAAACATAAATTTAAATTGTACGTATTCACGTGTTGGTATTTGAAATAATAAAAAGGGTTTGTAAACAGTATATGCATTTTATGAAATTTAATATCGACCTATAAAAATATTCTGTTGTTACATACATACCTCTTTCAATTTAATTATCATTTGTTCGTATGCGTCATTCTTTTTATTCCTGTCAGAATAATCCTTGGATTTGATCTTCCACAGTGCGGGCAGAGATTTAAATAATTCAATGAATTCAGTAGCGAACTGTCGATTGTATGTACGTGAATCCGACATTTTTACGACCGTGCGCGCACAGTTACTCCACTCGACTACTGAGAGCGGCTTGAACACTGAACTACCAACCACACGCGCAGACAAGTTTGTACAAGTATAGCTTGCGCATGCCAGAATTTCAAGCAAGTTTAAAAACCATCAAGCCAAGCTATGGAGTTTGCGCATGCTACCGTTTTACCAACTACACGCACAGTGTTCAGTGTACAAGCTGGCATGCGCAAGTAAAACTGGTCAAGCATGCACGTGTGGTAGGTGCTTAACTCAGGCGAAAAACACGTCATTCGTTGTTTTGTGCAAAAAGAGAAGAAAATCACGTGGTGTGTGGTGTAAGGATTGGCTTCTTAAAAGAAAGTAATACTCTCACATTTAGATTTTGAGAACGAGGGAAAAGTCGCCTGGCAAGATAAGTTTATACATTAATAATATATGTCGCCGCGTAGGCGTGAATTTGCTAATTCATTATCCTAATTAATCATTTTAAGTGTCAATGTCTATTTAAGTTGGGTTTTGATTTCAACGCCATCTATTGGCTTATTGTGGAATCAGGTATTGATCTGTTTGAATGAAGATGATTTGTAATGCTAATTTCAATATTTAATTAATACGAGATGTTTAAATAAAACGGGCACACTTATTGTAGGACTTTTAGATTTGTTCCCATTTTAACTATTGCACATTTGACGAAGTAAATGTGTTTGATTATGTTATTCTTATTACGCAAAGTTGTCAACAATGGCGGATGTTATAATTTCTATGACCAATAACCAGATTTAATAATTTAATACGAGAACTAAACAAATTTGAGTAAATGATTAAATACTAAAAAGTCATAAGACTATTTTACACACATCATCACATCATCAGCCTATTAATGTTCCCACTGCTGGGACACAGGCCTCCTCTCTGTGAGAGGGAATGGGCCGTAATCCACCACGCGGGCCCAGTGCGGGTTGGTGGATGTCACATATCTTCGAATTTTTGGTTCTAGGACATGCCGGTTTCCTCACGATGTTTTCCTTCACCGTTTTTGAGAGCAGTGGTGAAGAAATAATTTACACAAAGTAAAGCGCCTGCTTGGGTTCGAACCCACAACCTACAACTTGTAAGTCGCGGCCGATACCACTGGGCCACCACTGCTCTCTATTTTATACAGCTATGTATTATTGAGAAACCTTCTGATTAGTAAGATTGTCAGATCACCGGAAACTTGGATAGTTTTGTTATGAGATGAGTATTTCAATAATAATCTACAAACAACTTTGTATTTGTGAGTATTGGGGTTGTTTAATGTTAAAATAATTAACTAAGCAGCATTTAAGTATTGTTTGCTAGTTTTATTCAACTATCCAAATAATTAGTGTCTAAACAAAAACAATATGACAGTTCCGCCCACTTAGAACGCGCATCGCGCTTACTGTGTGTGAAAAATAAGGCACTGATTTAAAGAGGCAGTTAGTTAGATTATAAAAAAAACACAATAAAAGGTTTCAAATCATATTCTTCTGAACCTAACGATTTTTTATATCCTTTCTTACCATTTTCTAAAAAGACTAGCTTTCCCACGCGGCTTCGCTCCCGTCAACTGGCTACCTACCTAGAGTAGGCACATACATGAATGATAATGTAACCCTACATACATGAATGTTGCTTAACTTTAACCGCTTACGCAGCGCACGCAACGGAAGCTCTCAAAAAGGAATAATTTTGCCCGTTTTTGCATCATAAGTCTGCTCTGCTGACTCCGGGCTGCTAATGAGAAATCCCTGACGGAAAAAAACCCAATAGCACTTTGCCTGACATGGGAATTGAACCCAGGACCTCATTCTCAGAAGTAGCGCTTCTGATCAGTAGACCAACCAGGCAGTCAGTATGTTTTTCAACTACAGTGTTAAGTTTTTTCTTGAGATAAATGCATTCCAACTACGGAACCCTTTATTTATTGTGCGTGTTCCGTCACGCCCTTGGACGGTTTTTCTTATTACCTACAATATTTATAATCACCAACATTTACGGTAAGCTTGGAGCTTTAGCAGTAGTCATTTATAATCTAAAATACATATTTAATAATAGCCGGCGACTGCGTCCACGTGGCAAGCACATAATTATACCATAAAATATATCCTATAGTAATGCCAATACTGTATTTTATTTAAAACCGAAATATGAATGGTTGCTGAGGGTATCTCCATGCGGGTGTCGTCATGCGGGCAGTCGTTACGGATAGTCAGAAGCTTGAGATATGACACCAGTCTTGCCAAGGGGTATGGTGTTACCCAGATAGGCAGTCGCTCCATGTAAAACACTGGTACTCAGCTGAATCCGATAAGACTGGAAGCCGACCCCAACAACAATTGGGTAAAGGCTAGGCAGATGATGATATCCTACCTTAATATGTTTTCCTCCGCTGAAAAAGTAGAAAGCGTATTGAGATATGAGACGTGCTCGCCATAATTGATTAACTAAATTTCGCCTTCATCTTCGTCATCTTGTGTTGCAGTCCGCTGTGTCTGGATCCTAAGTAACCTAGATTCTTCATTTAAATCACGGTGGTCTAACCCTTTATAAGGCATAAGCATCTAGGGGCGGAAAAATAAAAGTAATTATGGTTTTACATTAGTTTTATTATGCTTTTTCAGAAAATGAAAAAAAAAATGAAATTAAAAAAAAAAACATGGTGGGAAGTCACTTCCCTCTGCCCGTGATACGTAGGTGATAGGTGATAGGTGTCATAGGCACCAAGTCTGATTGAAGCGGATTGATGTTGTATTACTTATTCCTTGTGAAACGCAGTAAAGCATGGTAATATGCAAAGGGCAACTCCACACTTTGAGCACATTATTTTGGAACGTTTGTCCTTTTCTTTAGTGCTGCACATTCTGCAGCGCTTGTAGCTCGGCAATTCCACCGGCATATGGTCCCCAACGTTGGTGTAGCGAATTTCTTCGGCAATAACGTGTAAGGACTTTTGACGGTTCTCCGATAAACAAGATTTCTTTCTGGAGACGTAATTTACCAGACCAGAACGTCGTTTTCTGTTCGAGAATCCACTGACCAGTCCTCTAGCAACAGATACTCGGAATTCAAGAGTGGAGAGTTTTGTCACATTTCTGTTTTGGCAATACAACAAGTATGCATTAGTTATACTTGTATCTAAAAGAAAGTAGAAAATGCGGACCCACCATCTCTTACTCCGTCTGCCAACTGAGTAGGTACCTTTTAGCTGGTCGAAGCGATCTACCCCTCCCATTCTTTTCGTGTACTCCTTTATGGCTAAAGGGCAGTCAATTGCTGTCTTGGTGCCATCTTTTTGAGTCCGTAAAATAGTCGTTTTGCCAGACTTGGGATGGAATGCATTACTCATCAGAAGGACATCTTTAGTATCTTTCCAAATCAGGCAAGATACATTGCCCTTGACTCTCCATTTGTACTGCCCTTTTTGAAGCTTCGGGTTAGTTTTTACAAGTTTGGGCAGGTCTTTTCTGTGCCTTCGTACGGTTCCTGTAGCAAAGATGCCATTCTCATAAAGATATTGCATTATACTGTAGTCACAAAAGAAATTATCAAATGTCACAATGACATGAAATTCCTCCAATGCTTTATCTATCAGTTTCTCTGTCAACATCTTCACAACTTTGAATCCTAATCCTTCTTCTGTACCCACTTCTAATTTTCCAGTGTAGATGTAAAATTCGTATAAGTAGCCAGTATTACTATCGCATCGGCACCATACTTTGTAACCCCTTTTGATGGGCTTGAGGGGCATATACTGCTTCATCGAAGACCGCCCTTTGAACAAAATCATAGATTCATCAATACTTTGAGATGAGGAATCTTTGGCATTCTTTTGACAAGCGTGATTTATAAGATCCAATAACGGGCGAACTTTGTAAAGTTTGTCATAGTTCTCACTTGACCTTTCGGGATGTTGGGTGTTATCGTTTAGATGTAAATGTTGCAATATTTTCTTGAAACTTTTTATAGTCATAATGCCTGCGATTTCGTCTACTCGGAATCCAGGGTCTGTAGACCAGTAAAGGTCCATCGAAGGCAGGATGTTGTACCCCATTATTATAAAAATAGCCAAGAAAGCCTTCAGTTCCTTTTTATCTAATTTTGTCCAATTTGCATCATTCTTCTGTTCAGCATATAAGTTTGTTTGATATATTATCAAATCATATACCTCATCAGTAAAATATTTTTCAAACAAAGTCACAGGTCTAATACGGCTGCTAAACATATTTTCGGGCTGCAATGGAATTTCATCGTAAACGCTAGGGTCCGGTCGAAAGGTGGTCCACTTAGTCTTTTTCCATGTTTCCTCTTCGCCATCTGAATCGTCAGTTTCTGAATCTGAATGGGTATTATCTACTGGAGATGCTGATCTTGAAGTAGTCTGCTGCGTACTAGTAGAACTGGGTAAATCTTGGGATCTTGTTACTCGTGTAGGGCGATTATTTTGAATAGAAGGTTGAAATTCAAAGGATGCTGGGCTATTAGGATGAGTATTATCTACTGGTAATTCTGGTCTTGTCCTTGAAGTCTGCTGCGTACTAGAGGAACTAGGTAAATCAAGGGCTCTTGCTACTCGTCTAGGGCGATCACTTTCGACTGATGGTTTAGGTTGACATTCAACAGAGGGTTGAATTTCAAGGGATGCTGGGCTGTTAGGTGGATCGGGTGTAGGTGGTAAAGGTCCATCGTTAGGCTCATCAAAGTTTTCTAAGATCCTTTGAAGTTTTGCGGTACTTATTTGGATAGTCTCTTCATCAGATTCTAAATTGTCATCTGACACTTCGGGATCGTCGGGTAAACCATAAAGCTCATTTAATTCGTTGATTATATCCAAATCTTGTAGTATCTTTCTACTCATTTTCGAACAAATCTACAAGAAACAAAAAAATAACATTTACATGTGCCAAGGCAAAGGGAATATTTTTCCACCCATATAATAATAACATTAACATTTAACCAACCCATATAATCAAATTATGCAAATTCCCAAGTTGAAAATATGCCTAAATTTTAATTGAATAAACATTTTTCTTTAGAAATAATAACATCTTACCGTTTTTGAATCGCAGAAAATGAAGATTTATAAAGATTTATCTTGTTGTACAAAAATTCACCAGTTTTTCACATTGAGAACGTCAACCGAAGAAAAAAAAGTATGGCGACCTGTCATCACCATAGATAAAAATATTGAATTCAAAGTCAATTGAAATATTGCCATACGAATAAAAACCGTACCTTTACAATCTAAGCCAAAAATATTGGAAAAAGTTGGTGGGAAAAATATTACCTGTGCCTTATAAAGGGCTAACATAGGAGCTGGAAGCTCGGCACGATTACACGATACGATTTTGTAAAATAGCGCAAGCTATTACTATTTTTCCCACCATTATAGGATCATAATGAAACACTAGGTGAACTAGCAAACATTGCGTCTTTCATTATTCCAATGGTTCTCTCTACACTGTTCCGTGTACTGCTTTGCAAATGATTGTAATGACTGGAGTCCTAACTTCTTGATCTCTTAAAGGAGTAATTAAATATGGTCTTTGTGGATACCCTGAGTCACCTGAAATCAATGAATGAAGCCAGTATTAAATGCAATCCTGACTGAATTATCATTGCCTTGTAAATAATAACTTACCAAGTAGATATACTATTTACCCGGCTGTCGAAGGAGGGTAACGTGTTTATCAGTCTATGTATGTTTGTTCCTATGTGGCGTTCCAGAGACCAAACGCGTTGGCCGATTTTAAAGATTCGTACGTTACTCGATTCGTCTTAACCCAGCGATAGTTTCTGGCTACATTAAAATTGATAAATATAAAAATGGCGGCTTTTGGGCGCCATATTGTGGGGTCCATATTAATTTCTTTTCTTCCAACTCGGCGTGTGGGGTATCAAAATAAGGGTTTTAAGAGGCGATTTCAAAATTATACAACACCTATATGTTTAAATGTACCTAATTCAAAAAAAAACTAGTTCAGCACTTAAAACTAGGCAGTAAAGTAAACAAAAATTAGTAATAAAAAATAATTATTATATTGGGCGGTAAAAATTATTGAACGAGCGGTTACGTGTGGGCAGTACTAAATCGGAATTTGTCGGTAAGAAATATCATTCTAAGCAATTCTATAAACAATGAGTCATCTCGTTCGAACCTAACCTGTCCGTGTCGGGGTGCCCC
Organism: Orthosia gothica; assembly: GCA_949775005.1. Classification (NCBI taxonomy): domain Eukaryota; kingdom Metazoa; phylum Arthropoda; class Insecta; order Lepidoptera; family Noctuidae; genus Orthosia; species Orthosia gothica. Next base: position 14,750,783 of record OX459040.1, read on the forward strand.
AACTTCCCGAGCTCGCTTGGCTAGCTCTTAGACTGATTCGTTGACCGTCATTTATTGTTTTAATGATGACATTGGTTTTAGCATAGAATAAGTGCAAGTACGATTAGAATTTAAGCAACAAAGTCGTCTATTTCTGTCTGCAGGGTCCAAAGTTTCGCTTTGCTCGCTCACTTCAGCTCCCGTCATCTCGTTCGAACCTAACCTGTCCCGTGTCGGGGTGCCCCAGGTTCCCGAGCTCGATTCGCTCGCTCTTGGACTGATTCGTTGACAACGTTGCAAGAATTCAAAACACGAGCTCACGCGAAACGATTACCAACCCTGTGATTGGTCGCTTCCGCCACCCGCGCTAATAAGCTCCGCCCAACTAACGAAAATTTACCTCTCTTTTCAATGAATTTGAGTTCGGGTGTCACCGCTTGCTATGATCTGCCGAACTATTTATCGAACTATTATTATCATTCCATTATTTTTACTCATTCAGTTATTGGACTGCTCAATTATTTTAGAATTGACATTGTATGATAAAATAACCGACAAATTGATTTTTTATTACTGTCCATTTTTTACTGTCGCAATAATTAATCAACCGCCATTAAATTAAAACAGATCATAATAACATCTCAAATATTTAAATAACAGCTCAAAAAATTAGTTCCCTTTAAAAAACGAACTAAAAAGACGTAAACAAGAAAACTTCATGCTGAGCAGTCGGAGGATACATATTTGCGAGCTGGCTGACCAAAACAAGATGTATCCTCCGACTGCACAGCATGATATTTTTCTTGTTTACGTCTTTTTATTTCGTTTTTTAAACAGTAGGGTTCTTAATTTTTTTTTTTTTTCTGCATTTTTATTTAAATTTTATAAATGTTCCTTAACTCGTGTTTGCAAAAACGAAACTATCATGTGTTGAACCCCCGAAAGTCACAACCACATGCAAGACGTTCAGTTCCGCATCATTAATGTGAAATAAGTATAATAATACTTATTTATGCTACAAGTGCGGAAGGTTGGTGATTTCCGATGAGTGGCTTTTTTATTCACGAGCGAGCGAAGCGAGTGAGTCGATAAATCGACACGAGTCGGAAAACATCTTACGTACGTGTATCATACAACATTTTACTATGCATTGTGCGAGGAAATAAATAAATAAATGAAATTAATTAAATGGCGGGCTTATTCAAGCGCGTTCAGCATATCCACAGATTAACTAATAGTTCCTCGGGCATATCTACTGCGCATGTGCGAATAGCTGTCACATCGTAACGCAATAAGTCACGAGCAAAATATACGTTCTGCCAAACATATTTAATAAATATTTAAAATTAATTTATTGATCATAATCTAAATCTAGAGTAATTAAAAACGCCTAAAATAAAGTATTAGTTTTATTTTACCTTTTATATGAATGATAATCTGTACATAACTAATTTTTAAAACTTTTCTCAAATAATAAAAACTCTATGCGTCGGGCTGACGTTGGAGTTAAAAATTAAAAAAATACAGGAAAGTAAAAAGCACTAGTGAAAAAAGTGACACTTTCCGCACAGTTTGGCTGCTTGGAAAACCGCTCTTTTCGAGGACATGCATTGTAAAATATATTATATTTTTTGTATTCAATGTCTACATTGTAATGAAAGACTAAAGCCTCGTATTTATAGTTAACAGTTGATCAACGTTGTTGATGAACGGCGAGAATGCTGCTAGAAACTTTGTTTAAATTAAAATTGGTTGTCCACACACGCCAGTCTTTGTTAAAATGCTGCCCGTGGAAGTTTAAATTTCTAATAAAAAAAAAAAAAAAAGATGATGGGTGCCTGGTGCCTTCAAAGAGAAAATCTGATGAGTGCCCTCAGAATGACAGATGGATCATTTAGTAACATTACGAGAATGTCGAAAAGTGATTTCAAACATCTTCTAGAAATGGTTGGTCCGTCAATTGCCAAAAGGAAAACAAATATTCGTCAGCCAGTTTCACCACAAACGAGGCTTGCTATTACAATACGGTATCTTGCAACTGGCGATTAATACAGTTCTCTTTAACAAACAAAACTTAAACAAATACAAAAAAAAAAAAAAAAAAAATACAAAAAAAATTATTTCATCTCATACATTTTGTCATACATAAACTGAGGCAGCCCCAGTAAGTTACAATAGTACTTGTGTCGGAGCAAAAATTGATCTATTAGAATTGATTGATTAATTGATCTGCAAAATCAAACCACATTTATGTCAAGAACTAATTAACTCTTTATCAGGATATGTTATAAAACAACGTTTATGCTATCAAGTATTTTAATAATAAAAAAAAGATGATGCTATTGTGTAGACTCATCACTGAGATAGTTCACTAAGTTTAATATAGCCGAATCTTCTGGTTCTTCTTGTATTGATTCTAGGTTATTTGTATCCTGTCTCTCAATTGCCCGTCTTCCAGGTTCCTGAACATTATTTGGTGTTTGTGGATTAGGAAATGCTGTGTGATATCCATATGTATTATATCGTCCCATTTTTATTCATATAGTTTATTATTAATATGATACTGTGTCTGTGTTACGGCTTGGTCATCCTTAACAATCCTTAATTCAGCAGCAATATATTGTGCAAGGCCCGGTCCGTCTTTACAGATAAACCGTTCCTCAAGTACATTTAGAAGGTATTTTTAGATCCAATTAAACAAATATCCGTAATGTGTAATTATATCAATATATAATTACACATTACAAGGTTTATTGTAATAAACAAACATACAGGTACTCATACCTAAAATTGTGGCGAGCCACTAACGTGCAGATCTTCCTAAAACTTAAACAACTAAAATGTTCTCCCTAACACACCCCGTCTCCGTAACAAGGTGTGTTATGGAAACACCAGAGATGAGACACACGAACTCTAAGTGCTTGTTCACGTTGGAACGCGCGGGCGCGGTGGCGAAATAGGCGCGGTAGACGTCGCGAGCTCGTGTTCACATTAACCGCCAGGCGTTCGCGCGAGTGTGACGTATTGTCAGAGGTTGTAAATATGGACCACGATCTTTTATTTTTAACCGAAAATTCATACCTAAAGTGGGAGATGCTAAAAATTAGAATTGGCGTGCACGAAATTAATAAAGAAAGAGAACGGTATGGTGAATTTCACACTTTATATGGTAATTTGAGAGAACATCCTTCAAGATTTTTTGGATATACCAGGATGAGTGTCCGCTGTTTTGATTACATACTGGATTCAATAAGGAGTGATATTTCAAAAGTGGACACAAATTTTCATAAAAGTATAAAGCCCGAAGAAAGACTGTTTGTAACTATAAGGTGAGTTTAAAAAAAAATAATTTTCATAGTAAGTAGTTAAGTAAATTATCATTTTTTATCGGGATACATATTGCAGTCATTCAAATTCAAACAAGGTTCCTCTTTATTATTTTATTTAATTAATATTATCGTTATCAATTACACAAAGTTTAATTTCCATAATTAGTCGTGTTATAATCGTATGTATTATATCCATGGTGAGACTGCGTCATGCCACTATTCATTTCGTCCATAATAACTTGTGTAATATTGTTTCTAGCGCGTAGTTTTTGCATAGGAGATAATTCTTTCATGTACGGCAACAAACTTTTAAAAAATAACAGATCTTCGCAATCTTGTTCGTGTTGTTTGCTGCTTTGTGACAGTTTAACGGTACGTTCACACGGCGTCGAGTTTTTCTCTACCGAATCGGTTTTTTGCAGGATTCGGTTTAGTGGCATAAGTATTTCAATGAAGGAGTTCACACATGCATTCGGTTTCAAGACACGGCAAAAAAACCGAATCTTGCTGAAGTTGACATCCGATTTTGCGACTAAAAACCGATCCGGCCGTACTGCAAAATGTAAGATCCGGTGCAGTGGTATAGCGCATTCAATACATGCGTTCATACGATACACGCAGGGGTAGATTCGGTTATTAGATTTTATCTCTATACGAGGCCGTCGGATACGGCAATGCAAGATGTGCTGTGTGAATACAACATTCGTGGCTCCGTGTGAACGTACCGTATAATTCCAACTTTTTCTTCTCCAATTCCATAAATTCCTGTCTTACATCTTGTGCACATTTACGTTTGGTGCTCGTATATTGTGTACTTGAAGATGCACCAGCTATGGATTGGGGAGTTGAGGACTGCTCATCATCATCATTATTATTGCTGTTTTCATCAGTAGTTTCATCTAAATTGCCTTCATTTATTTCTGGGGTAACATCATCTTTTATGAACAGCATCATTTGAAAATATGTCCACATTGAAGTGTTTTGATCTGTTCCAGCATCACCAGAACGAGAAACCGGAATTTTCTTAAATTCTTTCATAAATTGGTCCCGAATGTTCTTCCATTTTTTCCTTAAAGCCTTTTCTGTAAAATCAGAAATATTGTTTAGTGTTGATGATTAGTGTAAATATATTTAAGTTTTACATTATAATTACATTTTTTATTATGTTTCAGATATCTCTCCACTGGATTGGCATTTCGATCTTTGGCATATAGCTTTCGTATGGGTGTTAGTACTGTGTCTGAGATTGTTTATAGTACCTGTGAAGCTATTTGGAAAAACAATTTGAATGTCCACATGCCACAGCCATCTGAAGACCAGCTTATGAACATTGCTTCAGATTTTAGGGAGATGTGGCACTTTCCTAACTGCATTGGCAGTTTGGACGGTAAACATTGTAGGGTTAAACGACCTAAAAAATCAGGATCGGCATTTTTTAACTACAAGCATTATTTCTCTATTGTTTTGCAAGCTGTGGCTGATGCGAGGAAAAGATTTTTAACTATTGAAGTGGGAGGTAGAGGAAAGCAAAGCGACGGCGGTACATTTAATGCCTCGTCCCTGAACCGGTTACTCGAAAGAGGTGCATTTAATATTCCGGAACCAAGAACATTACCTAATTCTAATATTACAGCTCCATATGTTATATTAGCCGATGAAGCTTATCCTCTTAAAGAATATATAATGCGTCCATACCCACAAAGAACATTGAATCAAGAGAGAGAAAATTTTAATAATAGATTGTCAAGAGCGAGAAAAACCGTGGAGTGTGCATTTGGAATTTTATGCAATAAATGGCGAGTTTTGTTAAAACCTATTGAAACTGATGTTAAACATGCACGCCTGATTATAAAAACTGCTTGCTTATTGCATAATATTGTAATTGATACAGATGGTTACGATTGTGATAATGAGTTCACAATTCCAACTCGACACCAAAGGCGACAAACTAGAACTGGAAGAAACAACAATCCATCAAATCGGGCTAAACAAGTTCGGAATTTATTCACGAAATATTTTTGGGAAAACAATCGTTTAATATACACGTAGTCGCCTTTGTATTATGTATCTTTTGTAGTCTTCAGGAAATAAAAAGTTTAAAATACCTACAAATATATCATATTTCCAGCATAATAATATGTATTTCATTTACTCACCCTCCATATCAGGAAACAATCCAGCAATTTCCTTCCATAGTTTATTAAGAACATTTCTGTTCATATGATGACTGTGTTTACTTTGCCAAATAGGAGTTCTAGCCTGAACAGCACTAATAAACTCTTCTGTATTGAACGACATGAAAGAAACGTGCTATCGTTTCTAGCGACAAGTTCAAACTGGTTGAACTTACCTGACGTCGCGAGTGAATCGCGCGCTCCGCCGCTAGTTCGACGTGAACACACACAAACGTCTCAGTCGTTTGATAATGCCGCGAGCGGGCCGCGCGCGTCGGTCGCTAGCTTGCCCGCTACTTAGACCGCACGTGCGTTTTGTACGTGAACACTTGGATATAAACTCAAGTGTTTGATATTTCGTGACCGCGCCCGCGCCCGCGCCCGCGAGTCAACGTGAACAAGCACTAAGTGACTCTGAGCTTGTTATTTATAAATAACAAGCTCAGAGTCACTTAGAGTTCGTGAGGTGAACGCTTAATAACTTCTAGCTCAATCGAATATAACAGACCTATTCTTGCTGTGTTCATAAAAGAAATATAACACATGGGCAAAGTACCCAGAGACACAGCTAAACACTTTAAATTTATAACCACTGGTCTTTACACTGAAAGGACCTCATATATATGTTCAGTAGAACTAAGGTCACTTGGTATCACTCTCTCAAAAGTTATGGTACTACACCTAACGTGGTAAATACTCGGTTTTCATATCTCTCAACTAACTCAAAGTTTGGCGGAACAGTGGACCCTTGGCATCAGCCTACAGAGAGAAATCCCTGTAGTCTGCACGAAACACGCGGCCTACGGGCACAGTCCGTAAATGATTCGGTGACGTTATCGTTACCTGGAGCCGGCGACGCTTAATCGCACGATTCGGAATCGTGGGGCCTTCCGATAGAAAAGGATGGCCTCACTGCCTACACTCGTTGGGTCAAAGCATAGAACTGCCAAAACCCGGGTCTGTCAGCACACTTGGGTTCGAATCACCGATCTCCCAGAACTCGGGATCAGGATCACCTTGATTGCGCTAGACCACGGAACAACACCAGAGCGCCACGACTTCAAGCGTTTGTGTCAGGTTAGGCTAGCTAAGCAGCCAGACAGGTTCAGCTTCAACTTTTTTTAATTTTTTTATTTCAACAAAAGTTACATGACTGGGTATTATACAAATTTTCTGCCAAACTGCAAGACAGTTTGTCGGCAGTGTTCTCGTGAGTACAGCTCTTAATTTAAACAAAATAATTACATTTATTTTATTTATTTATTTATATGTATTTATTATTTATTTATATATCTTGTTTGAGGGTTAAAACCTTATTGCTAATCCTGGCCGACTCCAATTTATTGAAATGACTGACATTGTGTTCTGTTATTTGTCAAAAAATTGTTTTTAATGTCATGTCTTGTGCTTAATATATTCTGCTTATATTTTACACCAAATATGTGTTTAAATATGATTTATATCAGGTTATGGGCCCAGCACGCTTCCAATGCGCTCGAGACAGAGTTGAGTGAGCCGACGAATGTCAAGGAAGCTTTGCAATCGAGTGATAGTAAGCTTTGGCGGCAAGCTATGCAAGATGAGATTGATTCGTTCAATAAGCATGAGGCTTGGGAGCTAGTTGACAGACCGGCAGACAAGAATATGGTCAAGAATCGATGGTTGTTTAAAATCAAACGTGACGCCAATGGCAAAGTGGCGTGTTATAGAGCGCGATTGGTTGCAAAGGGTTTTACCCAAAAGTTCGGAATTGACTACATGGATACTTTTCTCCGGTTGTGCGACATAGTTCGTTGAGAATGCTGTTGTCTCTTGCGGTTGAATTAGATCTGAAGATTGATCACCTTGACGTCAAGACTGCTTTTCTGAATGGCAATTTGAGTGAAGAAATTTATATGTCACAGCCTGAAGGTTTCGTCAAGCAAGGCAATGAGCATATGGTCTACAGACTCAAGAAAGCCGTGTAAGGGTTAAAGCAGGCGTCACGTGCCTGGTACGATAAGGTAAAGGAAGTTTTACTCGCAGAGAATTTCACGCAGAGCAAGTATGAGAGCTGTATCTTCAGTCGCTGATTGGGTAAGCGAACCATTATTATTGCTCTCTATGTAGACGATTTTTTCGTTTTTTACGACTGTGACGAGCTTGCTGATAAGCTAAAAACGTCACTGAAGTCTCACTTCACAATTAAAGATTTAGGTGAGATTAAACATATGCTAGGCATCAAAGTACAGCGCACTAGTCGTGAGTTGAAGCTGAGTCAGAAAACCTATATTGAAAAGTTACTTGAACGTTTCGGTATGAGTGACTGTAAAGTTGCTAAGACGCCCTTAGATGTAGGTCTGAAGTTTTCTGATAGCGCCACCCACGAGAGTAGACTACCGTATCAGGAGCTGATAGGATGTTTATTGTATATAGCTGTGACCTCAAGACCTGACATTTCTTTTGCTGCATGTTTCTTAAGTCAGTTTAATACTTGCTACACAGCGGAACACTTTGCAGCGGCCAAACGTGTATTGCGGTATTTAAAAGGCACAATGAATTTAGGTCTTGTGTACAGAAAAAGTGATGAACATGATAAATTTCATGTTTATGGATTTACTGACGCTGATTGGGCTAACGGGGCGGATCGTAAATCTTACACGGGGTATATTTATAAGCTAGGTAGGAATGTTATTTCCTGGGGTTGTTATAAGCAATCGTGTATCGCACTTTCGTCTACCGAGGCGGAGTATATAGCTTTGTCTGAAGCTGCCAAAGAGGCGGTATACGTCCGTGCGGTTCTTGCTGAGTTGATAGGTCAATGTCACACTGTAAACCCTGTATAGTGATAATCAGTCTGCGGCGAAGCTGGCTAGTAACTCAGTGTTCCATAAGCGAACAAAACATGTGGACATTAGATATCACTATATTCGTGAAGCTGTAGAGAATAGGGTGCTAGAACTGATGTACATGCCAACAGAGCAGATGACTGCTGATGTGCTCACGAAAGCACTGCCTAGCTGTAAGCACTTGTCGTTTGTACGAGATATGCTTGAAGTCCTCCAGGATTAAGAGGGCGTGTTGGAGGGTTAAAACCTTATTGCTAATCCTGGCCGACTCTAATTTATTGAAATGACTGACATTGTGTTCTGTTACTTGTCAAAAAATTGTTTTTATTGTCATGTCTTGTGCTTAATATATTCTGCTTATATTTTACACCAAATATGTGTTTAAATATGATTTATATCATACATACATTAATTAACTTGGAAACATAACAATGTTGACAACTGTGTCACATAATAAATAATTCACATATAAAATTAACATGGCACAGTTTAGTGGCACTTTATCAAAAATTATATTAAAATATAATGTAATCAATAATTCATAAATAACAATACAATTAACATGGAACACTGGACACTCAAAAGGCCTTTGATACGTTGAAGTGGTCCAGCATCTGGTCCCGCCTTTTGGACATTGGAGTGCCGTCAAAAATAGTCCGCCTATTGGAGAGCATTTATAGAAAATATTCCTGCAAGGTGACTCACGAAGGCCTCATTTCGGAGGACATCGCAGTGCACGCTGGTGTCCGTCAGGGCTGTCTTCTTTCGCCCCTCCTTTCTATAATCGTTCTCGACGGAATTATGTTGCGCACTCACGATAGCAGGCGTCGCGGGATAGAGTGGGGATTGACCAACGTCTTGGAAGATGAGTGGATGTTCTATGCCAATGATCTATGCCTGCTGAGTCATACACACGCTGACATGCAAGCGAAACTGAACGACCTGCGCCAGGAGGCGGCGAAAACTGGGCTCAAAATTACATCCGAAAGACTCAAGAGATGCGTACAGGTGTGAAGAATTCTACACCGATGTTAATCGGCATAGAGGTTGTGGAACGCGTCCACAAATTCACGTACCTCGGGAGCATCGTGTCAGAGACTGGAGGAACTGAAGAGGATATCGCTTCTCGGATTGCCAAAGCGCGAGCTACCTTCGCACAGCTGAGACCTGTGTGGCAATCGCAGAAACTGACCCGAAGGGTTAAATTCAAAATCTTCGGGTCTAATGTCAAATCCGTGCTGCTCTACGGGTGCGAGACGTGGAAGGTAACAAAGGACATCTCGCGCCAAATCCAGGTCTTCGTCAACCGATGTCTTCGTCGCATCCTCGGAATTTACTGGCCCGAGATCATCTCTAATGTAGAGCTGTTGGAGAGATGCAACGATACCCCGATCGACCGACAGATCAAGCGGCGTAAATGGAGTTGGATTGGTCACACGCTCCGGAGGGATTCCGATCACATTCCTAAACAGGCCTTAGATTGGAATCCTCAAGGAAAAAGAAAGCGAGGCCGTCCCCGTCAATCTTGGCTTGGCGACGTACCATATTAGCTGAAGCGACAAGCATTGGAATGGCGTGGACCGAGGTGAAGCGCGAAGCTCAAGACCGGTCTCGATGGAGGACTACTGTGGAAGCCCTCTGCCATAGGAGGGATATAGGATCTTAAGTCAAGTCACTGGACACCCTCGCATACTTTCTCTCACAGAACACCAGACATGCTCGCATTAATTTATACCATTCGTGGCGCAAACACATCACATTCGGGATTGACTGTCAAGAGGGCATTGAGCATCTTCAAAGCACGGCACACTGGGGATTCACTACATATAACATATAGTTAAATTTAAGGGATAGTAACACAGTTTTACTATGATAAGGGTAGGGGAGGTGGGGGCTGCAAGTGCCGATTTTCCAATAACATGGAATTTAATTATGAAAATGATAGGATGAATTTTTGATATGTGGATATATCAAAGAGTTCTCTATCGGTTTTTGTAATATTATAGTGATTTCGGCCAATATATCGGTAGTTTTTTTTTTTTGACAAATTTCGGAGAGGAACTGAAAATCCCCTCCGAAATTTGTCAACAACTCACCCCGCTTTGGGGTGAGTTGTTCCACCCGTGAGGCAAATTTTTAATTTTCAATATAATTATACGTATTAAATTTTCAATAAAATTTAATACGTATAATATATAGAGATGGCGCTTCAAGTTCGGGTAACTTGAAGCGCCATCTCTTCCGTACTGTGACCAATTGTCAGTCAAAACAGACAAATCAAGAGATTTCGCCTAAGACGTCTTTTTGCAACGTCACAATTGCCATAAATATCAAATGGGTCCTTTTTCACCAGTTCATCCATCTTTTTTTTCCAACTTTTCAAAACGTCAAATATTTCACTTAAGTCATGTCTTATTTCTTTTGCTCGAAGATGTAGACGTTGACGGCGTGGGCCTTGGTGATTGAGATAGCTCTAACTCTATATCACTTTCACATACATTGTTTTCATCCACCTGTTAATTATTATTATTCTTAGCGAATACCAAACTGTAGTTTCGTCGCTGGTGCAGCGCTGCGCTCAAGGCTGTATCCTTAGTGTTGCTGCACACGGGCCACAGGCGACAGCCACAAACGCCGCAAAGAGGAGTATTCGACCTTAAAATCCGGTTAAAATTATTTCTTGTTATTTTTTTAATAGAGATGATTTAAAATGCGGCATTTAATGATTTGTCGTTTAAATAATGTAATAATCTTAGAAAAAACTAAAAACTATATATCAAAAATTAATATTTATTAAAAAAAAAACAGTATTAAACAAAAATGACACAAAAAAAAAAACATAAAAATAACTGATTCAGTCAGTACAACTTTCCACACTCACTTCTTGGATAGTTTCAGGAGCCACTTCTACAAATAATTCTTTAGTTTCTGGTAAGAAGCACCGGCTGCCTCAGCTTCTGCCGTTTTCGCCCACAGCTCATAAATGGATCTGATGTCAGCAGAAGCCTATTGAAGACATCTTTGTTACAAAGTATTCTCGAGAATTTTCTCGTATAAAAATTAAAATAAATTAACCAAAAAAAAATTTTTGCTAAAATTTGGCTGAGACAGATTTTTATCTATGCCTTAAATAAAAATATATTATTTTTTTAATGAAAGTGGCGCTAGTGTTGCGAGCAAAACCAGGTCGGGCCTCTTTATTCATTAACAATAAAAAGTAAGATTATGATTGTGGGCACGTTTCATATAGTTTCCTATTATTACAACAGTATATACAGTCAGCGCCATATCGACCTACCCTTATCTGTCAAATTTCTGCAACTGAATTTCAACCTAATTTCAAACGCATAGAGATCAACTATAATGATCCGATTATAACGGATATTTTCGGCGATTAACTGAATTACCTACTCTGTTGATTTTTGAAAGACAAAATAAATAAAAATATAGTACGCTCTTTGTTGCCGCCTTCCTATCCTCCCTGCCACAGTTGCAAATTAACTAATTGGCAGTAATAAAGGCCTGAGCAGACCGGATGCGTGGCTTGTGCGTAACGTAGTCAGCGACACATCGACCTACGAAAATCTGTGAAAAAACCATAACATCAGTTGTGGTTTACAGAGTAGGTAATTAATCAGTTTATCTCTCTCTATAATCGGATCATTATAGTTTGAAGCCTGAGAAGAGTCGCTGAGTGGAGATTCTGGTACTGAAATATCTCTTGGTGTGGATGCAGTACGCAAATCGCGAAGCTGTGGAGAGCCTGTTTCCATATCCGGCCGATACCTAGACGTTGATGGTCGCTCGTACGGTTGGTACGCTGGTGTCGTATACCCCTGTCCATATTCACTGTAATTATCATTACGTGTAGTTGTAGGTGTGTGATATTTTTGAATTACATTCAATATTTCTATCTGAGCATTCAGTTTCCAATCATCGCGAATGGTCTTAAATCTATCGTATAAAGATAGCAAAAAATGCATATCACTGTCACAGGACTTGTCAGGTTCCTGTGTACGAGTATGTGCAGTAACTTGATCGCTCAAATGACATCTTTTTTTCTTTGGATATTTTTTGGTTTCTTCCAAACTTCAGAGTCACTCGTTTCAGTAGCATTATCGTCTTCATTATCGATTTGTTCGATGTCATCGTCTTTGTTTTGTACTGGTAGAGACGATGTTGTATTTCGATTTTCAGACAATCTCTTTGAACTACCTGCTGAACCGCTTCTCTGTGAATTTTGTTTTTAATATAATTATTTAATGTACTAGCTTTCTACCCGCGTGGACTACGCGTTATGTAATATATAAATAAGTAGTATTTTTTTTATTTTTTTTTATTTTACCATATTAAAATTAACTGGATTTATTTTATATTAGTCCAGTATAATGTAAGATCGATCATTTCCCAAAATGTCATCTGCCTATTGACTTTTTTTGACTTAATGTCCTTTAACCCCTAGATGGGGCAGAGGGCGTCCACAGATGTCCTCCATCGCGATCGGTCTTGAGCTTCACGCTTCACCTCGCTCCATGTCATTCCGATGCTCGTCGCTTCTGCCAACACTGTGCGACGCCAGGTTTGACGGGGACGGCCACGCTTTCGTTTCCCCTGGGGATTCCAGTCCAAAGCTTGTTTGGGTATGTGATCGGGACCCCTTCGGAGCGTGTGGCCAATCCATCTCCACTTGCGACGCTTGATCTGGCGGTCGATCGGGCTCTCGTGGCATTTCTCCAACAGCTCTACATTGGAGATGGTCTCGGGCCAGTAAACTCCGAGAATACGACGAAGACAGCGGTTGACGAAGACTTGTATTTGGCGTGAGATGTCCTTTGTGACCTTCCACGTTTCGCACCCGTAGAGCAGCACGGATTTGACATTGGACCCGAAGATTTTGAGTTTAATCCTTCGGGTCAGTTTCCGCGATTGCCAAACAGGTCTCAGCTGCGCGAAGGTTGCTCGGGCTTTGGCGATCCGTGAAACGATGTCCTCTTCACTTCCCCCAGTCTCCGACACGACACTCCCGAGGTATGTAAATTGGTGGACGCGTTCCACTGCCTCTGTGCCAATCAGCAACGGTGAGTGGTTCTTCACACCAGTTCTCATTTCCTGGGTCTTCCGGATGTTTATTTTGAGCCCCGTTTTTGCCGCTTCCTGGCGTAGATCTTTTAGCTTTGCTTGCATATCGGCGTGGGTATGACTCAGCAGGCATAGGTCATCAGCGTAATCCAAGTCTTCCAAGACGTTGGATAATCCCCACTCTATGCCGCGGCGCCTGTTATCGTAGATGCGAAAGCATAATTCCATCAAGAACGACCAGGAAGAGGAGCGGTGACAGGAGGCAGCCTTGGCGGACACCCGCGTGCACTGTTACGTCATCCGATATGAGGCCGTTATGAGTAACCTTACAGGAGTATTTCTTATAAATACTCTGCAACAGACGGACTATTTTCGGCGGCACTCCAATTTCCAGTAGGCGGGACCAGATACTAGACCACTTCAGCGTATCAAAGGCCTTTTCGAAGTCTACGAAGGTTAGATAAATCTCCCTCTGCCATTCTGATGCCTGTTCCAGTATGATACAGAGAGTGTTGATCTGGTCCGTACAGGAGCGGTTCGAGCGGAAACCAGCCTGCTCCTTGCGTAGAAGAGGATCCACGGCCTTCGACAATCTGTCCAGGATGATCTTGCAAAATACCTCATGGAGGCCATACACGTTAGGGTTTGCATGCTGGTTTTAGCCTTGCATGCATAACCGACAGGCATAACCGAGTTTCATATAACACATACACGTTTGGGTTTGCATGCACAGTTTTGCCATTAACTCTCAGTTGAGCTATTATTATTATAGCAATTACAAAATAAATAACTCACTAATTTATACTTACATTGAAATCATTCTCATCAATATCCGAAATGTTAGATCGCGAGCTACGAGGAACATCTTGATCTCCAATAAAATCGAATAATTCAAAGTACCACAGTATTGGTTTATAAATGTCTTCAGATGATGCTCCAGACTTCACAGATTCATCGTATTTTTTTTTCTCTCGTCTTACGTTACTGCGTAACGTATTAATTTTTTTAATCACATCTTCTTTTGTAGCATCAGGCTCCAATTGCTTGAGCTTAGCTATCAATTTCCCGTACGCTGCCGACCGTTTGTCTCTGTCGTGATACTCTTTGCACTTTACGCGCCAAAGACATGGTTCCGATTTATAAATTTCTATGAATTCTTCTAATTTGGCATTGCGCTTGCGACTCGCCATTTCCGAAGCGACGCGATCAAATTAGTGCGCGCGCGACTTTCCGCCGTCACAGTCAATTTAATACTGAGAACTGTGGCAGGCATGCTCGCCGGACGCCACACACGCTCGGTTATGCTCGCGCGCAAACATAACCGAGCGGCATAAAATATCAATTTTGATATTTGCTCGGTTGCATGTACATGCACCGATAACTGTACAGTTTTATCACATACACGCTAGGGTTTACCTGTTGGTTATGCATGCAAGGCTTAAACCAGCATGCAAACCCTAACGTGTATGGCCTCCATTAGAGGGAATCGAGAGCAAAGTTATACCTCTCCAGTTATCGCACTGGCTAAGATCACCTTTCTTAGGAACAGTTATAAGGAGACCTTTGTTCCATTCGTCTGGTAGTTCTTCGGCGATCCAGATCTTTTCAATGAGCGGCGTCAGGACGTCGACTGCGGTGGGTAAGTCGGCTTGAAGCATTTCCGCAGTTATCAGGTCGAGTACTGGTGCTTTGCCTGTCTTCAAAGAGCGGATTGCCTCCGCAACTTCAGAGGCTGACGGTGGTTCCGTGTTAATGTTGAGAAGCTGGGTGGGTGGAGTACTGACTTGCAGCGCGTCAGGTGCCGATGTAGCTGACAGACGGAAGACCTCTTCAAAGTGTTCACGCCAGCGAAGTAGCTGCCCTTCTGACGTCACAATGAGCTGACCATCTTTGGACTTCAGCGGCTTCTTCCTCGACTTGCTGTTACCTGCCAAGGTTTTGGTAGCATTGTACAACTCTTTCAAGTTGCCGGAGTTTGCAGCTTGTTGAGCACGATCAGCAATACCATCAGCCCACCGTCTCCTATCTTTGCGGGTACTGCGATAGATTTCCTTGCGTTTCTGACGGTATTGCGTGTTAAGGTCTGCTCGCATGGCGTCGTTATGGGTCTCAAGCAGTCTCAGATGAAGATTCCTTCTATCTTCGATCAGGTTCCACGTGCGTTGTGACATCCAGTCCTCCCGAGAATGAGTCGATTTGTGCCCTAGAACGACGGAGCTGGTCTCTGTATAGGCCACTTTGATGCGGTTCCACTCCTCGTCTAATGAGTCCGTAGCAGCATCGAGTATAGAAAAGCGATTGCGCAATTCCATCTGAAAACATTTACGCGTGTCTGAGTCATGCAGTTTGCTCACCTCGAACCTTCTTCCAATCTTGCCAGGTCCTCCAGCCGCACGGGCAACTGCAACCTTGAGCCGGACTTCAGCAACTACCAGATGGTGGTCGCTATCAATATCGGCGCCCCTGCGGTTGCGGACATCGAGCAGTGAAGACCGCCATTTGGAACTAATGGCGAGGTGGTCAATTTGGTTCTTGGTGACCCCATCGGGGGAGTTCCACGTGTACTTATGATGGTTGCCATGAATGAATAATGTTCCTTTTTAATTTTACCATATTAAAATTAACTGGATTTATTTTATATTAGTCCAGTATAATGTAAGATCGATCATTTCCCAAAATGTCATCTGCCTATTGAATGGTGTTAAAAAAGGTTGAAATACCTAATACTTTAACGGGTCGTTGTACTCTTCAACACGAGCTAATTTTACTATGGGGACACATATACCTTACATGACCTAAATGTATGAAACAGCTGTTTTTTTACGATTTCGTATGTGTCCCCATTGTGAAAGTTGTTCATATTCATGAGTACAGTACAATGACCCCAGTGTTATTTATTTCAACCTTTTGTAACACCCTGTATAATTCCATTTCATTATTATTTGTTTTTAATATAATTTTTTTGTTATAGATATTTGGCAACGGGGTGTTCGTTTGAAGATCTCGCCGATTTTTTTAAATGTGGTACTTCAACTGCTAGCAAAATTGTCCACGACGTGTGCCGACTAATTTGGGATAAATTACAGCCTATTCATTTACCATCATGTAATATAACAATGTGGATTGATATTGCGAACAAATTTAAAAGGAAGCAAATTTTCCAAACTGCTTAGGGGCTGTAGATGGGAAACATATTAGGATTATTCATCCACCACGTAGTGGTTCATTATTCTTTAATTATAAACATTTATTTTCTACTGTTTTAATGGCCGTATGTGACGCCGATTATTTATTCGTGTGTGTTGATGTAGGAGCCTACGGTTAAACTTCCGATTCAACTATTTGGAGGGACTGCAGTTTATATGATGCAATGGAAATAAATTATTTAGATCTACCTGGACCGCAAGCACCCCTGTAGGTAGGCCCTTGCCTATGGTATTCATTGGCGATGAAGCCTTTGGATTACACAAACATTTGCTGCGACCATACAGCGGCAAGCAATTAACAATGAAAAAACGTGATTTTAACTATAGATATAGAGAGACGAGCACGAAGATATGTGGAATGTTCCTTTGGAATTTTGACTAACAAATGGCGAATATTGCATAGGCCAATTAACGTGTCAGTTGAATTTGCAACAGACATAGTGAAAGCATGTGTCGTATTACATAATATAGTACGCAAGCGAGATGGCTATAAATTCGATGACACTTTATCGATAACTTCAAATTTGTTACGAATGCATTCCTTTGATCAAAGTCATGACGGGATTCGAGCAGATTCTGTTAGAAATGAATTTGCCGACTATTTTGTGAGCCCTGAAGGTGAATTATCGTGGCAGTACAATAAAGCGTGAATGGTGTTGTTAGGTATACTCGGTTTAATAAATAGTAATTAATAAACTTACCACATTGGTTTTTTTCTTTTGTTTCCTTATTATCAAAATCGTCATAAAACTTCATGCAAAGGTTTTCCCATGCTTTGTTTTTTAATATGCGATTGGAATACTCCTCTGTCCTTTGATCCCAAATGCATGGCAAATTGCGAATCTCCTCAATAAACATATCCGTGTCAAAAGTCTCAGAGTCAGACATTTTAATTTTTCGCACAACCACGCGGCAACTCAGTACAACGCAGAATGAAAGGGCGCAGGCGCCAGCTAGGCGCGCGCTGTTGATGTCGTTATGTCGTGGCGATGTAGCAGCGGTGCCGACGCCGGTGGTGGCGTTGCCGTCGCGATGTGGTCGTTTTACACAGGTGGTCGATTAACAACGGCAAAATGTGGTAATTGTAATATTCATTTTCAATACAAAATATACGCCTGACCACATGGCGTCGTTGTGGTGTGGTTGTGGTACGTGTGAATTGACCCTAACGCCTCGGGTACTTGACTCAGCCGCCGACAAAAAAATGGGTATGTTTACAATTCGGATACGAGAATTCTGTGAGCCAGATGGCTTGGAATAGCATCCTATTATATATGTCACGTCGAAGTACCTATGAATCGTAGAATCGCCATCTTTAACCCCAATGTCTAGAGGCAATTCCTTTATTCTTGACTGGAGCGGGTTACTTCAATAACACACAACACTGGATTGAAACTCAAGAGTGTTTATTTGATTTAGTTACAGGCACTTTGAGTTTTCAAATGAACTTGAAGCTAAAACCACATCGTGTGGCTTGCTAGATCGCAAAGCCCTTGTCGATCGCTGGAGGAGATCTAGCAAGAAACTCCAGGACACTCTTTTTAAATGTTTTTATAGATTACACAATCACTTTATGACAATTAATTAGGTTTTCAAACATCTATTCGATTACATTTATTAATCAGTTCTTATTTTTCACACATAGTCCGCGCGATGCGCGTTCTAAGTGGGCGGAACTTCCATATTGTTTTTGTTTAGACACTAATTACTTGGATAGTTGAGTAAAGTTAGCAAACAATACTAAAATGCTGATCAGTTAATTATTTTAACATTAAACAACCTCAATACTCACAAATACAAAGTGGTTTGTAGTTTATTATTGAAATAGTCATCTAATAACAAAACTATTCAAGTTTCCGGTGATCTAACAATCTTACTAATTAGAAAGTTTCTCATTATTACATAGCTGTGTAAAATAGTCTTATGACTTCTTAGTATTTAATCATTTACTCAAATTTGTTTAGTTCTCGTATTAAATTATTAAATCTGGTTATTGGTCATAGAAATTATAACATCCGCCATTGTTTGACAACTTAATAAGAATAACATAATGAAACACATTTACTTCGTCAAATGTGCAATAGTTAAAATGAGAACAAATCCAAAAGTCCTACAATAAGTGTTCCTGTTTAATTTAAACATCTCGTATTAATTAAACATTGAAATTAGCATATGAATTATGAATCAATACTGATTCCACAGTGAGCCAATAGATGGCGCTGAACTCAAAACCCAACTTAAATAGACATAGACACTTAAAACGATTAGTTAGGATAATAAATTAGCAAATTCACGCCTACGCGGCGACATATATATATAGTTTGGTACATAGTCTTATCGCAGACAAAGGTTTAGGTGTTAGAATTGTATAGTTTACGAACAATGAATCACAATGCAAAAATTTGAAAAACCGATAAAAAAGCCCTTTCGTAATTTGGACACAGAGCAACTACAATTTTAAACTAAGTACCTGAAGGCAGGTTTTGAGGAATAGGTCGATTAGAAGTAGTTAGGCCTCCCACAATGAACAGTCGACGCGCACAGCTCGTGTGAGTCCTTTTATAATCCTGTGTCGGACGGGAAGGGTTAGGAATTCCAGTATGCTGCCACTCTCTTGCGGTAGGGGCGCTGCATAGCTGCTGCCGGTCGTAGTGTTGCCTACACGGCCATGCTGCATCGTGCCTGCCCCAGGCACGCACGCTCAAGCCTGGGAAGCCAGCTCCGTAGAACTCGGACATACGTGATATTACACTGGAAACATAAACAAACCTGTTATGTATTACAATAAAAGAATATTCATTATTAAAAGCACTTGTATTTTAGGTTATTCCACACGTACATGTTACCATAGAGTAATCTCCATTTTCCTATCACAGACTTAACATATTAACATCAACCATAGATTATAATAGTTCTACACACAACATCTCCCTTGTTTTGTAAACTTTAATGAAATATAATTATTTAAATAACTAGGCATGTGCACAATTCTTCCACTTCTTGTTCTATAATTTGAATCTGTATTTTCGTTACAAATATTGTCTCTATTATTTTCAATTATAATATTATTATCATTTGTTTCATTACTATTTAACTCAACTCTATTCTCTTCATCCCAATTATCTGTAATATCTAGATCTATAGTTTTGCCATAATATTTTCCATTACTAATTAAATCTTTTCTGTTTCTTTGTATTACATTACCTTCTTCTGTCTTAACTTAATATGACCTAGGAATTTTTCCATAACCTAAGACTACTCCACTTTTATGTGGTCCTGACCTGCCTTCCTCTTTGATCTTTACAATTTTTCCTTCCTCTATCTTAGGCAATGGTCTTACATGTTTATTATAATCATATTCTTGTTTACACTGTTTCATATACAATTCTTTCTTATAATTATTAGCTTTGAATTTACTTAAACTAGGTATCATGTGATTTACCTTTCTGTTGTACAACAGTTCAGCTGGTGATTTGCCACTGTCAGACACTGGTGTATTTCTATATGCCAATAGTCCCATATAAATGTCCTTATTTTCTTCTATTAACTTTTTCAACATTCGTTTAACTGTTTGAATGTGCCTTTCAGCTAAACCATTACTTTGATGATGTTTTGGACTTGTTGTAATGTGAGAAAAACACCAATGATTTGCAAATTTTGCAAAATCAAATCTGGTAAACTGAGTTCTTGAATCTGTATACAATGTTTCTGGCACTCCATGCCGTGCAAATATTTCTTTTAAACATTTAATAGTAACATTAGCAGATAAATCTATTATTTTTTTAATTTCTATGAACTTACTGTAAGCATCTACAACTAAAATATATGGAATTCCTTTCAAAAAGAAAATGTCTGCAGATATTTGCCATGCCTTAACTGGTATATCTTTACAAATCATTGGTTCTTTGTAGTTAGAATTTTGATATTTCTTACAAGTATCACAATTTGTTATTAAATCCTCAATTTCTTTGTTCATTGTTGGCCAGTACACAGTTTCTCTGGCTAATGACTTACATTTTACAATACCTAAATGAGCATAATGTATTCTAGACAATGTGACTGTTCCTAAACGAGGCTGATAAAAATTTCGTTTTTCCTAAAATGTTCTAGATTTAGTATTAATGTCGGCCCTTTTATAAAAGGGGAGCAGCGCTCCGCCATTCCGCGCTGAACAATGAATTTCGTCACCTGGCTTGGTCAATTCTCTTCCGACAAGTGAATTCCCAATTATGTTTTTGTTTTGTTTTGGAATTCACAGTTATAAAGTTATAACTTGGAAGTGGTTTAGAAGGATAAAATATAACTAAGGGGATATAAACTAAATTGTTACAATTAACTAAAGCTTGTGTGAGAAACTCTTTACACAAATGTATAGAGTATTTAAATCATAGACCGAATAATGGTCGCGGATAGTGAATATACATTCAAGGATTAATACAAATACAAATTGCATAATAATGATCTCGGTTTGCATCTTGACTCGACACTTGGCTGGCATAGTCATGTTGCTAGTGTCAGTCAAAGAGTCAACGGCACTTTGCGATACCTGTATCGTCTGAGGAAATTTTTGCCCGCAAAGACAAAGACTATGCTTGTGCAGACTTTAATTTTCCCTATAATCGACTATGGTGACGTGTGCTATTTTGACTTGAGTGCGGTTCTGTTGGATAAGCTTGATAGGCTCCTCAACTACTGTATTCGTTTCATATTTAACTTGAGAAAGTATGACCATGTGTCGAGTTACAGGTCTGAGCTCAAATGGATGCCCATTCGCCAGAGAAGAAGTTTTCGCGCTCTAACTACGCTTTTCTCCCTACTCAACTCTCCCACCCCACCTTCTTACCTTATGTCTCACTTTCAATATTTAAGTTCTTCACACGCTAGAAATCTGCGTTCCTCCAATAATCTTCTCTTACTCTGTCCTTCTCATACTACTGATTTTGTTCATTCTTCCTTTCATATTCAGTCTATTCTTCTCTGGAACGCGCTTCCTCTCGAAATCAGGACGGCCACCAGTCGGTATGCTTTCAAGCGGGTACTGCGGTTTTACTTTCAGCGGGGAGATGGGTCATCTCTATAACTTCTTTTCGTTACTTTATCAATATATATATATATATTTATATAGGTATGTATTATAATGTGTATAAGATATAAATGTAAAATATATATTTAAGCGGTATATTATTGTTATTTTTTGTTTTGTTGTTGGTATTTCACGGTTTAAACAATGCACCTGCCATGTTATGTCTTCACCACCCATGGTTGACTGGTAGAGAATTCCTAAGGCATTAAGTCCGCCATTGTACCTTTGTGCATGAAGTTTAAATAAATAAATAAATTAGCAGAGAGTTTAACTTAGGAAGTAACTGGAGTTGATAATATCAACTCGCCTACAGACAGCCCCAAAAGCGCCCATCCCGCCATCATTTCGTAGTGTAATAGCTGGTAAGAAGAAATGATGAAAACTAACTTTCAGCACACATTTCTGTCTGATAGCCTTAAGGGCTATATAATTACAACAATAGTGAAGTATGAAATTAATTAGACGAAGGGATTGCAAAGTGCATTATTGACCTAACGAAAGGGAGTTGGTAGGATCGCTACGCTTGCATTGATAAAACGTTTATTTGAATTACGTTAATGAGTTAATTGGCAATAGTCTAGATTCCCACCCAAGTGACGTGAGACCGCTTTTCAGCAGCAGACTGCATTTTCTAGTGAGAATCTGCTGCGGCTCCAAGAGTACAGGCTCCCTAAGCTCTAGCATGCCTTGCCCAGTCCTAAGACAGTGGTCAGTTTTGTGCCTATTTGCCTCTGCCATTTGAGCGAGACATGCTACCAGTTACACTGGACGCGGGCTATAATAAGTAGCACTCTCTCGGCCTATTCACCCTTTACTAAGACAATACAAAAGTAACGCAAGCGTACCGTAGACTCAGTCTATAGCAGAATTCAATGCGAAAGATACTTGCCGTACGTTAAAGCGGATTTATTCGTCGCTTCTCATCTCCTTAAACTGCTCATTGCGTGGATTTTGGGGCCGTCAGGGACGGCAGCCATCCAATATCGTGTCTCGCTAAATAGTGAACACACACACACAAGACACTTTCCCTAAGCGTCATTAGACGATGTAATTTGGGGTTCTTTGTGGAGCCTACCGGTTGAAACCTACCCCCCTCCCTGGAATATGAGCGACAGCAAGTATTTCGCGAAGTGTTCTGAGCTAGACCTTCTTAGGAAACAGTATATTTTAACAACTAACATTTGGTTCTCCTACGTGCTCAATGAAGAGCAGCCATATTTAGCCTATTTTATACAGAATTGAGTATTAGCGGTTCCCTTTCATGTATGTAATGTCAGTTAACTCTCAATAAAGGTCCTTAATCAAATGTGTAATTGTTTAGTGTATAAATGGTGAATTAGGGTATGAAAGTGTGAAAGAAGAAGACTTCACCGCGATCCTAACCCAAATATTAGCCACAAGTATCTGCCAAAGGGTGGAATTAGGAAGTAAATACAAGGGTTCGCCACGCTAGAATAAATAGTAAATTAGTCAATTATCCCTACCTATGTAATACAAAGATTAAAACTTACCCCATTCCTACTGGCAATCACTCACACCATATTAACGCGAATAGACTAAATTATAATTAACTTAATAATTAAACTCGTTAACACGATACGTTACAACGACGCGACCTTTCCTATTCGTTCCAAGCCTAGTATTCCCCCAGTACGGACTTCTTTCGATCTCTCAAAACCAGTCCGTCCTCTCTGCCCGCCTAAAGTCAAGTGTCTCTACCTCTCGCCTCTACAAGCCCGTCCCCCATCTACCAATCTGCTTTTCAGTTCAGTTTTTTGTGCATCGCTTAATTGTTTTGGGTCTGGTTCGTGTTAGAAATCAGATATTCCAAGACTCTTTAGAATATTACTTTTGTCTTGACAGCTTTTACTTTGAAAGGCAATTTATGAGCATCTTGAAAAGGTTGGGTTCGTGTTCCATAGTTTATGACATAGCCTGTCAAACTCAATGTGTTCAACACATCTGGCCGGCCATGCGTAGTTTTTAAATATTAAAATATAGAGATATGTGACGTGTAGTCACAACAACATATCTTTTCTTAAATTTTGTGGTATTACAATTTGACAACCTTTCATCACTAAATCCTTATATTCTCTTAACTCATCTCTAAAAGAAAAATATATTTTTGCATCAGACTCCACCTCACATTTATTACTTGGCCATCCATTTCGTATATATTTTAATACAGACTGTAATTCTTTATCTTTGAAAGTTTCTCTAATAATTTACTTTAATTTCTGATTATGTACGGGACGGACGTGATCGTCCAAGACCGACAGGCAATCAGGAGGTTGTAAGGCTCCTGCTTGAACGCGTTGACGCCCCTTGCACCTATTGTTCAGTTGTCATCTGGTAACTATGGACCTTGGAGACACTTGAAGGCTGCCAAGTAGGTTGAGGTGAAAAACGTGATGTCCAGGTTAAATAAAACTATTTGTTCATGGCCAGAAGCGATGTTCCTTCATGGTCCTCGATGCGCAATGATGCGTGGAAATACTTTAAGTGAAATAATGGCTACGAAATGTTCACGCGCCTGCGCACTATTAAAGAAGCGAACTCGACTGCGACGAGGACCACAACATTCCGACCGCAAAAACTTTTATTTTCAAAATAATATACGCTAAGACTCGTAGCTTGAAACTGACAGGAACTACCCTTCCACTGGACCGATTCTGGTGAGACTTGTACTTTTGGATAGGTCTCGAGGAGACCTTCCCTCCGGTCTTTGATCCAGGTCCCTAGCCCCTACCATCAGGGAGTTCTCGTAAGGAGAACGTCGAAGAAAGGGAATTCCCGCCAGTTTGAAGCTTTACAATCGAGTTTCTCCTAAAACTAGACATGTTAGCTCTAGGGTACCAGCGAGGGACTTGGAGCCCTCCCACTGGGCCGTTGACACACATAAGTGTTACAGTTATATTCAAAACATTCAGGCGTACAGCCGCGAAATGGTGCGAGAAGTTAGCTTATGCCCCTGATCTTGGCACATAAACTCGATTCCTACTCAGACCGCTGGGTGGATTTTCAAGTTACATTCACACCCGGGTAGCCCTCGTGATGGGCTATCCCAAGGTAGAAGTCCGGTAGCCACATGTCCAACCCCCGATGAGTTATCGTTTGTTACAAGTTTGTTTACATAGCAAATCCATGTAACCTCGCACCATATCAGGTCGCTTAACTGCTCAACCACCAGAGCTAAGCTCCTTCCGGAAGTGTGGTTGGGTAGCTGGAAAACTAGGCTGTCTGACGGCGGAACCCTGATGGGTGTACCACCAGCCTTTCCGCAGCTTAAGGTGCCGGGAAGCGGCCGAATACTAAATTTTACGTCGTCTCACATCTTTAATGTGTCTGTGTGCGTTACATACCCCTATATACTAGCTCTGTGTCATGACTGAGTGTAGGCGCCTGCCTGAGGGTCCACGAAGGTAATGCTTCAGACAGCATATCTATAACTGACCAGGCACCAAATGTCCCTGGACGCAGTGACACATCGGCAGCCGCATAGAAACGTCCATGCCGGCATACACAGACACATCCTCTCAAGTAAGTGACGCCTATGTACTAGAATTACATAGGTGCTGTCTATTTATAGGGCCTAGACAAAATTCTAGGTCACCTAGAAGCGCTAAAATGGCTTGTATCGAATTTTCCAAACACTTACTTGAGTAAAATGTATGTATATTTCCCTTTTTAGAGTAAAAATGCATTAAGACTGGCCATGTACTGCTATTATGTATAATTTCTCAGTCATGGCATCCAGCCATCCTATCTAGAACACCTAGATGGTGTTTCCTAACAAAACAATTATGTGTAAGGAAGCAATCTGATTGGTTGGTGAATAGAATACCTATAGCACCACCTGATACCCTGCTCAAAACGGGGGGTCTAAAATAAGTAAACAAAATATTTTTATTTCCTTAAACCTATACATTTATCATATAACTAAGGTACCTTATGTATAATTCTAACACATAAGCGCTATATTCACACTATAAACTATGTAAAAGCCCCCAAAACATGAGTTTAAAGTTATCAAAATTCTACAAAAACTGGTTTTAGTATAAATATAAGGTGCCGCCCTCTTACAGGTCATTGTGAACTAAACGCTCGTTGATGATGGTTGTGTTTTACGGAGTTAAATACTTGTTTCTTTCCGTAATAACACAATCAGTATGCATATTAAAGCTTCTAATTTATTGTTATTAGACTATATAATTCTATTACCTACTGATAGACACATAAAATATAATTTTAGTGTCTCAAAAACATGAGCAAAAATTAGTTACGAGCTTTACTATAAAAGGTTTTTTCACCTACCGACATCGCTTAGTATGCGATGGCGCTCTGGGGTGAGCAGACGTGTGTCTGTCAATACTATTTATTTTTTACATATGACTACCTATGTAAATGGTGACGTATCGTCGCGAACAGATTAGATACATCAAACTTTTTAAATACCATAGCTACATAAGCTTTTAATTCTTCTCCGTGAGTTTTACAATTATCTTTCAAATAACTTCTACTTAAATGACCTGCAACAACCAACTCTTTCCCTTGTTTATACCTCACTGTGAAATTATATTCATTTAAAGCCATTTCCATTATTTGTAGTCTGGGAGGGCATTTATTCATTGGCTTTGAAAATATTGAAACAAATGGTTTATGATCAGATTCAACAACAAATTCTTGACCAAATAAATATTGATAAAACTTAC
Source organism: Orthosia gothica (assembly GCA_949775005.1). NCBI lineage: Eukaryota > Metazoa > Arthropoda > Insecta > Lepidoptera > Noctuidae > Orthosia > Orthosia gothica. Next base: position 14,777,173 of record OX459040.1, read on the forward strand.
TACAGCCAAACACAATTGCAAGGCTTTCTTTTCCAATTTGACTGTAACATTTTTCTGTGTTACTTAATGATCTAGAACCATATGCAATAGGCCTATTATCTTGTAACAACACAGCACTTAGGCCATCCTTTGATGCATCTACACTTAGTACAATTGGTTTGTTTATATCAAAATAAGCTAAAACTGGTGGTTCACACAACATTTTTTTAAGTTTTTCATATGCTTCCTGTTGCTCAGTACTCCAAATAAATAAGACCCTTTTTTTATTAGCTCCCTAAGAGTCGATGTTAAATCAGAATAATTCTGTATAAATCTGGAAACATAACTAGTCATTCCTAAAAATCTTAATAATTAAGTTTTTGAGGTAGGTGTTGCCATATTTGTGATGCTTTTAACCCTGTCTTTATCTAATGTTATTCCTTCACTTGATAAAATATGTCCTAAGTATCTTACCTCTTTCACTTTTATTTTACATTTATCTTTATTTAACTTAATGTTATATTCTCGTGCTCTGTCTAACACTCTTTTTAATATACTATCATGTCTTTCCACAGAATCCGCATAGATCAAAATATCATCCACAAATATTTCTACTCTTTCTATGTCCTCAAAGATTTTACTGAACAATTTATGAAATACTTCCGGACTAGAATTTAAACCATAAGGTAATCTGCTAAACATGAATCTACCAAAGGGTGTATTAAACGTTGTAAGTTCCCTACTAGCCTTAGTTAACTTGCCAAAATCCACATGAAGCGTCTAATGTACTATAATATTCAGAACCTTTAAGTTTTGAGGTTATCTCCTCTAATGTTGGTAACATATATTGTTCTCTTAAAATTTGATCATTCAAATGTTGAGGATCTAGACACACTCTAATGGACCCATTTGGTTTTACTGCTATTACTAATGAATTGACATATTCGGTAGCTTTATCAACTTTTGATATAATACCCTGTTTTCCATAGTTTGCAATTCTTCTTTAAGTTTAGGTAAAAGTTTAAAAGGTACATGTCTACATGGTTCGACTTTTCCAACAGCACTTTGTTTTAATTTAATCTTATACTCATAATTTTTTATCCTACCTATACCACTGAACAACTCAGGATAATCTGAAATAAAATCATTTTTTAAGTTTAAATTTTGTACTCTACTTAGTAAATTAAATTTTACAATAGTTGGTAATCCTAGTAACGGTTCAAAATTTCCTTTACATACTTGAAATTCAACTATATTACTATGCCCACCAATATCACACTTTGCTTGAATTTTTCCAACCGTTTCAATGCGAGCCCCATCATAATTACTTATTTTTAAATTTGAAGGAATTATTTCATAAATCTTAAGCAATTTACATTGATTTTTTGATATGACATTACACTGAGCACCTGTATCTAATCGTAACAAGACCTTACTATTACTTTTGTAATAGTTGACCTCTTCTTGCCATAATTGATTATTATTTTTAACAAAGATAATCTTAATTAATCCTAACCCCATAGTGTTTAGTTCCTCCACTTCTTCCTCACTGTTATTTTGTTGACCTCTTCTTGCCATAATTAATTATTATTTTTAACAAAGTTAATCTTAATTAATCCGAACCTCATAGTGTTTAGTTCCTCCTCTTCTTCCTCACTGTTATTTTCCATTTCTACTCTTCTTACATATTTCTTATTATTTGTCAGACATTTGTTACTAAAAACACTTTTTATTATATGCTGGACACTTTTCTCGGGCATGCTTGTATCCACATCTTGAGCACTCATTAATGGTTCTTGTAACTGGTTGTTTAAACTTTGTACTGCTTGTGGCATATTTTTTTTCATTTTGTGTATTTTCTCTATTTATTTTATATATCTCTTTATCATCTTTATGCTCAAATTTTTTCACCTGTTCTGATGCCAACTCGGCTGTTTTACATATGTTTATGCACTTATGTAAAGTTAAGTCACCTTCTCTTAGTAACCTGTCTCGGAGTCTATTGTCTTTTATTCCTGCAACAATTCTGTCTCTGATCAACCTGTCTTTTAATTCATCAAAGTTACACTCTGCTGCTAATTTCTTTAAGTCAGTCACATATTGGTCAAAGGATTCTTCTTTTTGACTTCTTGTGAAGAATACATGTAAATTTACACACTCATTCTTTATTGGTTCAAAGTGTTGGTTGAACGCCTTTTTCACTTCTTCATATGTACTTTGTTCGTTTACTTGTAGAGTATTAAAAATGTCTACACACGCCTCTCCCATACAATGCAGGAGCACTGCAACTTGGACATCTTGGTCTTTTTTAGTGACGCCGGTTGCTTTTCTGTAGATTTCAAATACCTGAATCTACGTAGTAAACCCTTCAGCAGATAAATTTACCAAAGGCTGTGGGGTTTTTAAGCCCACAACTCCTTCACCATCTCGTTCAGGTTCCAATCCGATATTTTGCTTTTGCAGCGCCATGTTATGTATTACAATAAAAGAATATTCATTATTAAAAGCACTTGCACGTACATGTTACCATAGAGTAATCTCCATTTTCCTATCACAGACTCTATTAACATCAACCATAGATTATAATAGTTCTACACACAACAAACCTCACATTAGAATTGTATTTAATTCCTTTATCAACCGTATCGGCCATCATGATGTTAAACACTTATTCAATTATTCAGCCTATCCTCAATGTGAAAACCATCCTTTAGTTTTAGGTCGATTGACTCATTAAGGTCTAGTAGACTCACACATCTCCTTGATCCTCGGTGTCCAGACGTTCCTTTAGGCTTAGGATCCGTCCATCTATCTTTATAGCATGCTCCTTTGGTCCTAGGATGCACCTTATATAGTTTTTCACTGACCCGAGAATCAAGTGATGAGAGATACCCAAATATACACATATCCCCTTGATCCTCGGTGTCCAGACGTTCCTTTAGGCTTAGGATCCGTCCATCTAACTTTATAGCATGCTCCTTTGGTCCTAGAATGCACCTTAGATAGTTTTTCACTAACCCGAGAATCAAGTGATAAGAGATACCCAAAGATACTGAATTTAACTTGATAAGATTTGCAAAAACATCAGGGTTGACAGAAATACTATAATTATGTGTAACTGTACACAATTATATACTCAATTAGTCATTTTAAGAGAACCATTTTTTTGTGTCCTCTTTTTTATAACCACTTCTTTTTAAATAATGAAGTGCCTTGCCAACACTGCCCAGCTGCATTCGGGCGATCAACGTCGCAACAAAACAAAAACTAAATTTATGACTTCCTCATTAGGCGTACTTCAGATGTTTTGACTCTGTTATTATATACTCGCTTTTTATTTCGTTTTTTTTTTCTGGAATGTGTGGCAGTGGGTCAACAACTGGAAGGATTTTTTTTTGCTCTGCCAATATGTTTTTTGGTTAGAATTTTAACCAGAACCAAATCTCCCTCATGGTGACTTAATGTCCTTTAACCCCTAGATGGGGCAGAGGGCGTCCATAGATGTCCTCCATCGCGATCGGTCTTGAGCTTCACGCTTCACCTCGCTCCTTGTCATACCGATGCTCCCTCATGGTACTGTTTAGCTTTTGTACCACTGCTATCGAACCTTTTAAACTTTTGAAATGATGAAACTGTGGTCTTTCTTCTCGTCTTCAGTTGTTTTTCGACTATAATAATATACTGGTTTTTCCCTTCTATGGTATCCACTTGTAATCAAAATATCATCTAAATACAGTATTTCTCTGCCAAAGCGAAGGTTTCCGATAATCCTATTCATTTTTTTATTTTTTTTGAAAACAGTCTGGCGCATTAACGGGTTAGTTAATGCGCCAGACTGTTTTAAAAAAAAATTAAAAAAAAATGAATAGGTATGAATGAATGGATATTCATCCATTCCTATATGAATACGGTCTTTTGAATAGATTCTTTATTTATTTTTATTTGATTTGACGCATTTTAGGTCCAAATTTGTAAAATATCTACACCCTTGAAGCCTGTCTATAAGATCTTCGATGCTTGGCATCGGGTATTTATCTTTAATTGTTATTTTGTTAAGAGCTCTGTAATCTATACACAGTCTCTTTTTACCATTTTTTTATTGACCAGAAGGGCGGGGCTAGAATAGGGCGAATTACTTTCGCGAATAATCCCATTTACTACCATCTCCCTTATAATTTTTCTATCGTTCGGTGAAGCTCTATACGGACGAGACTGAATCGGTTTAGAATCGCTGAGAGAGATTTTCATTTCGTGACAGTTAACTTGGCCTAAATCCTGCACAGTAGATGCAAAACAACCACGATATTTTCTGAATATAGTCATTAACTCACTGTGATTTGAATCCGAATCGAATCCAAAGCCATTTACATTAAACATCTTGAAAAAAGTAATAACAAAACCGCAGCATATTAAGCAAACTTTAAATGATTACCCACTCGCAAATATATGATTACGAATGTAACCAACTTTTGTTTCTATCGGCGATCTAATTAAATTTAAAGAATAATGTAGCTTTCTACATGTGAAAGAATTTTTAAAATCGGTCAAGTAGTTTCGGAGCCTATTCAGTACAAAACAAACAAAAAATCTTTTCTCTTTAAAATATTGGTATAGATTTATTACATATTCGTTTCGTTCTGTTATATTTCTGCCTATCAATATGTCACAACCGGACAACTCGTTCAAAAAATAGAACTCAATATTCTCTAGACTAATCAAATCTACTTAAATATTCACTTGAACTTTTGCATTAACAGTATTCATGCTGTCGTTAGAAAATCCATGCAAGGTCACTGGGGTTGTTGGAGTTACTATCCGTATTGAGAATTCTCTATTTATGTTTACGGTAATAATAGAACACCCGTATCAATAAATGCGCTATGTACTAACCCATTAAGGTGGATATTTTTGCAGAATGTATCTCTATAGTCGGGCACAGAGACAAATATTGTTTCTTGTTTATCTGTTTTCTCGGCAATAGAAGTATTCCTTTTGTGATAAAAAGTAGTTTCGGAATGTCCCCGTTTCCCACAAAACTCACACTTGACATTACAATTTATTCGTTTGTGATTTCTGCCACAATTAATACATTCAATGGGTCTACAATTTTGAGAAGTGGCTCGAACTTGTTGTTTATTATAAGCCATGGGCATTTGACTGATTGAAGTATTTGAAGTGTTGGGTGCATGTGAGTTCGAAGCATGATTTTGTGTGGATGAATGTGTTCTAGTGTTATCGCGACCTAAATTCAAATGTATAACTTGTGTCGTTCCGGATTTTGATTTGTAAACTCGCTTACACAAAAACCTTGCCAAACTTTCACAAGACTTATAATTGCTAGCTTTTACTGAGGCACTAATGTCACTGTCACCTATATTCCCTAAAATGGTCGACATAATATCATATTCTGAGAAATTCAGACAAGGGTTATCAATTTTCGAATTTTGTTCGAAATAGAACGCGTACTAGGACTGATTTCTGTTGGTTTACCGTCCATAATACCCCTAAGCAACTCAAACATATTACGTTTTACTTGGAACGTTGATCTCATTTTATCGCACTAATCCTTCCACCTCCACATAGTCCAAGAATGTTCATGGCGTAATAGTGAACCGTACCACGTTTTTGACGAGCCTGACAATTTATTGAACGCCCGATAACGGATCGTGCTATCGGCTCAAGATAATACTGCATCTTTTAACGGGTCAAATAAGGAATCATAATATGAAGAAAGAAGGTGCTTGTACTCACAGTCAGCTGATAACTTTTGCAAGATACCTTTCGTCCCTTCCTTCGTCTCTTAGTGGGCGATGGTGACGGAGTCCTCGCACTGCTGCTGATGCTGCTGCTGTTGCTGGAGCTTGAAGAAGGTGCGCGTTTCTTACACTTCTCTTTACCCATTTTAGGACGTGGATGCTCTCTATTGATTTAAACTAAGTACCTGAAGACAGGTTTTGAGGAATAGGTCGATTAGAAGTAAACTAGGCCTCCCACAATTAACAGTACTTTAATAAAAACACAAATTTACAAGTTGATGGTTATCAGACTAATTTCCAAATAATAATCGACGCGCGCAGCTCGTGTGCGTCCTTTGATAATCCTGTATCGGACGGGAAGGGTTAGGAATTCCAGTATGCTGCCACTCTCGTCCGGTAGGGGCGCTGCATAGCTGCTGCCGGTCGTAGTGTTGCCAACACAATTATATTTCTTTGAAATATTATTTCACAATGTACATGATGATGATATTTACTAATGAAAATACACAAAACAAAGGCATGTTGCCTAAGAAAAACATAACTAAAAACAATCAGCAAAATGATCAATTTTACGAAAAAACATATAAAGATCTACGGTAACATGGATGCGGCACGCAGTCCTGAGCGCACCTGAACTCAAACTGTGCGTACTTGCACTCATGACTCGAAATTACTCTAATTAAAACTGAACAATGAGACATCGGACTAGACGAGAATCCTTTGGTTTATATAAAAAAAAAATGAATTTTGAGAAAAAAACATAAAACAATGTCACGGTTGCGGTACATGGTACCTGTCACGGTACAACGTAAAAAAGTAATAAAATGTAAAATAAATAAATTTGGAAAAAAAATATAAAGCTGCAAACAAAGACAACACACCTAAGCAACCGAACCAGAAAATCAAATGGTAACGCTACACCGTACGCGCTGCGTACGCGAGAGGTATCTGGAGCACAAAACATAACAAAGTGGATGAACAACATCACAACGCAGCCCCATGAAACGTACAAAGTGTGGTACAAGAAATATATACAAATATATAGATAATACAAAGAAATATATACATAAAAATATACTTTACACATTTATTCTAGGTGTTGAATGATGGGTGAGGAAACAGGGGTCAATACATAAAGTTTCGTCACAACCCACACAGAACGACTGAACATTTTTCTTACACACCACGCATCTACGCCTAAGACGCTGCGTACTGGCGCCCTTGGCGAATATGGCTACGCGGTGTGTGACGTCCACGTTCCGTGGGTTTGGACGCGTTATAGGTTTGACATTGTTCTGTCGCGAAAGAAGAGATTTTCCTAGATTTATACGGAATCTACGATGACTAAGAGTAGAAGAGCGTGATGATGCAGCATTTGCGCGATGAATGACTAGTGAGTTTATATGGAGACGTTCAGCAGTCTCCGGAACAGCTTCTTGTACCATACATTGGTACGTTTCCGCTCGACCGGGTACATCTCCAGTATCTGGTCTTTTTTATCCACCCCACCCATCATGATGTTGTAGTTATGAATCGAGATGGGTTTGGTGGATCCTCGGATGGTTGCGACGCCGTCGCCATGATGTGTAGAGATGTAAATATCCAGGTTTCGATAACCGTTCTTTTGGGCACTTTTTAAGGTTTATTTGAGTCTTTTTGAGTATTGACGCCAAATCTTCTAGTACACTTTACGCTTGGTCTGCTTGAGTTGTCATTGTATTTTGTGTAACTCACAAGAATCTTGAAAAATATAGTCTATTTACTAAGTTATTATTATTGTTCAAATGATACACCGATACACTTTACACACACACTTATTGAAAACAATATAATTATCACGGGCAATTTAACGCGATGATTTCGATTGTTTGTTTACCTATTTCAATTCTAAGAAATCCGTGCAAAACAACACCAGGTGTTCCCTTATCGCTCAATGGAATGCGGTTCTTTTGTTCTCAAGTCGGCGCTCCGTCAAATCTGAATAGCCGGTTCCACAACGGACGATCCATAATTAATCGCCGATCCCGCGATCCGTGATCCAGACTCGTGGAGCGTAGATCATGGATCATACTAGGCCGATCCAGTTTTAAAAATTTGCTATTTCTACACCTACGATCCAAGCGATCTACGAGCAATCCGTGACATTCAGTTCAGTCGAACTCTTGCACGATGTGGAGGCACACGTACAACGGCGGCACCTTTATATTGCTTAAAATTAAATTACGCAAAAGATCTAAAAATCAAAAAAGGCGGTTTTGGATAAAAACTATGTACAAAAATCGCTCGGAATATGGAACTCAGCTTTACGCAGAGTTAGTTGCCGATAAAGTTGAAAACAATTTTGCAAGAATGAATGGTAATCAGTTTGATATATTATGTTCATTATTGGATAATAAGCTCAGAAAGAATGATACAAATTATCGAGAAGCCATTTCTGTGAAGGAAAGATTACGTTTTCTAGCAACTGGAGATTCGTACGTCAGTTTGCAGTATCTTTTCCGCATTTCCAAACAGAGTATATCAAAAATTATCCCCGAAGTTTGTGAAGCAATTATTTACGTGAAGGTAAGTAAAACCATACTTTATTTATTACGCAATCAAATTTAGTGAAATAAAGAATAATTTAAAAGAAATAACGTGTTTAAAATTATTTATCAACATTCTTTGAAAACAAAAGTTATTTAATTCGGTGCCAACAGTGGAAGTGAATAATCCTGAGGTGGTTGAAGCTGAGACTGCGATGAAGTGGAGGCTGGATGAGCAGATGACGGCTGAGGAGATGAAATTCGAAAATCCTGAGGTTCTTGAGGCTGAGCCTGTTCTGTGGTGAAGGTTAAATGAGCAGTTGATAGTAATTGTGGAGGTGGAAGTGAAAAATCCTGAGGATGAGATGATTGTGTAGGTGGAAGTGAAAAATCAATAGACTGAGTGTGTGAAGTAGTGGAGGCTGAAGGTGTTCTAGGATATGTATTAGTGTAATGTCCATAATTTCTATCCCAATATCCGTCCAGTGTCAGCTTCAAAAATAACTTGGCATATTGCATTTTTAACATAAGCTAATGTTACTGCATGATATTTCCGCAATTCAGTAGTTATATATATATGTACTGTCCGAAACTTGTGTAAGGATCTGTGTCTGGTTGTGGTGCCTGTGCACATTGTTCCTGAAGTCGGAAAGCATCCGAAAGAGTTTCATCTGATATGTCTTCTGCCCTATTAGAAATAGTTTTCTTTCTTTTTTTCGTTCTTTTGCCTGTTGTTTGGACATTTGATTGTACACTCTGATCGTTCGGGTCTACATTCTGATGGTTGGCTCTTTCAGATTGTATCTCATTACTAACAATGTTACTGTCCTCGTTCTCGCTCACTAAAGCATTTACATTCTCGCTCACTGTATCATTTGCATTATGTTCCATTTCACTAGTAATAGATTGTTCCTGTAATAAAATTATTATTATTACTACTACTTAATCATATTTACACTTTTATAATATTGTTAAGAATCTCACAACCTTTATTTTCAGATGCCAGCAACTGAAGAAGAGTGGCGTACAGTTTCACAGCAATTCAAAAATAAATGAATTTCCCACACGTGATAGGAGCGATGGATGGCAAACATGTCGTTTTACAATCCCCATTTAATAGTGGAAACGACTATGATAACTATAAATTATTTCCTAGCATTGTTCTTTTTGCATTAGTAGATGCAAATTATAAGTTCTTGTATGTAAATGTTGGGAGTAAGGGCAGAATATCAGATAGAGGAGTATTCAAAAACACAAAGCCATATGAAAAACTTAAAAGAAAAGAACTAAACATTCCACCTCCTGAAATATTGCAAGTACCGTATAAAATTGAGGTACCCTTTTTTATATTAGGTGATGAAGCTTTTCAGCTTAATGAGTATACAATGAGATCATACGAAGGAACTCGAGAAAGAGGTTCGAATGAAAGAATATTTAACTACAGATTGTCAAGAACACGAAGAGTAGTTGAAAACGCTTTTGGGGTACTTAGTTCGGTCTACAGAGTTCTGCGTAAACCTATGCTGTTAGAACCATAAACAGCGACTAAAATTGTGCTGACAACGGTTCATCTATATAACTACGAGGCCAGGCACTGAAAATTTCGGGAATCAAGGAAGTGACACAACATAACTATTTAAAAATGTATTTATTGCTTTTCGAAGTATTCTCCGCGAAATTTGACTCATTTTCGAACACCCAAAACTAAAGTGAACTCGTGATTGGTTTGTTGTTTCGGGTTCGTACGCGTATATCCAGGATTCGTCACCTAATACGATGTTGTATACAGCATTTGAGGATCTGCGTGGAATCTTTAGAGAGTTCTGACGCACCAAGTAACGCGAGCCGCTTTTTGCTCTTCACAGAGCGAAAACATTTTTTACACGTAATTGTTCATGCAAGATTATTTGTATTTGACCCATGCCAATGTCTAAAGTTGACTGAATTTCGCAGTATGTCACATGTCGATCTTCCTCAACCAGCTTACGCACAGCATCAACGTTTTCTTGGGTGACTGCAGGACGACCTTGACGGGAATCATCACTGAGCTTGACACTTCCACGTTGAAATTCAGCAAACTAGCGATAAATTGTGTTTTTGGATGGGGCTTCATCACTAAATGCAGAAATCATCCGGTCAACACACTGTTTTTGTGTTAAACCACTTCGAAAGTCATAATAAATCATCGCTCTTGAATTTTCTCGAGTCAATTCCATTTTCTCAACGACTAAAGTTTGACAAAACCTTGTGACAAGTCCGAGAATCTTTTTTTAAATAAATAAATGGTATTCGAGTTTTAAAACCAAGGAGTTTTCAATTAAAAAGATTTTAATATGACAGAAACAGTGGCAATATTCCATTTCCGATACTTTTAGTGCAGCCCTCGTACTTAGGCAGGAATTCTAACTTTGTATCGCCAGGAACGTTTGATACTGTACTGGAAAATGGAGATATAGTACCAGGAACCTGGCGAGATGAACCACCACCACAATCACTACAACCGATTGCCGTTATACCAAGAGCAGCAGAAAATACCAAAGACATACGTTGCCACCTAGCACGATACTTTGTTACAAATGATATCATATGTTGGCAAAATGATTGTCAGTAAACTCACGTGTTGGAATGTATCGCGAGTTGTTCTCGGGTCATTTTTATCCGCCATGAAGGCAAAGTCATCATATGCGAACCACTTTGATTTGTATGTATCCTAGACTGAAATAAAAAAGGAACTTATTAAGTAACTCCGTTTATTTATTTACTATTAGTTTACTAAACCTACATACTTATTTATTATAATTGTTACAAAATTTACTACATACCAATATAATTCTACAAAATGGAAACAAAGATAAAACATATAAATGTATTTAACACGTTAGCTGCCAGGAAAAAAAACGCGTCTTACCGTTCAAGCCACGTCGGTCAGTGCTGGTCAACGTCGGTCATAGATGACCGCGTTTTATGAGTGTTTTCAATCAACTCTTACGGGCCGTAGGGCAGTGCTATCAAACTAAATCCTATACTCATTGACCCGCGTGGCCCTCCAGTTAAACGAAATTAAGTTGGTTTTTGAAAAACTGAAAGGACTTAGAAAAAACAACAACAATTACCAAAGAGTAAAACTTTGCGTCGTCAAAAAAAATTTATTGGCTAAAAATTATACACAAACAAAAAAAAATGTGTTCAAAGTAATAACGATATTTTTTAACAATTTTAGAGAGTCTAAAAACAATCAACTTGAATACCTATCCAAAAATAAATCTTGATTAACAACATTATTTAAAAATCAAATTTTAATATGAACGTTGGCAAAACATTCAACACATAGAAAAGGTTTATCTTCGCAAGTGTCACAGAAAGTAGGCACTTTTTTCGTTTTGTTTCTAGCAAGTGCACGCCCAAAAGTGGTCAATTTATTTTTGTAACAAATTGTGCACATCCGACGTACCTTGAGAGATGACATGACATGTTTTTTCTCATATTCCGTCCATAATACTAAAGCATTCACCATGGCGAAGTTTAAAATCAGATCAAATGCAATTTTTTTGTACCATTTTAAAGATTTTCTCAATGGTGTCTGGTAAGCTGCCATCTGATCAGCTAAATCCACTGCTTCTTTTGCCTTGTTATAATCTAAAACAATAGCCGGTTTCATTGTCGTTTTATTATGTTTGGTAACGGGAATAAAAAGTGTGTTTCGTGGAAAGTACTAAAACATCTGGTTTTTTTTTCCATCTTAAAACGGTTATGCCATCATCACTTTCTCTCGCTATGAATTGGTCTTTTTTTAGCTTGGTAGAAACTACTACTTTAGGGGAATACTTTCTGTTTTTTCTTAAAGTTCCAATCAAATGTGTTTCATATTTAAAGAGTTTTCTGGCTAACGTTACGCTTGTATACCAATTATCAGTGTATAACCTTTATTCAGCAAGTCCTGGCACAGGTTCATTACAACTCTATGAGGGGTGACATTAGTTTGTTTGTTTTCCAGCATATATATTTATCTTATATGTATAGCCTGGTATAGTGCACAGTTTAAAAAGCTTGACCCCGTACTTGTTTGTTATATTGGCGAAATATCAAGCGTCCTCGAAACCATTGGATAGCACGATAAATTTCTGCATCACTATCTTCGCTTGTTGATAGGATCCGCAGACGCCTGTACCTCGATGGGGGGGGTTGAAATTTTTTCTTTCTCATCATCAGAACTTAAGTTTAAACTTTTGTCGAGAAAATCAATTTCTATGTTTTCGATCTGAGTTAAAATGTCTTCCGTAATCTCAAAATCTTCAAATTCGTTCATAGTAATAATAAATGTTAATAACTTAAACAAACGGATACGCTTAGTTACAATCAATCAATAAAACGGCGTCTCACATCGGGATTCGGGCGACAACTGCGCAAAGAGTAAAGTAACTATACGGAGAAAGAGTAACAACTCTGTGGTAAAATTTGCATGTATGGAAAGTGCTGCCACCTTCAGTTTGGTGGGTGAACTAAGGTTCTATTATACATCTACATACCTAGGTATGCATACTTACTATGAGGATTTGGGATTTACTATTCATATTCAATTTACAGATTTCTCACTGAACTTGTTGTCCTAGTATTTTTCTCATATTAAGATAGCACTCTTGCTTCTATATCGAAGACAAAAGTAACAAATAGAGAAATCAGGACAATTTGTTGAGCAAGTCTGTATTAAGGTCATAATCAATGAGGTTCAATAATAAAAATGAAAAATTATTATTACACAAATTAATATTTATTAGTTTTATACTTATTATGATAAATTTGAGCTGCTTTTTTTGTGACATCCTCACCTTCGTATGTAATTTTACCTTCTAGTATCCTATTGATACACCTGCACCAACTATAAATAATTAAATTTATTGTTGTATCAACAAAACATTGTTTAAATGCTTCTTTGTGTATTTCACAATATATAAAGCTAAAATCGGTGAACAGTTCAATGAAGGCTTTTATTCTTTCTTTGATATCCTTTTTGTGGCAATCATTAATTAAAAATGCAACAGTTGTTTCTTGTATTTCCTAAAAACAAACTACGAAGCAGTCGGAGGGATAGCAAAGCCACTTCTTATTTTCACTGTACTCTCTGGCACGTATGTATTTGTAAATTTCATTGTCCGAATTGCCTAGTAGTTTGCTTTTACAATTTCTACAACCTTTGACGACTTTTTGCAGACACTTCGTCAAGGCCCACCCACAGACATAAGTCCTTTGATCAGCCCCTGAATCAGAAATATTTCTTGTATTTTGCATTACATTCAGAGGCTGATCAATAACAATACTTTGGGATTGCAAGGGAGCATTACTTTTTGCTTTGTTTTTTAGGAAAAAGGTCAGTGATTGCAAACACTCGTTCGAATCCTCTTCGCAATTGGCGCCTACAGAATGATTCGTGCTGAAATTATTTAACAATAAAGTTTTAAATGCTCCCTCAAATTCCACACAGTTAGGCGTAACATTTCGAGCACCCAAACTTCGAACACTTCCAAAAAAATTTTCGAGTGGGTCTTGGTTAAAATTGCGTGTCAGCATTGCGTCAAAAGAATATTTTATTTGTAATATTTGCCAAATCGATTTAAAACCTTCAATTGTTCGTATGAAATTATTTAGAGTTGGTACAGTCTTCTCGATTTTCTCCTCGTCATTTTTTTTCACCATAAATTTTGCGGTTTTTAACATTTTTAAGGCATCTTGCCATAATATGTGATGAGGAGAATTTCGCTTTACAGCAGCTCTGTATATTTTACCATTTTGCGGCGTAAAAGATGACGCGTTAAAGGAATCAAATAATTTATCAATAAGTAAGATAAACGGTATTAGATCCCGACATTCTGAGGGACAATCTCCTCTTTCAACTACAACATCGGTAGCAACTGCCACACTAAAACTTAATACTTGAGCCGCATTTTTTACTCTATATTTTTAATTTTGCTGGGATCTAAGTGTTCATTGGTCAAGTTGTGCAGCATACTCAATTCTCCACGCGACTTATCGGCTGCAAAAACCCGCTGAAAGTATTCCCACGTAACTATTTTTATTTCGTTTTCGTGTAAGTAATGCATTTCTTTATTTATTAAATTATTTCTAATTCATTTTAATAAGTGAGGATCAAACAGCGGGATTATTTCTTGATTGTTTACACGAATTATGTCCTTTCGCCATTCTTCATGGAAATATGCACTTTTGGCTTCGGATATTAAGCTATTTACAGTGCTTACATTTGCCGAGCTTTGTTCGCATGCAGTTGCGATTATCTTTAGACCAGTAGCTTGTACTTTAGCTATAACATCTACTAAAATTTCTTTAAGTTTTGATGCTTTTAATGTTTGCGTAAGTAGTAAGCTACTGGTTGTTAGTAATTTTTTCTTACACCTTTGACCATGAACACCAAAACATGATTGGCAATATTTTGCGTCTTACAGTTCCCATAGTTCTCAAAACCGACAAGATCGTCTGTGTATACATTATAATGGATGTGAGGAGATATAGACATTTCATCAAATACTAATGTACACAGACGATCTTGTTCCAACATTTTCGACACTGTGGACTTAAGCTCTTTAAATACAATTTCATTTATGCCTGGAGTCAATTTTATTTATTATTATATACTTTATTGTACACCAAGATAATAACATTACATACTTCAGCAAGCAATGACTTCAGGACTTTTTTTGATGGTAAAGTAAAATGTTTGCACATTAATTTGTAGGGCTTTTCTTGAAAATTTAAAGCGATAACATCTTTTCTTCCTGAGTAAATCTATGCCCCTTCTTTTTCTTCCGTCCTTCTATGCATTGCATTCGAGTAAATAACTTGGCTGACTCAGTCATGTTGTACGGGTCAACCACCGTACAGCACGTTTACCTGGGTCAGCATTATTGCGCCACCCGTGCAGTATGTTTCCATCATTTATATTATTGCACTTACACCGCAATAGTTCAGTACGTAATTCGGCAACATACCGTGCGCGTGACTCATAATCCCCTATCGTTCACCATTCATCCTAGTATAAACTAATCTTAATCTCATATTTGTGGAAACAGACAATACAGTGAATTTATTAACCTTAAACTGACTTTCATCTCTTATCTCATCCTTTATCTCTATCTCAATCCAACCCCGAACATTGGTCCTTCGAGCACGTTAGCGGGACCGAAACGCGTGTGCTTTGTTCATTTGTGCGTGCGTTTTACCGGTTTCGTTATACGCAATTAGAAACCTTGGAATATACAGTGCGTCTGCATCTCGTGATCCTGTTCAATCCTGGTGCCTAGTAAGGTGCCATTTTGTCTCATCTCGTGACCCTGGTAAATCCCGGTGCCTAGGAGGGCGCCACTCACCTCATCTTACGATCCTGTTTGACCCCGAAGAAACCCTACAAGTAAGGTATCTTTCTTCTCACTTTTACTATGGCTACAATGGAAGACCTTTTAGCTACTCAACAGCAACTGATTGAAGACATAGATAGACTTTACTCCAACTTCAAGAAGGATGGAGCAGAGCGGAAGACCCACGACTACCTACGTCGACGATTAGAAAGCCTAGAGCAATATTTTACGGAGTTTCACAACAATCATATGAATTTGTTGTCGTTTGGTGATCGATCTCATGCGTATTTCACTACCGATCAGTATGATCAAACGAAGGTGAAATATAGCTATATTAAAACAGCCATTCAGAATTATAAGCCTTCCACAGGCAGACCTCAAACCCCTATTTTGAAACCCCCTGCTTTTCAACCATCTTCAATATCTCAAACCCCGACCGTCTCATCTCAAAATAATCCTCCTAAGGATAGCGTCAACATAGAAGACCTCTTGAAGAAACAAGCTACTAATTTTAGGACATTTTCAAGAGAAGCATCTGACATTGATCTAAATCTTATCTCTGAAATGTGGGAGTTTGAAGACATCCTAAAAACTTTGAAAACTCGTTGGACAGCTATTGACACCCTACACTGGGAACTGGACAACGAGCTCAACGGTTCGAACGCCAAATACGACGAGCAATTCTCGAACTACGAGAAATATTATAAAACTCTGAAAAGGGATATTAACCGAAAGATGTGGTCGATGGCTCATGTTGAGAAATCGACCCCCAAAATGGAAATAGCTACCTTCGAGGGAAGCTACACGTCCTGGATATCTTTCAAAGATCTCTTTACAGAAACGGTACACAAAAATCCAACCTTATCGAACGCCCAGAAAATGCAGTTCCTGAAAAGTAAGATCAAGGGCGAACCGGAAAAACTAATCCAACATCTTCAAATAAGTTCAGACAACTACCCCGTTTGTTGGAATATCCTTACGCATCGCTATGACAATAAGCGTCGTATCTTTATATCTCATCTCAGAAACCTCCTAAATATCCCGACATCTCAGCAAAAATCAGCGAGCCACCTCAAACGAATCCACGATACAACGTACGAAAGCGTAAACGCTATAAAAAATCTCGGAATCGATGTATCTACTTGGGATCCCTTCCTCGTATGTATCCTAGCGGAGAAATTAGACTCCGAAACCAACGACGACTACATAGATTCGTTGAAGTCGCCAAAAGAGTTGCCAGTATTGGAAGAATTTCTTCGGTTTCTGGAGAATAAGTTTACATCGCTGGAAACGTCACGGAAGAAACAAGAACCCTTCATTCAAAAGTCATCTCAATCCCAACACGCATCTTCATCATCTAAAGGTTATCTTAATAACCAACAATCTCATTCAAAAGGATTTAATTCTCGTTTTAAACAAAATAACAACAACTCAAATCATTCCTATTCGACAAACCAGGTCATTTCGCAATCGTCAAAGTCCACCTCGAAAAATAACGAAAGACGTAAACAATGTGGTATTTGCAATGCAAGCGATCACCGCATACAAAATTGCCAAAAGCTGGCAAAAATGCACACATCGGCTCGCAGAGACGCAATCGCAAATTTGAACCTTTGTGTCAACTGTCTGCACTACCACGAAGGTAGAAAATGCCTTTCGGAAGTAAAGTGCAAAGAGTGCAATAAAGATCATAATACGATTCTACATGAATGTTTTACGTCAAGAAACGCTAAAACGGATGCGTCGCGATCGGGGCCGCACGCGGCCACTATTACGAAATCCCGACCTCAGCAAGATATGAACACCTTAGTATCTATGCAAAATGATCCTACAGAAATACTCCTCGCGACAGCAATTATCAAGGTTCAAGCAGCTGACGGATCTTACGAAAGAATGCGAGCTCTTCTAGATCAGGGATCTCAGACCTCAATCATTACAGAACTAGCTGCACAGCTCCTAAACCTGCGTCGCCAAAAATGTACTGGACTTATCTCGGGAATCGGAAACAATGAAAACAGCTGTAAGGGCATGGTCTCTATTAAGTGTAAGTCATTAATTAATGACTTTACTTTCGAATCCGACGTATTTATAATGAAGAGACTAGTCAAGAATTTGCCTAGTCATACCTTCACTAAACCCAACTGGCCAACTCTTAACCAAATAACCCTAGCTGACCCTGAATTTTACAAAAGTAGGCCAGTTGATATCCTATTCGGCGCTGACGTTTATTCCCAAATCTTATTGGATGGTATCTGCCGTTCCGAGGGAATGTTACCCATTGCCCAGCAGACACAGCTGGGATGGATCTTAAGCGGTAACTGCAAAACATTTCAGTGCAATGTGATCCTAAACAATGGGGAATTTTTAACTGCACCTCTATTTAGAAATTTAAGCAAACAAAATATCTCCACTAATAACCTACTGCAAAACAATATTACTCACCGTAAAACAAAAATACTGATTTGCACACAAATTATTCAATTAAGTATAAAATAAATGTGAATTAGTCCAAGAGCGAGCGAAGCGAGCTCGGGAGCTTAGGGCACCCCGACACGGATAGGTTAGGTTCGAAGGAGATGACGGGAGCTGAAGTGAGCGAGCAAAGCGAGCGAACTCAGCTCCCGTCATCTCCTTCATGTTAGGTTACTTTAGACCCTGCAGACAGAAATAGGAGCCCTGCGCAGCGGGGCTCCGTCGACTTTGTTTCGTTTCCCCCCCTCCCTTAAAACTTAAATATTTTGTTGCACTCGAAGAATTATTAGATTTACTTTTAGTTAACAGATAGTTATTCAGTAAAACAGTTAAGCTTTAAAGATCTAGCAGTATAGTATAATTCATTTATTTGATGAGCAAATTTAGTGTGCAATTCAGTATTTTTGGTAGTAATTTCGAATATTTTGATTGAAAAAAGGGGAATTACAGTTAAAGTATTAAATACCACCCCTAAACAATCTCACCGATATCCAACAGTTCTGGGAAATGGAGGATATTCGCGAACCCTTATCAATATCTCAAGAAGATCAAGCTTGCATTGACTTTTTTCAATCCTCAACCTCAAGACGCGAAGACGGCAGCTATGTCGTAAAAATACCCTTTAAAGAAAATTTTGAAGAAAAATTAGGTCAATCTAAAAATAAATCCATTGCGCAATTCTTTCAAATAGAAAGGAAATTAATTAAGCAACCAGACTTGGCACGTGACTATAAATTGTTTATGTTCGAGTATTTAGAGCTCGGACATATGATCCCCGTCGCGTCACATGTCAACGTAACCCCAGATTGTTACCTTTCGCACCATGGCGTACTTCGAGCTGAGTCATTAACTACAAAATTACGCGTTGTCTTTAATGCCTCTGCAAAAACTTCAACGGGATACAGCCTTAATGATCTTATGTGCAGGGGGCCGAACCTGCAGCAGGATCTCTTAAGTCTTATCCTAAAATGGAGACAGTTTAAGTACGCATTTACAGCTGATATTGAGAAGATGTTCCGTAACATTTGGCTACATCCTGATCATCAAAAATTCCAGAAAATTATTTGGAGAAATCATCAATCCCAACCTTTGCAAGAATATCAGCTAGCGACTGTCACCTACGGTACAAAGGCCGCACCTTTCCTGGCCATGATGACCCTGAAACAACTTGCCATCGATGAAACGCCTAATTATCCCAATAGCAGCGCTCCTGATATCTTAGAAACCTCTTTTTACATGGACGATCTCATGCATGGAGCTCATACCGCGACAGCTGCCAAACATCTCAAAGCAGAGATGACAAATCTTCTTAAGGCAGGCGGCCTCAATCTTAGAAAATGGCGCTCGAACTTGCCGGAACTTATAGACGATCACATTAACCCTCAAGATGAAGAATTTCATTTTAAACAGCCAGAATCAACTAAAGCTTTAGGTCTTTGCTGGAATCCGAAAGAAGACTACTTTATCTTTCATCCAATAGAAATGACCACAGAAGGCATCCCAACAAAACGACAATTCTTGTCTGAAATCTCAAAAATCTTCGATCCTTTGGGCTGGGTGTCGCCAGTCACAATAAAGCTCAAAATATTGTTTCAAGAGACATGGAAAACGCAACTAGGTTGGGATCAACCGATACCCACTAATATTGCCCTGGAATGGAATAAAATAAAGGCCGACTTACCTTATATATCCCAATTTAAAATACCTCGATGGATACAAACCATGGAGAATGATATAATTGAGCTTCATGGATTTTGTGATGCCAGCACCAAGGCGTACGCTTGTGTTGTTTATTGTAAAATTACAAGAAACCACAAGACATACGTAACCCTTGTTGCTGGAAAATCTAAAGTGATACCCTTGAAAAAATCTCAATCTATACCTCGTTTGGAACTCAGTGGGGCTCTTTTATTATCAAAACTTATGGCCAAAATAATCTCATCCCTATCTGATCTCAAAATCCAAGCCTATGGCTGGGTAGATTCCATGGCAGTACTAGGATGGATAAATGGTGAACCAGAAAAATGGAAGCCTTTTGTTGCCAACCGAGTTAAAATGATTTGCGAAATTATCTCAAAAGATAGATGGCGGTACGTGAAATCCCAAGAAAATCCCGCAGATTGCGCTAGCCGTAGTCTGACTGCATCCCAATTAGCAAATCATTCACTTTGGTGGCACGGACCCGATTGGTTACCTCATTACAATCCTGAAAAGAATCTTGAATCCATCTTATATAAAACAACTGAAGATCTCAGAAAGAAAAAGCTAGTAAACACTATTACTGACTCTAGCAATTCCGTTATAAAACAATTATTAGAGAAATACAGCAGTCACAAGAAAATCATTCGAGTTTTAGCCTATGTAAACAAATTCAAAGACATCTTGATTCACAAAAAGAAGCGTGAAAACTATCTTACTCTGCATGACCTCAAACGAGCAACGGAAATATTAATAAAACATGTGCAACAGGAATACTTTTTCAAGGAAATACTTCAACTTGAAAAAGGTGAATCTGTAAGCAAAAAAAGCCAGATCTTGAATCTCAATCCTATCTTAGACAGCCACGGAGTACTCCGTGTCGGTGGACGGCTAAAACATTCAAGTTTAGACCCTGAAATGAAGCATCCTATTATCATCCCAAATCAAACGAAATTGGCTGATCTTATAATAGACGAATCCCATAAATTAGTTTTCCATGGTGGAGTGAAAATGACGAGTGGATTCATTGTGGTATTTATTCAAGATCTACTTACGTTTCATAACACTCCACAATCCATCTTCACATCTTTTGATATTGCATCAATTTGTGTAACTCATTTTTATATATATTCTTTGATATTCTTATTACCTGTAAAGCATATTTTTAGTTATTTCTGATTGTTTCTTTATTTCTTTAACTTAATTTGTATTGCTTATTTGCAAAATAATGGAATTTTTTATACTCTGACATTTTCATCTGACATGACATGTCTGTCTATTTTATTTTCTTAAAGCCATAGACATACCATAGGTACCATGGACTATAATACCTAGACCTTTCCTTAAGCTAGTTGTACATTATTGTAAGGTCAGAGCAGACTGACCCGCCTTTGTAAAGCCGTTTTTATTCGCTCTGTTCTGATGGAGATTTGAATTTGAAATTGAGAAGAGATGGCAGATCGAATGAAAAACGGGCTTCAGCTTTTTTCAGTCCGGAATCAGCTCTGAACGCTGAAAGTTGTAATTTTGGTGGAATATTTTGGAAAGACATGTTTTAGCCTAAAAATACAAAGTATATTCTTATCTACGATGTACTAATAAAATTGTAATGAATTCTACTTGTGAAAGAGTGTAATAGAATCTCTGAAAATAATAAATTATTGCCTTGGACTCTTAAAAGTATGTTTTACTGCTCATTACTACCATGTGCCAGTTCGAATAACAAGGTGTGCCATTCTGGCACGTGGAATATGAACTGCGGCTGACAGGACCTCAGCGGCGCGTCGGTTTGCGCGCTGAGGCCGCGCGAGACCTCCAGCAGTACGCGCAGGGTGTACACGCTATACACGAGGGCCCACATGCCACGGCAGCGCTCCACCAGCTGTCGCATCACAACGTGCCACACTGCCCAGGTCTGCGGTTGCCTCCTTCTCAACTTTGAAGACTTCCTGACCGTCCTGTTGCCTGCAAGGACGTCCCGACCTCATACAACGGCACTTCGTATGAAGCCAGACCTTATTTTTTATACTCTATATCCCTTTTTAATTTTCATAGCTTTAATTTTTATTTTTAACCTTTTATTCTTTAATTTTATTAACGTGGCTTACGTATAGCTCTCCGGAGCTATACGTAACGCTACATCATACGTCAAAAATATTGGATAATTGGAGGAAACCGCGCTACAAAAAAACGATTAAGAATGTGCGTAAAGTGTAGGAGACACGATCCCATTCTAAAACATCAACTCATGGGTGACTTGCCTCCATCTAGATTAAATCCTAGTCGACCCTTTTATCATACCGGTATTGACTACACTGGACACATTTTGGTGAAAGCGAACAAAGGTCGCGGCATCAAAACAGATAAAGGATACGTAGCAGTCTTCATATGTATGGTTACAAAAGCCATACATCTAGAGCTCGTATCTGATCTCACATCGTCGGCTTTTATTGCTGCGCTCAGACGTATGTCAGCCAGAAGAGGAGTTCCCGGGCACATCTACAGTGACCAAGGCACAAACTTCATTGGAGCCAACAAGATCCTAAAACAAGAAATCTTACAAATCTCAGAAATCATATCAAGTCAAGAAACATTATCTAACATCGCAGAAATGAACATCGAGTGGCATTTTAATGCTCCGTCATGGCCTTCTGCTGGCGGACTTTGGGAAGCTGCGGTGAAAAGTTTAAAACATCATCTTAAGCGTGTTGTTGGTGAGCAAAAACTCACCTACGAAGAATATAGCACCCTGCTGTCTCAACTCGAGGGTTGTTTAAACTCTCGACCACTTTGTCCTCTGAAGGAAGATCCCGAGGACATAGACTTTTTAACCCCGGCACACTTTCTTGCAAGTGGGCCTACCTTAACGATCTTTGAAACTGAAAATGATCTTAGGACTCGGTGGCACATGGTACAAAAAATCTATAAAGATATTTGGACCCAGTGGAAAAATGAATATCTCTCACAGCTATCCAGCAGAGCTAAATGGAGACAATCACAAAAGAATCTCAGTCGCAACGATATTGTTATCATCAAAGATGAAAACCTCCCGCCTGGGAAGTGGGCTCTAGGGCGTGTAGTAGAACTGCATCCTGGTTCTGACGGGCACGTCAGAGTCGTTACCCTTAAAACCAAAAATGATTTACTGAAACGGCCTGTTGTTAAGCTATCTCTATTACCAACGGACAGAGACAATAATCCTCCTAGTGACACGAAGGTTAAGGATGAAGCACCAAGGAAGAAAAACCCCAAGCGTATCTCCTTTTCGACTATAGCTCTGTCAGTAACGCTATTCTTACTGTCACTAATAAACTTATCTCAAGCATCTTATCGTTTTACCCCTTTGAGCAACAACAGCGTTTATTTCGACAAAATCTCCAACATGCATCTTATTAGAGACAATTGGCGTTTAATTGTTTATTATGATACGTATCCCTACAAAGAAGGCAAGTCGGCACTCGAGAAGTACATCAATTATCTTGAAACATTATGCCCCGCTATTAAAGATCACACACCTTGCGACGGTATCATCTTACAACTCGGGCACGAGTTCGATGAAATTAAACATTATGATAGCATGTTGACAATGAATGAATCATTTGTAACTGGAGATGAGCGGCGGCGCCGGCGTCGGGGTCTAATAGACGGAGTAGGCTACGTCGCAAACAGCTTGTTTGGTGTGCTAGATCAGCGTTTTGCGGAGAAATACGCACAAGACATCGACCTTTTGAGAGAAAATGATAAACATTTGTACAACCTCTGGAAAAACCAAACCTCAATAGTAGAAGCCGAACTTAACGTCATGAAAAGAATGGAGAAAGCTGCGAACAAACATTATAAATCGATAAATCAAAGGCTTATGTACCTTAAAGAATCCTATCAAGATCTTCAACGCCATGTACAGAACATGACTTTAGTTACCGATTTCTTAGCATCTGCTATGACGACGAATAACTTACTGTATAGCCTAAGGAAAACACAAGACTCCATTCTTGATACGGTAACTAATATTTACAATGGAAAATTGGACTTCCATCTGATATCTCCTAAACAGCTAAGAACGGAATTAAGTTCTATTTCAGCACATCTCTCTAAAGACATGGCACTTCCTGTCAACCATTTAAATCTCAAGGATCTCTACAACTTGATAAAGGTGCGGACTAAGTACTATAGTAAGTACTTAATCATGGAAATAAGAATACCCCTCATCGAAAGAGACCTTTACGAAATCTTTAACCTCATTCCAGTCCCACGATTATTGAACCACGACATGATACACGTGAAGGTTATCTCAAGTTTTGCTGCCATTAACCGTAGGAAAGACTCGTACTTAATCCTTACTGATGCTGATCTCCAGTCTTGTATAAGACAAAATCCTGAGATGATTTTATGTCACACAAAAAACCCTATAAATACCTTAAAAGATGATCACAGCTTGTGTGAAACGATCCCACACACAAGAACCTGTGAAACTATTAGAACCCCTTGTAAAAACAGTTGGAAGGAATTAACAGCGGATAATAAATATTATTATTTTTGTTGCAATGAATGCAACTTTAAACTTCTCTGTGACAGTGAAATTACAGCCATTAAATTGATGAATGCAGGTCTGTTAAATGTGGAGGAAGGCTGTCTGATAAAGACGGACAATTTCGTTGTCCATTCTAATAATAGGCTGTCTAGCAAAATGAATATTGGTGCAAGAATTATTGCGCCACAAATATCACCTATAAATCATATATTCAACATATCTATCCCTGAATCTCCTGAAATTAATCCTAACAACTCTGAAATATTGCAACAATTTGAAGACATACAGAAAAAGATCGAGATCATGAAACAAACTGAACCATTGAGCGATAGAATATCCTATCACGATATACATCTTTATAGCGTCTTGTATGCTCTAATCTTTGGAATCCTGGTAACTGCGGCGGTATACTGCTGGTGGCGTCACAGGCGGTCAACACGTCGAGAACCCTCGGAGCCTGCTGGAGAGGTACCTACTGCGATCTCTTCACAACCCGGAAATGAGAGTGTTTTAAGTGAGTGTAGTGCGGTTAGGGAAAAAGGGCAATCTTTAGTCAAAGTGAAAAATGCAGTGAGTGAGTGTTGTGATCTTAGGAAACAAGGTCAATTTAGTCAATCTGAGAAAAGTGATCCCAAAAATCTTATCAAATCTAGCGAGTGTTTGCAAACAGAAGATAGGGCCTCGTCTCCTGTTTTTCGCGTATTTTCCCTTCCCGATCTAAGAAGTTGCTAGACTACTTGTAATTGATAGAAATATTGTTAATCACTCACTACTAATCCTTATCCCTGTCATGTAGTTGATAAGTTGAATATTGTTTATCATCTTGTAAATCTCATCTCCATCTTTATCCTACTAACCTCTATCTTTGCCCCCGGGAGCATGTACGGGTCAACCACCGTACAGCACGTTTACCTGGGTCAGCATTATTGCGCCACCCGTGCAGTATGTTTCCATCATTTATATTATTGCACTTACACCGCAATAGTTCAGTACGTAATTCGGCAACATACCGTGCGCGTGACTCATAATCCCCTATCGTTCACCATTCATCCTAGTATAAATTAATCTTAATCTCATATTTGTGGAAACAGACAATACAGTGAATTTATTAACCTTAAACTGACTTTCATCTCTTATCTCATCCTTTATCTCTATCTCAATCCAACCCCGAACACATGTTTTGAGATAATTTCTCAAAATCCCTGTTAGCATTTTGTTTTTTAATTTGCTTAATGCGCAACTTGTTAGTTTTAAGTTTTTGGCGCAATCTCCTTATTTAATTTTGCATTTGTCTTGCTGTTCTGGCACACTGCATTTCAGCCTTTTTCTGCAGATACTCGAAAGTTTTACCTGAAAGATTAAATTTTAAAACATACATACTACTTATGATATCCAGGTATATTAGAAAAATTGCTCATAAAGAGACTAAAGATTTGCTACATTCTATGAAATATGTGTAATGGATGGTAAGTTAATCAATAAATAAAAAATTGGTAATTTTTGTAGCCTGAAGCATGTTGCAGTGCTGACCAAAGGCCTCCCTTTTTACGTTTTAAACTTATATATTTCAAACATGTAAATTCCCACCATTTATATTATACATAATTCAAACGTATAATTTATAATAAACCTCAAGGTCAGTGTTGCATTCAATCTTTATCTACCAAGAGTTAGAATAAACTCGAGATCCATGGGTTCGTGGCTAAAAAACAGCAGCATGGGTCGATAGATCAAAAGTTAAGCTACGCTTGGCGCGGTTGGTCCATAGATGGGTGACCATCCATCCTATTATGGATAATCAGAAGCCCAAAAATCTTACAACCAGTCTTACGAAGAGGTATTGTGTAACAGTTACAGGGTTGTGGAGGTCAAATAGGCAGTCGCTCTATGTAAAATACTATTATATAGATGGACCCTAACATAATTGGGAAAAGGCAGACTGATTGAGTTTGGATAAACTTAACATTACACATCTTGTTAAATGGATCAACAGCCTAAAACATCCCACTGCTGGGAAAAGAGATTATGTATGCATAAATTAAAGCAGTTAGATGGTGCTGTGTGAATATAAAACAAACAAACAGACAGACCACTTCACATTTATAATATAAGTGATGAAAAAAAAAGTACCTAGATCAAATTTTGTCAATGGTGTGCGAGCATGGTACTCTTCACTTGATGTCAAAAAGGTAGATCCAGATGGCCCTGAGAATTCTGTAGAATCAACGGCAGGTGACGGTCCAGAGATAGATCCAGATGGTCCTGAGAATTCTGTAGTATCAACAGTAGCTGAAGGTCCAGATCCGGATGGACCCGATAGGTGTTTAGTTTGAACCGATGACCCAGGCAAGTTGGTGATATCAATCAGAGGTGCGGCAAGACCAGATTGTCTAGGCTCACAGTAGCTATAGTCTGTCTCCACAAAGGTACTGATTGTTTGCCGAACACCTGTGACATAACATTGCAATATTATCGTCAGTTGAATTACCTACTTTTTTTTCAATACACAATTTCAGCTGGTATTTTGTGTAGCTGTCTACACAAAATACCAGCAGCCCAAGTAACATGGGACAAGGGCAGGAAGATGATGATGATTTTGTGTAGCTGTCTAGTTTGCCCATCCTTCAGCTAGATGAATGAAAACAATGTGAGCTCACAATGTGGTGTTTTGACGTGAACTCAGTCTGTCTAAAGTAGCTAAGATGTTCCATTTTTATTACATAAAATAGTTGTTTTTACTTCAGTGTTGTCATTAACAAAAGTTAATTTTAGTCATAGTTGACTAAAATTCACTTTTGTTAATATAATCACACATTCTGACATTAGATTTAAGTAAATAAACAAAAAAATTGTTTGGCAAAATTTTAATACATTTCCGATTTTTATTGGCCTAAAGAGAAAGTTCACGGTCGGTCAGCACTGACCTGCGTTGGCATAGAACGTGTAAAGCGCAGGCCACACAGCCGGCTAGCGGGCGGGCTAGGCGGGCGAACATCGTTTCACCTCTTTACATACTTCGGTGCACACCGCGAGCTACCGACTAACCTAACGAGCTAAGCTAACGAAATATCCGACGATTCCAGCGAAGCTACTCGTTCACCTCGTTGGCGCGCCCGCGCTTCGCTAGCTTAGCTCGCCCGCCAGCCCGCTCGCCCGGTTCGTTCGCCTGTCCTCCCCATTTCGAGTAGACTAGTCGACGCTCGTCTTTCGAATAGCAGTGTAGTGTTTAGTTTGTGAACGATGAATATTTCATATATCGACGAAAGTTCTGATGATGATTTAACTACAAATGTTAAAAAAAAGATATTACTGTTAAATTCTCTTCGAATTAAGACGAAAAAGAGAAAGCGTAGATTTTGGTTGCGTAGATATTTTTTTTTTTATTGAAATCCGCGAGATCGTCCATAGTAGAAATTCTTGGAGGAGCTCGTCCAGCAGTGATTATGATTCGATTGAATGATCATCCTACCTGCTTATAATAAGTAATCATTTTTATATGCTGGGATTAACATAATTCCAAAAACAGTTTAGAAAATATACTTTTATTATTTTTCATATCACAATTTGAACAATAAACATGATACATCTGCCTAGCGAGCATGGGCGTACCCAAGACATTTGTGACATGACATGATAAATTATGTCATATCTTACAATTTGTCTTAAATGATAGCACGGGTCAAACATGTGACATATTTTAAAGGCGCAACATGCCTTTCTTGTTGCTGTCCGGCGAGCACGGCCTACTGTGACATGGCTTGAGTCACACATTTCATCGCAGTTTGGGCGATAACGCCATTTTGTCCTAAATAATAGCACCGGCGGCGTGAGAAAATTTCCTGACGTTTATTTGGGACTCATCGGGTCTTAATTGCTAATACGGGCGCACCCATTTTGTCACAAATGTCACATTTTGACAGATGATTTAGAAAAATTTATCACTTTCGTTCGGAGGTGGTGATAAAATTTTATAGTTGAAAAATATATTTGCCTTCTAATTACGGCACCAAATGTCAATAAATTCATTTTGTGTGTATGGTGAATTGGTGATCAATGCTTATTAATTAATTGAAATGTTACAGGTGTGGGGGACTACCCTGCAGAGTGCATGTGTGCAAGGAAACTCAAGAGATAATTAAAATAGCATACTAGATTTATTCTGAGTACTTATAAAAAGTAACACGTATAAAACACACCGAAAAATATTCTGTCAACAAGACAAGCTTCAACAGAACGTTGAATCTTCATATTTTAATTAAATATAGACTAGGCTCTAGCAGCCAGCTATATTATGTACATTAAAACCTAATACGCCCCCTTAATGTGCATATGTATTACAAGAGAGACGCAAAACAAAGTATTTACAAACAATATACGCTAACTATAAACATAAACCTAATCCAGTCATGCACATATAGTGCTTGGCTTTCGGCAAGGCCTTGGTTAATACGTCAGCTAACATAAGGTTGGTCGACAAGTATACCAACTGAATGTTATTGTTCTCCTTCAAGACACTCCGTATAAAATGGTGTCTTATATCTATGTGTTTGCTCCGGGAATGGAATACCGAGTCGTTTGCTAATTTAATTGCCCCAGTATTATCTACATGTAAGGTAATTGATGCAAACTTACGTAATCCGATTTCAGTCAACAAGCTGTTCAGGTATAAAGCTTCCTTCATCGCTGATGATAAACTGACGTACTCGGATTCACACGTCGAGGTACTGACACACTTCTGCTTCTGGGACTTCCATGACATACATGCACCACCTAATACAAAGGCATATCCCGAATATGAACGCCTATCTAGCAAACAACCACCCCAATCCGAATCAGAATAGCCTCGAACTGCTTTACCTGTTTTACTGAACACTAGTCCGTACTCTTTTGTTCGCTTCAGATAACGTAATATTCGTTTCGCAGCGATCCAGGACTCTTTGCTAGGACAGTTAACTACCTGCGCCAATTTCGAAACACTATTCGAGATATCTGGTCTCGTCCCCACGGATAAATACATCAAACTCCCAATTAGTTCGCGATACGGGTATCGCTCTTCTTCGAGTTTTGTATGGGGCTCAGGTAATTTAAGCTTTAAATTTACCTCCATTGGGGTTGAAACCGTTTCTTTACACATATTCAGACCATATTTAAATAATAAATCTTCAATGTATTTTTGTTGTGACAGTTTGATTTTATCACTGTCAACTCGCTCAATGTCAATTCCTAACATATATTTCGCGATGCCATAATCCTTAAGGTCGAATTCACTGGCCAGTTCCTTTTTAAAATTTTCAATGCATACTCTTTTCTGCGATGCCACTAAAATATCGTCGACATAGACTGCAACAAAAAGTTTTGTACCATCACCTATGTCTCGGAAGTATAGACATGGCTCATTTAATGATGATCGCATCCCCATTTTTTGCAGTTGTGTATCGAGCCTTGCATTCCACTGGCGTCCAGCTTGCTTCAAGCCGTAAAGTGATCTCTTAAGTCTACATGCATCACCACCTGCCTGCATGTCTGCTAGCATTTTCTTAGCTCGTTCATATATATTAGAACCTTTTTGTTCCACCTGAAGCAGCTTCTGCAGACATTCTCTTAATATGTCGGGGATTTCCATGTAAATTTCTTCATTTAATGTACCGTTCAAATAAGCGGTATTAATGTCTAACTGATGAATTTCCATACCAAGTTCAACCGCAAGTGCAGTCAGCAATCTGATGGTGTCTAGTCTGACAACAGGGCTGAATGTCTGGTGATAATCAATCCCGTACCGTTGGCTATATCCTTTGGCAACAAGTCTAGCCTTTTTCTTTACGGTTTTATCAACATTTAGCTTCGTTGTTAAGATGTAACGACAACCAACGACAGCGCGTCCCATGGGTCTCTTCGCTATATCCCAGGTATCATTTTTAATCATGCTTCGTATCTCCGAGAGAATGGCTGCCTCCCATTCATCTTTTTCTGAACCAGATAAAGCTTGCCTCAATGATACCTCTGCATTACCCACAAAGTCTTGGCAATCTGAGAACTCTTCTTGTAGTTCAGGTTCCACTTCAACCATACGATAAATTTTCTTTGGGCGTCCCACATGTCCTCTGTCTAGTCGTGGTCTTCCTGGGGCTCGTTTTAAGGTCTTTTCTTCATTATTTTGTTGGACTTCATCTGAGCTAACATGACGAGGTGAACCAGCTTCTGACTCCATATTATCCTGGACATTTTGTACATTCCTCTCAGGTTCAGGAACAAATCTACGTGAACTCGTCACTACCTCTCTTGTGTTGTCAACTGCCCTTCCTCCATGGAAATCTATCTCTACATAATTTGGTTCTGGTCTTTGGCAGATATCAGCTTGTAGCTCTTCATTCCCAAATTCCAGTGGATCAGTTATAGAAGAATTATTCTCATCGCATCGAGTCTCGTTTATGTGAAATTTTACATCTCGCGATACGACATACTTTCGTTCTTGTGGCAACCAAATCTTGTAGCCTTTTCGGTCTCTTGGATAGCCTACAAAGATTCCTTCTTTACTGCGAGGTGCAAATTTATCTTTTCCTTCCTCCTTATCCAAAACATGTATCTTGTTTCCAAAAACATGCATATAGTTTATGTTCACAGGCCGCTCGTACCATTTTTCATACGGCGTTCCACCTTCAAGACTACTTGTTGGACATCGATTTCGAACGTGACATGCCGTCATAACGGCGTCACCCCAAAAACCAGGTGAAAGGTTGGATGAAATTATCATACACCTTGCCATCTCTACAAGAGTTCTGTTCATCCTTTCTGCGACCCCGTTCTGTTGAGGAGTGTTAGGAATAGTTAATCTTCTCCCTATTCCTTCAGTCTGTAAATATTCATCAAAATCTTTATTACAAAATTCTCCTCCATTATCCGTCTGCATATATTTTATTCGTTTGCCAGTCATATTTTCAACATAACTTTTGTATATCTTGAAATATTTAAGGGCTTCACTTTTCTTGGATAGCAGATATACTTCACACCACCTCGATGAGTCATCTATAAACGTAATAAAGTACTTCGCTCCACCTATGGCTTCATGCCGCATCGGGCCTACGATATCGGAATAAATAATCCGTAATTTTTCATCACATGGCCCATCCGTCCTCGAAAATGATGATGCATTCATTTTCCCACTAGCACAGATACCACAATTATGCAATGTACTCACATCCGTCATCTTTATATTCATTCCGGATTTGTTCAAGAGTTTGACAAGATCTCTTCCATTCAGATGACCCAATCGTTCATGCCACAGTCTTACCTTATCAACTGCTTCTGAAATAATGGAAACTGTTCCCATTTGTTCCTCAACGTAATATAGATTACCCCTACGATTTGCTACAAGCATAGTGTTACCATAGCTGTCCCTAACATAAGCTATATTCTTATCGAATTTAACACTATACCCTTTATTCGTAATTCTTGCGACCGAAATCAGATTACATCGCAAGTTTGGAACAAATAAGGTATCTGGCAACTCCACGATTGTTTTGGAATTATTTTTACATGTAATTAATCTAACGGTACCCTTACCTTTAACATCTGTGCTCGAGTTTATCGCTAGATTTAGCTTACCCGACAAAGGTATCAATGAATTGCCAAATTTACTAGGATCGTTGCATAAATGTGATGTACAACCGCTGTCAATGACCCAGCCTCCATTCCCGTTGCAAGCAGCATTATCACCTGCAATACAATTAAAGGTTACAAGGCTGAAATTATCTTTTTGCAAATCACATTCCAAAACATACTTTGCACTATCACGACACTGATCCTTGTCTTTCTTCATATCACATTCAGAAGCTTTGTGGCCATGTTTGTGACATTTAAAACACTTGTATTTAAAATTCGTCTTGTTAGCATCACTCTTTGATTTGAAAGGTTTCTTAATTTTGGACTTTGCAAGGAGAGCTTTTTCTTCGCTTCCTTTCTGACGTCTCGAACATACCTCTTCGATTATTTTAACCTTCAAAGTCTCAGGGTCTGGTAACGTGTCTCTGGATTCGATCGCGCATCGAAAATTCTCGAAGCTTGATGGTAAGCTATAAAGAAGCATTATGGATACTAAATCATCATGCATCTGAATATCCATATCAGCTAGTTTACTTTTTACTTCGAAGAAATGCATGACATGTTCACGAACGTCACCACCTTCCTCCAACTTGTGTAGCAACAACTCCTTCAGCAGCGTTGCCTTCTTGGCAGGTCCCTTAGATGCGTGTATGCTCTCAAGTTTTTGCCAAACATTTCGTGACGTTTTACATCCGCGAATGTGTCTCAGTTCACTTGGACTAATAGCTAGGATTAGATCAGACTTAGCTTTTGCGTCTCCGATTTCCCATTTCTTGGCTTCTTCCGGCTCTGTAGGCTTGCTTACGCTTCCGTCTACATAGCTCCAAGCGTCGTTCTTTATAAGAACCGCTTCAGCCTGAATCCTCCAAGTTTCGTAATTTTCTTGAGTAAGTGGTTCTATTTTAACAGTACTCATATCGTTGACTCTTTTACGTCAACCTTGTTTATTTCATCAGCTGTTCGTACTTAATCAAACGTACCTTAAATATTTGCTGATATTCAATAAATAAGCACGAAATTTTAATATCTCGTTCCTGGGCCCATAACCACTGTGGGGGACTACCCTGCAGAGTGCATGTGTGCAAGGAAACTCAAGAGATAATTAAAATAGCATACTAGATTTATTCTGAGTACTTATAAAAAGTAACACGTATAAAACACACCGAAAAATATTCTGTCAACAAGACAAGCTTCAACAGAACGTTGAATCTTCATATTTTAATTAAATATAGACTAGGCTCTAGCAGCCAGCTATATTATGTACATTAAAACCTAATAACAGGATTATTAATTAATTTTATATTATTACTTTTCCATAATTGTATTTTTTTTTATTGTTGTTCTTATTTTCATTATGATTATTTTTTTTATAATTATTTTCTTTTATACCATATTCTTCTTGCTTTCTACATTTTTAAATGTTTCTTAAATAAAATCCCCAAAAAAACATTTAAAATATAAAAAATAGGGGCCCACCGGTATTGGTCCAAGCTATTATATTTTTTAGTAATTATTAAAATTTTCACAAACAAAGAAAAATAAAGTGTGCATAAGTCTATGGTCGTGGGTCAAATATTAATTTATTCCCAACAAAATTAAAAAGTTGTTTAGCTGTATGAACGGCATACTTTTTTACGTATTATTTTATTTGGTCGTCTATTCAAATTATGTCGCACATGAGTTGCCGCGCGCGATCTGAGCGCAGTGGATCGTCTGGTGTGGACCCGGCTAATGAGGTTCGATCCGGCTCGTTTCGACCATATGTTGTAGGTGATAAGGTTGAGTTTTGTTAGCACTGTGTCAATGGATTTTTGAAATGAAATACGACTGTCCTTTACGAGGTTTATTGGTAACTAAAAATGTGTAGGCAATCAAAGTCAAAGTCAAATATATTTATTCAATTAGGCCAATAAACGGCACTTTTGAACGTCACATAAATTAAAATTAAAAATTAAAAGTAATAAATAAAAAAAAATTAAAAGTAATAAAAAAAAAAAAAAACAAGATAAAAAAAAAAAAATGATTCTACCAATGCTCTCTTTATAAACATTAAATTGGCGTGAACAAAGTTAAAACCCCATAGTATCAGAATTAACATGCAGCGCAAATAGAACAACTTACGGATGCCACACGCGTTCCCTCCTCACTTGAAGCGGTGTCTCCAGGACATGCCCTCAGGGCATGTCTTCAATGTTCCGGATAACGAGGCTAAAATGAAAAATATCCAATTGGATCTCGAAATGAGTTAGAGATAGTGAAAAGAAAGGATTAGTGCAAAATAAAAAAAAGCGTTATAAAAGCATAGGTACTCCTCAAGTGGGGTCCCGGGCGAAACTGCCCAAAGCCTAATCGGCCGGGAGCAACAGTGCGTGCGCGCCCGCCGCACAGTGTGATAATGTGAAAATCTAGCGGGCTAAAATTATTTTCTTCCATATTTATGCGTTATTGGGTGGTAAAATATAAACGAATAAATTAAAAATATAACGGATGGTTTGAGACTCTATAATTTAACAATAAACCATATTTTCATATACGCCAAACAAACATCAAAATTAATAGAAGAGTAATCACAATAAAAAAGATATACTAAGATTAGTACAGTTAAGATGAATTACCAGTAGTCGACAGACAGATTATTCAGAATCCTCGTCAGATTCTTCAATACTTTCATCAGAGTCTTTGAGATTCAGATCCAGTAGAATCTCTATCTGTTTCGTCTATTGATATATCACGTTTAATAGTTGGAATTGTTGTTTCTAATAGCTCATTTACCTCGGAATGAATTTTACCACGCTTTGTTTTTGGAGCCGCACGCAAATTAGCAATATACGGATCCGATAAAATTAACAATCTATTCAGTAAATCTCGATTTGTATTAACTGTAGAAGATTTTCTCGTAAAAAGTTCCCTGAATTTTCTATTGTGTTTGTTTCATGCCTCTTGAGCTTCTTCAGACATTTGACCTATTGGTAAAATACATGCAGAAATTATATCCTTGCCGTGAAATAAAATTGTATGTACGCTTATTGGGTACCACGAATACTCCTTAAAATACAATTCTCTTGTAGCTATTAATGCCAGAGCTTGGTCATTTGAAAGCCCACCTTTCTTTGGTTTGATTAAACACTTTCGTGCTTTTTTTATTACTGTTTCTCTTCTGGCCAGGCAAAGCTCCTTAATAATAGCTGCTAAACCCTTTTTTCCTGACTGGCGAAGCTGTACTTCGTTTGCCATCGATATCTCTTCTGGCCACGTGTTTTCTAGAAGATAACGAATTCGTCGTTTCAGTGTTTTTTCACTGGATGATTCAAAGTCTTTCGGTAGTCTTCTGGCCCGGTAACTTGTTCCAGATAGTGAAACAACAACGATAGTTTCACTGACAATACCCGTAAATGATATGTTCGCTTATAACCATAGATAATTCGTTTTGAGGAAGCGTTCTCGAAGTCCTCCTGATTTCGACCATTTTTGGTAATTTTTTTGACTAAATCTACTTATTGTTGCTTTTAAACTCTTCAAAATATCATCCGTTACGGACTGGACACCAAGTTCTTGTAAAATATAATGAAACAAAGCTTCCTGTCTTGCTTCTCTGGCGTTAGCAAACCAAACATCAAAAAACGAACGACGAGAAATTTGTGAAGTCATTCTGAAAATAAGAAAATGTTGTATGAGTGTCGCAAACTTTCGCAAGTAAATGAACATTTTTCTTGTAGTATATAAATAAAACTTTCAGAAAAATATACCCAGTGCACAGGGCAATGCAGGGAAATCAACTAAAACCCTAGATGAAACTTAAAGAAGCACTGTTTATGAGTAAATAAAAACCTCACTCCGTTAATTTAATATTTATCATTAAACTAGTAAACATAATAACAAAAAAGTATATGATTATTTACCTTGAAAGTCCGATTTAAACGATAACAACACAAAATCACCACTAGCACACAGACACAGCGTATTCATCGAACAAACTCAGAGAGCTCTGGTAGCCGGCAGTTCCGACCATTTTTTTACCTGCTATTGTTTCACGTGGGTTCCCAAAAACTGTACTAGATTGTAGTATAACTTATTAGCTTTGAATTTATGCCGTTAAAATGATCTTTTAACACATGTTCCTTAATTGACTTTTGTCCATCTAGATTCTCAAAATAACACACTGTGCGCCGCGCGGACTCGCACCACCGCGCCCAAGCACGAGC
Source organism: Orthosia gothica (assembly GCA_949775005.1). NCBI lineage: Eukaryota > Metazoa > Arthropoda > Insecta > Lepidoptera > Noctuidae > Orthosia > Orthosia gothica. The sequence continues at coordinate 14,813,299 of OX459040.1, forward strand.
GCAGGTACAGAAGAGTTTTGTCCAGCTCGTTGGACAGAATTATCACTCGAGGCAATACTAGACGAGCTGGTGGAGTTTGCGGCGATGGTGGCGAGTACGATGGATCGGGCGAGGCGCGCTCGCGCGCATACGATGATTCTGGTAAGGCTGGCGGTGGCGGATAAGGCGCGGCGCGCCCCCGCACTGTTGAAGATGGCGAGGAAGCTGGCGGTGGCGGATTAGGCGAAGTTGACGGCGACCACCTAGCAGGCGGCGCTCGTCTATTTTCACTGAACGCCATGCATAAAAACAAAAAAAATATTCCACATATCCACATATCAAAATTAGTAAGAAAGCAAAAAGAAACGACCCACAACAAAAGTACAGTCACCTAAAAATATTAAAGGTACTAAAATCCACACCAGTATCGCCACATCCAGTTTCAACGTCGCAGAAAAACCGTTTGTGACGTCACGATCCCGGTGACTTTTTGGGTCGGCTGTTTTTGTTTTCTACTAAAGTCAAAGTACCGGCGTTATCAAATAATTAGCGGCTTCAGAGGCGTAACTCATTAAAGTAGGAATTATAACAACGATAGTTTGTATAACAATTTTTCAAATTCACTAAACAAAACACTCCGAGAAAAAAAGGTCAACGGCCGGCGCGGCGAGAACAATGTAGGGCTGTTTTCGTTTTAATTCATTTTTCTGATGGAATTTAGGTCAAACACACATTCCCGCTGGTAAAAACTGTTCATCACTTACCGTTCCTTGGTCTCCCTGGTCACCACACTCACTTACGATAAAAATATGCACCAGAACAGAGCTGCGTGGATGCTTCGTACAGGTCGAGACGCGCACTGACAGGCGCGACTTTGAAAAATCTTCAAGGAACGAAGATCGGTGTTGCCGGCGAACTGAATGAATTTACGTAATCCTTGTCTATGCCGTAGAAACCTGTCCGCGCGTGTAGACGTACCCTAGACAGAAAATAACCGCCACTACGAAAGCGCAGGCGGTCTTAATGAGTTGACTCCACCGAATTAGGACCAAGGCTACCTCACTCAATGAGTGAGGTCCACCGCTGACTTGAAGAGGCCTTACTCGATGGGTTCAGACGGAAAGCGATTGGTGGCGCCATCTGTAACTATAAATCTACAACTATCCTGTTATGCGTATAATTAGATCTATACGTCTACTGTCATTTCAGTTTCCAGCCTAATTCCTAATTTATATTAATAATAATAAATTAAAGGATTAGAAGGCTGCAGAAAATAACACAAAATAAAACCCACAATATTCTAATCATAATCATTTATTTTTCTCAAATGTTATTACTAAGAAAAAATAATAATATTGCGTATTACGTAATATTTTTTGTATGATTCGTTTAAAATATTTTTTGTGCTTTGCACTGCAGTACGTCCTCGTCACTGTCGATACCCTTTTTTCCAGTTAATATTTTATTTATATTTTTACAGTATGTAAATATAAAAATCTACATTCCAAATTAATTTAAAATTCTAAATATTCTAATAACTTGTCTTTGTGGACTGAACATGTTAAAAAATTTAAATCTAGAAACAATAAAATAATTGTTTTTGTGTTTTCCCTGAGGGCTTATCTTTCTAAATTATCATTTATTAATTTATTCATAATATCTTGCATGTTTGAAATGCATGTAACAAAATCTGGGCTAGGGCTGGAAAGCCAACGACGATTGACATATTCTCTTCTTTGGATAAAATCATTTTCAAAATAGAGATTATTACCCTTACAAATTTCGCAAGACCTAAAAATTTTATATTTGGTTTTTTTTTATATCCCGAAACATATTGTAGGGGGCCCCATTATTTGAGGCTGACTTTTGTCCTAGAGGCGTAAGGGTAATCTCATTTACAATATCTAAAGAGATATCATCGTCGTCACAGCTTCACTAGTCTGTGTAACGACGAGGGCATGTAGTGCATTACGTTGGTCTTCTTCACAATTTGCTCCAGGGGCATGGATACTGGACAGGATATTGACCAATCACGTTGTCAACGCTGACTCAAATCTTTCTGGCGTTGGATTTGTTTTGCGGCACCCATGGCTTTTTATGGCCCCAAAGAAATTCTCGATTGGGTCTTGGTTTAGGTGCCGCATCCATAAAGACGTAATATTATGCTCAATAGCTAATATTTTAACAAGATTCTCTATGCCTTCCAGTGTCCATACCTAATTATTAATACTAGGTACACTTGCAATTTTGTCTTTATCCGTTATAAATTTCATGGATTTTAAAACTTTTTTTTTGCTTCTGTCCAACATTCGTGGTGTTTTTAATGGGGTGTTACAGGACCCAGGAGAGGTTTTGAAAACCTGTTTTTTGTAAAGCTGCCATTGACGTAATCAATTAGATTGTCAAAAAAAGCAGGACATCTGCAGTCTCCTTGCATTCCACTGGGAGGATTCTGTTATATGTAAAATAATAATAATTAAATAACAGATTGCAGATTACTTTGTAAGATTTTTGTGCACATAATGTACACTTTATGGGTATGAAATTGTAAATGTACATAATTATGCTTTGAAATACATGGTTGCATAGATGGTTTACTAATATACATTTTAATTAACCGACTTTGCAAAAAGGAGGAGGTTCTATGTTCGACTTTGTTTGTTTTTTTTTTTTTTGTGTATGTTCACCGATATCTCCGTCAATTGTAAACCGATTTCAAAATTTTTAAGTTTGAAAGAGTATGTTTTGAAATTGGTCCCATTTTAATTTGGTGAAGGTCTGATGAAGAACTTCGGAGATATACAACAGAACTCTTCAATAAATAACGGCAACACTCTCGAGATTCTTGCAATCGCATGTCTGTTTATTGTTTATACCATTTCATAACATAACATCACGCCAGTACGCTCTCAAGGGGTACACAGATCTCTCATTTCACCGGTTATGTTCAAGTTTCATGTTATTCGGGTAATCTATTCGGCGTTATAGGGACCTTAGGAAACAACTTGGCTATTTATTATAATATATGATATAAACTAATATTAACCTGTGGGGATGTAGTGTTATTGAAACAACTGTTCTCAAGCGATTACCTTTAATTACTGACTGCAAGAGTATAAGTGTGTTAATATATTAATAGAAGATACATTCATATGGATAGGGTCATAGACCTTATACTATAGGTAGTACTACTACACCTCACCTCAGGGGTGATAGAAAAAAAAAAAATAGTTTACAATTATTTTTTTTTATACGTAAATATAACTTAATAACATTTCTTATGTTACCAAAGGTTTGGTTCTATTTTTATGGATTAAATAGGTTTTATTATTTTTTAATATTTCTACATTAACACCTAAATCATTTAAAACAACAAATGGTCCCTCCCATTGAGGATCTAACTTATTAGCTATTTCATTTCTAATTAAAATTAGTTGTCCTTTACTGTATGTCACATTATTTAAAGACTTATCATAACAACTCTTACGGTTTTGTTTACTTATAAATAAATTATTACGAGCATCTTGATGTGCTACTTGTAACCTATACTTAAGATCTAAAGGATAACTTTCTGGATTATACAATGGTTCTATGTACTGACTAACTCTAGATGGTACTATACTAGCTCTACCAAATACCAGTTCGAATGGTGTGTACTTTGTCTCTGTATGAACAGTATTGTTGAAACTATAACACCAAAATGGTAGCCAGTGACTCCATGTGTCTTTTTGACCATTACACTGTATTCGTAAAAACGATCCTAAATTTTTATGTGAATTTTCGAGCGCACCGATGGATTGATGGTGATACGCTGTAGACATTAATTTATTTATACATAAAAGTTTACATACCTGTTCCATTACTGACGATACAAATTCTGTTCCACGATCAGTTGCGATGGTATTAGGTATTCCAAATCTTAAAATAAAATTATTAACTAATGCTTTAGCAATACTTACGGTTTCCTTCGTTTTCAAAGGATAGGCCTCTACGAACTTAGTAAGCTCGCACTGCAGTGTCAAAATATAACAATTTCCTTCAATGTCTTTTTCTAATGGACCTACGACGTCCAGATAATTTTTTTCAAAAGCATGTGAAGCCGTTGTAGTTATCTCCATGGGCGCCTTGATATACTTACAATGCTTCATTTTCTGACATTTAATGCATTTACTCACAAATTGTCTAATATCGTTGTCTAAGCCTGGGCAGTAAAAATGTCTCTTAATATTATTGGTCATCCTACGTACTCCTGCATGTCCTGCGGTAGGTAGTAGGTGAAAGTCATGTAAAATATACTTTCTTTCTTCTTCATTATAAATTCTCCTAACTCCTCTCAATACATAAATACGTGGACCGGTCCAATCCTTATTGTCTTTTATCTCTTTTAATACATCTTTAATAAAACTCTCATATTCCTTATTTTTTACTATGCATAGCTCATTTATACCTATTCGTTTACAAAAATGACCTAACTTAGTCACAAATTCGGCTCGCGTAAGTTGTGCTCTAAAGTTAAGATTAATATACAACATCTTCTTCCGATTGCTATAAATAAAACATTCCTTTTCTTCATCTATATTATTTTGTCTTTTTAATTTATTTAATTCATCACTTCCTATAAAACTCATTTCTACTGAATTATTCGGAATTTTTAGTACCTCAACTACTCGTGGTTGATCAGGCCACGTTTCGTCTCGTTTACTAAAACTAGGTGTATCCAATTGTTTTCCTACATCTAAACGTTTTTTCTGAGCTCTAGTCATAACTAAAGAAATTTCATTATGCATCTGTTTTAAAGTATCCGATGTTATATTAATTCTAGATAATGCATCTGCTACGCTATTATCTTTTCCTTTTAAATATAAAATTTTAAAATCGTATTCTTCTAGTGCTAGTCTAAATTTAAGTAGTCTGCTAGATGGGTCCTTCATTGAAAATAAATATATTAAAGGCTTATGGTCTGTCATAATTGTGAATGATTTACCGTATACATAGGGTCTAAAATACTTTACAGCCCAAACAATTGCAACTAACTCTTTCTGAATGGTTGGATAATTGAGTTCAGCTTTATTCAGAGGTCTGCTAGCATAAGCTACAGGTTTCATATTTTGATTGCACAAGACTGCTCCAATAGCCGTCCCTGACGCATCTGTTTGAATGACAAACTCATTATTTTCAGAAAAATCTGGCAAATCTAATACTGGTGGTGTACTTAAAGCATGTTTCATTGCTTCAAACGCACTTTGACACTCTTCAGTCCAAACAAATGGTACATGTTTTCTAGTTAATTTATTTAATGGACAAGTTATTCTCGCAAAGTTTTTAATGAATTTCCTATAATAGTTACAAAATGCTACAAATCTTTTTACTTCATCAGTATTACTTGGTACAGGGTAATTTTGCAATACTTCTACTTTAACTGGGTCGGGTAAGACTCCATTTTCTGATACTAAATGCCCTAAATAAAGAATTTCTTTCTTTAAAAAATTACATTTTTCTGGATTTAATTTTAAATTAATTTTCCTAAGTCTTTCCAAAACGTCTGTTAAGTTTTTATTATGGATATCTAAATTTCTCCCAAAGACTACTAAATCGTCTAAATATATAAAACATTTATCGTATGTTAACCCAGACATAGCAACTGACATTACTCTACTAAAAGCACTCGGACTTGTTTTTAATCCCATAGGTAGCCTCTTCATCTGGTATTGCCCAGTACTAGTTGTAAACGCTGTATACTCTCTACTGTTTTTATCTAAAGCTACTTGGTAATATCCTTGATTAAGATCTAAATGCGAAAAATAGACTGAGCCAGAGAGCGAATCCAAAATTTCCGTAATACTTGGCAAAGGAAATTTATCGTCTACAATACGGTCATTAAGCTTCCGATAATCGACCACTAGTCGCCATTTTTTATCGTTGCTGCTTTTTTTTGGTACCAGTAAAACTGGACTCGACCACTCACTCTTCGCCTCTTCTATAATGTCATTGTCAATCATTTTTTGAATTTGCCTATTTACTTCATTTTTCAAAGAATGCGGCAATCGGTACTGCTTCGTATAAACCGGACTTGTATTTGGTTTTATAGTTATGGATTGTTCATAAACATTTGTAGTCGTTAACTTATCACCTGGTAAAAAGAAAACATCCGAATATTTAGAACATAATTCTTCAATAGATTTCCGTTCGTCCATTTTTAAATGATTTAAATTTAAAATGTTTAATAAGTTCTTTGCTCGTTCTAAACTGTTAGTGTTTGATTTAAAATTGCATAAGTGATACTCTTCAATTGAATATATCTGTGGTTGAAAAGTTGGTAGGTAAATATCCTGCTCGTTAGTGTTCAAAATTTTAACCGGTAATCTATTCTTTTTTATTCGTCCAATACATCCCGCTAGAAAAACATTTTCCGCTAACTGTTCACTATGGATAATACAGTCATTCATATTCTCAATATTTAATGGTAAATAATGTATCGACTCACTTCGTGCTGGGATATGTAACACCTCAGCTGAGTAATCTATGACATCACTTAGTTCTAATGAATAATACTTTCCATAATTAGATAGGTTAATGACATCAGTTTCTAAGTTTATATTTGAAGCGTACTGACAAAGAAAGTCTAAACCTAATATTCCATCTGCCTTTAATGGTATGTTATCAAAAACATGAAGCTTGATATTAAAGTCAACAAAGTGTTGGTCATCACGATGAGTCAAACTAAGTTGAACAAACCCTGATGAACTAATTTTACCTCCAATACCATTTATGATGGTTTCATCTCTAATTACTGCACTATTGTATGGTAACGCATCTTTTTTAATTACGGACAAAGATGCTCCGGTATCTATTAACCAATAATATTTCCTATTACCTATGTATAATGCTAAAAATTTTGCCTTACCTTGCAAAGCTAAAATGTTATGTTTAAGATCGAAAAAACTGCATTTCGTTTGTTGTAGGCATACTATCGTTCTTATCTTGTTCATTGTTGGAATAAAATATTCTATTGGTACGACCTTTACTACGAGTTTCATTACTCGATCGATTCTCGTTCGAAGTTTGATAATCTCGTCCACGTCCGTTACCACGATAGTTATGGGATGATCGCCCACGTGAGTTATTGAAATCACGTCTGCCGAAGTTATTAGAATTGTGACTAAAATTACCTCTCAAATTATTTGAATTATGCTGATAATGATGTCCTCGACTGCGTTGGTTTAACTGCTGATTATGAGAACCACGGCCATTCCTAAAGTTGTTGTTATTGTTATGAAACTTACCTCTTCCGCGGTGTGAAAACTGCATGACATTTTCGTTGGTCGAAGTCGATGCCGATGTCAACTCTTCATCTTTCGCTGCCTGGATCGCGTCCTTTAAACTGTCATAGTTACGTGCAGCAATAATCGTACTTAGTCTCGAATCCTTCAATCCATCTGCGAATCGCTTAATTGCCAATTTTTCGTTTATGGGCTTGAGTACGGAATAACTATCAGAATTACCATTTGCTTGTGATATGGTCAGATTAGTAAATAACTTTTCTAATTCTGTTCCAAACTGATCAATTTTACGCCAGCCTTGCGTTGCGTTTTGTAATCGTGATTGTATTGCAGTAAACGATTTTTTAGGTAAAAGTGCAACACGTAAATCTCTGACTAAATCGTTCACAGATGTGTAATTATTGGTTATACGTAATTTAGCATTTTCTGATAATCTACTTTTCAAAACGAATGTCATTAGTAATTTTTTCCCCGTTTCCGACAACATGTCTGCGTACATTTCTATAGAGTCAATGATACTTCTGATATTATTTTCGTTATTGGTCATTACAGGAATCAAACTGCATGCCGTTTTTAAATCGAACTCCATGATTGATTCTGAATTTGGACTTGCTTCAGAAATATCAATGTCACTATCACAGTCTGATTTAATTACAGTGCACAAAACATTAATTTGCGAATAACACGATTCTATTTCGTTTTTCGTAACTGATAATGATTTTAACAATTCTGATTTTACTCCTGGTTTTGTAGATAATAGCTTTATTAATCCTTTACTTTTCTCATAAATTGTTTCAACCTCACTTAATTTACTCTTAATAATATTACCCTTAAATCGTGTTTTTCCCTTTTTAATTAAATATTTCCTTATTGATATAAGATCATTCAAGCAATGTAACAATTCATCTTCCATTCCCTCATGCAAAAGTAATCTATATTAATTAAACCATTTAATACATACCCGATTCTCACAGTGAATTACTGTAGTAGGGGACACAGCGTGTAAGATGATACATGATGATATACGATCACTCAAAACAAACTTAAACTGCTAATTTATCTTAGAGTTCATTATTTAAATTCTTAATGTCTATTATCATTTTATTGTCTCTTTATTTATATGATGATTCGCGAATTCATTTTACGCACTATAATACGCACAACGCACTTGAGACGCACTTAGTATGCACTTCACTAAAATAAATGATACCGCACAGCTGCCAGATGAGTATGATGAATACTCCGACTTCTACGTCATTGGAAGATTTACTTGCTCTTCTCCGCGAATTGCTCTGGAACGGTTGAACGATCGTCGCAGGCTGTTCTGCAAAATCTGGTCCCTGATCCAGGAATGGTGGCAATTCCTGTACTGCTTCCACGCAAAATATATAATGCCAAGACCCAGTAAAACGCAAATTACTATGAGGATAATACTGATCGTCGAAATATGTGCCTTCAATTCTTCAACGTGTGCATTATTGGAACCAGCAGAATTCTGATTCACGAAGACCGTCTCCTTTTCTACGTTGGAACGACACATTTTCACTGATTTCCGGACGTTAAATTAACTTTTTAAATGTACTTGATTCATTTTAATTACGAAAGTTCCATTATCCACAAATATTTTCACGCCAATTTATTACAAAAAGTTTAATTTATTTACTTTGCTTTGGAGCCGTAACACTACGCCGAGATAGAAAACGCGTCACGCGCCCCAAAAATGGGCAGGGTCGCCATGTGGGGATGTAGTGTTATTGAAACAACTGTTCTCAAGCGATTACCTTTAGTTACTGACTGCAAGAGTATAAGTGTGTTAATATATTAATAGAAGATACATTCATATGGATAGGGTCATAGACCTTATACTATAGGTAGTACTACTACACCTCAAACCTGACTTTGATTTGGGGCCCAAATTTTTTTTTCTTCCAATCCCATCGTGTGGGGTATCAAAATAAAGGGTATTAAGAGGTGATTTCAAAAATATATAACACTTATATGTTTAAATGTATCTAATTCAAAAAAAAACTAACTAAAAAGTTATAAATAAAAAAACTTAATTCAGAAAATCAAAAAACCCGACTGCTTCAAATGCGAACTAAAAAGTCGTAAACAAGGAAAAAAAACATGCTGTGCAGGCGGAGGATACTACAGATTTTGGTCATCAAGCCCGCGAATATGTATCCTCCGACTGCACAGCATGTTTTTTTCCTTGTTTACGACTTTTTAGTTCGCATTTGAAGCAGTCGGGTTTTTTGATTTTTTGAATTAAGTTCTTTTATTGCACGTTCTTGTCGTACGTGATCTACTTTTCATCACCAGTTATCAGCTTCTTCAAAAATGGTTCGGTTTCGTTACGTCGTAATAAAGAATCACAAATGAGTACACGGTTCATTAGGTTTCTTTCAGTGAGCTCGTGAGGTACCCAAATATCGAGCTTTTTTGTGTACCCAGTTTTTTTCAAATGCGCCAAATATGTTTTGTGGTCAATTCCCAGTTCTTCAGCTACGTCGTAACTACTGATATGCCGACCCTGCTCCACTTTTTCAAAGATGGCATCCATTTTATCCGTAATAGGGCGACCAGAGCGACGTGCATCTTTGACATCAAAATTTCCGGATTGAAAACTCTTAAACTAAATTTGTGCTACTCTCACAGACACTGCAATAGATCCATAAACATCGCAAATTTTTTTCGCGGCTCGCGTTGCTTTTTACGTTTTTTGTAGTAAAATTTTAAAATTTATCGAATTTCTTCACTAGATTCACTCATCTTGACGGTACGAAAAACAAATGAAAATCACACATTTTCCTAATTTGAATTTGGAATTGTGTTCTTTAAAATTTAAACTTTCAATGATACCAAAACCAGCCAGATACAAATAGTATAGCCAAAGAGATTTTATTACAAGTTCATACATACTATAATGCGAAAAGACTTTTTCTCCAACCTAATAATTCAATTCTGGGACGTTGAAGATGTACCTTCAGAAGATAATATTAATTCTGCAGATGAAACGTTTTACGAATCTCATTTCAATAAAAATACTTGTCGCTTACCTTGTTGCTTATGGTAGATTTTCAGTTATGATGCCGTTGAAACAGGTTCCGGAGCAGGCACCGGGCAATTCATTTCATTTAGCCTTCAAGCGTTTTCTTAATTTAGAAAGCTGATTAAACAAAAATCATAAATTAAAAGAACAATATGCCAATTTTATAAATGAATATGCTAAATTAGAACACTTGGTTGAAATTAATAGGCCAGAGTTTGTATGTTTTTACCGCACCATTGTGTTATACGCGAACAACATGAAACTATAAAACTTCGGGTGGTTTTGGATTCTTCTGCCAAAACAACATCAGGCAAATCTCTCAATGACATCCAGACAGTTGGTCCCGTAATGCTTAATGATTTGTTTTCGATACTGATCCAGTTTAGATTACATAAATGTGTATTAACAGCGGATGTGGAAAAGATGTAACGACAAATCGAAATAAATGAATCGCAGCGGCATTTACATCTGAGCCTATTACAATTCTGCAACTAAAAACCTTAACATATGGAATGGCATCTGCTCCATTTTTGAGTACCAGGTGTCTGCTTGAGCTAGGAAGCCAATGTACGTAGTGATAAGGTTATTGCTAAGATAATTAAAAATATTTTTTATATGGTCGATCTAATAACGGTTGCCTCTTCTGAGGACGAATTAAAGCACATATATTTAAGTGTATCACAAGCTTTGAATTCGGCTTGTTTTCCGTTAAGAAAGTTTAAACAAATTGTCCTAAAAAACTCAATGATAATTTTCGACTCTGATTAATTGCCTTACTTTTCATTATGAAGCCACTGTTTTAGGGTTGAAATGGTCACCTTTGTCAGACAAATTACAGTTTCCTAGTGGCATTGAAATCCCTAATAAGGCTACAAAAAGAATAATTATTTCAACTACATATACGCTATTTGATCCATTGGGATTGGTTAGCTGTTGTATAATCAGAGCTAAAATATTATTAAAAAAATTATGGGCTCTCAAATTGGATTGGAATGACCCGGTACCAGAACACAGTGTTAAAAAATGGTTTAGTTTTATAAAAAATAGTTATTTATGCTACAAGTGCGGAAGGTAGGTGATTTCCGATGAGTGGCATTTTTATTCACGAGCGAGCGAAGCGAGTGAGTGGATAAATCGACACGAGTCGGAAATCATCTTACGTACGTGTATCGTACAACATTTTACTATGCATTGTGCGAGGAAATAAATAAATTAATAAAATGAAATTAATTAAATGGCGGGCTTATTCAAGCGCGTTCAGCATATCCACAGATTAACTAATAGTTCCTCGGGATATTCATTCGACATTCATTCATTAGTGGCCGGTGCGGGCCACAAGAAGCAAGCTGCGACGATTTGTAGCGTGTGGTCGCCACCGGCGCCAACCGTGTGCGGCGAGTCCATATAAAATGTATGAAAATTACAGGAAATATGCTAGTGGCGGCGTTTTGTGGTTGTGGCCGGTGGCCCGTGTGCGGGAGCCCTTAGACAGACAGCCCAGGCGGAGTCTATATCAACTTGAACTTTTTCCAAGCATTCCTGATAAATTTTTGGTAAAAGACTGTTTGACACAGTTTTTCTTGTTGGTAAACTGTAACCAGGTATAATAATGGCGAACAATTCTTTAATTTCTAGTTGTTCAACATTTCTAGTTGTTCAACGAGCGAAAATGGGTGATAATTTTTAACAATTATTTTAATTATTTGTTTATCAATCTCATTTGTTTTCTTCACAGGCGCAGGTTTATGTTAAATTCTGTCATAGTGGATTGTTTAGGAAGTCCCATTACCGTTACGTGTCTCACGGGCAAGGAATTATGTGACGTTGAAGCTAATTCATTTTGAGGTATTACTAATGAAGTAGATGGTACTGGATCTGGGGTTGTTGATGTTGATGATTGCTGCTGTTGACTTTGAGTATTCTGTTGTCTGCTTAGGTGTATTTGTATAGTTGGATGTTTGAGTTTCATATGCCTACTCAAATTGCCGATGGATTTATTGGGAATGCTCATATTTTTTGCACAATAACCACATTTAGCTTTATTGTCCGCAAGTTCACTAAAATGGTTCCACAATGGACTTCTCTTTTTTATTGGAGGCATTTTAATAACAGATTAAGAAAACAAATGACTTAGTTAAGGTATGTAGTACCTATAGGTACCTTAGAAAGTCAGTTACTACACTTACTACGACCTTAGAAAGTCAGTTACTACACTTACTACGATGTACGAACACGTAGAATTTTATAGCACTTATGATATTACCTAAACAATTTTTTCTAACATGTTCGTCCTTAATGAGTATTTTACTTTACTGTACTGTACTTTACTTCTCGATTGTCAGTAAACTAACAACCTATTTATTAACCTGTGTGTATGCCTGGGACAGCACTAGTGGTCACAAAACCCTATACCGTGTCCTGAATGTTCTAACAACATAATAACGTAATGAAATTTCATTTCTTTGCATTTCGACCCAACGTTCCAATGCTCCAAGTACATTATAAAGATAAAATTGCGAAAATCGTTTCGTTGCTTATTTTGTTGGTGAATAAAAACAATTAAATACTTGTCGAATGCGCTTTTGGGATTATGGCGAATAAATGGCGCATTTTTCACAGACCGATAGATGTGTCCTATAATTTTCCTACTGACATTTTAAAGGCATGTTGTGTCCTACACAATTTTGTCGCAGATCGGGATGGTTTTCGGCAAAAGGATAAATTGGCAATAATTGATGATGAATTTCACTCATTACAACCTCAAGATAGGAGCAGCAGCAGCAAATGTTTTTAGAGCTGAATTCGCACGCTTTTTTATGAGCAACACAGGGTCTCTACAATGGCAGTTACAGAAGATTTAATTATCATTAAAACATTAAATTATTTACTCAAATCTTGTTCTTTTATCAGGAGCAAAAATATCATAGACTGGAAATAAAATTTTGGCAATTTGCTTCCATGCTTTTGTTTTCATATTTTTATTTTTAAAGTCTACATTGGATTTATCCTATAGAATTTCCCTTTCTTGGACTAATGTTATGGGGAGTCCATGTCAATATCTTCTATGTAGGTACTCATTGTTTAAACCCTCAATCACAATAAACAAAAAACTAAGAAAAAGACGAAAAGAGCGAGCGTGTGCCCTTTCATTGTGACGCATAAATAACTGATCGGGGTGCCACTCCGGCGACGCAACGCATTCACCCCTTCCCGCTTCGTCTCGTTGGTTGCAAGTCCGTTGCGACGCCGCAGCGCGTCGTGTGACATGCCACAGATATTACTATGTAAGACGACGCAGCGGCACCGTTCCGGCGCCGCACCGCCGCCGCAACGCATCGTGTGCCCCCGCACTTAGCGGCACTGAACTGCTGCAGCAACTGAACGGGCAAGAAACTTCACATAAAAATCGAATAAAAAAGATAACAAAGGGAAACCTAAACTAAGGAAAACTAAAGGAAGTTAACACGAATGCTATTGATTTTTATAATGGATTAATTAATATGAATTCTCCTGAATGTATTTTTGGGATCTGTTCTCCTGATTAAATAAAGTAATCTAATATAAGATGATTGCAGCTTTAATAGTCAATCTGGTAACAAATCTTCACTTAAAAACTTGTAAATGTTAGCGTTATAGGCCGATGCTTGTCAGCATAATAGTCTTTTGAATATAAGTCAGAATTGTCAGAGCTTCGGATCACTTGTTCACATCGTCTGCAAATTGTTGATGCGACGGATATTATAATCCACCCGCATCGACTTGTCCTTACTTGATTAAGGGACACCAATGCTTTTACGCATTTATTGCAAAAAAAAATGAATTAAATAGTGTACTCCAGCACCAGCAATTTACTCAACAAGGCTTGTTGGGGTCGGCTTCCAGTCTTAAGACTACTACACAAATGCACATATATAAACACATTATACAAACACATGCCAGCGACAATGCCGCCGGCATGTGTGTATGAGAGTGTAGCAGGCATGTGTGTCGCACAAAGCCGTCAAGCATTATTCCGGTTGTGACAGTCACATAGAACGCTAGAGAAGTGAAAATTTTTTTTGGTTGGTTGGTTACAATGAATACGAAAATCATCAGCACTGCCGCCGCAGTTGTAATTTTTATTTTAATAATAAGAAGAAAAAAATACAAAAGGACGAGAAGGTTTTGGGTGCGCCCAAGTTTACAAAATAGAAAATGGCAGAACGGTACTGTAATTATAGAAGAGTATAAAAAAGATGATGTGGGATGTCAACGTTTGCGCAATAGTATGTTCTTTGGGTTTCTGAGAATGACATATGAAGATTTTGAATTTTTGCTAGAGAGTACTGAAGTGTACATTAGCAAAAAAAATACTGGCTGGAGAAAGGCTATACCCGCTAAAGAGAGGTTGGCAGTAACGTTGCGGTTTTTAGCTACAGGAGAAAGTTATTTCAGCCTTGGTGAACCGTTTAAAATTTCACCACACCTTTTTCCTCACTGATTCCCGAAGTCTGTCAAGCAATAATATCAAAACTTCAAATTAAGGTAATCATTTTTTTATGACTCACTCTTGATATTCACAGGGAAGCTCACTCACAGGGAATCCTAGAGGGGAAGCTAGAGAACACCATAACCTAATATATATTTGTACTCTATTGACCAAATAAAGATTTTTTTATTTTATTTTTATTTACGATATGGCCTGAATATATGTGATATTGCTGGAATTGGATAATATTTGAGTATAGCATTACATTTAGGCTTACAAGCACATATGCTAAACGTTTAAGTATATATTTATTTTTGAATGTTTATTTTAAATTAATTTTTATTTCCTTTTTCTCTTCTAGATGCCAACCACAGAAGAAGAATGGCTTTCGGTGTCACGTTTGTTTTTCAAGAAATGGAATGTTCCCAATTGTTGTGGATCCATTGATGGGAAACACATACGTATACAATGCCCCAATAATAGTGGCTCAGAATTTTTCATTTATAAATCGTATTTCAGTATTGTGTTGTTGGCATTAGTCGATGCTAATTATAATTTTGTATACGTCGATATTGGTTGTCAAGGAAGAGTTTCGGATGGGGGTGTTTTTAGAAATAGCTCGCTTTACGAAGCATTACGAAATGAATCTATAAATCTGCCGACACCAAGACCTTTACCTGGACGGACTATGAATGTACCATTTTATTTCCTTGGTGATGATGCTTTTCCGATTTCTCCTAACTTAATGAAACCATTTCCTGGACAACATGAGCGAGGATCTCCGAAAAGAATATGCAATTACAGATTTTGTAGGGGAAGGAGAGTCGTGTGAAATGCTTTTGGCATATTATCGGAAAAAATCAGAATATTTCATTCAATAGCTAATTTACAGCCAGAGAAAATGAAAATTGTAGTAATGGCTTGTGTATGCCTGCACAATTTTATCCGAAGAAATGACGTTGATGTTGAGGATAATATGATAACGATACCGGCACCAAATATTGAAATAAATCGAAATTTGGAACCTTCAATGGTCAGAAATGAGTTGATGAACTATTTTCTTTCAGAGCAAGGACAACTTCCATGGCAAAATTACATTTCATAAATCAAACATATTTTTATTGGGAACAACGTTTATTTAGCATATAAGTATCTATATAATGATATTTTAAGTAAAATTTTAACTAGGTAACATTTTGTTAATCTGTGTTTGCCTCATTAATCTCACTATCAATCACAATGTACCAGTACAATCATAGTTTTAATTATTAAATTCTTAATGTAGCATCATAAATCTAAAAGAGTTTTAATTATTTTCCAAATATGAAAAAAAGGCTGTCCTGAGTATGTGAATTGTCGGTATAATTAGAATGGCTAATTACACAAATCTCAATATTTTCCATCAAAATCTTTGCGGTATAAACAATAAAAAAGATGACCTTGAAATTTGTGTAAGCGAATCATCAAAAATACTTGATTTCATATGTATATCTGAACATTTTCTTAATGATACCCTCGCAAAGCAATTTAATTTTAATAATTACAAAATGGGGTCTTATAACACAAGAGTCAAGAAGAATAGGGGAGGCTCGATGATTTTAACACTCAACGATAGAAACGTGGATGATCTTCAAGTGTGTAAGCAATTATATAAAACAGACTATTTCGAAGTATGTGGAGTCAAAGATATTGAGACAAATTTGTGTGTTCTTTGTTGTTATAGAACTCCTACAAACAGTAATTTTGATAAATTTATGGATAGCCTTGAAAAACTGTTACAGCATTTCCTCAATAAACTATGTATTATTTGTGGAGATTTCAATATTAATGTCCTTAAAGATGACTGGAGACACAATTCCTTTTTGTCGTTATTGAAGTGCTATAATTTCCGCTATTTAATTAATTCTCCCACCTTCAAAAGAAATAAATCGGAATCATGTATAGACAATATTTTGACTAACTTACCTGAAAGTTTCGTAGACCACACTAATGTTGATCACAATGGGTTGTCAGACGGACACGCAGGCCTATTCTGTACACTAAATCTAGAAAAGGTTGTGTATAAGAAGCGGACAAATTACCGTCGGATTTGGAGACGAAAATATAATAACGAGAAAATGGAAGGCTTTAGGAAGAAGGTTTTAGAGGCTAACTGGAACACAGGTATTAACACATTTATCAGTAAATTTAAGGAACTACACTCTTCTATCTTTAGAAAGTACAAAGTTAGAATTAAATTGAATAGAAGTAAATGTTCCAAATGGATAACAAATGGCATTAGAATAGCTAGCAAAGTAAAACGTTTCCTAAACACATTGGATAAGCAAAAATGCGACAATTCGGTTGTTCAATATCGAAACAAGTATATTAGAACGTACAGGAAAGTGTTAAGTTGTGCAAAAAGGAACAGTGTCAGAAAACAAATAGAAATGGCAGCAGATTCTAGTAGGATGATTTGGAAAATAGTTAATCGACAGCGCAATGCTACGAAAAACCTCGAGAATGACCAAATTATTCTTAAGATTGACAACGCAATTATTAGTAATGATATAGACGTAGCTAACATTTTTTCAAAAAGGTTCGACAACAATGTCCGCCTTAACACGTGTGATCAAAAATTGGCAATTGCTTATCTGAGTGAAAGTGTCAGCAGAGTAGAACCTAACATGAGTTTTGAGGCAGTCACACCCCTTGAAATTTTCAACATAGTTAAAATATGGTCAATAAATCGTCTACAGGCTATGACGATATTCCCCTCCCTGTCATTAAAGATAATATTGACATATTGGCAACTCCACTAGCATCACTTTATAATAATTGTATCGAGGGAGGCCTTTTCCCTGATCAATTTAAAATCGCACGAGTAATTCCTATTTTTAAGAAGGGTTCAAAAACTGATCCTGGCAACTACAGGCCGATTTCCCTACTGCCTGTATTGTCAAAGATTTTTGAAAAGATTATGAAGGATAGGCTTATGAAGCACTTACGAATGCAAGGCATTTTAAATTAACAACAATTTGGCTATCAAAAATCATTGGGGACCGCCGATGCTGTTGAGGCTTTAGTCGATGAGGTTATTTGTAATCTTAATGACAAACATAAGGTAGCAGGTGTATTTCTGGATCTTAGTTCTGCCTTCGACACGGTGGACCATGAAATTTTGCTGGCCAAGTTGGAACATTATGGTATAAGAGAGAATGTTCTGAAGCTATTTCGATCTTATTTGCATAATAGACGTCAATTTGTAGAGATAAAGTCGGTAGTGGACGAAGAACAAAAAATATTAAACTCTGATCTAATGACAGTATTTCGGGGGGTCCCTCAGGGATCTGTTCTGGGGCCAATCTTCTTCATTCTATTCCTAAATGATTTAATTGAGTACATAAAAAAACGTATAACAGACACTAGTCTCATTATTTTTGCAGACGACACTAATGCTATAATAGTGTCTGCAAATAACTTAAATAATTTAGAATTAAAAATTAATAACTTATTAAAAGCCTTTGAACACTGGTTTGGAACAAACAATCTCAGGCTTAATGTAAATAAAACAAAATGTGTACTATTTAGGTCGAACGTACGCAACAATGCTAGTCTTGAAGTTTTATCTTGTGGGAACAAAGTCGATGTGGTTGACCATATAAAATTCCAAGGTGTTCATATTGATGCATTGTTAAACTGGAAGGTTGAGACATCGTCTGTAACGAAGTCAGTTAGCTCAGCATGCTATGCAATCAGAAGCCTGAGGGAAGAATTGACATTGGCCCAGCTTAGGATGGTATACTTTGCCTTGGTTGAGTCTAGGCTTAGATATAGTATTGAGTTTTGGGGCAACAGCTACAAGTACAATATCCACTCGGCATTTGTAATTCAAAAAAGAGCCATAAGGACAATGCTCCGCCTGAAACAGGCAGATTCGTGCAGAGACCATTTTATTAAACTTAATATTTTGACAGTGCCATGCCTATATATACTGGTGCTGCTAACCAGCTTTGTTAAGAACTTGCACAAATCTGAAACTGATGACCAACGAAAAGTTAGAGTTAATACACGTAGGAAAGACTTGCCTAACGCAATCCAACCGAAAATAAACGTGGTACATCACAGTCCTAGGTACCAATCAGTATTTCTATACAACAAGCTTCCCTTAGAATTTAAAAGCATAAATAGCACAAACTTATTTAAAAATAAATTGAAGACATATTTATTGAGGAAGGGCTATAACAGTGTCGATGAGTACCTAGATGATAAACAACAACCGTAATAATTATTATTGTACTAGATTGGAGTTGATTTTAAATAGGTTGATTATTGTTATTTTGAATATTTTATACATCTTGTTGTGACATACTATTTTTATTTTATTATTGTATTACTCATCGATTTTTAAATGGCATATTATTGATCTCTCAGTAATAATTATAATTTTTATCCTTGACATTCTACTTTTGTATCATACCTACTATATTACATGTGATATTACTGGCCTTTTCATAATAGTTTATTTTTATTAATATTTGACATTCTATTTTTATTATTGATTATTTCACAGAAAATTGGATGACATTATGTTATTGATCTTTTTATTTATTATTACTGTTATGAATTTGTAATTTAATATGTGACTTGTTATTAGTTTATTTTTTTTTGACATGTTTTATTTTTAATATTCTTTCAACAATTGTAATGTTTTAATGGTACCTACATGATGTTATTTTTTACAAAATTTCTACACAATTTATGTTGTTCTGAAATAAATACTTATGACTTATGGCTAGTGGAAGGATGTACACTTTCAGGTGTCGAAGTGGTAAAATATCCTTGAGCTGCCGCCACCGTGGAAGGTCTTGAGTAAACGCCCATTTCAGCCTGATAAATTATATTATTAATATGATGTTGTACTGTAGATATTGTTATGGGATCCATTTTTCGTATTTTATTTGCTATGTGTTCTCCGAATACCGAGGCATCGTCACGAGCAGATGACATATTTTTTAAAACTTGTAGAGCTTCGGCAATATCACTGTCTCCATCAGTACCGCATCTCCTTTTCCGGGAACTAGTCGCTGTTGCATTATCTTGATGACTGTACTGCCAATGCGTCTGTAAATAGAAGGAAATAATATGATTTTGTTGTGTTTTGTTCTGTGACCGCGAGTAGTTAGTCTGTGATAAAATAAATAAAAATAGGAAACATGAATACTTACATCATTCTCACTATTTACTGTGGGTAGTGGTTTATTTTTGTCTCGCAAAAAGTTCAATGCCTTGTAATCAAACCAATTTGGTTCCTGTACATCGTCTGTGCTTGCACCAGATTTGTACAACTGTTCAACCTTCTTCTTTTCCCGAAAATAATGAAAGGTTATTTTTTTTTACTTTCTCTCTACTTCGCCTTTATCAATGTCAAATACACTTGCAATTATATTCAAGGCGTCCATTTGTTTGTTCCTATTCTTATAGTCTGCATTTCTGGGATTCCATAATATATCATTTTCATGAAATTTTTCAATTAATAGCTACACAGTTTCGTCGTCCCAATGAAACGACATTTTAATTTGTTGAATACACACAAACCGCACACCACTACCGCTCGAATGCCAGGCACGAACTGACGCCGGCAAGCCGCGTAACCCGCGCCGGCACTGTGTGTAGGAGCCTTTACCGGATTCAGCTGAGTACCAGTGTTTTACATGCTGCCTATCTGACCTCAACAACCCAGTAACAAGGTAACACAGTACCCCTTGGCAAGACTGGTGTCAGATCTAAAGGTTTCTGACTACTCGTAACGACTGTCAAAGATCTTCAAATGACAGCCGGGACCAACGGCTTAACGTTCTTTCAGAGTTTCCGAAACTCGGTATGTTGAAATGGTCACCCATCCACGGACCGACCTCGTCAAGCGTTGCTTAACTTTGAAGACCGATCCGTACGGCTGTTATTATTTAGCCACGAGCTCCTCTCTATTATTCACTCCAGCATGCGACCTAATTTTGCAAAATAACAGTTCTATACGGAATGAATTTTAACAAAATTGAAGAGCAAGCGCTACGCTTCTGCTAAACGATTGAGTAGCAAGTTTGACCTTCATAATGTTTTTTTTAAGCACAAATGTTCAGCTCTGAATTTATTGGCTGCGTGAAACTTCTCATCTTCTTGCAATTTATGCAATAGTTCAATGTTCACTTTACGCTGTTCCCGTCACTATCTAGCAATTCTTTATAATGTTCACAAGCATTTCTAATTAAATTTATCATATGGGCTGGGTCAAGGAATATGTCATTATTATTGAAATTAAAAATAGTTTCTAAATTGTTAAATTGTGCTGTAGAAAATTACATCCTAGTTTCTTACTCATTGCTGTATTGGTTGGACAGTCATCAAAGATCACGCATTTAACGATAACGTTATGCATAGTTATATTGCTTGTTTAAGTAGAAATATTGTTTGGTCAGCTGTTATACCATTAATGAAAAAATACCCTACAGGTACTTTCCATTTCCCGTGAAATAGGAATACCAGTTATACCAGTGCATCAGTACACTCCTCTCTGCAATCGGCATCTATGCTCCCTCCGAAGTCCACGTTACACGGCCGACCCCATAGGTCTTTAAAAAAAAACAATTTTCTACCAAATCACTTAATTATTCACAAAAATCTTGGTTAATTACACTTTTGATTAAAGTTCTATTTAATAATACACGATAATTCACCAACCAAAATAATGACTTCATTTCTCTTGTATATCTCGAGATAAGTCTAACGAATTTTAGTTTTTAATTTTAAAATTCCGCTAATGTGCGATTACTGCAATTCAGCATTGGCTTTGCAATGAAAAATTAGACTTTAATGTCGGCTTTATTGCCTTGTAATAAGAGTTGTAACAGCTCCCCCTTTTTGACGGAGCTTTATCTTATAAGATAAGCAAAGTGAAATTGTTCGAGGGTACATCTAGCTTATAAAACTATAATTAAACATAGCAAGACATAGTAATTCATAATGGAAACCTTAACACCATAACTCATAGTATTTTAAAAGTTTAAATTCCTGTTTGATGGGAATTTGGTCTTATAGGTATTAGCAGTAGATTTATAATTAGTGTTTCGAATTGGTAAGGATTGAATTGACTTATTGTCTTCATCAGATGCTAATGACATTTCAGTCATCTCGATAGAATTAGAGATTTTGGATTTGCGTTTAGGTTTCTGATTATAACATTGATTTAATATTTGCACGCAGCATCCAGAATTAGAAGTACTTTTGTTTTTAAAATATCTAAAGATATTATAAGTTACACATACAAATAAACACAATTAAAATACAAGTAAAACTAAAGTAATATATATGGTCCATATTTAATTAAAATCTCATTTAAGTTATTTAATTCTTGTTCTAAATTATCCATTTGATCATTTGAAAATTGGAGAGAATCTCGAGTTGATTTTGCTGAAAGAGATTGGCGACAAATGTGGCAGGCTTTTATTAAATATGTCTTTCTTACAACAGTCATCAGTTATATCAAACTTAACAGGCTTTTATTAAATATGTCTTTCTTACAACAGTCATCAGTTATATCAAACTTAATATCTAAAGGAGACTTAGTAATAAAAGAATAAGAGCTATTTGTCATTAACTGACTAGTTTTAGAATAACCAATACAATTAATTTGCTGATAATTTTACAATTCCAGTACCTATGATTGAATAGTCGCTAATGTTATCTTCGCATTTGATTGTCAATTTATTTGTATTTGATTGAACATAAATCTATTTATTGTTATTTATTTTTGCCAAATATCAATTTGACCATATAAAAGTTAGGTGTTGCTTTCTGTGGGTAACGACTGTTTTAATTCAGTTAATATTATAGATTCACAATTTGGATTGCTTAAAAATGAATATGTAGTAGTTAGTTTTCAGATACAAAAGTTATTATTTATTATCTTACATCTAGCAAGTGTGTCCATCATAGCATAATGCATCCTGTCATCACTTAAACCTATATAGGAGTGAAAAGGTTAAATCAATGCAAATGTGCTATGTGACTCATCATGCGGAGTAGGTAGAGGTATGATTTTATAGGTTATGAACTTATCACGTGTTATTGAAGGAAATTGTAATATAAAATTGTTTGAAACCAATTTTTCGTTTCGTCTTTTTTTTTGTTATTTTGATGCAACACTGTGTCAGGTCGCAGTCATCGATATCGATAGTTTTTGGTTGGGTTGAGGTTGGCAACACTGGACAAAATGTCATTAGCCGCGTCCAGACCGGCTGAGCGCGGCTCGGGAGCCGCGCTCAGACTTCCTGCTCGCGAGCCGTGGCAACCGAGCTAAATTGTGAAAAGTTCCGAGCCGCGCTCGCAAGCCAAGGTGAGCCGGTTTGAGCATTCAGTTTCTCTCCGTACAACGATGGAAAACCACGTCTTATTAGCTGCTGCGGCGCTTATGTTGTCTGGATATATCATAAAAAAAGAAAAAAGAAACGAAAACTCTGGATTAAAAAATTGTACCAAAACCGAAACCAATACGGTAACAGTTTGTTAAAGGAACTAACAATCGACCATTCAGTCTCAAATTTTACACGCATGTCTGCGGGAGACATTGAATATTTGTGCTCCTTAGTGGCTGTGAAAATACAAAAATGTGACACTAACTACAGAGAAGCAATAACTGTATCCGAAAGAGTGCTGATAACATTGAGATATTTGTCAACAGGAGACTCCTATAGCAGTCTTCAATATCTTTTTAGAGTATCGAAACAATCTATATCAACTATAGTTCCAGAAACGTGTGATGCAATTAAAGACGCCCTCAGTGATTACGTTAAGGTAAATAAAAATCATGGTAATTAAGCAATCAAATTATTTATTTATCTGCCTCACATTTACCAGGCCCCTCAGAAAGTATTGCGAAAAAAAGTTTTTATATATGGGAGACTGGCCAGTTATAATGTTTTTCGAAAATATGATTATTTATAAGTAAAAATAAGTAAGTTCCAATTTCAAAATTTCCCTCCACATTTTTTGCGAGTTAATTCAAAGTATTGTGTCTCACTGAAATATGGATCTGCGCCGGGAACATTTTAGAGCTATGATTTTATACGATTTCAAGTGTCGCCTGAAACCGGATGAATCGTACGATAGACTTCAAATGGCATTCATGGATGAAGGCCCTTCCAAGGCAACCGTGTATCGTTGGTATAACGAATTCAAGCGCGGTCGACCAACTTTGGGGGATGACGAAAGAAGCGGTCGCCCTTTGACGGCTGTTACCGAAGAAAACGTGCTAGCAGTGAAAAATTTAATCCAAGACAATAGGCGAATTACATATCAGGAGATTCAACACATATTGAAGATTGGATCGGGAAGCGTTCACGAGATTCTACACAGCCATCTTCGCGTGAGGAGGATAGTATCACGCTGGGTGCCGCACAACCTCACCGATGCTCAGAAGCAGGCCCGGGTGGAATGGTGCCGTGATATGCTTAACAAATTTGAAGCAGGCTCGTCTCGGCGTGTTTACGTCATCGTTACAGGTGATGAGTCCTGGATTTATCAATACGACCCAGAAACCAAGCGCCAGTCGACTGTTTGGGTGTTTCAAAATGAGCCAACGCCTACCAAAGTGAAGCGATCTAGAAGCGGGGGTAAGATTTTGATCGCTAGCTTTTTTAATTTGACTGGCCACTTGGTATCAATTCCCTTACGGGATCAAAGAAGCATTAATGCCGAATGGTATACTACCAAATGTTTGCCAGAAGTTTTCTCTGTTATAAGCAACAAGCGACCAAACACAGGGCTCCGCGGGCTACTGCTCCACCACGACAATGCACCTGCGCACACCGCACTCAAAACGAGGGACTTCCTGGACAGCACGCCAGTCAAACTCCTGGGTCACCCTCCTTACAGCCCTGATCTAGCACCGTGTGACTTCTTTTTATTCCCAAAAATAAAAAATCAGCTCAAAGGGATACAATTTTCGTCGCCGGAAGATGCGCTGGCTGCGTTCGAGCAGGCTGTAAACGAGGTGTCTGCGGCGGACTGGAAAAAGTGTTTTGAAAACTGGTTTAGGCGCATGAATCTTTGTATAGAGGCTGGTGGAAAGTACTTTGAAAAGATTTAATAAAAATATATGTACGTATAGAACAATTTTTTTTAGTTTCGCAAAACTTTCTGAGTGTCCCACGTAAATAACGGAGCTGTCACCAAAATTAAAGTCTGATGTTTCTGTAGTAGTAGCAGGAGTAAATTGTGTGTTCTGCAGATTTTCACCGGAAGTTATGGTTGACGTGGTAGTGGGTGGTTGTGTGTAATATCCTGGTCTATACATCTGATATTTTCCCATGTCCGCTTCGTGAATAATAGTATTAATAGCATTTTTAACACATGATTGAGTGTAAGGATCGTATTTTCTGAGTTCATGTGCAATATGATTACCGAATGCTACACATGGATCATTTATGGAAGTTGAACTTTTGTCAATTATGGCAAAAGTGTCCTTCAATAAATTGTCAAGAGAATCATTTTGTGCATTCGTATTCAGCCGTCTTTTCTTTCGCGATGGTTGTGGCGATGGCAATGGTTCTTGTAGCGATGGCGTGGGTTCTTGTGGGGATGGCGTGGGTTCTTGTGGGGATGGCGTGGGTTCTTGTGGGGATGGCTCGGGTTGTAGTGGGGATGGCGAAGGTTGTTGTGATGGTTCTGGTTGTTGAGAAGGATTGCTCTGTAAAAATAATGTTTATTTTGTTATTTGCAGACACCGTCCACAGAAGAAGAATGGCTAGCAGTATCAAATGAATTTGAAATAAAATGGAACTTCCCACATGTTATAGGGGCTATGGACGGGAAACACGTAACTCTTCAAAGACCCATCAATATAAGTACTGATTACGACAACTACAAGAATTTTCCTAGTATAGTGCTCTTCGCTCTCGTGGATGCTAATTACAAATTCTTGTTTGTTAATGTCGGAAGTAATGGGCGTATTTCCGACGGCGGAGTTTTTAAAAATACGATTTTATATCGAAAATTAGAAAACAGTCAACTGAACATTCCTGAAGCGCAGATACTACAAATACCGTACATAATGAAAATACCATATTTCATATTGGGCGACAAAGCTTTTATGCTTACCAAATATACTATGAAACCATTTGAAGGTAATCCAGAGGCGGGTTCATAAGAAAGAGTGTTTAATTACAGACTTAGCAGAGCTCGCAGAGTCGTTGAAAATGCCTTTGGTATTTTAAGTTCAGTCTACAGAGTCCTTAGGAAACCTATCCTCCTAGAGCCAGAAAAAGCTACAAAAGTTGTCTTAGCAACAGTGTATTTATATAATTACTTACGAAGAAATAACTATTCTATTCCACCAGAATATTATGATAGAGAAGTTGATGGTTCATTTATTCCAGGTCAATGGAGAAACAATATTCCATCTACAGCACTCTTACCTCTAACGGCCATTCCGCGCAGAGGTACTGTTAGTGCTAAAGATATTCGTCTACATTTAGCAACACATTTTGTAACAAACGGAATAATTCCATGGCAGCATCAATATTAATGTTCAACTAATTTTGAAAATAAACATAAATAAAGGACTTACGTTATCTATTCCGGCTTCTTGTGTAATTCCTGTGTCATCTTTATTTGACATAAAGTCAAAATATTTGAAACCAAACCACTTCGATATATAAATTTCGTCAGCGCCTGTAACAAATATGTAGACGTTATAGGTTATATTTCGTTTCCTTTGGTGTGTCCTATAGTAAATGTTGCACATATTGATATTTGATAATGAGATTAACTAATCTAACATTCACTATAATTAAATAAGTATAATTAATAGTACATTACGATATTAGTGCGTTAAGATGTTATAACCAATACGCACGTATATCGTACGACGTTTTTTAACACATTTGCGAGGAAACAGAAAAAAAAACCTTTTAAATAAACTCAATCTGTGAATGCACACTGTTGCTTTCCCGCCATTTTAACAGCACGCTAGCGCTGCCTACTGACTGGCGCCGCGCGGCGAGTAGGTAGTTAAACAATTTGAATAGCAACAGCGCGCTGCTCACTAGCTGGAGTCGTGCGGCGGCGATCAGTTCCATATTTGAAATGGCAAATAATACTGTTATGGAATTTGTATGGACTATAACTTAACTATTTGCTTTGGTAACACACGTGTTTTTTATGACCCGCTTTACATATTTAAAACCGGTGGAATTACATCAGCTTTACGAACAAGGGTGTTAAAAAGAATCCTTACCTGAACCAGTGATATTACTTTTTCTCTGCTTTGACTTTTCGCGTCGGTATGAACCTGTCAATGAGTCAAGTTTCTTTTTCAACTCGGGTATAGGTAACTTCATTTCCTTAGAGATCTTCCTCCAGCAATCTTCTCGCTTGCTTTTATTTAAATGATCTGGATCTTTCGAATCCCATAACATTTTGAAGCTTCCGTAAAGTTGTGTTAAGCGAATACTGTCTTCTTTATCCATTTTTCATTCTGGCTCGCGAGTGTCGTTACGTCCGTCCACACCGGGCGAGCAGCTCAGACTGAGCTGCCTTTGAGCATCGGCAAAAACCGACAACGCATGGCTCGGGGCCGAGCGGCGCTCGGCCGAGCCAACGTGTGCCCGAGGAAGCCCGAGCGCCGTCCACACCGGCCGAACTATTGGCTCGCGAGCGGGACTCGCGAGCCGCGCTCAGCCGGTCTGGACGCTGCTATTGATATCGCGCGACGTAAAAAGCTGGCCTTGATTTGATTTTGTTGAAATTCTTTATAACCAATTAGGTTTATAACCAACCAATCGTTATCCGAAATTTCGATTCGCCTATGCATTTGTTTGTGTATATATTTCGCGTGCAGTGAACTATTTTTGTCGGAACGTGTCTAGGAGTCTGCCGGGAATCTTAGCAGACCACGTCGGTTATCCCAAATTTATTATATATATTATCCCCCTATAACCCCCGACCTGACACGGGATTGAACGAGACCAGGAGTCCACGACTGGGACAAATGTGAGTTGTAGCTGCAAGTTGTATATGCTTGTATTACTTTCCACCTGTATGGGAATCGGTATCCCAAGAAACAAACCCCTAGTTACCGCTGCCGCGTATCGCGGTTTCGCGTTTATAGACCTTACAGGATCCAAGAGTCGCAGCATGGCTCATGGTCCCCAGAGTTGCCTCTTGGCTTGTGATCCGCAGGCCTGAATTCAACAAAAATTATCTTATAATTATAATAATAAGAGCTAAATTCAGAAACATCTATTATGGAGTGAATATTTTGAATGCTTAAAGGAACTGAGAAATCTACTTGACTACTACGTTTAGATAATTCAAGATAAAGATTAGGGGGTCTTATAACATATATTAACCTTAGAAAATAAAATAGAGTTTACCGTAGTATCCAGTAAATTGGAAATACTAAGTAAAGAACCTTCAATTATATTAAGAAGATTATTTAACCTTGAGGTATGTAGCAGTAAGTTGTCTAAGAAAATATTAGGGGTTAAAGTATAAAATTGCCGATTTGTACTGAAAAATTAAAACTTGTTTTTTTTTTTAAATTCAACATACTTTAATCAAAATAATTACCATTATTATCTATATGTCGGATCTTGTCATGTTTTGTTTACTTAAAATGATACACAAGTACCTTTTGGTACTGGAATACACATGTGATGAAATGACATATGATTATTGGTAAAATTAACAGCCTTTCGTTAGTTTTCCTGCCCCATCTTTTGAAACCGTGGTGGCTCGACCTTCAACGTAAATGTAGCTGGCTGAAGGTAATACGTACAAATCTTGTTGATTTATGGGTATACGTATTTCATAATTTTCATTAAAACAGTTGCTATATGGATTATAAGTATGATTTTCATAACTCACTATAGAGTTGTCGAATTGTGGTAAATCATTCACTTGAAGAATACTCCTAATTTAAATCCCAAAGCTCGAAGAAATAATCTATTACCTTTAGTTATTTTTTTTATAGTTCGTATAATATGTCTCCGTCTTTTGATGGTGCGAGAAGGAGTAAAACTATTCACTTTGGCAGTTGTTTTTATATTGTAAACTATCATATTTTTATTTTTTATTTTCACTATATTCTAATTGACATTCATCTCTTATGGCAGACAATGTCAATGTGTTGTCTTATGTGTTGTCATGTTTAAGTACCTAATGAGTTGATAATACCATTATTTTTTCCAAAACTCTTTAAGAAATTTAATGCATAAATGTCCACAATTGAATAAGTTATTATTTTGAATATTATTGTAATTATAATTAATATTGTTAGAACCTACATAGCCAACAAATTCTATTGGAGGTTTCAAGCTGCCGTAACTGTCAAAGTACTCAACATATTCATTTATAGGCTAACATAGGCTACCCAATGTGTACCAGAATTGTTAGAATTATCTAAATTTATGATTCCACACTCTTTAGAAAACGGAGACTTCGGTAAGGTATCTCTCATATACACTCCGCGAAAATATGGAATGTTTTTGGTAAAATGTAAGATATCTATATTGGTAAGAGCACGATTAGGTAGGCTACGATTTAGTTTTTTTTCTTTAAATTTGTATATATCCCGAGTCCATCCTTGTAACGGTTAAGCTGCAGTCCGTTGCCAATATTTACACCTTCCACATTCTTACTATGTCTTTTCATTTCTTCTAAACGCTTTTTTGCAACTGTATATTCATTTATGGTTTTGACGATTCCAGCAATTCCACTTGCAATACTGCCAGCAGCGGACAAACCAGCAAATATTGGTATTAAAGGAAGAACCCCTCCAGTCTTAGGAATCCATATTATACGTGGAATCGTGGTAGATGAATCGCGATTCAATTCTCTAGCAGCAGCGTAGGCCAATTCTATTAGTTTTTTCCTACACTTCGATTTAACCTTTTTAATGCATTTTTTTGTATTGGTTACTAAATTTTGAAAGTTCTTTTTGAGCCCTGCTCCAGAACTTACTTTTGATAACATTATATTTTTAACTAAATTGGCAGAAAATTTTTCTCCTGCCCCTGCTTCGGAAGACAAAGGACACTTTTTTGTTATATCCTGGCAAATGGAGCTCAAATGGTAAATTATTAATAAGCCCTTCTCCTTTCATGTATTCAAACAGAATGAGATAACTGTCATAGACCATAATGTTATATTGATAAAGCATTCATAAAACATTGGTATCGTCAATCCAACTATTTTCGCAGGATGATAACCCCAACCATTTCACGAAAACTTTGTCCTGCAGGGTCAAAGTCTCTTTTATGAGCATTAGTTGTGATGAGTATTTCTTTGTAAACTAATTTATCTTTTAAATTGACTAAACTTAAATCAGGCTTCTTGCGAAGAAATAATTCTTTTAGACCAGGTGTTATTTCATACTTTTTATTAGCTACGCGAATAAAATACAATTTATCAGAGTTCTCGCGAGTGGTAGAGAAATTAACTATTTTATTTCCAATCATATGCTTATCATTCTCACTACGTACACCAAATGGTATATTCATATCATCGTATATTTCAAAGATATCTTCTTTGTTCAGCGACATGTTTTTAACTTTGTCTGATTCAGATGTGTTACCTTCTTCGTCTTCAGAATAAAACTTTTCTGATTCAGATGATTCATGTTTGTACATATCATGTGATTTATCACGCAAAAACATTTTTTAATCTATACCAGTATTTTTAAATTTGTCATCACAAGTATCTTCAGTTTTTATTATAGAAAACTGCTTGTTAGCTGCTATAGCATTAAGAGGGTCAGCAAGAGGTTTAAAAAAATACTTCAGATGAGTGTCAGTACTAAATTCATAATCTTTCATTTGTTTTACCTTTTCCTTTATAGCGTCCGCGGACTTTATTAATTGATCTTTAATGTTATGGTCCATTATACGACTTATTTGTGGAAGTATTTATGCACAAATGTTTTTTTTTGTTTTTGTTCATAATTTATATAACCATTAATCAAAATAAATAAAGTTATCAAAGGACTGTCTATATCTGCCTTTGTTGAATTCACAATCCTTATTAATTGTTAAAAAATCATAAGGATGCATCCAGATTTTAGAACACATATCTTTGAACCTAGACCACTCCATATCAGAACTAACATGTTCATCATATATATGTTTCATGTTAACTTCATCTTGTTTGAAAATGATCAAAAAGTTTGCATTATCACGTATTAACTGCTTTGGTATTTTTGAATACGTTTGAGATAAATAAAAACAGTCTATACCTCTATGTCTTCCCATTGTAAAATAATTACGTATGTTTATTTGTTTTTCACAAACTACATCATCAAATATGATAACAGAGTTCAACAATGCTTCCTTAGGATGAATAACATCATCATCAAAATTATAAACAAAAAGTTTTACGTCAGAAACTCTTTGCAAAATTTGTTTTAGAAAACTGTATTTCGGCTGAAAGCTGGTCTTAGAATACAGATAAACATTGTTAAACTTTAATCCGTTTGCATGAATCAATAAACTAATCATAACATTCGTTTTCCCACAATTCGATGGACCACATATTATGCATCGAATATTATTTGGAAGAAGTACACTGTGTTTCGGGTGTAGTGCATTTTCCTTTATATCAATATTTTTAACATCTAATGATACTTGTTGCTTGACGCACTTCATGTTTGTATCTGTTATGAAATAATTCGGGCTCCAGTATTTATAATTCTTGTCAGAGTTATTGATCGAATCAATATTTGAGTTAATGTGTCATTTAAATGTGTTATTCATATTATTAATTATAATATGAATAACAAACTTGATTACATGCTTAGCTTAAATAATAACTAGATACCTACTAGGATTATAAATGTAGATATAACCTAAAAGTAATACTTATATTCGTATCTAATAATAAGAACTCATAAAGGTCTGAGAGCTAGATTTGAATTCTTTGCGTGTTGCGCTTATAAATTTAGTCAGATGACCCCAAGCCTCAGTCCCCTCATCCGTCCGGTTTTTGAGAGCTACAACCGCCTGACGCCATCGGTTCATCGGTGCGACATTTTCGATTTCATCGCACCGATAAACCTTCAGTTCGATGTAATGCGTACCCACTTTGATAGGCATGATTTGGCGAGCATGGCCCATTGCCAGCCTTCGAGTTATCGACGAATGAAGAACAATAGTGGGTTTTTTACCGGTGGTTGTCTGCGTGTTCCCGTCTTCTTCATCGCTGTCGGTGCCGAATAAATCTGTTGCAGCATGCCTCATCTCAAATGAGGCATGCTGACTGGATTAATTTTCATCTTCTTTGAAGATGAGGATGACGACGTAGATGGATTTGTTTTCGGTGGTTGATGGCCCGATCTCGAATCAGAGCTTGGCTTCAACCGCTTTTTCTTTTTTTTGCTGATTTGGCTTGCACGGAGCTCTTGTCGTCATCCGACAGAAAGAGGTCGTCAGCAAATCTGGCCCTGAAATAATATAAATAGCTGTGATTAGAAACTATTTGTGAGCAGATACATATCAGAGAACTGTCCTAATTGTTTGCAGTATATACATATACCAAATATCTAATAGACATTAAGTAGTCTGATAAAAACTGTTGAATGACCTAAGGAATCGAACCCAGGGTCTAATGCTCAGCAGTCGCACTTGCTAAGTAGTTATTCTATTCATAGCATATTTCATTTTCATTCTATGTCTAATTTATTTCCTGTATCAAATATCTAGTAAAAATTAAATATTATGATAAAAACGGTTGTATGACCTAGGGAATCGAACTCAGAGTCTAATGCTCAGCAGTCGCACTTGCTAAGTAGTTATTCTATTCATAGCATAATTAATTTTCATTCTATTCATAATAAATGTGATAAGAAACTATCTGCGAGCAGATACATATTAGAGAACTGCCCAATTTCTTTCCTTAAAATTGACAGAGATCAAATATCGAATAGACATAGGCAGTATGAAAAATACTGTTGACTGACCTAGGGAATCGAACCCGGGTTCTAACGCTCAGCAGTCGCACTTGCTATTCTATTCATAAAATAAACTTCTCAAAAAACTACAGAGTTGTTGATACTTATTGAATAGATAACTTAAAGATAGGTACTTACATTATAAGCCGTTGTTTCACATTTCACTTCAGATTAGGTAGATAATTAATTAGAAGATGTGAGGTCACCACCTTCAGGACAGCTAATGTTGATCCAGCTTCCTGTCCGACGACTTAAATACTTTTAATTATTATACGTCACAATCCCAAATATGGAGAGAGCACACGATTTTAAAACTGTTGACTCGGCTAAACTTCGCGACAACAGATGCGATTGCACATACTATAGAAATATCTTGGGTTTGCTTGTTCGATTTAATTATTCAATAACAAAGAAAAGTACTTCTTATGTATTTTTAAATTATTCTAGTTTTAATCCCTCCCTC
This sequence comes from Orthosia gothica, assembly GCA_949775005.1. Lineage (NCBI taxonomy): Eukaryota > Metazoa > Arthropoda > Insecta > Lepidoptera > Noctuidae > Orthosia > Orthosia gothica. The sequence goes on from OX459040.1 coordinate 14,846,518, forward strand.
GAATTCGATTAGGTAGTCTCTTTACTGTAAGTATCCTTTTATACACTGATGTTGACATACGCGTTCTAAAAAGATAAAAATCAATGGACAAACAGACATTGTTATTTATTATAGGTATGTCAGATCCAGGTATATAGGCTCTTGATTTAACCTACTTAGTGACATGGCGATGTTAGATTATATTCGTGGGCGCAGAATTTGGGATACGGGTAAGCTAGAGAAATATCTCCTGTAACTTCTACACAGTTTTAATTCGATACCGAGTAAATTACTATCACTATGGTTCTAAGTACCAATCTAGACCTAAAAGGAAACACTGAGCAGTTCCCAGGCCAACACGTTGTCACGGCCATGTCCGAACGATCACTGTCGCTCTACATTAACCATATCGACAACATACGAGACACTGGACTCCACCCAGTACCAACAGGTACTTGTGTATCATTTTAAGTAAACAAATCATGACAAGATCCGACACGGCCATCCTACGTGGCACACGTCCGCGTGTGTAAATCTGCAATACCAGATATTTACAACACAGAATAATACCGTTCGGTCATTCTGACTTCAATTGACTAAGAGAGATCCTTAGTCTCACAGCCAACCCTGCGGCTTCGGATAGCTATCCCTGTGACCATCACAATAGTCATCCATGTGATCTTCTCACAACTATAGTCAACCCAGTGACCACTCACACAACCATAGTCAGCCCAGTGACCAGGTCTCGTAACCATCCCAGTGGCTACAGCAGTCAACTCAGTGACCACTCACACAACCATAGTCAACCCAGTGACCTGGTCTCGTAACCATCCCAGTGGCTACAGCAGTCATCTCAGTGACCACTCACACAACCATAGTCAACCCAGTGACATGGTTTCGTAACCATCCCCGTGGCTACAGCAGTCATCTCACTGACCACTCTCACAACCGTAGTCAACCCAGTGACATGGTTTCGTAACCATCCCCGTGGCTACAACACACTACAATGCTCACGATAGAGCACACTTGTAATCAGCACAACATTTTGAGTACAAAGTCTCTTAACGCATAGTTAAAATACCTCATCAAATTAAATGGCATCTTTAAACTTAACTTTGTTATTTCGTTCTTACTACAGCTCAAAAACATTTTGTCTATCTATGCTATATCAAACCATATTTATCTTACTCAACAGTTTGCCTACCGCACTTCTAAATAAGAACTACCATTTCTACATACTTGTCATAAAGAACAAAAGTCTCGCTTCTTTTTCTATCGTCAGTTAAAGTGGTGTACTAATTTACACACACAAACACAGTTGACACAAATATTTTTTCATAATAGACCTTAAGGCAAGGTCGTATCTTTATAGGCTTTAGTATGCTCAATACACTACATTCCAGTTGCACGTATAAGACGCGATGAGTTAAAGGTTAACGTTTGTTTATCACTCTTAAAATTTATCCGATAAAACTCTGCCTTAATCAACCACATTAATGGAAGAGACTCTAATAGTGTTAACACTATTATTCATTACCTATGACCTACTTTTATGTCCATAAATTTGGTAGCACCATATCATAAGACAGTAAAATCATGTCGTTATCTGTCTATAGATTTTATTTTTTTTTATTTTTATTATTGTGGCGCGGAATGAGTACGATGAATTTGCAGATTTAGTTATTTTTAACAAAAACTAAATCCTAGTAGTCAATATTTTAATTTTAATAAATTAAGTTGCAATATTCAGGTCAAATTGTGTGTAAGTATGCCCTTGAAAGTCATTTTTTATCTTACAGTATCTTTACTTCACAGATTTCTCTGCACTATTCTTTGCAAGTAACATGCCTTCTTAAGCAAATGGTGACCGTTCACCTTTAACTACAATAGGTATCTTCATCAAAGATAAACAAGCGATTCATCAACATTGATAATATCATCACAACATAAACTACTGTCAGAACATTTTGTTTCGCTATTTCACTCTCTTCTTCGATACAAAATGCTAAATCGAAACTCGGATGCTCTTCCGAGTTTCTTCCAACAACCTGCTTCTAATTTTGTCATACAAAATTCATTATAATGTCGTTATCGTACACACAGTCTTTAGGCGTAAAGCCTATACCTGAGTAAAATTTGTTCGGCTTTCCGGCACTCTACTTCAAAATCAAAGGATTAATACCAAACCACTTTTGCCACACACCTTTGTACTCTAGACCTAAAGTCAGCTCTAAAGTTGACTCGTTGAGTCGTTCTACCTAATGGATAGATTTATCTGTCGTAACAAGGCATTTTCATTCATGTAAAATACTGCCTTAAAAGTTCAATAGCATTCACCACCATTAAATGCCAACTCAATAGTACCGAGACTCCGCAACATTAATTTGCTATAATAAGCAACCACAAGTAAAAGTAAAAACAAGGCTGTGCTCCGTATCATCACGATCAACAGCATCAAAATGAGTATCACAATAAATTACAAAACTCACTAGTTAAAATTATTTTTGGGATAGCCTTGATATTTGGTCCAAACTAAGTCTCATGTAAGAAGTTAATTTACCATCAACAGACAGCTTCTAAATCAATTTGCCAAAAGAAGCAACTAGACCTAAACTGTCTAAGCTATGTTACAGTGTCAGGTTATGGTAAGCAGCTAGTGACTATCGTTCGGCATGAGTTTTATAATCACTACCGTATTCTATCTCATAGTCTTAAAACTCAATAAATACTTTCAGCAAAATAGCAATTCGTTTGGTTTACGAACCATGTAAATACTTCGGCCACATTATAGTCTTTCTAACATTGCTCTATCGATGCCAACCCGACAGTCTTACCGCTAACGTAAACAATTACTTAGTTCAGTTTCTACGAGTCTGCAACAATAGCTCTTTGAGCTATTCTGGTCATGTTACAAAGGCTCGAATGTGTTATTTGGCACTCATGTTGCTTATCTGGTGTTATGAAAGTTAAGAGCACAGTTTACAAAGACTTGAGCCGCCTTAATAATCAAGCTCTGTAAAACTTTGTTTAGATTAGGCATTGAGTTCTCAGTGGTCCAACATTTATAAACAAAGAACATTTGTTATTTTCATGACCAATCATAATAACATAGCTGAAATCTAATCCTTATGACTTTACATTATTCATAATCTCACAATGCAATCTGTTGTGTGAACTTTATACTTTTTCCATTATTGGTTCAGTAAACAATTTCATAATAATGCTTTCTGACTGGGCTGTCTCTGAGTAATTTCCAACGGACAAACACAATAAAATCCTGCCCGATCATGGAATCGAACCCAGGACCCCGCACGCAGCAGTCGCGCTAGTTGGCACGAGGCCAAAGGGGCAATTAACAATGTAGTCGATGTAAACAAAGCAATTACACAAAACCAAACATTAACCACAAATTAAGTTGACGTACTTTTACTTGACGTAAATTTAATTGCACGCAAAAGCTCAGCTCACCAACTTATACACCCATCCTGGATGCACGGCAAATCGCCGTATCCTACTGCTTCTTCAAACACCAAACTGCTGCTCGTTAATCTGCTAAGTGGCTTGTAAAAGCCTCTAGATCAGCGCTCACATTGATGTTATCTAATTTTTTTTTTTCAGTCGTTTCACTTCTTCTTCTTTCTTCTTTTGAAAAACTTTGCCCCACACTAGGAATTTCTTCCTGTATCGTGGGTGCGTTTACAAACATATAAACTCACATACACAACACCCAGAGCCGGAACAACTACCTGTAGGTCATACAAATATTTGTTCCGTGCGGGAATCGAACCCGCGACACGCAGCACAGCAGTCAATCGCTCAACCACTGCGCCAACCGTGCGCCCAAACCAACTTCCACATCGATGTTTGGACAACTTTAATTGCTTGGCTGACACCGACGTCGTCATTACACTCTAGGTACTCACCTTTTTGCTTTCAATACGCAAAAGCTCGTCAAGTAATAACAAAACATCACGTCCGCGTTGTCCGTAGGGGAAAGCAGAGTTGCTCAAGCAAAACACAGACAGTACATAACATATCACCAACCCTTGTAAGTGGCTATTGTTATAAATCGACTGATTCTTACCGTAAAGAAATTCTCAATTTCTGACCAAGCGTGATAACAACAGAGCAATACTGACTCCGGTGTTCAATATCTCTAAGATGTTTTAGCAAATTCAGATGTAATTCAATTTAATCAATCTCAATTGTAATGAAACAAATTGAATAGTGTTATCATAAAAGACAAACATTCAATGTAAATGACAAACAAATTCGATTTAACCATGTAGGTTATATCGCAATAAAACTTCAAAATAACAAAGTCACATAGTATAGACTTCAAATGTATACGAGTAACAGCACTTCACGAAACCGAGAAATACGTTTCATCAAAGAAATATAACCAATGGTAACGACTCACCGGGTATGTCACCATTCCTCGTTCTCACCCAAACTCACTATTTCACATCTTTGTCAGTCTGACAACATAGGACAAGATAGCGGATAGATATCCCCATGTTTCACATTTAACATTGTTGTGTCCCATGGTATAATATTCTCAAAATGGGAATCGAACCCAATCAGGTTGATTGAGCCTCTATATAGCTCTGACCAAGTAATAAACACCCGAATATGTATCAACACAACAATGTAGCAGTTCGGTTATTCAACATTCCACACGAATATCAATTCACACTTTTTACACTCATCAGGAGATTTCTCAGCCCGCTCGTATCTCACTTCTGATGTCAGATCCAGGTATATAGGCTCTTGATTTAACCTACTTAGTGACATGGCGATGTTAGATTATATTCGTGGGCGCAGAATTTGGGATACGGGTAAGCTAGAGAAATATCTCCTGTAACTTCTACACAGTTTTAATTCGATACCGAGTAAATTACTATCACTATGGTTCTAAGTACCAATCTAGACCTAAAAGGAAACACTGAGCAGTTCCCAGGCCAACACGTTGTCACGGCCATGTCCGAACGATCACTGTCGCTCTACATGAACCATATCGACAACATACGAGACACTGGACTCCACCCAGTACCAACAGGTACTTGTGTATCATTTTAAGTAAACAAATCATGACAAGATCCGACAGGTATATTAGAGGTAAAACTGTTCAGAGATGGTGAATCTTTTTCTTCTTCTTATCTGCATGCTGTTGTCATTAAAATGTTAGGTGGTTTGGCATGTAATGTAAGGATATCCAAGTCAGGCAAACGGAAAGACCATGATGATATGCTAAATTTTAGCTTTGAGCCAAGGGTTCGACATCTCTGCTCTACATAGTTTAACGCTTGGGTTGAATTTCATCTTACCTTTTATGTCGAGAAATGTCTACATCAATAAAACCATCGATTTTGTACTCTATTAACCAAAAAATAAATAAATTCTTGAATATAAATAGCTGAAAATACCACCAGAATTCATTCCAGTTTTGAAGGCTGAACGGGAAAGCCTAGCAAGAACTTGTAGCAACATATTAGTTATTGTAGTAGGTATTTTAGCACTATATTCCCACTTATTTATTTATTAGAAAACTTATTTTCATACAATAAAAGGTTTGTTTTCTCTTTTCAGGATACAGAAGACCTATTCAGTTTTGTGCCAGTGGAGCAGTCGACCGCTGTTCTAAGACCAGGACAAAAATCCTTGGGTCTTGTTCCACCTGCCCGCAAGAGAGCAAAAACAGAACCATCAATATATAAATACATAAAGAAACCAGTGACACGGGGTACAAAAATAATTAAAATTGAAATTTACGACGCCGATAATATCCCAAAATCTGAAAATTCTATGTGTAATTGTGAAGCTGAGGTGTGCGCTCAACATGTGGTTAAGACTGTGTTATTTGATGACATACGTAGTCTGGTCATAAGTTTTGTCACATATGGAAAGTTAAATAAATGGCACAATGAGTTACGCACTACAACCGTTTATACATCAAATAAAAGGGTATAAAATACAGATTTAAACCACATTAAAATTATTCGAAATGTCCTCCTCTTGCTTCGATACAAGCCTTCAATCTGCAAGGCCAGTTATCAATCGAAGCACGCACGACGTTCATGTCAATATCGGCGACTGCTTTAATCAGGGATGCTTTAAGTGACTCCAAGTTGCGATGGGGTTTAGCGCAGACCTTCTCCTCTATGAGCTGCCATATTTTGTAATCCAAGGGATTCAAGTCTGGACTGGTTGAGGGCCAATCCTCATGCCTGATAAAGTCAATTCCACGGGTTGTGAGCCAGTTTTGGGTACTTTCGCCTTATGAGCCGGCGCAGAATCCTGCTGAATACCCAGTGCCTGTTTTCGAATATTGTTTGTGAAAGAGGTTCCACAATGTTTCTTAGGACTGTGTTTTGATACACGAGGGCACTGGTTTTTACTCTTTTTTCACAAAAAAACACCTCCGTAGGACCCAAATGGGACACCCCAAGCCAAACCATGAATGCCGAAGGGTGATGACCAAGCGGAACACGTAGCACACGTCTGTTCGCTTCTTTACTAGTGTGCATACAGTTTATCATTTTGTTTGCTGAAACTCTCCTCAACATTAAAACAATTTTCGTCCGAAAAAAGTATATCGCGGTATTTTTTTCGCGCGTACCGCCTTAACAAAACCCGGCTTATTTCGAGTCTGATTTTCTTCAGCCGTGCGTTAAGAAGATGTGCTGTTTTTTTTCTTTTAGCACGCAGTCCTAGGTCTTCATTTAACACCCTTTTAACAGTAGTTCTGCTTAGTCCCATCTGTAGAGCAACATTTTTTGCTTGCGGACAGGATTTCGTTAGATTCGCGCCTTCACTGCTTTGATGATCGCTGGAGTCCGAACAGTACGAGGTCGACCGCTCCTTTGTTTATCTTCTAATCTTGAATCTTCCCTGAATCGTTTCATAGTACGATAAATAAACCTCAGTGCAATTTTAAAATTTTTCAGTAGTTTGAAAATCTCAGTTGGCGCGTGACCGCAACGATGCAATGCAATTACTGCGACTGTCTTCTTTGCTCGTCCACTCCATTTTAGAAAATGAACAAAAGTCCAGAAACCCTTTGTTTTTATTTTCTTTAAATATTCAAATTTCGAATGCCCATAATATTTTCCTCGGCTTGCATTCTAAATTCTAAATTTTACCTATGTGACAGAACTTATGGCCCGACTACGTATACAGCAGTGCCAAACAAATTATAAGAAAAATTCAAGATGCAATAGAAAATACATCATAGAAATCTGTATATCCTACATAACTATTCATATTGTTATTATTAATTTATGTAACAGACAAAAATTGTTATTATAAGGAACATTTATATTAGAGCTAGGTAACTGTAAATACGATAATAATAAATATAACTTGTTTGACAAATTGGATAACTATGTATCTATGTTGTATAAAAAATATATATCTATGGGTGGAAGGTAAATGATTAATAGTTGAGAACGAAGAAATATCGCTTGTAAACTTATTAATTCAGTTTTATTTAATTGGCAACATTTAGCTTCTGATTCAAATTTCAATTAGATTTTATTCGATTGGCAACACTGAGTTTTCTCCTATGTCCAATGCTAGTGAAGGATTTAAATCCTAGAGTAAGGTGACAGACAATTTGGAGGGAAGGCGGGCGGCAGCGCGGAGTTGACTTGGGTAGAGGGAGTACGATATTCCTGGAGAGAACTGGAGCGGGACGTATGGCGATTACGTGTGATAAGTGGCATTATTGGTGCCGGTGGAGTTGCGTCTAAAAGTATCAGACTAGTGAAAGTGATTATAAATTGGCGCGTCAACTTGCTACTAGAATTGGACAATGGAATATCTCTAAAGCGGCATTAGTTACCTGCTTTGTGCGCGCATTACCCACAATAAGCCCACAGGACCGAGGGTATATGGAAGGAAGCCCTCGTGTTTCCGACATATCTATTAATGAAAAATCGTTTTATTGTTAATAATACCCTGTTAAATAATATTTTGCTTTAAATTTTAATATGGAAAACTACCACATCCTGTTGTTACAAGTATTAATAATGGTTTTTCTGACCAGGGATGGAATCGAACCTAGAACCTCATGTTTGACATTTCCACTTTTGCATTTGCGCCAGCTTGATCAAAGAGACTGTTTAAAAGATAAAATAATAACTTTAGTAAACAATGCATGGTAGGCGTCATGCAGTCGCCGGTATCAGATAGCTTGACAGATATGGTAATCAATTAAATAGTTTTGCTTACCTGATGACGTTACTAAGTCAAGTCGTTTCTTGTCTGATCGTGTTTGTGTGTTATAACCCATATTTCAGGAGTTCATTCAGTTGTAATCATCACATAAGCGTCATAATAGGTACTCATAATATTGCCTCACTTCCTATCTGCCAGACAGTGATAGCACGATGCTCAAGCGAAGTACAACTAACTAAAGGTCGATTCACACATATCAGTGAACCCACAGTTCCGGCACAGTACCGTTACAGTTCCGTATCCGTGCTACAGTGGTCCGTCAGTGCTTCAATTCACACATATCAGGCACAGTACAGTTCTCTGCGGGTCTTCGTGCACGACGTTCCCTTCAGACTAGCGTTGACGTCGATTGTTTTGATGGCACTCTTCAATAACACAGAATTAGCTATGATAGCCATTGCTTTAGACGAAGAAGAAGAAGAGAATCGAGGATAAAAAAGAATTATGATTTTGCTCTGTCATCATCTTCATCTCATATTTTTGCACAGTAGTAAATATTTCCGTCTTAGCCAGATTTAAGTAATATTGATTCAAATTCTTTAGTGTGGGTGCAATACCATTTAAAAAAGCATCAACTGGGTGCTCGACGCGTTCAGCTTTTTCTTGATTTTTTTGAAGAACATATTCCATTAATGAAGATGCTGAGGATGGTTTTGGTGTGCATTTTGTCGAACCTTTTCTCTTTCTTAAAGTAGATGTAGTAGATGGAGACGACAGTGATGGTGGTGATGGAGTGGATACATGGCTTGGTGATGGTGTGGGTGTGCGGACGTACAGTGGTGATGCAGTAGACACATGGCTTGGTGATGGTGTGGGAGTGCGGACGCACTGTGGTGATGAAGTGGATACGTAGCTTGGTGATGGAATGGATGCTTCGTTACTAGCGACAATGGGTATATCAGGTGAAATGGATACGGTATTTCGAGGCTCGTTGGTTTCGGAGCCAGGATTTTCTTTTTCTGGTTCTACACTTTGGACTGTCGGTCGTTCATTGAAATATTTTTTCAAAAAATGTAATTGTTCATAGTACTTGTATAATTTAACATTGGTCTTCTTTTGTCCACTTTTAGTTTCCGTTTTCTTCAACGATTTTCGATAGTTGTCTCTTATGTTATTCCACCGTGATTTGCATGTTGAACCTGCAATGAAAATAATATTATACATAGATTTATTTGTTCCAGGTATCTAACAACAGGGGATTCTCTGAAGACAATTTCATTTAGTTACCGCTTGGGCCACAGCACAGCATATTCCATAGTTATGGAAACATGCAAGATAATAAAGGAAACTCTGATGAGTGAAATGCTACCTTTGCCTACAGAAGATAAATGGAAAATTATTGCCAATGACTTTAAATTGTTGTGGAATTTCCCTAACTGTGTCGGAGCACTGGATGGTAAGCACATAACAATTCAGGCTCCTTCGAACAGTGGATCTCTATATTTTAATTACAAGAAAACATTTTCAATTGTTTTGATGGCCCTTGTGGACGCGAACTATAACTTTATTGCCGTTGATGTTGGGTCTTATGGCAAAAACAGTGATGGTGGCATTTTTGCAAATTCCAACCTAGGAAAAAGACTAGCAAGGAACTTTAGGTATACCTGGAAATTCTCCGTTGACAGGAACATCAATAGAAACACCACACGTGATTGTGGGAGATGAAGCATTTCCTCTCAAAACATATTTAATGCGACCTTATCCAGGGCAAAATTTGAATGACGACAAGCGCATTTTTAATTATCGTTTATCAAGAGCAAGAAGGGTTGTTGAAAATACTTTCGGTATATTAACACAAAAGTTTAGAATATACAAAAGACGGATCCAAGCTAACCCAGAAAATGTAGATAATATAGTACTCGCTACTTGTATTTTACATAACTTCATAAAATATTTCAATCCAAATACAACACATGCATCAGATTATGAGTTTAATCAACCTCATACAAGCAGTTTACTGGAAACTGTGCAACCTCAAGGCGGAAACTCCACAGCGGGCGCATTTCACGTTAGAGGTGTCACCGGCTTCTGCCTAGACTGAATAACACCCATACGTAGTGGAGGCAACTTCGAATCGCTCTCATTTAGTTTAAAATCCAAAACGAACACATATCTTAATAATTTATCAATAAGTAGATTGAAGATTACGCCAATTTGAATAGGTAATTATAATTTACTTATTATTTATCATTTCTAATCCAGAAGAACTATTCAATAAACATTATCCTATTTGAATAGAACAATGTAATTTCAATAGGTAGTCCATTTAGTTTAGACAGCTATCCAAGAACAAAAAATAAAATTTCATCTATTTGAATAGATAAATGCCCAAGAATTAAACAATATATTAGAAAAGACCATCTATTCAAACAATATTATTACTTCTATTTGATTAGGCATTTTTATCTATTCGAATAGAAAAGTGCCGATGAATTTAACAATATATTAGAATATACCACCTATTCAAAAAAGTAATATTACTTCTATTTGAATAGACATTTTTATATATTCGAATAGATAAGTGCCGATGAATTAAACAATATATTAGAAACGACCATCTTTTAAAAAAAATACTTATATTTCAATAGATATTATTATCTATTCGAATAGATAAGTGCCGATGAATTAAACAATATATTAGAATATACCATCTATTCAAAAAAGTAATATTACTTCTATTTGAATAGACATTTTTATATATTCGAATAGATAAGTGCCGATGAATTAAACAATATATTAGAAACGACCATCTTTTAAAAAAAATACTTCTATTTGAATAGATATTTTTATCTATTCGAATAGATAAGTGCCGATGAATTAAACAATATATTAGAATAGACTATCTATTCAAAAAATAATATTACTTCTATTTGAATAGATATTTCTATCTATTTACTACTACTGGTAGGGAATCATTACCGTGTACCTGGTAACACTGCATCAAATCCATTTTTTACGCCGACTGGATGAATTTTCGTAATGATAGATAGCGGTTGGTAAATAAGAGCTAAAGCTATTGGCCACTCAAGCAGTTTTCTTTTTTAGCTTTAGAGAATTCCCGCAGCGGAAAATTTTGTCTAGGAGCAATGTCAGTATTGCAAAACGTAGCCTTGCTTCGTTGTCAGGCGCTAAGCTGCCGCCAAACAGATCCTTGTAGTTGGCAGTATTTGCCACCCAATCTCGCCAGTTAGAAGGATACAGTGCATCCAGATTTTGTAGTAAGCTTTGGTAACAACTTTCATCGGCAGCGGGTGGACGCCAGTTTACCAACTCCCCCTTCGTGGTTGTCATCTGCAGACAAGCGCGAGCTCAAGCAAATTGTGACAAGAGCAGAATGCGTAGGCGAAGCGGTGTGTGCATGTCGCCTGGGCAGACTACGACGCCTGCATTAAAAGTTCTACTTATCATAGACATCTTTACTAGGGCTTTCCTAGCAGGATAAAAATTGGTGCATCCATCCATATAACATACCTATAGGTATAAACCAAATCGAGGCTTTCCCGATTAAATGAAGCACGTGAAAAAAACTGAACAGGGCTTTCCTGTTTAGTTTCAAATAGTTTAATTAAACGTAGCTTGAATGATTTATTTCATCACTACATGATCGAGATAACCAACATGTATGTGGCTGACTAATGTTATTTATTTATATTTATTTATTTAACAATCATGGACGACTTACAGCTAAAAACAAACAGAATATAAATTAGTACGTGAGACTGACAGCCAATTAAAAGTCATCACTTCTAAAAATAGATTGGAAAGAAAGAGTGTGAACAACACAACATAGCTACCAAAAAAAACAAAGCAGTATAGCATGCAAGCTCAAAGTAAATTAACATTTCATAAACCATACAATGATAAAAACCTGAACATACAAAATCCTAATTAAAAAAGCCAAGGCTCAGGCACTTTCTGGCCGAGGACACACCCGTTATGAAAGGATCAAAATCATGCCGCTTACAAATGTCATTAAAGTTTCTACTTGCACGCACTATAAATGAATTTTGCCTGTAGTTCGTAGAAGCAGATGGAACACGCAACGGTGCGTACCATCGCTTTGACCTTCCAGGAACGTTAAAATAAAATTTGGATAGAATATCGGAGTTATTGATGGAATTATTGAAAATTTTAAATAATGTAGTGCTGTCGGAGACTGCTCGCCGATTAATTAGGGGTAATATATGATACTTCTTGCAGAGAATGAGGTAATCTTCAGACCGGTAGGGCACTTTCTGATGATAACACAAATACTTGATGAACCTTTTCTGAATGCTCTCTATACGATCAATGTACTTGTGATAACATGGATTCCAGATTTCAGACGCATATTCCAAGTTGCTTCTAACAAAAGTACAGTATAGAATTTTTAAAGTTTTGGCTTGAGTGAAGCACTTGGATAGCCGCATTATGAAACCTAGTGCTTTAGATGCTTTAGCGACTATGGCATTGATATGAGATTCAAACGTAAGCTTAGAATCATGATATACCCCCAGATCTCGGATGCAATTCGTTCTAGGTAGTACTTGATCACCCAAGATATACGATGAAGGTATAATTGCGCGCTTTCGAGAGTACGTTAGAACCGAGCATTTAGCAGGGTTAAGATCAAGCTTACTCCCACGACAATAAGCCTCCAGACGACGTAAATCATCCTGAAGTGCAATCACGTCCGCATGTGATGATATTGTGGCATAGATTTTCATATCGTCAGCAAAACACAACAGCCTGGATGAAAGCAAGCAAGAGTTGATGTCGTTTATGTAGATAATGAAAAGTAATGGGCCGAGCAATGAACCCTGGGGCACCCCACTGGGGACAGGCACCCAACCAGACATGTAATTGCTTAAAACTACTGCTTGGGACCTGTTCTCCAGATAAGAAGAAAACCATCTGAGTAAATCGCCTCGTATTCCCATGCCATATAACTTAGATAATAAGATCTCATGATCAATTCGATCAAAAGCTTTACTGTAATCAGTATAAACGACATCAACCTGCCCACCGTTATCCATGGCGTCAGTGATAAAGTCATTGAGTAGTATTAAGTTGGTGACGGTAGACCTACCCTTCAAAAAACCATGTTGAAAGGAGCTAAACGAATTTCTAAGAGCACTATACACCTGGTTATAGATGATCCTTTCGAAGATTTTTGCCACAATACAGAGCTTGGATATCGGCCTGTAGTTTACAATTTCGGTTTTGACTCCTTTTTTGTGAATAGGCGTTATGAAAGCCGATTTCCAAAGTTCAGGTACAATACAAGTATCTAAGGATTTCCTGAAGAGAATCGAGATTGGTTGGGCAATCGAAGTCGAACATCGTACAAGAAATTTGGATGAAATATTATCCGGGCCAGCCGCTTTAGAAGTATCCAACTTGCGAAGCAAGTTAGAAACCTCCTCAACGTTCACTACAATGCTACATATATCAGATAGGCTGGAAGATTCAGTAGAAAAAGTAGGTGAAGAAATTCCATGACCAGGGCTAGTATCTAGAAATGTAGAATGGAAGTATGTAGAAAACGCTTCGCATATTGTTTCTCCGGTACGCAACGCTTCGTTATTATAATTTAAAGTGCTCGGCACTGCATTTGAGTTGTGTCGTTTTTTAACGAAGGTCCAAAAATATTTAGGGTTCTCTTTAATAGATTTTTCAGTTAAGCTCAAGTAGTTAACATAACATTGCGATTCCAATACCTTTACCCTTTCACGAAGTAGCTTAAATGTTGACTCATCTGCTATATTGCCGTAAGTCTTAAATTTTTTTAAATACTTGAATTTTTCTTTAATTGTTTTAATTAATGCCGAATTGTACCAAGTTGGATATGTTTTGTAACGATGTATTTTTTGTGGAATAAATTTTGTGTGTAAATTGAGAATAAATTGATTGAAAACGTTTAATGATTCATCAACTGATCGTGTTGCAAACTCGGATGCCCAGTCAGTCATGGAAATGTCTTTGTTTATAGATTCATAGTCACCCTTGTCGAACAGATACTGCGTCCGTGGCGCGCACTCTAATAGAGGAGTTTCAACGAAATCCATATTAACTAATAGTGCTGGATGGTAGGCGTCGATGGGAACCAGTGGACTTGAACATTCTACTACATTAACAAATTGGTTTGAAAGTACCAAATCTAAAATTTTACCATGCCTATTAAGAACACCATTGTATTGACCAAAATCTAGGGAACATAATTCGTCACTTAATAAAACTTCGTCAGGACCATTTGGGTTCATTGGGACGAGTGATAGATTGTCGGATAAGACCCAGTTAATACCGCTCATGTTAAAATCACCAATGATAAGAAAGGTATCAGAAGAGTTACTCATAACTATTTGGTTTAATTTTGCGAGGTAATTGCAAAGTTGTAAAGAAAAAGAAAGCCCCAAGTTTTGCTGTCATAAATAAATAACACAAATATGTAAGGTAAAATATTTACGAGTATTAGTATTTTTCAGTCGTATGCTGAGCCATAAATCCTCTGCTGTAGAATGGAATGTAGGTTGGCATACAACTGAAAGTTCCCTACGTGTAGCAATAAGCACACCCCCACCACGCGATTGCCCGGTCAAAACATAATCCCGATCACGACGCCACACAATGTACCGTTCATCAAAGAATTCAGAATTTAAAACTCCATCCAATAACCACGTCTCTGCAAGAATAATAATATCATACGAATTTAGTAACATTTGACGATAGAAAGTATCACTCTTAGTTCTAAGACCGCGAACGTTTTGATAAAATATATTTAACTTAGGAGCCATTAAAACCAATACTAATAATTGAGTATAAATCTATATAGTCCATTAAAATATAGCATTTCATTAAATAATATTGTAGAATAAGGTATAATATAATTAAATAAGTATAATGAGGGTAAAAGTCAATAAGATTTATGCGAGCGCAGGAATCATCCGATGTTAAGTAGTAAACACCAGTGCGAAAAAGCAAGCTATAGTGCGCGGTGCGTGCAAGTGCGAGAGAGTAAAACATATTGTTGTGCGGTAAAGCTTTAAAGTAAACGGCGCGATAACGATCACAAAGCATACAAGTAGCTAAACAAAGGAGAGGTGTCGAACTCATTAGTACGGCAGAGGTGTTAAACATTTTGCATAAAGTTATTGTGACAAAAACGGTATTAAATATTTGGAGCCATTGAAGCAAAATATAATAGCAAGATAGGAAAGTATGTATAAAAATTAAGAAGCAAATTAGACAATCTTGTTTAAATCTGACTCCTTCCTTATGATAAAAACTTTCGAATAATTATTTTTAAGTATATGAATTTTACCATGTTTGACCCATACGTACTCATAATGTTTATCTTTGGCAATGGTTTTTACTTTGGTTAAAAGTTTTTTGTACTCCACGCTAAGGTGATCGTTGACATAAACGCGCTGAGATGAGCCTTGAAACCCGATGTCACAAGCGGATAGGTCCTTCCTGGCACGTGCCGCCGCAATGAAATCCTCCTTCACATACCGGTTTAAAAAACTCACTATTATGAGCTTTTCATTCGAACCAAAAATAGGGACCCTAGAAATATAGTTCACCTGAGCTTTGGGACAGCTGTAATTAACTTTACGGCCGATAGCGTCGATGATCGAGTACAAATTCTCATCCTTCTTTATAGGAACCCCCTTAATTTCAATATTATTTAGTCTAGATCATAGGTCGAGAGTAGATGCTTCGTGCTCGCCAAGTCAGTCTGTAAACAATTGACTGATTCCTGAAGCTTTTCAAATTCAGACACTTTTGCTTCAACTTCCACGAGTCTTGTATCAAAATCATCAAGTCTGCCACCAGTGCCCTCGCATGTCGACTTAAGCTCAACCAACTCATCCTTGATCACGCGAATGTCATCTACCAAGGTCGGCAAGCTAAGCAGCTGCCGCTTCATGTCCCGTATCTCGCTTAGTATGGTATCCAGCGATGCAGGTTCAGGGGAAGGCATAACTGGTGATGAGATTCTGCAAGTGGGGCATTTCCATTGAGCCATCCTATTGGCACCCAGCTTTCTCCATCCGGTTTCTGAGATGTTTGCACATCCGAAATCCAGGTGTTTCTTGCAACTGCCACACTGGACGCCGTCATTGAACTGCACTTTACAAACTGCGCAAGATTTCATTTTCAAAATTAAATAGTTTGAACTGAACTAAAACGTAAAAAGGTTGACGATCTATTTCTTTTGAGTGGCGCGTACTGTGCGTATGAGTGTCCACACACGAGTGGAACGTTATTCAAATGCAAATCCAAATGCATGCGGCTAGTAAAAAGAAAAATCCGGCCAAGTGCGAGTCGGACTCGCGCTTGAAGGGTTCCGTACTTGGTAAATTGCGGTTTAAGATTTATAACGTATTAAAAAAAACTACTGACTAGATCTCGTTCAAACCAATTTTCGCTGGCAGATTACATAGTAATGTACATCATATATTTTTTTTAGTTTTATCATTCTCTTATTTTAGAAGTTACAGGGGGGGGGGACACACATTTTACCACATTGGAAGAGTCTCTCGCGCAAACTATTCAGTTTAGAAAAAATATATATTAGAAACCTCAATATCATTTTTGAAGACCTATCCATAGATACCCCACCCCACACGTATGGGTTTGATGAAAAAAAATATTTTTAGTTTTAGTTTCAAGTATGGGAACCCCCAAAATTTATTGTTTTATTTTTATTTTTGTGTGATAATCTTAATGCGGTTCACAGAATACATCTACTTACCAAGTTTCAACAGCATAGTTCTTATAGTTTCGGAAAAAAGTGGCTGTGACATACGGACGGACAGACAGACAGACAGACAGACATGACGAATCTATAAGGGTTCCGTTTTTTGCCATTTGGCTACGGAACCCTAAAAAGCAGTATTCTGTGTTGCTGATCCGAAATTTGAAGAAAATAAAAAGATTACCCTGTAATCTAGATTAATATGACCGTCACACTACCGATTTATGAAATAAAGATTTAATATTTTGGAAAACATGTATTTACAGCAAGATTTATTATTAATGCTAGGACACAAAATAAATAGATTTATTTTTAATCACTTTTTATTATTTCATATTTTAAATTAACTATACCACACGCAATCATCACTACATGATCGAGATAACCAACATGTTTGTGGCTGACTACTGAATAATGTTTGAGGTTGAGGTTTCTTATAATTCTTTCTGTGTGCACCCTTAAACTTGCCACTACTTACGTTTGTGTTAGATACGGGACACAAGTAAAACTCAGGCGACTATGAACGCACTAACGTTTTATTTTCAAGACGCGTGAACGCGTCTTGGCGCGGCGTCGTCTGCGCAGGCAGTCCTCAAGGCCGCGTATCGCTACACACACTCATACCTATTACTTATTCACAACATCTCCCAACCTTATTTCAAAAGATACAATTACATAATAAAAATACTACAGTAACTTATAGGTACTTATAGCTACACACATGTACAACATTTTAACATTCACCATCCACTGGTCACTTGCCTAGCGCAAGGCTTCTATAGTCAACCTTTGGGAGCTGTCGCAACACCCTACCGGGACGGCCGGGCGACGCAGGCGCGGCCGGCGAGGTCGGCACCGCTGGCGGCGTACTTGCACCTTGTTCCCCCTCCCCCGCGGCGGCGTCGTCTTGAGACGTGGGTTGGGGGCTAGGTGGATCTGCTGATGCTATGTCCTCGTCCCTATTATCCTCGACTTCTCCAGCCCAACTTTGTTGTACATTGCCTTTATATAACACAATCTGGTTTTTGTGTTTTTTTATTACATTCCCTGTTAAATGATCGTTAATCAAATACACAACTTTACCACTCTTGTCTACTATGGTCCCTCTGCACCACATGAACTTCTCTTTATTGTGATATTATTTGTATTAAACTTCGTCTCCGTTTTTAAACATTTGTGTATTTTTGCCGCCATAGAATTTATACTGCAAACACTGTTTTGATTTTACTGTGTTGTCCAGTGACGCGTTTTAGGGTGACGACAGCGGTTTTTTGCGACACTAGATCCAACCTTGATCTTAGTTTGTGTCCAAAAACGAATTGAGCCGGAGAGAACCCTGTCAATAAATGTACTGAATTCCGGTAATCAAAAAGATATTTCAATAGTTTGACTCTAGTGTCTTTTTGGCTGTTACTAGATAAAATACACGATTTGATACCCTTCTTAGCGATCTTCACATAACTTTCCAGGGGGCAAGCGGGGCGCGCGGAGGGGTAGGTCGTAAATTTATTTATTTATTTTAACTTACACACACTATCTTACAGGTTGAACCCAATACAATAGAGTGATTGAAATCTTAATCTAAAATCAGTTCTTACATAAATGTATAATAATTATATAAACCTAAACTTCTAACACTTAAAATCTTCTAAACTAATATAAAATAAAACGTGAGTAACGTTTTATTCTTCTATCTAAACTTTAATTATAACTAACAAAATTTAACAAAACTCTTGCGAATTCACTCAAATTGCACGAAAATATGTCTAGCCTCTCATGCAATTCCTTGAGCATACAGATTGTACGGGTGAGAGGTGTTTTTGTCAATAGATTGGTTCTAGCAGCAGGCACGGCCAGAAGTGTAAATGTATGCAAACACTACAAGAGTTGATCATAGTTTCTATTTCTTTATCAATACCCAGAAACCAAGTTGTTTTAACAATTCCCAGATGAGAAGTATGAAGTTCGTTTAATATTTAATTTTTTAGACTGTCTGGTAAAATCAATTTTTGCCCTCTCATAACTCAGCCGTCTTCATAAGATAATTGATTCCTGCATGCATGGAACGGTTTTAAATTCACGTCAGACACGCTTCTAGGCCAACCCTTAAAAATAAAATCATTGACCTTCATTAAATTAACATCTCTGCTAGTTTCCTTGCGTAATTCGTCCCGCGTAACTGGCATGTGTCCATCTATCACAAAGTGAACATACGACGCGCGGTCAATCGGGGCGGCTGCGGCGGCAGCGTGCTGAGCACTGTCCCCGCGTTCGGTGTCCGCGGTCATTGACCGCGACCGCTTGTCGTCGGAAAGATTTGCGCGGGACAAATAATCTGCGCTGTTATTCTCGCTACGAACGTATTCGATTTTATAATTATATGCGCTGAGGAACAACGCGTATCTTTGTAATCGGTTTGCCGAAACCTCCGGTATACCTTTGTGCGGCCCAAAAATTTAAATTAAAGGCTGGTGATCTGTGCGAAGAATGAACGGGTCTGACTTACCGTACATGTACTGATGGAATCTTCGGATTCCAAAAATGATAGCTGTTGCCTCTTTCTGAATTTGAGAATAACGTTTTTCAGCTGTGTTCAGAGTGCGGGACGCAAACGAAATAGGACGCTCGCATCCATCCTTATCAGTTTGCGACAATTATAGCACCTAACCCATTAGTCGAAGCGTCCACCGTTAGGATTAGCTTTGCATTTGGGTCGAAATGCGCTAACACCTGATCTGACGTTAAATGTTTTTTATTTCTACGAACGCTCTTTGATGTTCGCCAGCCCAATGCCATTTGACACCCTTTCTTAAAATATCGTATGAGTGACTCGTATGAGGATTTCGGACGCCTTAGGTAAGAAATTACGGTAATAATTCACTAATCCTAAAAACGCTTGAAGTTTGCCTATATCTGTGGGTATTGGGGTCTTATCAATTGCTATTACTTTATCTGACGACTTTTATAACCCGTCTTTGTTAATAACATACCCTAAGTAATTGATCTCATTCTTAAAAAAACTCGCACTTTTCTTTTTGCAATGTAAAATCCCTAACTTTATAAGGCGGACATCTCTTTATCTACCTTGTCTCGCATAGCAAAAGCGATCGGACGCGCTTTGTAAAATATTGGCTGTGAATTATCTTTTAACCTTAATTTGACCTCGAACTTATTAAATTTATCAATTTTTTCTGAAAAATGTCTCTGAATCTACTATGCAAGTCATCTATTGTTTTTGCTTCATTGTTTATAAAATTGCAGGGTGCTAGTTTTAACTTAAATAAGGATAAAAAATCTCTTCCAAGCAATGGCGGGCCTTCGCTACGTACCACGTAAGTATCTAGTGTGTGCGCTCAGCCTATAGGTGACCAGTAGGCGAATTATACCGAGACACAATATTACTGCCCGTGTAGGTAAATAGCCTTTTTTTAGGTGGTAACAAGGGCAACCTGCTAAAACATTTGTTGTATAAACTTTCAGAAATTACCGTTACTGCAGATTCCTAGACCTGGTGGGCCATTTCAAACTACGGCGACTCACTGTAGGTACTTAAATGACCCCACAACAGAAAGCTAGACACCCCAACCCTTTCTTAGGTATATAGTAACACACACACAATGATCGCACAAACAAAAGAAATACCGGGAAAAATGGAATTTAGGTACCTAGGTGTTGAAGGAGGTAAGTATTAATAGGAAAGGAACGGGCACACCTTATATGAAGACGTCAGCGTGCTGCCAGGCCTTGGATTCCCTTCCAAATTACTTCTACTTCGCTTGGTTTCTTGTTCCTTCGCTGGTACAATTCTTATTCTATGCTTCCCGCATAGAATTTAGTGTCTTGTCACGGTCGCCATACTGTTTGTTCATTTAATAACTCGGGTTTTCTGGATGTATTGGTGCTAGGTGTGTACTACTTATTACTTCAATAATACACTTGTCTTCTTGAAATTAATAACGTTATAATAATTACTTAGTTTACAGTTTGGACTATTGATTGGTGGCTAGCAGAATATAATAATAATCGGTTTATTTAGTCTTGGGCGCGCTCCGTTGTAGAGTGAGGCTTCGTTCACACGGCATTGTCCTGCACGTTTTTTTTGTAATCGTTTTTATAACGTATAGTCAACCGGGTGTTCATATGGTAAATTTTCATTCGTGTAAAAACGAATAGCCGCAGTTTCCAACCAGTTGTCACAGTGAGTAGACGTCACTGATGGATCCACGCTTGGTTGTACTTTTATATTGGTATCGAAGGCGGTCTCGCCGCCGACAAAACAGAAGGTTTTGGGTACATCCTATTAATCAAGAATCTGTGCGTACGATCACATTTGAAAAATTATAACGATGAAAAAATGTTTTTTAATTACTTTCGAATGTCTATTGAAAGTTTTGAAAAGTTATTAACTCGACTGGAAAATTCAAGCCTAACAAAATCAAATACGAATATGCGGAAATGCATTAGTACTAAAATGAAATTAGCCATCTGTTTAAGGTGAGTACACAAATAAAAATACACAGGTTGTGATTATTTAAGTTTTATTAATGTTAATTATTATAATTAAAAAAATATTCAAATTTGACCAATTTTACTATAGTATATTCGTGTTTCGTATTAAAAGCCATTGTAATCCATATCCGTGTAGTTAGAATAGCAGGATTCGACAGAGGACGGATTTTGAAGAGTAGCTGCTGTAGTTAATTCTACAGAGGCTGGACTTTGAGAAGTCGTTGTAGTCATGTTTGTAATGATAGAATTTGTAGCTTCTTGTGTAATGTTACTATTTTGGTATTGTTGTGTAAAATATCCTCTGTGAACTGATGAGAGATCGAAAGACGACGATTCACGAATTTGGCGACTGTTTTAAATTTTTTTCATTAACTGTAGCACACCCATTTGGAATTCGAGGATTTCATCATCGTCATACTTATCTAATGATGGTAATATCCCATTAAAAAATGAAAGATGCCGATTCATTGTTTCAGGTTCCTTATTTGAATAAGAATCCATAAATTTCATCATCTTCGCATCTACAGAACTAATCGTATTCTTTAGAGATCTTTTAGGTACACGATTAGGTATTGGGCTCTTTGCCGCCATTGTGTCATGTGTCTCTATAGAGTTTGTTTCCAATGTTTCTTTTCCTCCCTCAGAATAATTTTTCTGGTTTTCGGATTCAGTGTTATTATCGGATTCCGTGTTGTTATTTTCGGTAGTAACATTATTTATTGTCTCTTTAGGTTGTATTACTTTCTGCAGAAAAGATAACTGTTTACTATATACATAAGGCTTTGCTGTTTTGGCGCCACTTCCTGAGCTTTTCTGATGTTTTATCTTTTTATATGATCGATTATAATTATCTCTTATATGAGTCCACCGTTGAATAATCATTTTAGCTGTAAAAGACAAACATGATAAGTAATACGGTACATATACATTACTTTTTTCAGATATTTAGCATCGGGGTGTTCCATGAAAGATTTACACTATTCATACAAAGTTGGAGTATCGACTATAAGTGGTATCATCTGGGATGTTTGCTGGACTCTGTGGCATGTCCTTCAGGGAGAATATCTTCAAACGCCTTCTACAGAAAGTGAATGGATGAAAATAGTGGAAGGTTTTGAAAGAAAGACTAATTTCCCTCATTGTTTAGGTGCAATTGACGGGAAACACATAAAAATCTTAAAGCCTCCTCATAGTGGATCCATGTACTTCAATTATAAAGATTATTTTTCAATTGTGCTACTTGCGGTGGTTGATTCGGAATACAGATTTATATATGTAGACATAGGATCATACGGAAAAGATTGTGACTCATCCATTTTGAAAAATTCCGTCTTATGGAAAAAAGTTAATGATGGTTCGCTGAATATACCCAAACCAATGCCATTATTAGAAGGTGGAGAAAGTACACCTTACGTATTTATTGGTGATGAGGGATTTGCTCTACATAATAATTTACTACGCCCTTTTGGAGGAACACATTTAGATTTTCGTAAAAAAATCTTTAATTACCGCCTGAGCAGAGCAAGGAGATACGTGGAGTGTGCTTTTGGTATCTTAGCGGGAAAATGGAGAATTCTACATAAGGCTATTGATGTTTCACCAAGTTTATTGACAGAAATCATAAAAGCATGCATTGTATTACACAATTACGTTCGTGAAAATGATGGACACAATTTTGAAGATGTGGCAAATCCTCCATTATTTGAAAATATTCAAAGTACGTCAGTTAGAAATGTTCAAGCAAACAGCGTAAGGTCCATTTTTAGTCACTATTTTTTATCAAACGAAGGATCAGTCCCATGGCAAAACGAATATATTTAGAACTAAGCAGAGTAAGTTAAAATATGTTGTAACGCAATTTTTATTATTAATAATAAAAGATACATACCTATGGCTTGTCTTGTTTTTTCTTCCTTTGTTTCAAAATTAGGATCAATTATTACCATGATTCCCTTCCAAGCCGCTTGAGTTGCGACGCGATTTTTATAAAGTTCCAAAGTTTTATCCCATAAAACGGGATTTTGTTCCACTAAAGAAATTAATAGTTCGTTATCTATAGAAGATTCCTCCATTTTGAATATCAAACCAAATCCAACCATAAAATACGTGCCACCCCGCCAAAAGACGCTCAGGTACTAAACGCTTCTTCGGTTGCTATTCGATAAAAAACGTATAACATCGTGTCGTGTGAAAGAGACAAAGCTATACCATATGCCACTGCGAACCGAATACGTCAAAGTTTATTCGATTTGCTTGACAAGTCCGTTGAGTATGCGTTTAAACGTATAAGCGGTACACGTTTTTTTGCAGTGCAATCGACGTGTGAATGGATCTATGTACGTTGTATGGTCACTATTTATACGTTAAGACGTATACTGCAAAAAAACGTGCAGGACAATGCCGTGTGAACGAAGCCTGAGGCGGCGAGGCCGTGCGCGTCGAGTAGAGTTGTCCATGCGCCGCTCGGTATAATAGGGATGTGCGTGAGGTCTGTGCATTAACACTACTTTTTCATCAGACTCGCTGCCATCACTGATATTTTTCCAGTTAGTATCTGTTCAGCATGTGCCAATAGTTGATGACGTGATAAATGTTCAAAACTTACATTTATATGTCAGCTGCTGTCATTTCATCATCCGAAGCTAAATCATTGGTGAAATCATTTGTAGTTAACCGCCTCACCCATTTTTCCGACGCGGCGACGTATCGTTTTCGAAACCCGAAAGTTATAAAGACAGTATAGTTATTTATAAATTATTATTTACTCATTCTAAACACACGAAAAATTTCATTTTTCATAATTTTCCCAAATTTACTACAAACATTTGATAGGTACAAAGCTTTACACAATTAAACAGTTACTTACTTTTTTGACGACATGTGACTTCTACCAATCCGCATTGGACCCGCGTGATGGATTATAGCCCACTCCCTCTATAAGAGGAGGCCTGAGTCCCAGCAGTGGGAACATTTAAAGAGGCTGTTGTTGTTGTTACTTTTTTCTGGCAGCGGACATGATTCTTATTCGACATAAAACGCGACACAAGTTATACTGTTTACTATATGAGTGTACAAATAAAAATGTCAACGCTAATCAAAAATCATTGTTGCAAATAGAACCTACTTAAGAGGCCTGTAAACGAGCTACAAAAATTGCATCTTGCTGGCAATTTTGTTGACCAATATAGCTCAGTATATTTGCAACTTATATCCTTGCTGCAATTTAATTGTGCAATACATTGCCGGATGTTGTTCAGCAAGATAGTGCAACAGGGTTGCTGAGGAATTTTGTTCGTACACGAGGAGCAATAATTGCGTAATTTTTACGTATGCCTCTTCGGTCGTTACATGAAACTTCGGGGTAATAACATCCCATAATTCAGGACGTACATGGATTTCGTTGATAAAGTTCAAAATCTTTTCGTTTGAGCACTCGGCCATGACGAACAGAATAAATTCTATAACGGATACAAACAACTTCACTAATAAGGCAGCGAAAGGATGAGGCGGGGGACATGGTGAGCCAATAGAGATGCACCTATATACATCAGAGCAAAGACGATATACGGCGATATTGCAGTAAAGTGAAAGCAGGGTAAATCATTTGTAATCTAGTCGGCTAGATATTGAATCCATGCGACTACTATGAAATATCTTGGCACTATCGCCGGGCTACACTGCAAGATAGTAGCAATTGTTGCATTGTGTTGAGCGATAAACTTGACTTGGCTATACAATTGCAGCAAGAAATTGTCAAAAAACTAGCCCGTTTACAGGATTGATTATTCAACAATTACAATATAATTAAACGAGAACCCGGTATCGCGTCGCATGCGCTTGGTCACAAATTTTCTAGTCAAGTGTCAACTGTCAACCCATCTCAATCAAAAGCTGTCAAATCGCTGACAGCTAGATGACATGGTGTTGCAACAATATACCAAAAAGAGTAACGGAACGTTTGGTTCGAAACAAGAACTAATCAACAACTTGATTAAATCTGTGATGTACCATCTTTATAATATTTTAATAATGTATCTGGATTCCTTATATGAAGTGAATGATAGAAAAGAGTTGATCATTTTGACTTAATTGTAACAACAAACAGTGATTAATCTCTTTTTATAAGTTTTTGCTTCATTCATTTTTTTTCTATCAAGCAAAATGTCATACTTGATTTGCCGGATTTTCTCAATGTGTAGATCTGAAGCATGTTAACTATTGCGTAATCAGATATTTTTCGGATCGTTTTACATAATATTAAAAAGTAAGACTGAGTATAATTATTGTAATTTTTAAGGACATATTGAAAAGCATGTAAAATAGCAAGCATTTCAGCTAAAAAACGGATAAATAGTCATTACATCTGTAGACCTTATCATAGTTGTAGATTTGGACAAAAAAGGCAAAAGCAGTTCTTTCTGTAGTTTTAGAAGCATTAGTATACACTTCTAAGGAATTAATAGATGATGACATCATAGCTCCACAAATTATATGTAGACATCCAACTTTCTCGATAGATAGCTGTCAATATCATAGTAAAAGCTGAATCCTTAATAAAAATAACTACGAATAGAAGCAATATAAATAAGAAAAATAAGATAAATAAGTTTTAAGATTTTGGTGTCAGAACCCCAACTAAGACAGCTTTTCTACAAAGATAGTCAATATGTGGTTTCCAAGATAAACGGGAATCTAAAATCAAACTAAGATATCTGAAAGAATCACAATTGGGAATAACTTGGTCATATACGTATATATTTTGCGGAATAGCAGATCCATTTTTAGAGCAAAAATATGGTTATTCTTATTCATATTTTCCCCCCTTCTTTAACACCCCTACATTGTACATAAATAACTAAGACATCAGCATATAATAAATACTTAACTTGCATAGATATTATAGACATAAAATTAATAAGGTCTCATTCATTAAAATAATGTCGACCCTGTCAGTACTGTTAGCGATAAATTCATTAAAAAAATCAAGTTTACTAAGGAAAGTAAGTTAATTAAGGAAATACTTCAAGAATTCCAGTATATTATAGGTATTAAATTGTTTTTAAACTTTAGTATCCATAAATTATTATATGTTGCTTAGATTATGTTTTAATCACTGACACCGGCTATCGCTGAAAACCAGCGCTGTGGCCTCTGTCTTGCACGCGAGTCCCAGCATTATGCTGAGCGATGACCGTTTTGCGTGGTTGTGACGCATACTCTGTATTTGTATTTAAGCTTTCCTTTGTTTTTTTATGGTATGCGTCGTGGCCGCCTGGTGACAGACAGACAGGCAGACGGATCGCGAAGTCTCAGTAATAGGGTCCCGTTTTTACCCTTTGGGTACGGAACCCTAAAAAAGAAAGACTTGGATCAAGGAATATTTATTACTGCGCGACAAGTTATCAAACATGAATACAATGAGTATGATAATGATAAATGATAAATGATTTTATTTCTGTAAGTTGGTTTGTACAAACGCTTTTACATGTCTAACATATTTTTTTTTAAAAACTAGATGAGGTCGGCGTTTCATATCTGACTACTCTGAGAAGAAAGGCCGAAACAAACTCAGAGGTCACAGTCTCTTTTAAAGTCCTGACAAAATCTTGGTTCGATTATGTGAAGACCATGTAGACTGATGTCTGAAATGGTCTTTTGAGGAAAGAACCAGCCAGATTGAGTGGACCTGTCCAGTCAGTGCACGCATTTGTCAATAACCGAGCAGCTCAACTCAGAATTTAAGGAGCTCAACGATTCGACGAACAATACCAAAGAAAGGACATTCGGGTAGGCCGCATAAACTACTCAAACTGCCAGACCATGATTAAAAACTAAGATAAATTAAAAAACAAAATAATGATCCACATAGTCTTCACATTCACAACAATTAAAATAAAATAATATAATACTTTAAAAAGTAAATATTCTTGTCAATGCAAGAAAACAAATTAAAAAAAAAAATTAAAAATAACAAAATTCATGGTGCAAAATATTTAAACAAAAAAAAAAAAAAAACTAAATTAATTTAATTGGAGCAGCTCACTCCCAAGCCGTTTTATCCTCAACGTAATCTTTAATGCTATAAAACGCTTTTTGGCACAACTTACGTTTAATGAATGATTTAAATTTATTAAGACTTAGATTTTGTACGTGGCTTGGAAGCATATTATAAAAGCGCACACATTGACATCTAAACGAGCCACCTATTTTCTTGAGCCTTGTTGTAGGTATTACAAATTTGTGTTTGTTCCTAGTATTTATATTATGGATGTCACTGTATTTTTTAAACAATTTTATATTTTTATGGGCATATAAATGATTTTCATAAATATACTGAGAAGGCACAGTCATTACATTAATCTCCTTAAATTTCTCTCTGAGAGAGTGTCTCGGACTTAATTTATAAATTGATCGAACAGCTCTTTTCTGCAAAACAAAGATAGTCTGGATGTCGGCGGCATTTCCCCACAACAGAATACCGTACGACATTACACTATGAAAATAGCTAAAGTATACTAAACGGGCTGTCTCTATGTCCGTTAAATTACGAATTTTTCTAACAGCATATGCTGCGGAGCTTAGCTTCTTTGACAATTTATCTATATGTGGGCCCCACTGAAGCTTAGCATCCAAAGTTAAACCTAAGAACACTGTGCTATTTTCAGGATTCAATTCTTCGCCCCTTATCAGCACGTCAGTTTTCACCTGCCTAACGTGAGGTAGGGTAAACTTAATGCATTTCGTTTTTTTTTCATTAAGAAGTAAATTGTTAACATTGAACCAGTGAACTACATTTGAGATCGCGCTATTTACATCGTCAGTAACCAGCTGCTGACGTTTAAGTTTAAACAAAAGTGAAGTATCATCCGCAAACAACACTATATTATGGTTATCCTTTATGAGGTAAGGCAAATCATTAATATAAATAAGAAACAAGAAAGGACCAAGAATCGAGCCCTGCGGGACTCCCATTGCTACTATAGATCCAGGAGATCTTTTTCCATTAACGTCAACGCTCTGAATCCTATTACTCAAGTATGAAGTAAGAAGATCCAGAGCGCTGTTCCGGATCCCGTAGTGGCGGAGTTTCCTGATTAGGGTTTCATGAAGAACACAATCAAATGCCTTGGACAAATCACAAAAGATGCCCAAGGCATCGCACTTATCCTCCCATGCATTATAAATATGTCCCAAAAGCTCAACACCGGCATCAGTAGTTGAACGACCCCTTGTAAAACCGAACTGTTTGCTATGTAATAATTTATGTTTATTAAAAAATCTTTGCAATTGCTCTAAAATTAATTTCTCAAATATTTTACTAAAAGTAGATAGTACTGAAATAGGTCTATAATTTGTGGGGTCTGATGTACTACCTGATTTAAACAAAGGTATTATTTTACTATTTTTCATTAGGTCAGGAAACTCCCCACAGTCGATACAATTATTAAAGATAATAGCTAAACTAGGTGCGACAATATCAATAATAGACTTGGCGACTTCAACAGAATGACCCCACAGATCAGCAGTCTTTTTAACATTTAATGTGTGAAAGGTTTTAATTATGTCTCTACAAGTAATATGTTCAAAAATAAATTCCGAATCGCAAACATTAACATTTTCTTTTAGCAAAGACTCAGCAACAGAAGGTGATGAGTTTAAGGATTTAGTAGTAGAAACGGGAATATCTGAAAAGAAATTTTCAAAGGCCAGTGCGACTTGTGAGTCTGATTTTATGATGTTGTCATTAATAGACAGGCTGTAGTCAATATTTCGGTTACCAGATCCTCCCGTTTCACTATTAATAATATTCCAAGTCGTTTTAATAACATTACTACTGTTTTTAATCTTCGAACTCAAATAACGCGACTTGGCCAAAAAACAAACTTTTTTAAATAATTTTGAATAATTTCTAACATATAAATTAAATTCAGCAGTGTTTACATAAGGACTTTCACTGTACAGCTCATAAAGCCATGTTCTACTTTTATGAATACCAATGGTAGCCCAATCACTGAATGATGCATTACCATTAACGGAGATTGTCTTGGGAATAAAGGCGGAATTAATTTCCGACCCGTACCGAATCTCAGACCGAACTGACGTGCCACCTAATGAAGGATGACGTTTCTAAGTTACCAAAATGCTGACGAGGCAAGTCTGGGTGGCGGTCAGCCATACTACTTACAATAGCAAGGTATAACAGCCCCCCCCAAAAGACTGAAATTCGGGGATAATAGGCGAAATTCAGGAAGTTATACAATTTCTCGTAATCTAGGCAATGGAATCGAAGTATCTTCAGGTTCAGTATTTATATTACTGTTATCGATATCGTCATCGGTATGGGTCGTCGGTTTAACACAACAGAGGTAGAACTTAGATCTATTTAATAGTAGTCTTATATAACTTAAAAACTCCTCTGGCCAGACGCGCGGCAAAAACGCCCGCACTGACCTTGGGTCAGGGGCCGGCCGGGCAGTTTCGCGCGGTTTTGCCGCGCGCCACTAAAACGCCTTTTCATGTTTGGACTTATTTTGTATTTGCAAAAAATGTGTAAAGTCAGTGGAAGGGATTTTTTCCCAGTTTTGTGTACAAATGTAGTTAGAAATAAAAAAATAAACCATTATTTCAATAAGTCACCTCTCCATACATATTTTTCAAAACACAATCTTTACAAAATTACGCTCAAGGTACTTGAGTCGGCCGCCGACAAAAAAAATAGGTATGTTTACATTTCGGTACCGAGAATTCTTTGAGCCACATGGCTTGGTATAGTGTCCTCTTACGCTGTTTGGAACACAGTCTTATCGCAGACAAGGGCTTAGTTGTTAGGATTGTTTAGTTTACGAACAATGAGTCACAATGTAAACACTTGAAAATGACAACAACAAAAAAGGCCTTTCGTAATTTGGACACAGAGCAACTACTATTATATTTTGTTGAAATATTATTTCACAATGTACATGATGATGATATTTACTAATGAAAATACACAAAACAAAGGCATGTTGCCTAAGAAAAACATTACAAAAAACAATTAGCAAGATGATCAATTTTACGAAAAAAACACATACAAAGATCTACGGTAACATGGATGCGGCACGCAGTACTGAGCGCACCTGAACTCGAACTGTGCGTACTTGCACTCATGACTCGAAATGACTCTAAATTAAAACTGAACAATGAGACATCGCCCTAGACGAGAATCATTTGGTTTAAAAAAAAAAAAAATGCGCGGCACGCAGTTCTGAGCGCACCTGAACTCGAACTGTGCGTACTTGCACTCATGACTCGAAATGACTCTAAATTAAAACTGAACAATGAGACATCGCCCTAGACGAGAATCATTTGGTTTAAAAAAAAAGAAAGAATTTTGAAAAAAAAAAAGACAGTAAAATGTCACGATCACGGTTGCGGTACATGGTACATGTCACGGTACAACTTAAAAAATGAAAAAAAAAAGGGAAAAAAAGATAAAGCTGCAAACAAAGACATCACACCTAAGCAACCGAAACAGAAAATCAAGTGGTAACGCTACACCGTACGCACTACGGACGCGAAAGGTATCTGGAGCACAAAACATAACAAAATGGATGAACAACATCACAACGCAGCCCCATGAAACGTATAAAGTGTGGTACAAGAAATATATACAAATATATAGATAATACAAAGAAACATATTCGTAAAAATATACTTTACATATATAATCTAGGAGTAGTATGAAGGGCGAGGAAACAGGGTCCAATGCAGACAGCTTTGTCACAAGCCACACAGAACGTCTGGACCATTTTCCTACACACCACGCATTTTCGCCGAAGTCGCTGCGCACCACATTTGGCGTACATGGAGACGCGGTGTGTGACATCCATGGCGTTCTGTGGGTTTGGACGCGGAAGAGGGTTGACATTATTGTTATGTCGCGAAAGAAGAAATTTCTCAAGACTAATACGGAATCTACGATGAGTAAGAGTAGAGTGTGAGATGATGCAGCATTTGCGCGATGAATGACTAAGGAATTTAATACGGAGACGTTCAACAGTCTCCGGAACAGCTTCTTGTACCACACATTTGTACGTTTCCTCTCGACCGGGTACATGGCCAGTATCTGGTCTTTTTTATCCACCCAACCCATCATGATGTTGTAGTCATGCACCAGGACGGGTTTGGCGACTCCTTTGACGGTGGCGACGCCGTTGCCATGATACGTTGAGATCGTAGCCACTCGGTTAGAATCTCTCCATACCATGACATCGACGTCCCCAGAGGTAAGACCAGATAGATCTCCGGGGCGCATTCGCCGCTTGGTAAGGTTGTGCAGGGCCGCCGGAACAAACTGGCGATTCGTCCGGAGGGTACTGTAAGGACTTACCATTTGAGAAGGCAACCTACTTGCCTATTAAAACACTGGCAATATTTATTACTTGAAAGATGTATGAATTTCGAACAGAATAGCTGTAGATGTTTTTTGTAAATTTTCAATGTGTCAGAATTGGATTGAAGCCGCCCAAAGGCAGGCGTATTGTAATATCTTACTAAATATATATAATATAAAGTTATTTTCCATGTTTAACTGCTGATCACCCTATCTACCCCCTTACAGTACCAACACAGTCAAAACCTAAGGCCTTTAGGCGTCGAGCAAGAGCTGGCGAGTTATAATAATTGTCCATCCAAAGTGTGTATCCTTTGTACTCCAGGCCTTGAATAAGCCGCAGCACAATTGCCGGCGTAGATTTTTCCATCGGATCTTCTGATTCCGGCTGCCGGGCTACAGCCCTGTGACTGTGAACCTCGAAACGCGCCAAGTAGCCGGTTCGAGATTCACAAATCTCATAAGTCTTCATGCCTCTGGTTGCAGCCTTATTAGGGACCAGCTGGGCGATGTCCAGCCAGCCCTTCCACTGCGTAAGACTTTCGACTAGAGCGATGTTCTGTTCGAGCACATATAATTCTCTAAATTTCGAGTTCAGGTGGTCCAGTACTGGGCGAATTTTGTATAGTCTAGCCTCGGAGACGTCCAGGTTTGCCGCACACATGCCATCGTTGTCAGCGAAATGTAAACATTTTTGTAAAATTTTGAATCTGTTGATGGACATGTGTGCGCTAAACCCTGGAGTAAAGAATATGTCAGGGGTGGCAACCCAGTACTCCTCGAGCCGTGATTTGACCACAACCCCCATCGCCAGGATTATGCCAAAAATGGTATAAAGCTCATCAGCCGATCAACGGCTGATGCGGCTCGTGGGATGGAGGCTGTGGTCCTCAAGCATCTGGGTTGCCACCTGCTGAGCATACCTATTCGACTCCAAGGCAATATATTCCATAAATTGCCTATCCCATATAGCAACAAAAATGCTGTATGGGTCGACATCAGGAATTGTCGGACCTACATTATTCTGGGAGAAATTTTCCCGCCTCAATTCAGGTGCAATTGGGTCGGTCGGAAATTCCCTCCAATCAAAGTCATAAAAATACCAAGGCTGGTCCGTCGCACTTGGATCAGAGTCCATGATAGGCACGTCAAACTCAGGGTCCTCTTCTTCGCCAGCAGGCGTAGTTTCGGCGGCATTACCTTGAACCTCACCGTCGTCATCGTCATCATCTACCCAGGGCATCATGGTCCTAGCTACCCTGGGTATCATGGGAAGCGGCAACCCCACCTCATCATCGCTCGCGTCAGAGTCGTCGTCGTCACTACCTGTTGACAATGATAAATAGGCTTCAATGCCGAAAGAAACCAGAAGTTTGCCCATTGCCCCAAACCAGACCGAAATCAGCAGCACTTACCGAAGTTTATCATCTTGCAGATGTCATCCTCACGAAGACTCTGACGTGGGCGATATCGAGGTGTTGGATTCCCGATGCCGGACGATGTCGACGGTGTGTTCTGGTAATCAAAGAATCTGGAACAAAAGTAGTGTTGTGTCCTTGTGTCTTTAGTGAATGAGATGAATACAAACGAAAGTCAGATACGAAAAACAACTTACGCAGCTGGCGAAGGCATACTTGCTGCCGCCGCCGATACTGCGCTGGCTGGCTGCGGGGCTGGCTTCGGTGCGGTATCCCTGGAATAAAAACAATTTTGTCGTACCTATTCCTTTAGAAATGAAATGAAAAGGAAAGACCGTCAGGGACTTACATAGGGAAGCTGGATGGGCCCGCTTCGGCACCATCACGCGCACCTACGCGATCACCATCACCACCACCATGTTCCTCCCCGCCTACCAATTCCCCATTGCCATCTCCACCATGCGGTAGTGATGGCAATGGGAGTGGTGGTGTGACAGGAACTGGTGGTGGTGGTGATGGCAATGGGAGTGGTGGTGTGACAGCAACTGGGCGTGGTGGTGCATTCGCCGGATCTGGTCTAGATGGATAATTAAAAAAAGTTAAAACCCATAGTATTAGAATTAACGCAGCACAAGTAGAACAACTTACGGTTGCCACACGCGCGGACGGCAGACGTGAATCGGCGTTTCGATGACATGCCCTGTGGATCGTAACGAGGCTAAAATTCAAAACATCCAATTGTAATACTCGAAATGAGAAAAAAATATAGTAAAAAAAAGAAAGGATTAGTGAAAAAAAAAAGCGTTAAAAAAGCATAGGTACACTTGGTAGTCGTGGGGTCCCAGGCGATATTGCCCCAAACCCATTCCAGAACCAGGCAAACCAATAGAAAAAACCAGTCACCTAAAAACATGCCAGATAAATGCAATACACACAAAAAACAAAAAAAAAAAACAAATCCAAAAGTAGAAAGAAATCAAAAAGAAACGACCCACAACAAAAAACAGATACCTAAAAATATTACAGGTACTATAATCCGTATGCCACATCCAGAGTTTCAACGTCGCAGAAAAACCGTTAGTGACGTCACGATTCTCAGTGACCTTTTGGGTCAGATTTTTTTGTTTTCTACTAAAATCAAAGTACCGGCGCTATCACTTCAATTAGCGGCTTCAGATGCGTTACTAATTAGTGTAGGAATGATAACAACGATAGTTTTGATAAGAATTTTGCAAAATCACAGAACAAAACACTCCCCGAGAAAAAAGGTCAACAGTCGGCGCGGCGAGAACAATGGAGGGCTGTTTTCGTTGAAATACATGTTTCTGATGGAATTTAGGTCAAACACACAATGCCGCTGGTAAAAACTGTTCATCACTTACCGTTCCATATTATTATTCCGCCACACACACAAATTCGAGAAACAATCGCACCAAAACTGAGCTTGGCAAAAACACTTGACTCAGCAGGACGCCTATGAGGACGCCAACTAACATGTGGCGACTTGAAAAAATCTTTAAGAAGCAAGTATCGATGTTGCCGGTTATTTGAATGAATTTACGTCATCCTTGTCTATGGCCGAAAATGTATGCGTATTTACACGCGTGTGGACCTAGCATTAGGAAGAATAAAACCGTCAAAACGAACGCGCGCCAAAACAATCTTATTAAGATTGCGTGACCGAATCCGCCAAAAAATTGGTAATCTTAATAAGATTATTGGACTGACCAGGGGAATTTTACAATTCCAGTACCTATGATTGAATAGTCGCTAACGCTATCTTCGCATTTTATTGTCAATTTATTTGTATTTGATTGAACATAAATCCATTTATTGTTATTTATTTTTGCCAAATATCAATTTGACCATATAAAAGTTAGGTGTTGCTTTCTGTGGGTAACGACTGTTTTAATTCAGTTAATATTATAGATTCACAGTTTGGATTGCTTAAAAATGAATATGTAGTAGTTAGTTTTCAGATACAAAAGTTATTATTTATTATCTTACATCTAGCAAGTGTGTCCATCATAGCATAATGCATCCTGTCATCACTTAAACCTATATAGAGTGAAAAGGTTAAATCAATGCAAATGTGCTATGTGACTCATCATGCGGAGTAGGTAGAGGTATGATTTTATAGGTTATGAACTTATCACGTGTTATTAAAGGATTTTGTAATATAAAATTGTTTGAAACCAATTTTTCGTTTCGTCTTTTTTTTTGTTACTTTGATGCAACACTGTGTCAGGTCGCAGTCATCGATATCGATAGTTTTTGGTTGGGTTGAGGTTGGCAACACTGGACAAAATGTCATTGATATCGCGCGACGTAAAAAGCTGGCCTTGATTTGATTTTGTTGAAATTCTTCATAACCAATTAGGTTTATAACCTACCAATCGTTATCCGAAATTTCGATTCGCCTATGCATTTGTTTGTGTATATATTTCGCGTGCAGTGAACCATTTTTGTCGGAACGTGTCTAGGAGTCTGCCGGGAATGTCAGTAGACCACGTCGGTTATCCCAAATTTATTATATATATTTTCCCCCTATAACCCCCGACCTGACACGGGATTGAACGAGACCAGGAGTCCACGACTGGGGCAAATGTGAGTTGTAGCTGCAAGTTGTATATGCTTGTATTACTTTCCACCTATACGGGAATCGGTATCCCGAGAAACAAACCCCTAGTTACCGCTGCCGCGTATCGCGGTTTCGCGTTTATAGACCTTACAGGATCCAAGAATCGCAGCATGGCTCATGGGCCCCAGAGTTACCTCTTGGCTTGTGATCCGCAGGCCTGAATTCAACAAAAAATATCTTATTATTATAATAATAAGAGCTAAATTCAGAAACATCTATTATGGAGTGAATATTTTGAATGCTTAAAGGAACTGAGAAATCTACTTGACTTTTGCTTACTTGACTACTACGTTTAGATAATTCAAGATAAAGATTAGGGGGGCTTATAACATATATTAACCTTAGAAAATAAAATAGAGTTTACCGTAGTATCCAGTAAATTGGAAATACTAAGTAAAGAACCTTAAATTATATTAAGAAGATTATTTAACCTTGAGGTATGTAGCAGTAAGTTGTCTAAGAAAATATTAGGGGTTAAAGTATAAAATTGCCGATTTGTACTGAAAAATTTAAACTTGTTTTTTTTAAATTCAACATACTTTAATCAAAATAATTACTATTATTATCTATATGTCGGATCTTGTCATGTTTTGTTTACTTAAAATGATACACAAGTACCTTTTGGTACTGGAATACACATGTGATGAAATGACATATGATTATTGGTAAAATTAACAGCCTTTCGTGTTAGTTTTCCTGCCCCATCTTTTGAAACCGTGGTGGCTCGATCTTCAACGTAAATGTAGCTGGCTGGAGGTAATACGTACAAATCTTGTTGATTTATGGGTATACGTATTTCATAATTTTCATTAAAACAGTTGCTATATGGATTATAAGTATGATTTTCATAACTCACTATAGAGTTGTCGAATTGTGGTAAATCATTCACTTGAAGAATACTCATAATTTAAATCCCAAAGCTCGAAGAAATAATCTATTACCTTTAGTTATTTTTTTTATAGTTCGTATAATATGTCTCCGTCTTTTGATGGTGCGAGAAGGAGTAAAACTATTAACTTTGGTAGTTGTTTTTATATTGTAAACTATCATATTTTTATTTTTTATTTTCACTCTATTCTAATTGACATTCATCTCTTGTGGCAGACAATGTCAATGTGTTGTCTTATGTAGAAATACCTAACATTTAAACCATGTTTAAGTACCTAGTGAGTTGATAATACCATTATTTTTTCCAAAACTCTTTAAGAAATTTAATGCATAAATGTCCACAATTGAATAAGTTATTATTTTGAAAATTATTGTAATTATAATTAATATTGTTAGAACCTACATAGCGAACAAATTCTATTGGAGGTTTCAAGTTGCCGTAACTGTCAAAGTACTCAACATATTCATTTATAGGCTAACATAGGCTACCCAATGTGTACCAGAATTGTTAGAATTATCTAAATTTATGATTCCACACTCTTTAGAAAACGGAGACTTCGGTAAGGTATCTCTCATATACACTCCGCGAAAATATGGAATGTTTTTGGTAAAATGTAAGATATCTATATTGGTAAGAGCACGATTAGGTAGCCTATGATTTAGTTTTTTTTCTTTAAATTTGTATATATCCCGAGTCCATCCTTGTAACGGTTAAGCTGCAGTCCGTTGCCAATATGTACACCTTCCACATTCTTACTATGTCTTTTCATTTCTTCTAAACGCTTTTTTGCAACTGTATATTCATTTATGGTTTTGACGATTCAAGCAATTCCACTTGCAATACTGCCAGCAGCGGACAAACCAGCAAATATTGGTATTAAAGGAAGAACCCCTCCAGTCTTAGGAATCCATATTATACGTGGAATCGTGGTAGATGAATCGCGATTCAATTCTCTAGCAGCAGCGTAGGCCAATTCTATTAGTTTTTTCCTACACTTCGGTTTAACCTTTTTAATGCATTTTTTTGTATTGGTTACTAAATTTTTAAAGTTCTTTTTGAGCCCTGCTCCAGAACTTACTTTTGATAACATTATATTTTTAACTAAATTGGCAGAAAATTTTTCTCCTGCCCCTGCTTCGGAAGACAAAGCACACTTTTTTGCCATTTTTTATAAAATTATATCTGCTTTGTGGCGATCTTCCAAACGTTTGGAATTGTTATATGCAATATCGTGATGTTTACAATATTCGTCTAACTTGTTTACACCTTTATCACCTCGAGCTAATCTTTCACGTAATTTAGTTCCTGGACCACAATAATTATATCCTGGCAAATGGAGCTCAAATGGTAAATTATTAATAAGCCCTTCTCCTTTCATGTATTCAAACAGAATGAGATAACTGTCATAGACCATGATGTTATATTGATAAAGCATTCATAAAACATTGGTATCGTCAATCCAACTATTTTCGCAGGATGATAACCCCAACCATTTCACGAAAACTTTGTCCTGCAGGGTCAAAGTCTCTTTTATGAGCAGTAGTTGTGATGAGTATTTCTTTGTAAACTAATTTATCTTTTAAATTGACTAAACTTAAATCAGGCTTTTTGCGAAGCAATAATTCTTTTAGACCAGGTGTTATTTCATACTTTTTATTAGCTACGCGAATAAAATACAATTTATCAGAGTTCTCGCAAGTGGTAGAGAAATTAACTATTTTATTTCCAATCATATGCTTATCATTCTCACTACGTACACCAAATGGTATATTCATATCATCGTATATTTCAAAGATATCTTCTTTGTTCAGCGACATGTTTTTAACTTTGTCTGATTCAGATGTGTTACCTTCTTCGTCTTCAGAATAAAACTTTTCTGATTCAGATGATTCATGTTTGTACATATCATGTGATTTATCACGCAAAAACATTTTTTAATCTATACCAGTATTTTTAAATTTGTCATCACAAGTATCTTCAGTTTTTATTATAGAAAACTGCTTGTTAGCTGCTATAGCATTAAGAGGGTCAGCAAGAGGTTTAAAAAAATACTTCAGATGAGTGTCAGTACTAAATTCATAATCTTTCATTTGTTTTACCTTTTCCTTTATAGCGTCCGCGGACTTTATTAATTGATCTTTAATGTTATGGTCCATTATACGACTTATTTGTGGAAGTATTTATGCACAAATGTTTTTTTTTGTTTTTGTTCATAATTTATATAACCATTAATCAAAATAAATAAAGTTATCAAAGGACTGTCTATATCTGCCTTTGTTGAATTCACAATCCTTATTAATTGTTAAAAAATCATAAGGATGCATCCAGATTTTAGAACACATATCTTTGAACCTAGACCACTCCATATCAGAACTAACATGTTCATCATATATATGTTTCATGTTAACTTCATCTTGTTTGAAAATGATCAAAAAGTTTGCATTATCACGTATTAACTGCTTTGGTATTTTTGAATACGTTTGAGATAAATAAAAACAGTCTATACCTCTATGTCTTCCCATTGTAAAATAATTACGTATGTTTATTTGTTTTTCACAAACTACATCATCAAATATGATAACAGAGTTCAACAATGCTTCGTTAGGATGAATAACATCATCATCAAAATTATAAACAAAAAGTTTTACGTCAGAAACTCTTTGCAAAACTTGTTTTAGAAAACTGTATTTCGGCTGAAAGCTGGTCTTAGAATACAGATAAACATTGTTAAACTTTAATCCGTTTGCATGAATCAATAAACTAATCATAACATTCGTTTTCCCACAATTCAATGGACCACATATTATGCATCGAATATTATTTGGAAGAAGTACACTGTGTTTCGGGTGTAGTGCATTTTCCTTTATATCAATATTTTTAACATCTAATGATACTTGTTGCTTGACGCACTTCATGTTTGTATCTGTTATGTAAATAATTCGGGCTCTAGTATTTATAATTCTTGTCAGAGTTATTGATCGAATCAATATTTGAGTTAAATTTATGTGTCATTTAAATGTGTTATTCATATTATTAATTATAATATGAATAACAAACTTGATTACATGATTAGCTTAAATAATAACTAGATACCTACTAGGATTATAAATGTAGATATAACCTAAAAGTAATACTTATATTCGTATCTAATATTAAGAACTCATAAAGGTCTGAGAGCTAGATTTGAATTCTTTGCGTGTTGCGCTTATAAATTTAGTCAGATGACCCCAAGCCTCAGTCCCCTCATCCGTCCGGTTTTTGAGAGCTACAAGCGCCTGACGCCATCGGTTCATCGGATAAACCTTCAGTTCGATTTAATGCGTACCCACTTTGGTAGGCATGATTTGGCGAGCATGGCCCATTGCCAGCCTTCGAGTTATCGACGAATGAAGAACAGTAGTGGGTTTTTTACCGGTGGTTGTCTGCGTGTTCCCGTCTTCTTCATCGCTGTCGGTGCCGAATAAATCTGTTGCGGTGAGATGAGGCATGCTGACTGGATTAATTTTCATCTTCTTTGAAGATGAGGATGACTACGTAGATGGATTTGTTTTCGGTGGTTGATGGCCTGATCTCGAATCAGAGCTTGGCTTCAACCGCTTTTTCTTTTTTTCGCTGATTACCACATCTTGCACGGAGCTCTTGTCGTCATCCGACAGAAAGAGGTCGTCAGCAAATCTGGACCTGAAATAATATAAATAGCTGTGATTAGAAACTATTTGTGAGCAGATACACAAACATATCAGAGAACTGTCCTAATTGTTTCCAGTATATACATATACCAAATATCTAATAGACATTAAGTAGTCTGATAAAAACTGTTGAATGACCTAAGGAATCGAACCCAGGGTCTAATGCTCAGCAGTCGCACTTGCTAAGTAGTTATTCTATTCATAGCATATTTCATTTTCATTCTATGTCTAATTTATTTCCTGTATATACATCAAATATCTAGTAAAAATTAAATATTATGATAAAAACGGTTGTATGACCTAGGGAATCGAACTCAGAGTCTAATGCTCAGCAGTCGCACTTGCTAAGTAGTTATTCTATTCATAGCATAATTAATTTTCATTCTATTCATAATAAATGTGATAAGAAACTATCTGCGAGCAGATACATATTAGAGAACTGCCCAATTTCTTTCCTTAAAATTGACAGAGATCAAATATCGAATAGACATAAATCGTTAGCGACAGTCATAGGGTGGCCTGGGCGAGTTTCCGGGAATGGCTATTATGCGGTAGTCCTATCAGTGGTGATATGTATACTAAGATGTGCGAGAGTAGAAAAATATTTAAATCGCGTTTAAAATGGTGTCAAAAACATCAAGATCAACTGAAAATGGACTTTCTCGCTGCTAAGCATAGCGAGAAAGATTTCAGTGGTTTTTGGAAAAGTACCAATCGATTGGGGATTCGGCCGGGTCTTCCTGTGAGTGTTGAGGGTTCGAATGATTTAAGAAGCATTGCTGATAAATTTAAAAACAACTTTACTGTTAGGTCACCGTTAGGTCCATTAACGACGTCTCGAAGTGAGGGTGGGATGAGTGGGGCATATGTTGATACCATGATTTTTCGGGGATGTATCAAGGGCGGTGAAATCTATTTCAAAAGGCAAATCACCAGGCCATGACGGCTTATGTGTGGAACATGTGCAGCACGCTGGGCCTCATATGTGCAGAGTGCTGGCCATGTTGTACAACCTTTGTATATCTCACTCATACCTACCTGAAGACATGATGAGGACTATCGTAGTACCGGTAGTAAAAAACAGGGCGGGAGATTTGTCAGACATATCTAACTACAGACCTATTTCCTTGGCAACGGTATGTGCGAAAGTGTTTGATAGCATTCTGAATACACAATTGAACAAATACATAAAAT
Organism: Orthosia gothica; assembly: GCA_949775005.1. NCBI lineage: Eukaryota > Metazoa > Arthropoda > Insecta > Lepidoptera > Noctuidae > Orthosia > Orthosia gothica. The sequence goes on from OX459040.1 coordinate 14,888,187, forward strand.
TGCATGATAATCAGTTCGGTTTTCGACCGGGACTGTCCACGGAAACTGCGATATTGTGTCTGAAGAGTGCTGTCAAATATTACACTGAGAGAAAAACATCTGTGTACGCCTGCTTCCTCGACCTTTCCAAGGCTTTTGACCTGGTCTGTTATGATGTACTGTGGGATAAAATGAAAGCAGCTCGTATACCGAATCAACTTATTACCATCTTTAAGTATTGGTACGGGAACCAGGTGAACCATGTCAAGTGGGCGGGCACGTTGTCGGAGCCGTATAGGTTGGAATGTGGGGTGAGACAAGGGGGTTTGAGCTCGCCTTCCATTTTTAATTTGTACATTAATGGGCTGATCGAGGCGCTCAGCGAGCAGCATATTGGTTGTCATATAGATGGCGTATGTTTCAATAACATCAGTTACGCGGACGATATGGTGCTGCTGAGTGCCGCCTCGGTCTGCGGACTCAGAAAGCTGATTAGTATCTGTGAGCGTTATGCAACTGATCATGGACTGTTGTATAATGTAAAAAAGAGTCAGTGTATGGTCTTTCAGGGAGGGCAGAGAAAAGTTATGGAAATGCCAGCTATAAAGCTGAATGGCACACCCATAGAAAGAGTAGATATTTTTAAGTACTTAGGCCACTTAGTAACTCCCGACTTGAAAGATGATGCAGACATTGAACGGGAGCGAAGGGCGCTGTCGGTCAGAGCGAATATGGTGATCCGTAGGTTTGCACGATGCTCAGCCGAAGTCAAAATTACTCTCTTTAGAGCTTACTGCACTACATTATACACATACAGCTTATGGACTAACTACACGCAGAGGTCGTACAGCGCCCTTCGAGTCCAGTTTAACAATGCGTTCAGGATGTTGTTGAGTCTCCCCCGTTACTGCAGCGCCTCGACAATGTTTGCGGAGGCGCGTGTAGATTGTTTTCATGCAACAATGCGCAAGAGAGGCACCTCGCTGGTGCGGCGAGTGCGGGGGAGCTCCAACAGCATGTTGGCCGCGCTCGCGGAAAGGGTTGATTGCGCCAACATTAATCACTGCTGTAGGTTGCATTTTGAGCGCAGGTAATTGGGCAATAGCCAATACCCATTGATTGCTTGTATGAAAAATTAGTTGTTTTAATTATTTCTTAATTTCTATTTATATTATAATGAATTTGTATTAGATTATTTAATGTGACTATGTGTGTATGAATGTTTTAATTTAATGAGTCTGTGTAACTTGAGAATAAAAAAATGAATGATGAATGAATAGGCAGTATGAAAAATACTGTTGACTGACCTAGGGGATCGAACCCGGGTTCTAACGCTCAGCAGTCGCACTTGCTATTCTATTCATAAAATAAACTTTTTTTAAAAACAGTACAGAGTTGTTGATACTTATTGAATAGATAACTTAAAGATAGGTACTTACATTATAAGCCGTTGTTTCACATTTCACTTCAGATTAGGTAGATAATTAATTAGAAGATGTGAGGTCACCACCTTCAGGACAGATAATGTTGATCCAGCTTCCTGTCCGACGGCTTAAATACTTTTAATTATTATACGTCACAATCCCAAATATGGAGAGAGCACACGATTTTAAAACTGTTGACTCGGCTAAACTCCGCGACAACAGATGCAATTGCACATACTATAGAAATATCTTGGGTTTGCTTGTTCGATTTAATTATTCAATAACAAAGAAACGTACTTCTTATGTATTTTTAAATTATTTTAGTTTTAATCCCTCCCTTGAATTCGATCAGGTAGTCTCTTTACTGTAAGTATCCTTTTATACACTGATGTTGACATACGAGTTCTAAAAAGATAAAAATCAATGGACAAACAGACATTGTTATTTATTATAGGTATATTAGAGGTAAAACTGTTCAGAGATGGTGAATCTTTTTCTTCTTCTTATCTGCATGCTGTTGTCATTAAAATGTTAGGTGGTTTGGCATGTAATGTAAGGATATCCAAGTCAGGCAAACGGAAAGACCATGATGATAATGTGCTAAATTTTAGCTTTGAGCCAAGGGTTCGACATCTCTGCTCTACATAGTTTAACGCTTGGGTTGAATTTCATCTTACCTTTTATGTCGAGAAATGTCTACATAAATAAAACCATCGATTTTGTACTCTATTAACCAAAATATAAATAAATTCTTGAATATAAATAGCTGAAAATACCACCAGAATTCATTCCAGTTTTGAAGGCTGAACGGGAAAGCCTAGCAAGATTGTTCCAGGATGTCGGTAAGTAATCACAATATCATGTATTTAAATTATTTGATGTATGTAGTAATATCGTTATTATCTTTAGGTAACTTGTAGCAACATATTAGTTATTGTAGTAGGTATTTTAGCACTATATTCCCACTTATTTATTTATTTATTAGAAAACTTATTTTCATACAATAAAAGGTTTGTTTTCTCTTTTCAGGATACGGAAGACCTATTCAATTTTGTGCCAGTGGAGTAGTCGACCGCTGTTCTAAGACCAGGACAAAAATCCTTGGGTCTTGTTCCACCTGCCCGCAAGAGAGCAAGAACAGAACCATCAATATATTCATACATAAAGAAACCAGTGACACGGGGTATAAAAATAATTATAATTGAAATTTACGACGCCGATAATATCCCAAAATCTGAAAATTCTATGTGTGATTGTGAAGCTGAGGTGTGCGCTCAACATGTGGTTAAGACTGTGTTATTTGATGACATACGTAGTCTGGTCATAAGTTTTGTCACATATGGAAAGTTAAATAAATGGCACAATGAGTTACGCACTACAACCGTTTATACATCAAATAAAAGGGTATAAAATACAGATTTAAACCACATTAAAATTATTCGAAATGTCCTCCTCTTGCTTCGATACAAGCCTTCAATCTGCAAGGCCAGTGATCAATCGAAGCACGCACGACGTTCATGTCAATATCGGCGACTGCTTTAATCAGGGATGCTTTAAGTGACTCCAAGTTGCGATGGGGTTTAGCGCAGACCTTCTCCTCTAAGAGCTGCCATATTTTGTAATCCAAGGGATTAACTAACTTAACAAAACCCGGCTTATTTCGAGTCTGATTTTCTTCAGCCGTGCGTTAAGAAGATGTGCTGTTTTTTTTCTTTAAGCACGCAGTCCTTGGTCTTCATTTAACACCCTTTTAACAGTAGTTCTGCTTAGTCCCATCTGCACATTTTTCAATTCACATTTTTTGCTTGCGGACAGGATTTCGTTAGATTCGCGCCTTCACTGCTTTGATGACCGCTGGAGTCCGAACAGTACGAGGTCGACCGCTCCTTTGTTTATCTTCTAATCTTGAATCTTCCCTGAATCGTTTCATAGTACGATAAATAAACCTCAGTGAAATTTTAAAATTATTCAAATCTCAGTTGGCGCGTGACCGCTACGATGCAATGCAATTACTGCGACTCTGTCTTCTTTGCGCGTCCACTCCATTTTAGAAAATGAACAAAAGTCCAGAAACCCTTTGTTTTTATTTTCTTTAAATATTCAAATTTCGAATGCCCATAATATTTTCCTCGGCTTGCATTCTAAATTCTAAATTTTACCTATGTGACAGAACTTATGGCCCGAATACGTATACAGCAGTGCCAAACAAATTATAAGAAAAATTCAAGATGCAATAGAAAATACATCATTCATATTGTTATTTTTAATTTATGTAACAGACAAAAATTGTTATTATAAGGAACATTTATATTAGAGCTAGGTAACTGTAAATACGATAATAATAAATATAACTTGTTTGACAAATTGGATAACTATGTATCTATGTTGTATAAAAAATATATATCTATCGGAGGAAGGTAAATGATTAATAGTTGAGAACGAAGAAATATCGCTTGTAAACTTATTAATTCAGTTTTATTTAATTGGCAACATTTAGCTTCTGATTCAAATTTCAATTAGATTTTATTCGATTGGCAACACTGAGTTTTCTCCTATGTCCAATGCTAGTGAAGGATTTAAATCCTAGAGTAAGGTGACAGACAATTTGGAGGGAAGGCGGGCGGCAGCGCGGAGTTGACTTGGGTAGAAGGAGTACGATATTCCTGGAGAGAACTGGAGCGGGACGTATGGCGATTACGTGTGATAAGTGGCATTATTGGTGCCGGTGGAGTTGCGTCTAAAAGTATCAGACTAGTGAAAGTGATTATAAATTGGCGCGTCATCTTGCTACTAGAATTGGACAATGGAATATCTCTAAAACGGCATTAGTTACCTGCTTTGTGCGCGCATTACCCACGATAAGCCCACAGGACCGAGGGTATATGGAAGGAAGCCCTCGTGTTTCCGACATATCTATTAATGAAAAATCGTTTTATTGTTAATAATACCCTGTTAAATAATATTTTGCTTTAAATTTAAATATGGAAAACTAACACATCCTGTTGTTACAAGTATTAATAATGGTTTTTCTGACCAGGGATGGAATCGAACCTAGAACCTCATGTTTGACATTTCCACTTTTGCATTTGCGCCAGCTTGATCAAAGAGACTGTTTAAAAGATAAAATAATAACTTTAGTAAACAATGCATGGTAGGCGTCATGCAGTCGCCGGTATCAGATAGCTTGACAGATATGGTAATGAATTAAATAGTTTTGCTTACCTGATGACGTTACTAAGTCAAGTCGTTTCTTGTCTGATCGTGTTTGTGTGTTATAACCCATATTTCAGGAGTTAATTCAGTTGTAATCATCACATAAGCGTCTTAATAGGTACTCATAATATTGCCTCACTTCCTATCTGCCAGACAGTGATAGCACGATGCTCAAGCGAAGTACAACTAACTAAAGGTCGATTCACACATATCAGTGAACCCACAGTTCCGGCACAGTACCGTTACAGTTCCGTATCCGTGCTACAGTGGTATGTCAGTGCTTCAATTCACACATATCAGGCACAGTACAGTTCTCTGCGGGTCTTCGTGCACGACGTTCCCTTCAGAATAGCGTTGACGTCGATTGTTTTGATGGCACTCTTCAATAACACAGAATTAGCTATGATAGCCATCGCTTTAGACGAAGAAGAAGAAGAGAATCGAGGAAAAAAAAGAAAATGGGTACATGAAGCATGGAAGTTAAGAGAATCTGAAGGAGAATTCGTGACATTATACCAAGAATTAATTAAAGACGAAAGAAAGTATTTTGAATATTTTAAAATGTCGGAAAGCTGTTTTAATATTCTCCTTCAGAAGCCAGGAAATAAATTAGTAAAGAAAGATACTCGTTGGAGGAAGGCTATATCTCCTAGAGAGCGGCTAGCAATTTGTCTAAGGTAGGTAAACAGGACAGGACAGGTATGTTAAGGATAACTTTTTAATTAAAATTCTGAAAATATGTATTTAAATCAGTTTTATTTATTACTTCGTATGTGGCACATAAACACATTATACTTTTAACACTTTGTTAAGTTCTAGAGCATTATCATTCGTTAACTGTATAGTTCATAACAAATTGCTGCACATCACTATGTTGAAGGTATGATTGTGTGGGATCTACTGTATTAGCCAAGTAGTCCAATCCAGTAGAGTCAAGAATAGATTGCGATGTGAGATTTGTATTTGTTGGTTCAGTTGCAATATCTCTTGGATATAATGGTACATTTTGCTCTGTCATCATCTTCATCTCATATTTTTGCACAGTAGTAAATATTTCCGTCTTAGCCAAATTTAAGTAATATTGATTCAAATTCTTTAGTGTGGGTGCAATACCATTTAAAAAAGCATCAACTGGGTGCTCGACGCGTTCAGCTTTTTCTTGATTTTTTTGAAGAACATATTCCATTAATGAAGATGCTGAGGATGGTTTTGGTGTGCATTTTGTCGAACCTTTTCTCTTTCTTAAAGTAGATGTAGTAGATGGAGACGACAGTGATGGTGGTGATGGAGTGGATACATGGCTTGGTGATGGTGTGGGTGTGCGGACGTACAGTGGTGATGCAGTAGACACATGGCTTGGTGATGGTGTGGGAGTGCGGACGCACTGTGGTGATGAAGTGGATACGTAGCTTGGTGATGGAATGGATGCTTCGTTACTAGCGACAATGGATACGAAAATATGAAAAAAAAAAATGAAATGGATACGGTATTTCGAGGCTCGTTGGTTTCGGAGTCAGAATTTTCTTTTTCTGGTTCTACACTTTGTACTGTCGGTCGTTCATTGAAATATTTTTTCAAAAAATGTAATTGTTCCTAGTACTTGTATAATTTAACATTGGTCTTCTTTTGTCCACTTTTAGTTTCCGTTTTCTTCAACGATTTTCGATAGTTGTCTCTTATGTTATTCCACCGTGATTTGCACGTTGAATCTGCAATGAAAATAATATTATACATAGATTTATTTGTTCCAGGTATCTAACAACAGGGGATTCTCTGAAGACAATTTGATTTAGTTACCGCTTGGGCCACAGCACAGCATATTCCATAGTTATGGAAACATGCAAGATAATAAAGGAAACTCTGATGAGTGAAATGCTACCTTTGCCTACAGAAGATAAATGGAAAATTATTGCCAATGACTTTAAATTGTTGTGGAATTTCCCTAACTGTGTCGGAGCACTGGATGGTAAGCACATAACAATTCAGGCTCCTTCGAACAGTGGATCTCTATATTTTAATTACAAGAAAACATTTTCAATTGTTTTGATGGCCCTTGTGGACGCGAACTATAACTTTATTGCCGTTGATGTTGGGTCTTATGGCAAAAACAGTGATGGTGGCATTTTTGCAAATTCCAACCTAGGAAAAAGACTACAGCAAGGAACTTTAGGTATACCTGGAAATTCTCCGTTGCCAGGAACATCAATAGAAACACCACACGTGATTGTGGGAGATGAAGCATTTCCTCTCAAAACATATTTAATGCGACCTTATCCAGGGCAAAATTTTAATGACGACAAGCGCATTTTTAAAATATACAATAGACGGATCCAAGCTAACCCAGAAAATGTAGATAATATAGTACTCGCTACTTGTATTTTACATAACTTCACAAAATATTTCAATCCAAATACAACACATGCATCAGATTATGAGTTTAATCAACCTCATACAAGCAGTTTACTGGAAACTGTGCAACCTCAAGGCGGAAACTCCACAGCGGGCGCATTTCACGTTAGAGAAGTATTCAAAAATTATTTTATTTCTGAGGCAGGATCAGTACCCTGGCAAGAAGATAAAATATGATTTGTACTTTGTCTATTAAAATAAAGCAACTTACTTACACTGTATTATTTTATTTTAAAACTTGCGGCCCATCTCGACTTCTCACATGTTGTAAATGCAACAACAATTTAATCTTTTTGCGTCGGATTACTATAAAATCTACTATCTTTTAAAATCGGTCCAGTAGTTTGTAGGTTCAAACACATAGACAAAAATCTAATCTTTCCTCTTTACAATAGTACTGTAGATAAGTAAATTTTGACTTACCGTCTACATTCATTTGTGTTCCTATTTTGTTTCACAAATTGTTTTTGTATTTTGTATCCATATACTTTGCATGAGATAAATCATACAAAACAGTATTCTCACGAACTAATCCAATCAACATCTCGTCCTCCATTTTGTTTTCGATGCAGCGGCGTCAGTGATCCGTGATAAAATATCGTCGTCGCCGATCACGTCCGTGATGGCCGGTGCCGGCACTGACACTGACGGTACTGAGACGACACTGACACTGACAAGTGTGAATACATCCATAGAGAATGTTTGAAAGAATAATTATCACTGATGCGGTACTGTACCGTAACTGTGGGTTCACTAATATGTGTGAATCGACCTTTAAGGTCGATAATTCTTAGACACAGGTGTCACCGGCTTCTGCCTTACTAAGAACACCAAGCTGTTGGCCCTCCCAAATTGTTGTAGATACTTGAAAGACTGCATGACACCCATACGTAGTGGAGGCAACTTCGAATCGCTCTCATTTAGTTTAAAATCCAAAACGAACACATATCTTAATAATTTATCAATAAGTAGATTGAAGGTTACGCCAATTTGAATAGGTAATTATAATTTACTTATTATTTATCATTTCTAATCAAGAAGAACTATTCAATAAACATTATCCTATTTGAATAGAATAATGTAATTTCAATAGGTAGTCCATTTAGTTTAGACAGCTATCCAAGAACAAAAAATAAAATTTCATCTATTTGAATAGATAAATGCCGAAGAATTAAACAATATATTAGAAAAGACCATCTATTCAAACAATATTATTACTTCTATTTGATTAGGCATTTTTATCTATTCGAATAGAAAAGTGCCGATGAATTTAACAATATATTAGAATATACCATCTATTCAAAAAAGTAATATTACTTCTATTTGAATAGACATTTTTATATATTCGAATAGATAAGTGCCGATGAATTAAACAATATATTAGAAACGACCATCTTTTAAAAAAAATACTTCTATTTGAATAGATATTTTTATCTATTCGAATAGATAAGTGTCGACGAATTAAACAATATATTAGAATAGACCATCTATTCAATAAATAATATTACTTCTATTTGAATAGACATTTTTATCTATTTGAATAGATATAATTGGGGTGTCTGGATCTGATGTGATCCAGATGCCCCAATTATATACTACTACTGGTAGGGAATCATTACCGTAGACCGTGTATTGGTCAAAAATACCGTGCTTCTACAGTAATTACCGTGTACCTGGTAACACTGCATCAAATAAAGGGCGCACGGTTGGCGCGGTGGTTGAGCGATTGACTGCTGCGCTGCGTGTCGCGGGTTCGATTCCCGCACGGAACAAATATTTGTATGACCTACAGATAGTTGTTCCGGCTCTGGGTGTTGCGTATGTGAGTTTATATGTTTGTAAACGCACCCACGATACAGGAAGAAATTCCTAGTGTGGAGCAACGTTTTTTTTAAAGAGAAAGAGAAAAGAGAAATCCATTTTTTACGCCGACTGGATGAATTTTCGTAATGATAGATAGCGGTTGGTAAATAAGAGCTAAAGCTATTGGCCACTCAAGCAGTTTTCTTTTTTAGCTTTCTATAACTGCGTTCACTGAGAGAATTCCCGCAGCGGAAAATTTTGTCTAGGAGCAATGTCAGTATTGCAAAACGTAGCCTTGCTTCGGTGTCAGGCGCTAAGCTGCCGCCAAACAGATCCTTGTAGTTGGCAGTATTTGCCACCCAATCTCGCCAGTTAGAAGGATACAGTGCATCCAGATTTTGTAGTAAGCTTTGGTAATAACTTTCATCGGCAGCGGGTGGACGCCAGTTTACCAACTCCCCCTTCGTGGTTGTCATCTGCAGACAAGCGCGAGCTCAAGCAAATTGTGACAAGAGCAGAATGCGTAGGCGAAGCGGTGTGTGCATGTCGCCTGGGCAGACTACGACGCCTGCATTAAAAGTTCTACTTATCATAGACATCTTTACTAGGGCTTTCCTAGCAGGATAAAAACAGGTGCATCCATCCATATAACATACCTATAGGTATAAACCAAATCGAGGCTTTCCCGATTAAATGAAGCACGTAAAAAAACTGAACAGGGCTTTCCTGTTTTGTTTCAAATAGTATAATTAAACGTAGCTTGAATGATTTATTTCATCACTACATGATCGAGATAACCAACATGTATGTGGCTGACTAATGTTATTCAAATGCAAATCCAAATGCATGCGGCTAGTAAAAAAAAGCAGTATTCTGTGTTGCTGATCCGAAATTTGAAGAAAATAAAAAGATTACCCTGTATTATCTAGATTAATATGACCGTCACACAACCGATTTATGAAATAAAGATTTAATATTTTGGAAAACATGTATTTACAGCAAGATTTATTATTAGTGCTAGGACACAAAATAAATAGATTTATTTTTAATCACTTTTTATTATTTCATATTTTAAATTAACTATACCACACGCAATCATCACTACATGATCGAGATAACCAACATGTTTGTGGCTGACTACTGAATAATGTTTGAGGTTGAGGTTTCTTATAATTCTTTCTGTGTGCACCCTTAAACTTGCCACTACTTACGTTTGTGTTAGATACGGGACACAAGTAAAACTCAGGCGACTATGAACGCACTAACGTTTTATTTTCAAGACGCGTGAAAAAACCCGCAGCGGGCGGCGCGGGATGCGGGGCGCTGCGTGGCGTCGTCTGCGCAGGCAGTCCTCAAGGCCGCGTATCGCTACACACACTCATACCTATTACTTATTCACAACATCTCCCAACCTTATTTCAAAAGATACAATTACATAATAAAAATACTACAGTAACTTATAGGTACTTATAGCTACACACATGTACAACATTTTAACATTCACCATTCACTGGTCACTTGCCTAGCGCAAGGCTTCTATAGTCAACCTTTGGGAGCTGTCGCAACACCCTACCGGGACGGCCGGGTGACGCAGGCGCGGCCGGCGAGGTCGGCACCGCTGGCGGCGTACTTGCACCTTGTTCCCCCTCCCCCGCGGCGGCGTCGTCTTGAGACGTGGGTTGGGGGCTAGGTGGATCTGCTGATGCTATGTCCTCGTCCCTATTATCCTCGACTTCTCCGGCCCAACTTTGTTGTACATTGCCTTTATATAACACAATCTGGTTTTTGTGTTTTTTTATTACATTCCCTGTTAAATGATCGTTAATCAAATACACAACTTTACCACTCTTGTCTACTATGGTCCCTCTGCACCACATGAACTTCTCTTTATTGTGATATTATTTGTATAAAACTTCGTCTCCGTTTTTAAACATTTGTGTATTTTTGCCGCCATAGAATTTATACTGCAAACACTGTTTTAATTTTACTGTGCTGTCCAGTGACGCGTTTTAGGGTGACGACAGCGGTTTTTTGCGATACTAGATCCAACCTTGATCTTAGTTTGTGTCCAAAAACGAATTGAGCCGGCGAGAACCCTGTCAATAAATGTACTGAATTCCGGTAATCAAAAAGATATTTTAATAGTTTGACTCTAGTGTCTTTTTGGCTGTTACTAGATAAAATACACGATTTGATACCCTTCTTAGCGATCTTCACATAACTTTCCAGGGGGCAAGCGGGGCGCGCGGAGGGGTAGGTCGTAAATTTATTTATTTATTTTAACTTACACACACTATCCTACAGGTTGAACCCAATACAATAGAGTGGTTGAAATCTTAATCTATAATCAGTTCTTACATAAATGTATAATAATTATATAAACCTAAACTTCTAACACTTAAAATTTTCTAAACTAATATAAAATAAAACGTGAGTAACGTTTTATTCTTCTATCTAAACTTTAATTATAACTAACAAAATTTAACAAAACTCTTGCGAATTCACTTAAATTGCACGAAAATATGTCTAGCCTCTCATGCAATTCCTTGAGCATACAGATTGTACGGGTGAGAGGTGTTTTTGTCAATAGATTGGTTCTAGCAACAGGTAAAATATGTTTGCTGGAGCCGGAGGATGCAAAAAAAACCAATTTACTTTAGACTAATTTAATGAAATAAAAGTACATAGAATATAATCCATGAATTGCTATAAAAGGTGAGGCAGGGATAAGGACCATATTATTTCTGTTAGGAATTATGGATAACTTGTATAGATTATAGTGTATTGTGCCTAAGGCATTAAGTCCGCCTCTGTACGTATGTGTGCATGAAGTATAAAATAAATAAATAAATAAATTATAGGTCCTTGGTAAAGCAATCGGCACCTTTATAGCTATAACTAATTTCTTATCATTATAATACGATCCTATTTTTAGAATATCATAGTACTCTCGAAGATCGATATCAATGATTTCGTCTTTTGAGTATAATAACCCTAATTTTCTTATTATATTTCTAAGATTACTTAAGCTAATCATGGAATGGGTTGTGCTGGAAGCACGCGTAAAAGCTAGCATAAGTTCTATTTTATTTAACTCATCCGATAATGTCTCTAAATTATCGTTTAGTATAAGAAGATGCTGTGCCAAATGGGCATACGTTACTAGGTCTGCCTGTTTGGATGCGTTTTGTTTTATGATTTGGTTAAGTTTATTAGCAATAACGTTCTGGTTATCTGCTATATTTTTTAATACATTAGAGTGTTCCAACATCCAATCCCTAGTCAAGCTTATGTGACGGTTAAGTTCCGTTTCCAGTTTATTGCCGTTACCTTCTAAAACTTGGATGGCGTTATTATATTTGATTGCATCTGTGTAGTCTTAAGTTTCCTGAAATACTTTTTATTACTGATCCTAATCCGTCAATGAGTCCTCGTTTAACACGACTAGGTTCAAAACTTTCTAATTGTAAGGATATCTTTTCAAGTTTGTCCCCAAGGTAACTTATATGGGGTTCAAACAGTGAAAGTGTTTTGTTGTTAATAATTGGCCTAAATTCTCTTAATTGCAATTTAACTAAATCAACCTTCGACTGAATATTTTCTAGATCAATGTGTAAGAGGAAGGAATGATAATGAGACACGATTTTTGTAGGTCCCAATTTGAAAGGGAGTAATCCGGGTCCGTCTTCTAGCGGCTCAAGTAATATGTCCTCCGCTTGGACCAGGTGTAGCAATATCGTCAGTGGTATTCTGCAACAATTGTTTCGTGTTAGGTGTTCGTTTAAGACGTGATTTGGCAACTGGACCGCGCTTCTTTTTAGTGTAGATATGTATGGGCAGGTCAGCTAATACTGTGTCGTGTGTATAACGGGGTGCGAGTTTCTGTCTGTTAGCTAATGGATTCTTAACAAATACCTGTTGGTCCGGCTCGTATTCCTTTTCGGGCTCCCTATCTTTATTTATTTATTTATTTAAACTTCATGTACAAAAGTGGTACATAGGCGGACTTAATGCCACAAGGCATTCTCTACCAGTCAACCTTAGGGTTAAAAAAGAACAACGTTGTGAAGGGGTACAAAATAATATTAAAAAAAACAACTTGTATACGAAAAAGTATATACTTACATATATATTAATAATACACATATACAAATAAAATAGACTAATAAATACCAATAAAAAAACCTACCTATTTTCGATTAGTTCTGTGCGTTTATGCAGGGACGTTTCATTAATAGCCTCGTATACCTTAGACATCCTATCTCGGTGTTCTTGCACGTATTGTTGTAGCAAGTGCACGGATAGATCTATATCTAAGGGATCGCGGGGATCCGTGTGACCGGTAACTACTTCTATTGGTCTGCATTTTGTGAAGCTATGTATACTGCTGTTGATTAGGTTAACAATCGCTTCGCTACGGTGTTGTAGTTTTAAAATTCTCAAATGTTCTAGTAAAGTTGAGTGTAAGCGTTCTACCATCCCATTATCGTTGGGCGTATGGGCCAAGGTTTTATGATGTTGAATTTTATGGACACGCGTAAATTCGGTAAAGAGTTGATTAGTAAATTCGGGTCCCTGATCCGTGACTATTGATACCGGAACGCCATGATGGGAGCAAAACTGTAAAAAAGGCTTGGACTACGCTAACTGCTGTGCCATCTCTAAGATGGTATGCCTGAGCGTATTTAGAAAAAGCGTCAATGATGGTCAGGTATTTCTCGTTTTGGGCCGTAAACAAATCTAGGTGAACCACACCAAACGGTTTCGCTGGCGGTGGTACTATGCAAAATCTTTGTTTTATAGGACTTCGATCATATTTGGCTTGCCCGCATATATTGCATTCATTTATATACTTTGAGATTTCGTCTTTCATTTTTGGCCAATAGTATTTATGGGATAAGGCTAGGTAGCATTCACTTATACCGCGATGATTAGTTTTACCTTCTTGGTATTTCTGTATGATCTCCTGCTGTCTGAGATTTTCTTTTACATTTTCTACTTCGGTTTAGTTTAAACAAGATTCATAGCGTAACTCTTGAACTTTTCTTGGATTATTGTCACTATTTTATACATAGCTAATGGGGGGTGTATTATAATGCCAGTCTTAACTTTCGGGTTTGCGAATTCTTTAATTGCGTTTATTACATCCTCCTCTTAATTTGATTCGGAGAGTTGGATGGAGGTACGGGTATGAGTCTCAAATGGCTTAGAAACTGCTGGACGTCTCTTTATATCACCAACTATTGTAAAACATATTTGTCTGTTAAATTTGTTTAAGGGGTCATCTGAAATTGGTATTTCTAATATTGGATTTTCAGCACTAGTGTGAGCTGTGAGAGTGGATGAGCCCTCTAAGGAAGGTGGTTTTTCGGATACATTAACTATGACGGAGCTCGTTTCTTCGTTATTAATTTCGATTCGCGACAAAGCATCGGCATTAGTGTTGTTTTTGCCCTGTTTATAAACTACTGAATAGTAGTATTCACTGAGCTTGAGTCTCCAGCGAGTTAGTCTCGAGCTAGGTTCTTTTAAGTTCATAATCCATTGAAGCGGTTTATGATCTGTTATAATTTTGAATTTACGTCCAAATAGATATGGCCGAAAATATTTGGTTGCCCAAACTATAGCTAAAAGCTCCTTCTCTATTGTGCTATAGTTGATCTCGCTTGTGTTTAGTGTACGCGAAGCATAGGCTATCGGTTTGTCTGAACCTATAGGTCCCTGTGAGAGTATGGCTCCTATGGCTAAGTTTGATGCGTCTGTCGTGAGTAGAAAATCTTTATTAAAATCGGGATATTGTAGGATCGGATCGTTTGTAAGTAATGTTTTACATTTTTCGAAGCAATTTACATAGTTGGTATCATCGCAGTTTATTTTTGAGCCTTTCTTTAAGCATTGGGTCATTGGTTTCGTGATCTTGGCAAAATCGGGAATGAACTTCCTGTAGTACCCTAGTAGCCCTAAAAATCTTTTAATTTCCGTGGCTGTTTTAGGAAGTGGGAATTTTCAGATAGCTGAAATTTTATCGGGGTTCGGTTTAATGCCGTCTTTACTGATTATATGTCCGAGATACGCTGTTTCCAATTTTAAAAATTCCGACTTATCCATCTGTATTTTAAAATTAGAGTCTTTTAAAAACCTTTTCCAAATTTATTATACGCTCCTGTAAACTAGTGCTAAATATGATAATGTCATCCAAATATACTAGGCAAATTGAGTTCTGAAGGTCCCTAAGCACATTATCCATGGTTCTTTGGAAAGTTGATGGTGAATTTTTAAGTCCCATTGGCATGCGTAGGAACTCAAAATGGCCATGTTCTACGTTGAATGCAGTATTTGGGATATCATTTGGGTTCATTTCGACTTGGTAAAAACCACTGGCGAGGTCGAGAGTTGTGAAGTATTGGCAATTGCCCAATTTATCTAAAACATCGTTTATATTGGGAATAGGGTACTTATCATCTATGGTTTTTTCGTTCAGTTTTCTGAAATCCACTACAATTCGCCATTTGACTTTACCGGATGCATCAGCTTTTTTTGGGACTACCCAAATGGGCGAACTCCAAGCCGATTCTGAAGGTTGGATGATTCCTTGTTCTAACATTTTTGAAATTTGATTGCGTACTTCTTCGCGGTGTACAAATGGGTATCTATAAGTTTTAGTATAGACTGGTACCTCATCTGAAGTACGTATGCTGTGTTTAATTTTATTGGTAAAGGTAAGTGGTTCCCCCTCTATGTAGAATATATCGGCATATTGCGAAACCAAAGACTTCAGATTAGCGCGCTCTTCTTCATTTAAATGGTCAGTGCGTAATCGAGATAATACTTCCTCTACCCGGGATTGATGTGGTTGGTGAGTACACTCTAAATTATATGTTTCCGCTTTAATAGGTTGGTCCATGGAGAAAATTAAGTCGTTACTAGTTGGATTGAAAACTTCTAGATAACCGCGATTATGTCTGACACTCGTAATACACTCGTTTATGCAGCAATTTGAAATGATCTGTTCGGGAATTAAAGCATCACCATCTTGTATATTAACTGGGACTCTGACTAACTTTGAGGAATTTGCTGGGATAATATCTTCATATAAATTGCTATTGCGCGAGTTGTACATAACTATTGGGTTAACTGCAGCTTTTGTAATTAGTTTATTGTTTTTGAGATCAATGTTTGACTCCCATTTATTTAACAAATCTAAACCGATAAGGCCGTCAAAATAGTCGTGAAACCTATAAATGTAGAATGTTGAATCATTGTTGTCGTTTATCTCCTGAAAACAAGGTAAATTAATGGAGTAATCATTACGGCTAGTTGCATGCACATTCGTTAGGTACCTCAAAGGGGTCATAGTTCCATGGTAAATGTGGGTAAAACCTCTGAACAGCTTCAGGGCTAATAAATGATTGGTTTGCTTCTGTGTCGATTAATAATTTTAATGGTGGGTCCGAAATTGCTATATATGGTAGGTAACGTTGGGTTTGTAGATTTACCTCTATTTTGATTCGTTTGTAGTCTGACTCCCCCGAAAATTTTCCTGGTTGGAAGACGCTGACCCTTCGGTAGGTTTCCCTTCAGATGTCACCTGATTTGCCTCTGGGGATGTACCTAATTGCTGGTTCATATATGCACCCAAAACGTCGTAGTAAGAATAGTCGGGCTGTTCCAAAGGGTTATACAGATAACCGTCGAAGTTATTATCAAAATAAGGCTCAAACATATATGGATGTTCAAAGCATTCGTTGAAATTCATTTCTCTTGTCCTAAAATAATTAGAAGGTGGTGGGTTCCCTTGCCTAAACCAATCGTTACCCCGGAATGGCATTGGTCTCGGTACGAAGTGAGATACGCCGCTCATTGGTTTTGGTGTATCATTTGAGTTCGGCCCTTTAGATTGATTATTAGCAGCTGAGTTACTTTGTGGATTATAGTTAGAAGGACGTGCCCCGAATATCTGTTGCGTACGCGATGGACCTTGCTGCTGGAATTGCTGTGGTTGGTTAAAGCCTGGTCTCCACATTTGCGGCAGACGTTGCATTGGATGAGGCATAGCTATATTTTGTCGAGAAGGACCGGGCATATTAAAATTAAATGGCCTATGCATAGGCATGGGCATGTTTGGCATAACAGGATTAAATAATTTTGTCTGATCAGTCGGTGCCTGAGACTGTGGCTTTTTAGCCGGTGTATGCTCGTTTCGCTGTTGTAAGTAGAGAGTGTTCATTTCTTCATGAACAAACTCAAGTGCTTTTTCGATCGTGTCCGGTCGCATGCACCTAATGCGTGAACCTAAAGGGTCACGGAGGCCCCGTAAGTAAGATTGCAATGTTAACTTCTTATAAAGGGAACGTTTCGAATCTATTGTACTTTGAACGGTTTCATGTAGTGACACATATGTCATTATAGTGGCAAACAGAGTTTGGCACTTTTCGTAGAAATCCTATGGTGTGGAGGAACCTTGCGTTAATAGAGCCATGTCGTTGTATAGCGAGGTCTCATCGCGTTGGTCAGAGAAATTGTTAACTAAAGAACTACGTATGCCATCCCAAGTTTCTGGTACGCCGTTGGTGTTAATTAACCGGGCTGCGGGTCCAGTGACCTTGTTAAGAATCCCGTTTAAAAGAGTCAAATTTATTAACTCGCGCCCTGGTTCAGGTGACACGTAGGCTTGCACTAACTGATCACACAGTTTGATAAATCTTGTGAGGACATTAGGGTTTCCGTCAAACTCGGGGACTATGCGTAAGGCCTTGTAAATTTCGTTTATAGCCGACATTTCTATGTTTATCTCTCTATTTCCTAACTGTCTAAATGAATCTCATAATAATGATCTGGACGATCTAGCTAGCCTAAGGGTCCTCGATTGCCTGGGACGGAAAATCTTGGGTTTAATGTTTTATGACACTTAAGGATAAGGATGAGCAACTCAAGAACTATTCTAAAGTACTCACATGAACATAATTGGTACCTCTACGGTATCGATGTCTGGATACTCCTCCCGACGGCAGCTTCTGAAGATCCGGATACTCGTACGGTGCTTGATAGTCACCCGGGTGACTCGCGAGTCGCGATCCTAAGGCCGATTCCTATGAATTTACTCTCGCGAACCGGCCCGCGAGTATCCTACCGACTGCGCCAAATATGTTTGCTGGAGCCGGAGGATGCAAAAAAAAACAATTTACTTTAGACTAATTTAATGAAATAAAAGAATTTACAATATTATAACTCTAAAATTAGGTAGGTGATAATCGGTCGATGTATGTACCAAGAATGGATGAAACGTGGAATCGTGGAGGCATTGTCGATGTCCGGTCCCACGATTGCGAAATGCTGCGTCGGCGGCACGTGTAAGTCGGTGGCGCGTGTAAGCTGTTGCGATGCGCAATATTGGTGTCATGTTGTCCACAGTCCATGTGTTATACCGAATCGTAATATCAGCGATCCTTATGTTACACCGATGCGTAACAGGCACGGCCAGCAGTGTAAATGTATGCAAACACTACAAGAGTTGATCATAGTTTCTATTTCTTTATCAATACCCAGAAACCAAGTTGTTTTAACAATTCCCAGATGAGAAGTATGAAGTTCGTTTAATGTTTTTTAATATTTTTGTCTGGTAAAATCAATTTATGCCCTCTCATAACTCAGCCGTCTTCATAAGATAATTGATTCCTGCATGCATGGAACGGTTTTAAATTCACGTCAGACACGCTTCTAGGCCAACCCTTAAAAATAAAATCATTGACCTTCATTAAATTAACATCTCTGCTAGTTTCCTTGCGTAATTCGTCCCGCGTAACTGGCATGTGTCCATCTATCACAAAGTGAACATACGACGCGCGGTCAATCGGGGCGGCTGCGGCGGCAGCGTGCTGAGCACTGTCCCCGCGTTCGGTGTCCGCGGTCATTGACCGCGACCGCTTGTCGTCGGAAAGATTTGCGCGGGACAAATAATCTGCGCTGTTATTCTCGCTACGAACGTATTCGATTTTATAATTATATGCGCTGAGGAACAACGCGTATCTTTGTAATCGGTTTGCCGAAACCTCCGGTATACCTTTGTGCGGCCCAAAAATTTAAATTAAAGGCTTGTGATCTGTGCGAAGAATGAACGGGTCTGACTTACCGTACATGTACTGATGGAATCTTCGGACTCCAAAAATGATAGCTGTTGCCTCTTTCTTAATTTGAGAATAACGTTTTTCAGCTTTGTTCAGAGTGCGGGACGCAAACGAAATAGGACGCTCGCATCCATCCTTATCAGTTTGCGACAATTATAGCACCTAACCCATTAGTCGAAGCGTCCACCGTTAGGATTAGCTTTGCATTTGGGTCGAAATGCGCTAACACCTGATCTGACGTTAAATGTTTTTTTATTTCTACGAACGCTCTTTGATGTTCGCCAGCCCAATGCCATTTGACACCCTTTCTTAAAATATCGTATGAGGGACTTAAGATTTCGGACGCCTTAGGTAAGAAATTACGGTAATAATTCACTAATCCTAAAAACGCTTGAAGTTTGCCTATATCTGTGGGTATTGGGGACTTATCAATTGCTATTACTTTATCTGACGACTTTTATAACCCGTCTTTGTTAATAACATACCCTAAGTAATTGATCTCATTCTTAAAAAACTCGCACTTTTCTTTTTGCAATGTAAAATCCCTAACTTTATAAGGCGGACATCTCTTTATCTACCTTGTCTCGCATAGCAAAAGCGATCGGACGCGCTTTGTAAAATATTGGCTGTGAATTATCTTTTAACCTTAATTTGACCTCGAACTTATTAAATTTATCATTTTTTTCTGAAAAATGTCTCTGAATCTACTATGCAAGTCATCTATTGTTTTTGCTTCATCTATAATATAAAAATGAATCGCAAAATTTGTTGGTAAGCGCATAACTCAACAACGCCTGGACTAATTTAACCAATTCTTTTTTTTAAATGTTCGTTGAAGTTCAAAGATGGTTTTTACGTATTTTTTTTTTTAATTTAGTGTAGGGTAGGGTAGGGTAGGATAGTGTAGGGTAGGGTAGTGTAGCGTAGGGTAGTGTAGGGTAGGGTAGTGTAGTGTAGGGTTGTGTAGGGTAGGGTAGTGTAGCGTAGGGTAGGGTAGTGTAGGGTAGTGTAGGGTAATGTAGGTTAGGGTAGTGTAGGGTAGTTTAGGGTTTTGTAGGGTAGGGTAATGTAGGGTAGTGTAGGGTAGGGTAGTGTAGCGTAGTGTATGGAAGGTAGTGTAAGGTAGGGTAGGTAGGGTAGATAAATGTTTGGTGTTTTTATTGCAAAACAAAGTTTGCTGGGTCAGCTAGTTGTTGATAAAATTGCAGGGTGCTAGTTTTAACTTAAATAAGGATAAAAAATCTCTTCCAAGCAATGGCGGGCCTTCGCTACGTACCACGTAAGTATCTAGTGTGTGCGCTCAGCCTATAGGTGACCAGTAGGCGAATTATACCGAGACACACAATATTACTGCCCGTGTAGGTAAATAGCCTTTTTTTAGGTGGTAACAAGGGCAACCTGCTAAAACATTTGTTGTATAAACTTTCAGAAATTACCGTTACTGCAGATTCCTAGACCTGGTGGGCCGTTTTAAACTACGGCGACTCACTGTAGGGACTTAAATGACCCCACAACAGAAAGCTAGACACCCCAACCCTTTCTTAGGTATATAGTAACACACACACAATGATCGCACAAACAAAAGAAATACCGGGAAAAATGGAATTTAGGTACCTAGATGTTGAAGGAGGTAAGTATTAATAGGAAAGGAACGGGCACACCTTATATGAAGACGTCAGCGTGCTGCCAGGCCTTGGATTCCCTTCCAAATTACTTCTACTTCGCTTGGTTTCTTGTTCCTTCGCTGGTACAATTCTTATTCTATGCTTCCCGCATATAATTTAGTGTCTTGTCACGGTCGCCATAATATTTGTTCATTTAATAACTCGGGTTTTCTGGATGTATTGGTGCTAGGTGTGTACTACTGATTACTTCAATAATACACTTGTCTTCTTGAAATTAATAACGTTATAATAATTACTTAGTTTACAGTTTGGACTATTGATTGGTGGCTAGCAGAATATAATAATAATTGGTTTATTTAAGCGACTAGTCTTGGGCGCGCTCCGTTGTAGAGTGAGGCGGCGAGGCCGTGCGCGTCGAGTAGAGTTGTCCATGCGCCGCTCGGTATAATAGGGATGTGCGTGAGGTCTGGGCGTTAACACTACTTTTTCATCAGACTCGCTGCCATCACTGATATTTTCCAGTTAGTATCTGTTCAGCATGTGCCAATAGTTGATGACGTGATAAATGTTCAAAACTTACATTTATATGTCAGCTGCTGTCATTTCATCATCCGAAGCTAAATCATTGGTGAAATCATTTGTAGTTAACCGCCTCACCCATTTTTCCGACGCGGCGACGTATCGTTTTCGAAACCCGAAAGTTATAAAGACAGTATAGTTATTTATAAATTATTATTTACTCATTCTAAACACACGAATAATTTCATTTTTCATAATTTTCCCAAATTTACTACAAACATTTGATAGGTACAAAGCTTTACACAATTAAACAGTTACTTACTTTTTTGACGACATGTGACTTCTACCAATCCGCATTGGGCCCGCGTGATGGATTTTAGCCCACTCCCTCTATAAGAGGAGGCCTGAGTCCCAGCAGTGGGAACACTTAAAGAGGCTGTTGTTGTTGTTACTTTTTTCTGGCAGCGGACATGATTCTTATTCGACATAAAACGCGACACAAGTTATACTGTTTACTATATGAGTGTACAAATAAAAATGTCAACGCTAATCAAAAATCAATGTTGCAAATAGAACCTACTTAAGAGGCCTGTAAACGGGCTACAACAATTGCATCTTGCTGGCAATTTTGTTGACCAATATAGCTCAGTATATTTGCAACTTATATCCTTGCCGCAATTTAATTGTGCAATACATTGCCGGATGTTGTTCAGCAAGATAGTGCAACAGGGTTGCTGAGGAATTTTGTACGTACACGAGGAGCAATAATTGCGTAATTTTTACGTATGCCTCTTCGGTCGTTACATGAAACTTCGGGGCAATTACATCCCATAATTCAGGACGTACATGGATTTCGTTGATAAAGTTTAAAATCTTTTCGTTTGAGCACTCGGCCATGACGAACAGAATAAATTCTATAACGGATACAAACAACTTCACTAATAAGGCAGCGAAAGGATGAGGCGGGGGGACATGGTGAGCCAAAAGAGATGCACCTATATGCATCAGAGCAAAGACGATATACGGCGATATTGCAGTAAAGTCAAAGCAGGGTAAATCATTTGCAATCTAGTCGGCTAGATATTGAATACATGCGACTACTATGAAATATCTTGGCACTATCGCCGGGCTACACTGCAAGATAGTAGCAATTGTTGCACTGTGTTGAGCGATAAACTTGACTTGGCTATACAATTGCAGCAAGAAATTGTCAAAAAACTAGCCCGTTTACAGGATTGATTATTCAACAATTACAATATAATTAAACGAGAACCCGGTATTGCGTCGCATGCGCTTGGTCACAAATTTTCTAGTCAAGTGTCAACTGTCAACCCATCTCAATCAAAAGCTGTCAAATCGCTGACAGCTAGATGACATGGTGTTGCAACAATATACCAAAAAGAGTAACGGAACGTTTGGTTCGAAACAAGAACTAATCAACAACTTGATTAAATCTGTGGTGTACCATCTTTATAATATTTTAATAATGTATCTGGATTCCTTATATGAAGTGAATGATAGAAAAGAGTTGATCATTTTGACTTAATTGTAACAACAAACAGTGATTCATCTATTTTTATAAGTTTTTGCTTCATTCATTTTTTTTCTATCAAGCAAAATGTCATACTTGATTTGCCGGATTTTCTCAATGTGTAGTTCTGAAGCATGTTAACTATTGCGTAATCAGATATTTTTCGGATCGTTTTACATAATATTAAAAAGTAAGACTGAGTATAATTATTGTAATTTTTAAGGACATATTGAAAAGCATGTAAAATAGCAAGCATTTCAGCTAAAAAACGGATAAATAGTCATTACATCTGTAGACCTTATCTTAGTTGTAGATTTGGACAAAAAAGGCAAAAGCAGTTCTTTCTGAAGTTTTAAAAGCATTAGTATACACTTCTAAGGCATTAATAGATGATGACATCATAGCTCCACAGATTATACGTAGATATCTAACTTTCTCGATAGATAGCTGTCAATATCATAATAAAAGCTGAATCCTTAATAAAAATAACTACGAATAGAAGCAATATAAATAAGAAAAATAAGATAAATAAGTTTTAAGATTTTGGTGCCAGAACCCCAACTAAGACAGCTTTTCTACAAAGATAGTCAATATGTGGTTTCCAAGATAAACGGGAATCTAAAATCAAACTAAGATATCTGAAAGAATCACAATTGGGAATAACTTGGTCATATACGTATATAATTTGCGGAATAGCAGATCCATTTTTAGAGCAAAAATATGGTTATTCTTATTCATATTTTCCCCCCTTCTTTAACACCCCTACATTGTACATAAATAACTAAGACATCAGCATATAATAAATACTTAACTTGCATAGATATTATAGACATAAAGTTAATAAGGTCTCATTCATTAAAATAATGTCGACCCTATCAGTACTGTTAGCGATAAAATCATTAAAAAAATCAAGTTTACTAAGGAAAGTAAGTTAATTAAGGAAATACTTCAAGAATTCCAGTATATTATAGGTATTAAATTGTTTTTAAACTTTAGTATCCATAAATTTTTATATGTTGCTTAGATTATGTTTTAATCACAGACACCGGCTATCGCTGAAAACCAGCACTGTGGCCTCTGTCTTGCACGCGAGTCCCAGCATTATGCTGAGCGATGACCGTTTTGCGTGGTTGTGACGCATACTCTGTATTTGTATTTAAGCTTTCCTTTGTTTTTTTTATGGTATGCGTCGTGCCTGGCGCAAATAAACGTTTTTTCTTTCTTTCTAATAATTCATTTATAATCTTAGACGTAATTGGTGCCCCATCCTTCCTAGAAATCAAATCTACAACAGTTTTTATAATGTTATTCAATGTTGAATCGCAGTTCAATATGTCGCTAATAATAAATCGTTTCTGCGGTGAAGTAATTTTAGAATAAGAATTAGCATTCTGTAGAATATTTTTTGATGTTTTGTCATTAGAATTATGTAAGACTGATTTGGTGTCCTTAATAGCCGATGCATATGTTGTAACTCCCAAAATTCTGTTTTTAGTTTTAGCAACTTTCGAAGCTTTGAGGGGGCACTCAAATGCAACTGCTACATGAGGTCCTAGGCAGTTATTACATTTAATGTTATCTTTTTGTGAACAATCTTTATAGTAATGATTACCTGCACATATGGAACAAACTTGAGCAGAGCATTTTTGGAAAAACCACTAGTGTGGTTGTAACAGTTAAAACACTGAACCAAAGGTTTTAAATATTCTCTAACTTCAAACCAGAAATGTTCATAAGTAACATGGTTGGGCCTACTAGTTTTCAAAAAAGTTACCAGGACTGTAGGCAGGGTAGTACTCGTAAATGAACCGTCGGGCAGCTTCTTCATGAATCTCTTGATAACTAAAACTTCACACCCAGGCGACTTCAAAGATGACAGTAGTTCATTATCATCGATTTAAATTGGGACCTTGATTACTCTCTGACTATCAATCTGATTAAGGTAGCTTGACTGACCAGTTATGTTTACTGTGAATGGTCTTATTCAAAATGACAGAGTTCGCTTCTTTTTTGTTGCGAAAAATATCTGCATATAGTAATTACCGATGGGTTTAACATACGTGTTAGGTGGCTTGGTAGGTGTTCGTTACGAATTTTATTCATTTAAAAAAAAATTTTTTTTCTTTGTTGTTTTGAAAAAGTAAACCCAGATAATCTTTTCTGTTCAATTCTTCGTAAATAGGAAGAATCTTTGAATAAACCTCTTTTCGTAGTTAAATATTTAGGTATCATCTTGGGAACCGGCTCATCATCATGTGTACAAGAGCTTTTCCGCTTTAAAGTGGCCTCGGAAGTACATGGCCCCATGAGCCCACTACTAAATTCACTCATGATGAAAAAATATGGGCTAAAACTGGTTAAACAAAGCCCAAAACAAAATAAATTTTATGCAATTTAAAAAAGAGCGCCCTTTTTTATTCGGCAATCCCGCCCTTTTTACCAGGAACAAACAATCTCAAAACCACGGATAAATTAAATTAAATTAAATAAATTTATTTCAGAATCATGAATTCCATATTTTGTTAGTAACAATGTAAACTTATAAAATAGTGTTAGTAATTTTTAATCTATATAATTCTAAGCTGTGAGAGGCACGCCGAACCTGGGGCATGTATATTTGACTGCGTGCAGTCGTATCCATCGCCCCAAAATCGGAGAGTCCTCCTATCAGCCAACGCTCTAAGAATAGTGTTGGGGCTAGCGCGAACACGGCGTAGTAGAGATGCGCATCTCTTGCGCATGATGGCCGCAAAACCATCAACGTCCGCGTCGGCAAACATGCCGGACGCGCTACAAAAACGCGGCAGTCCCATCAACATCCGGAACGTGTTGTTATATTGTGTGCGCAGGCCACCATATGCCCTCTGCGTAAAGTTCACCCAGAGGCTGCACGTGTAAAAGGATTGGCAGTAGGCTTTGAAAAGCGTCACCTTAACCTGAGCCGTACAACGTGCAAACCTGCGGGCCAACATCCCACATCGAACAGCCAGTGACCTGCGCTCCCGTTCTACATCAACGTTATCTTTTAAGTCGTCTGAGACCCAATGACCCAGATACTTTAAATTTGCTACTCTTTTTAGAGGTCTGCCGCACATCCAAACAGGTGGAATTGTGCTGTAGCCTTTACCAGCTGCTTTAAACATCATGAATTCGCTCTTTTCTGCATTATATTTGAGCCCATGGGTCCCAGCGTACGATTCACACACGTTAATCAGTTTCCTCAAAGCACTGATCGATGGGCTTAGCAGAACCATACCGTCTGCATAACTTTTATTATTAATGCACACACCATCAATATGACAGCCGATTCCAGTACTGCTAAGCTCATCGATCAGATTATTCATGTAAAGATTAAACAACGCGGGCGAGGACAGCCCCCCCTGCCTCACCCCACACTCAAGCCTGTACTCAGATGAAAAGGAGTTTACCCATCTAACACGGTTCTGTTGATTAGCATACCAAAATTTAAACAAATTTATTACTTCCCGTGGCACATCTGTCTCATGCTGCAGTTTGCCCCAAAGCACATTGTAAGATACAAGGTCAAATGCTTTTGACAAATCTAGGTAACACGCAAATACTGGAGTCTTTATTGCTGTGTAGTACACAGTCTGCTTCAGGCTAAGGATAGCACTCTCTGTAGATAAACCGGGCCGGAATCCAAATTGAGCGTCATTTATTTTTAGATGTTTATCAAGCTGACATACAAGCAGACTGTCCAGCACCTTAGCAATTATCGTCGCCAAAGAAATAGGTCTATAGTTTGATAGCACAAACAAATCACCCGTTTTATTTTTGATGATCGGAACAACAGTTGTACGCATTAACTTTACAGGTAAATAAGAATGGGCCAGGCATAAATTTAATAAAAACATACATAAGACTCGTGGCAAGTGCATCCCAGCATGCTGCAGGTGCTCGATGCTGAGACCGTCATGCCCGGGCGATTTTCCTCTAACCATGTTCTTAATTACAGCGGCAATCCGTTTTGCAGTAAAAGTGACGCTTCGCGTGGAGCGAGATAAAGGGCTTATTAGACTTTACTAAATTTAGTAGCCTAAATCAGGATTCAGAAAAGGAACGAAATTAGAAGCTTCTAATCACACTGTTCTAAATATAGTTACTAAATCAACTGATTTAGCCTGCTGAAACGCAACAAAGGCGGACGTTTTACTACTATAAATAGAATGGCTCCAGTGCTGTCCAAAAATCAAAAAATTGGCCTCGCCTTGGCTGTGGCCGTTGGGTCCATCAAAATAAAGAGAAAAAACCGGCCAAGTGCGAGTCTGACTCGCGCACGAAGGGTTCCGTACCATTATCGCAAAAAAGGGCAGAAAAACAAGTTTGTTGTATAGGAGCCCCACTTAAATATTTATTTTATTCTGTTTTTAGTATTTGTTGTTATAACGGCAACAGAAATACATCATCTGTGAAAATTTCAACTGCCTAGCTATCACGGTTCAGGAGATACAGCCTGGTGACAGACAGACAGACAGACGGACCGCGAAGTCTCAGTAATAGGGTCCCGTTTTTACCCTTTGGGTACGGAACCCTAAAAAAAGAAAGACTTGGATCAAGGAATATTTATTACTGCGCGACAAGTTATCAAACATGAATATAATGAGTGTTTAAGAACCGGCAGACTTCAGAAATTATCTTCGAATGGATTTAAGATCGTTTTGTTATACGGGAGTTCGGAAACGTCTTTTTAAAAAGAAACTAAATTTAAGCTGGAAACAGAGTTCAATTAATTTAACGAACTTGGTACAGGAATTAGTATATTAAGGAAATAGCAATGATTTTGGGACTTCCGACCCGTACCGAATCTCAGACCGAACTGACGTGCCACCTAATGAAGGATGACGTTTCTAAGTTACTAAAATGCTGACGAGGCAAGTCTGGGTGGCGGTCAGCCATACTACTTACAATAGCAAGGTATAACAGCCCCCCCCAAAAGATTACAAGAGAATTCGGGGATAATAGGCGAAATTCAGGAAGTTATACAATTTCTCGTAATCTAGGCAATGGAATCGAAGTGTCTTCAGGTCCAGTATTTATATTACTGTTATCGATATGGGTCGTCGGTTTAACACAATAGACGTAGAACTTAGATCTATATTTAATAGTAGTCTTATATAACTTAAAAACTATAAAGGACATAATTATTATTAAAATACACACAGTTAATATAGAATAATGTGTCCCGTATTTTACTAGAATAGGTTCTTCGTTAATAACTTCATTAATGTCTGAAAATATCTCGTTATTTTGTTTATTTATAGTAAGATCATCTAAGTTGATGTTTTGTAGTAAAATAGGGGATATATTATTGTTTAAACTAGTAGTCTTAGTATCTATTTTACAACACGAATCATTGATAATGCTAAAGTCTAAACTAGGAATAGCGATGTCTATGTTAATTTCGTCTTTGGACGATATAAGTCTCGCACTTTTTGTGTATACTGTACACTGATTTGGGATTTGTAATATACCGGTTCCGGATATCATGATTTCGCGTAATTTGGAATTATCACAATCCATTGACACTTTACTTGGACGAGATTGCACGAAAATCCACTGATTGTTTATAAGTGATTTCCAAATGTCCAATTCGCCGACAATTGTTTTAGTTTCACATTGTGTGGAGATAGCACTAACCGTTTTAGTTAATAGTTCGCTTTCACACGTAGGATTTCCGCTAGTCAACAGTACCGTAGGTATATCACACAGAAAGAACTCAGAGCTTATTGTTTAACATTCATCTAAATTGTCTAGATTACAGAAGCTTAACATATTTTTTGAAATAGCAATATATGAACTATAAGGTAAAATTAAACTAAAAGTATTTGGGTTATCTGACCCGTGAGGGGAAGGTAACGCTAAATTATGATACAAGTTAAATTCGTCATTAGTAACTAAAGGAATTTGTAAAACAAATATAATTTTGTTTTTATAATAATAACACGCAACATCAGATATGCTTAATATTAAGTGGATATTATCTAGACTTAACTCTATAGGAATTCCAGTATCTCTAGGTAGGTACCGGTCATTATCAACGAGTTCTTTGAACAATTGCGCCGGACTTATTATGTTTGGATGTAGAATGTTTTGACTACTCAACATGATAGCATTTGTTAAGTCTTCAAGCTGAAACGACAATTCTAGTAGAGAGCTTTCAAGGATAGCACGTATTGAATGCATTTTGGTTTCAGATATTAGAATTCTAGAAGTTCCCGTGATATTATTTAATTGTAATATAAGTTGACTTAAAGTATTTTTAAGCGAATCTTCGTTATCTTTTAATTTATTAATCGTTTGTTTGTAATATTCCAGAGAAGAAGTAGTAATTAGGATGTTTTCTTTCATAAGTTCCGCGAGCTTTTTCTCGTGATTTTGAATGGATTCAATCGCGGAATCGTATTTTGATGCACCATCTTCGTCTAAAGTGCCGAAAACATGTTTGAAAACGGTGCCTATTCCTCCGAACCATGCTGAACGTTTACTACGTTTTGATATTAAGTGTGAAATAGAATCGAACTCGCGTTTGATATCATTGTTTTGATGTCATTGTGAATGGGGATAGTATATTTTCACATTGAAGGTTGCTTGATTTTTGACATGTTTTCCTAGCTATGCCCAGGATATCATTGAGGTTGATAAGATGAGGATTTATAACAGAAATATTTACAAGACTAATAATATTTAGTTTGCCTTTAACTGCTTTAAGTTTTCCTAGGCTATCGAAGTATATGCCGGAACTAGAAGGAAGTGGCTTGATAAAGTCTTGATGCGCACTGACCGAGGCGCTGAAAATAGAATGAATAGAATCAGTTAGACTACGCTAAATTATTATAATTACTAGGTAATACCTATGCGCTAATGATTAATTATCTCTAATCTATTTCTAACAATAATACGGAGTCTCCTGCTACCGCGGGTTTCATTTGGTCGAAATGATGTGTCACATGACGCCCGTTGATAAGGAGCGTAGCTGTCTTATTATCGTGGACCTTGATGATTTTGTATGGTCCTTTCCAGATAGGCGATAATGCCTTTTTAAGCCTCAGGTGGGCTTTGAGGTATACGTAATCGCCAACCTTTTAATGTGTTGGTGTTTTAGTATGAGAATCGTAGTGGGCTTTAGAAGATTCCTTGGATTTCAGTATGTTTTCCAGGGCTTTTTCCCTGGTGTATTTAAATTTATGTTGTAACATTTTAATATAATCTGAATACGTTGTACTAGGTTCCTTATCATAGATAGAGTTAGGGATAAAGGGTTTGTCACCGAATATTAACTCGTAAGGAGTAAATTTTGTAGTTGAATGTTCTGTTGTGTTATAAGTCAGCATAGCTGTATACACATAAGTGGGCCAATTATCTTGGTTTTCGTTTACAAAGGACTTTAAATATTCTTTAAGAGTTGAATGACTGCGTTCTAATGCTCCCTGTGTCTGAGGATGATAAGGTGATGACCATAACTGTTTGATTTTGAGAAATTGGCAAGTAGTTTTAAAAAGGTCGGATGTAAAGTTAGTACCTGGATCAGATAAAATAGATTTAGGAATTCCAAATAGGGATATAAAGTGGATAAGACAATCGCTAGATTCTTCAGCGGTTGTACTACGTACAGGATAGGCGATAGAATATTTAGTTAGGTCATCTTGTAAGGTAAGAATATATTTTAGTCTGGCGGAACCAGATTCGGGTAAGGGACCAACTATATCTATTGCCACTCTCTGAAACGGAGCTGTGGATGTAGTAGTGATCTCCATTGGAGCTTTATTTAATTTTCTCAGAGCTTTATTTTCCTGACATAATTTGCATTTTTTGACATAGTCTTCATGCCCCTCCAATAGAATTGTTCCCGGATTCTATTGTACATACGTGTCGACCCTAAGTGCCCAGCTGTAGGAATGTCATGGTTCTCACGCATGATTTTAGGTCTCTCGCTTAGAGTAGGGTATATCGTTTTATTTAGATAAACGTGGATTTGAATTTTTGTATTGTTAAAAATATGAGTTAGGATGTTGTAAATTTTAGTGTAGGAGTGATGGTCAAATGGGCTTTTGAAATCAGAGATAGCAATGTCTGTTGTTTGTTCAGACTTCAGGATTTCGTTTCTTACTTCTTTCAGAGTGTCATAGATAGCGGGATAAGATGATTCGTCAAAGTGGTGAACTTTTGTGAAAATGAAGTAAACAGTCTTGTCGTCGTATTTTGTTTTTAGAAAATGATATAGTTCTTTTTCAGAATTAAGGATTTCGTCTTGGTTGCCGGAATTTAGGAGAATTTCGTAGATATAGGGATTTGACTCATCTAAATCAAATATTATTTTACAGGCTGTCTTTAAGAGATTTTCGTTGTGTTCTTTTAGAATTGTATTGCATATATTCTCTTTACATGAAATTGATTTTAGAAATTGAGAATAATTATCGTCATTTAAATTTGACTGCTCGTTTGGCGAAGGGATTTGTAATGAGTCAAAATCGAGATTGAGGTCAGCACTGTGAGGGCTAATTTCAAGGTTCGGCCCAAGATCTATAAGATCTGGATATAGCATTGGTTCACTTTGAGGTATAGGATTTTGTAATGTATTAGAGTCGTTGTTTGTTTCTTGATTTAATAATTCATCATTCTCGAAGGAGAACGGAATGGGAGATGGTAGAATTATAAGAGGGTCCTCCAAGAGGTCATCGAATTCAGTGTCAGGATCTAATAGAAGAGGATCAGAGGTTGGTGAAGGTTTACCTTGAATAGGGTTAACTGGAAATCGAGATAATGCATCAGCGTTAGTGTTTATTTTCCCTTTCTTGTATATAATATCGTAGTCAAATTCCTCTAGTTTGAGTCGCCAGCGTACTAGCCTAGAACCAGGATCCTTGCAGTTAAATACCATTGCAAGGGTTTGTGATCTGTGACTATGGAAAACCGATTTCCATAAAGATAGGGGCGAAAGGCTTTAGTTCCAAAGATAATGGCTAAACATTCTTTTTCAGTAACACTATAGTTACATTCAGCCTTATTTAGTGTACGAGAGCCATAAGCAATTGGACGGTCTTTACCTATCGAACCTTGCGATAATATAGCAGAAACAGCGAAATTAGAAGCGTCGCAGGTAAGTATGAAGGGTTTGGAAAAATCAGGATATGCTAGCACTGGTGACGTTACTAGTTTATTTTGTAGATTTTCGAAAGAAAGTTGTTGCTCATTGTTCCAACTGAATGGTGTATCTTTTTTTAGAAGGGATGTTAATGGTTTTGCGAGTTTGGAAAAGTCAGGTATGAAACGTCTGTAGTACGATACGAGTCCGAGAAAAGATTTTACATCCTTTGGACATTTTGGTATTGGGAAATCAGTGATACATTTGACTTTTCTAGGATTTGGTTGTACACCGTCTTTGTTGATGAGATGACCAAGATATGCGATTTCTTTGCATAGAAACTCACATTTATCTGGTTGGAGCTTCAAATTATAATTCCTGAGCCTACTGAAAACAGCGGATAGATTTTGAATGTGACTTAGTAAGTCAGGGGAGTATACTACAATGTCATCTAAATAAACAAAGCAACGTGAGCCTTGAAGCCCACATAAGCATGAGTTCATTAGTTTTTAAAAGGTTGAAGGGGCATTTTTTAGCCCAAATGGCATTCTCGTAAATTGAAAATGCCCTTGGGGTATAGAAAAGGCTGTTTTAGGAGCGTCTTGCTCGGATATTGGTATTTGATGAAATCCTGAGGCCAAATCTAAAGTTGTAAAATATTGACTTTTCCCTAATTGATCTAGAATTTCTGTTATTTGTGGAATAGGATATGTTTCTCCGATAGTAGCGTCGTTGAGTTTCCTATAGTCAATAACGACTCTCCACTTTCGTTGTCCCGAAGCATCAAGCTTTTTGGGCACAACCCAAATAAGTGAGGACCATGGTGAATTTGAAGGTGTTATTATGTTTTGTTCTAGCATTTTGTTAATTTGATTTTCGACTTCCTTTTTATGGCATTCAGGGAATCTATAAGATTTAGTTTGGATAGGGATATCTGGGGGGTGACCACAAGCTCTTAGAGTAAGGTTATTTTGAGATCGAGTAAGTGACAGATGTATACACGTCATATACATCTGTCCCTTACACACACTCAAAATAACCTTACTCTAAGAGCTTGTGGTCACCCCCCTGTACTTGTTTTAATATTATGTTCAGCAGCTGTAGTATATGTCAGCTGATCGTCTGGGAGATGGAAGATATCGGAAAAGTCTGTGCAGATTTGTAATACGGCATTGGATTCCTCTTCATTTAGGTGAGCAATCCTAAGATGGTTGAGAACTTTGTTAGTTCTTGTAGAGGAATTAGTAAGAGGCAATGAACCATGAGGGTTCAAATAAGCTTCGGAGTCTAGGGGTTCTAGTGTTAAATTAAGGTTAGATCGGAGTATGACGGACTCTTCAGAGATGTTGACAACCGTAATGTTTATACGATTATTTTCTTTCACGTTAACGATGCAATTCGCAGCTAGTAAAGATGCAGAGATGTGTTGGTCTATTAGCATACCTTCTTTTATATTTGGATTACTTACTGTACATTCGATTACAGCTTCCGTGCGAGGTGGAATGTTATATAATGGTTCAGCGAATTTTAATTTTATGTAGGCGTCATCTATCTGTAAGGCTTCCCGACAATAGTCGATTTGACAACTTAGATTTTTCAGGAGGTCATTGCCTATGATGCCATCGAAGCTTAGACTAATATTTTCGACAACATGAAATTCGTGGATGTAAGGTTTATCGTTTTTTTTGAATATTTGCATTTTGAAGCTGCCTAGAGTTGAAGTTGTTTCATTTCCAGGGTCAATTCCTTTAAGGGTTATTGTATCCTTGCTTAACGTTGGGACTTTGGACATAGAATCTAATTTCATCAAGCTTATGCAGGAGCCTGTGTCAATTAGGAAGGATAAAGGTCTATCAGCAACGGAGGTTTGGATTATTACGTGAGGTAAGTATCTTTTTTCAGAGTTTTTATTTATTTTATAAATTTTTGTATTTGTTTTTTGTTTCAGGTTTGGCAAGTTGTCCGAAGGTGAAATAGAAGGATGTGCAATAAGAATAGAATCGGTGAATTTTGCTTTTGGATTTGATAATTTAGAAGGTTTAGTAAGTGGTTGGGCAGAAACAGTGGATACAGAGGGTTTAGCACGTGATTCAGAGGATACAGAGGATTTAGTACATGATTCAGGGGATACAGAGGATTTAGTACGTGATTCAGAGGATACAGAGGATTTAGTACATGATTCAGGGGATACAGAGGATTTAGTACGTGATTCAGAGGATACAGAGGATTTAGTACATGATTCAGAGGATTCAGAGAGAATAGAGGCATCGGCTTTGATATAGTAGGGCGAATTTCCCGCGCGACACCGGACGGGAAATTTTACTCGTTTAAATCATTTTGGTTGATTTCATCGGTATATGCCTCCTTGTCATGATTTATGTTAAAAACCTTGCGGGTTGGCTTAGAATTTGGAGCTTGTGTAGTGTTAGGTTGGCGTCCGTCTGAATTAGAAGCATTAGATTGATTCCTACTATTGTTGTATTGTCTTTTGCGACAGTTTTCACCTATGTTTTTGCAGTAGCGGCATACCATATCGCTGGTATTTACTGATTTTGAATGATCTGGTTGATTTCGCGGAGTTGTAGCACGTGACAATTGGAAGTCACGGCGAGAGTTTGTATTTTTGAATTTATCGTTATTGGATGTTGATCTTCTATAGATACTAGAAATGATTTTTTCTTCTTCGACTGCCCAGCTTATAGCGGAATTCAATGAATCTGGGTTGCGACATCTAACGACTTGTGATACCCGTGGCAGGAGTCCTATTATGAAAGTATGAAGTGAAAGATCTTGTATAGCGGCTACACGTCCTGCTAGTTCCGTTTTCTTTTTCGTCGGAATGGAAATGTTTATTTCCGTAAGTAGTTTCGCTAAGCATGTTTCTATATTTAAGGCAAATTGTATAAAAATAATATAACTGTTTCACCAGGGTTCTGCTTACAATCCTGAAGTTCAGTAAGTAGGTGAGCATAATGTTTCCTTTCCCCAAACTGTTTTTTAAGGAACTCGATGAATTGTTCAAAGGATTCGAACTCTTTGACACTGCATGTTGTTTCAGCTTTATCTATCAATTGACTTAGGATGAATTTGAATAAAATAGGTTTCTGGGATTTTGTAGCTGTACTAAAAGCGCTCTGACAATTGGCAATAAAAGAATTCAGTTTTTCCCTGGAGCCATCGAATGGCTTAATGAATTTAAATAGAATACCGAGTTCTATTTTTTCTTCGATTTCTACCTTTGTACTCTTAGAGGTACTGGAACTTTCCTCCTTTGCTTCAGATTTGGAAGTCATGATTTAAATTTGCAAAACAAGATATAAATGTATTAATTACAAGAGATAGTCTTCCCCTTAAGATCCATATCCCCTTAAGCCATCTTAAAAGTTGCGCTGTGCTAAAACTAACTAACCCAATACTGTGTCGTGCAAGTGTCTGATCGTCACCCTGTCTTGTGTGTTGCACCCTGCAACCGAGACTGGGCTTCACCCTCTGTTGACACAGAGGTCTACTACATCTGCTGTTTTGCTGGTCTACTACATCTGCTGTTCTGCTGGTCTACATCACCTGCTGTTCTGCAGTTCACCGCCAGAGAAGCGGTCACAATGATCCTGAGTATCCTCATAATGACGGCGTTCCTGTGAGTGATACTTCGGTTATTACTATATCCTAGGACGAATACCAGAATTAACTCAGAGCTATTTCTATCTATATAGTTCATTTGTACATTGTTCATAATACATTGTAACTGATAAAGGCCATACTGTCCGGCTACTGCATATTTTGTTTAGACTACGCGTTTCGATTACGCGTGCATAACACCTAGCCATTTGTACTAAGTAGTTAACTTTTAACTCGTTTTATTTTCTTTTGTTTAAATAATATGTAATCTTTTTTTTTTGTTTTCTTACGACTTATTGTCGGGCCTACGTTGTCCCCACATATCTAAGTACTAATGCTGTAACAAGGAAATATTGTAAAACCAAACCATTTTTTTAAAAGAGTAACCATGGAGTTTCTTGCCGGTTCTTCTCCATAGGAAACGACCAACCCGAACCGTGCACATTGTCGACGTTTTATAAGTGCCCATGTAGGCCTATATGAAATAAAAAAATTGATTTTGATTTTGATATTAATTTGCGGGCTATAATATGTTGCCGTTAATTCAAATCTCTCAGTTGCATTCCAATGGATCTTCCAAGGATTGCCCAGTCTTCTTCCTTCGCGTTCATTAATCCGGAAGCTTTTTCAAGAATGTCCTGTTGTTGTTTTAAAGGAGCTTCTTTCTTTTTTTCTTAAACATATTATGATTGAAAGTACTATTGGTAGAATTTGTCATCTGAGTATCTTCTGTGCAAGATAATGATGAATCCTAAAAATAAATAAATTATATAATTATTTTTCAGATGCCGCAAACTGAATCTGAATGGATACAAGTAGCAGCTGAATTCGAAGATAAATGGAATTTCAATCACTGTATTGGAGCTTGCGATGGTAAACATATCGGCATCGAAAAACCGCCCGTAAGTGGTTCTCTACATATTTTACAACTATAAAGGCTTTTTCAGCGTAATATTGTTTGCTGTTGTCAATGTGAATTATGAATTCATGTACGTCCAAACTGGTACCAATGGCTCTGTTAATGATGCAGCCGTATTTGAATCTACAAAGTTCCATCAAAAATTAATGAATGGTTGTTTGAATTTGCCACCATCTTCTCCACTATCAGGCACAGAAACACATGCTCCATATGTTCTGATCGGGGATAGTGCTTTTTCCATTAACAAACATTTCATGAAACCATATCCGTTTAAGGGAAAGAAGAATATTTAACTATCGCTTTAGTAAAGCCCGTAGAGTGATGGAGACTGCCTTCGGCATATTGGCTTCGCATTTTAGAGTACTACGGAAACCCCTCAGTCAAGATCACTCCAACGTAGTTGCCGTGATAATGGCATGTTGTGCTTTACACAATTATTTGAGAAAACGGGAGCCAGGTTATATAACCAGAAAATGGATAGATCATGAAAATACTTCACAAGGCTCAATACGTCAAGGGGATTGGCGAAAACATACTGATGGATTGACTTGTGTTCTTTAAACACAAGTAGAAGTCAGCGTAATGAAGAAGGAAACCAAGTTCGAAACACATTCATGAACTATTTCAACTCAGTTGGCAGAGTTGCGTTTCAAGATACAATGATTAATGCTGTACCTACTATTTTATCAATAATTAAAATAAAATATACCTCGTGTCTATTGTGTCTTTTGTGTAACTGATTGAACGGCATGATTCTGTGGTAGTTTCCAGAAAACTGAAGCTGTCATAATACCATATCGTTGGTACATATACATCTTCACTCCCTGCACCGGTGTGTTTTAACGCCTTGACCTTTAAAATAAGTTATGTACAAATTAGGTAGTGTACTATGTAGATCTTATTATCTCCCATTTTCTTTGAAATAATATATAAAAGCAACGTTAAAACTTACCTTCTTCAATTCTTTAAAGTAATTCTTATCGATGTTTTTGTATATGCTGAGAAGCAATTCGAAACCTTCACTTCAAATATTTTTATTCATGTAATTTTTATAATTTTTGTTCGTCTTTATAAAGTTCGATTATATGGCCTAAAACTTATTTTTCTTTCGTCGCCATTCTCGAACACTCACACTTTCTCACAACAAGCGACACATCCACACGAGGAAAGTGCTGCACACCGACTGAAGCGACTAAACGCGATCGCACCTTCCTAAATTCGATTCTAATTAGGTTTCTAAATGATTTAGTGAGCCAGTAGCCGTACTTTTTCCTAAATTTAGTAACTGAATCATGTAGACGACTGAATTTAGTAAAGTCTAATAAGCCCTTAAGAAGACAATACCTGTCTATTGTCTTGTGACTTATTAAATGTCACTCACAATCAAATATAAAATATAATTGAGTCCTTTTTGCTTAAGTCAATAAATTAACAGTTCAGGACTGTGACAATGCTCATTATTGTATGTAATTATTTCCTCAACCTCGCTGTTGTTTTCGATATTGCACAGAATGATATTCAATATACATGTACACCAATTATTATGCTAAACTAAACCAAGACTTTCAACAAATTGATTATGTTTGCACTTTTGAAGAGGTTTTGTTAGTATATACGCAATCATATGTGGCATGTATTTAAACGATCGTTTTAATTTTGCAAAAACAGCAAGCAAAATATCTAAACGGTCATCTTTTTAATGATTTTTCGTCTTTCTTTGAGACATATAAATCAAATCAACCGATGACTAAGCGCAACGGTTTAGCTGTGCCTACAACAGTGAAATGTGAAGAGAAGCAGGCTGCTGCTTTGTTCAAAGGTTTATGTGGGCGCTCTGATTGGTTGGTAAAGTCTGGTTGTACAACACATATGTCTATGCGAAAAGAATAGCTACATAACTATTCTGATATAACTATTCTAGTTTATTGGTGAGAGTTAACAAGGTAACTTTTAGGCTAAGCTATCGCTAAAAAAAAAACTTAATTAAAAAAATCAAAAAACCCGACTGCTTCAAAAGCGAACTAAAAAGTCGTAAACAAGGAAAAAATCATGCTGTGCAGTCGGAGGATACATATTCGCCGGCTGGCTGACCAAAATCTGGTGTATCCTCCGCCTGCACAGCATGATTTTTTCCTTGTTTACGACTTTTTAGTTCGCTTTTGAAGCAGTCGGGTTTTTTGATTTTTTTAATTAAGTTTTTTTATTTATAACTTTTTAGTTAGTTTTTTCGAATTAGATACATTTAAACATATAAGTGTTATATATTTTTGAAATCACCTCTTAAAACCCTTTATTTTGATACCCCACACGATGGGTTTGGAAGGAAAAAAAAATTTGGGCCCCCACAATATGGCACACAAAATCCGCCATTTCTCTATTATCCAATTTTAATGTAGCCTATGACACTCGCAGAGTTAAGTTGCATCGATTGACGTACGAAACATCAAAATCGGCCAACGCGTTTGGTCTCTGGAACGCCACATAGGAACAAACATACATACATACATACATAGACTGATAAACACATTACCCTCCTTCGGCAGTCGGGTAATGAGGAAATGATGAAAATGACAGCACCCGCTTGCTAATCAAACGATTTATGGGATTTAATTTAATCTCGAGTAAATTTGGTTTAAGATTAAGCGTATTCTCTAATTACTGATGAGAATAAAGTGTTACATCATGACCCTTCACAATGCATTGCTTAGTTAGTTGAATCAGTCCAGCCTTGCTGACTTCGCTCGCTTGTAGGTCGTCGTCGCATATGACTCTCAAAGAGTATGAGTCACAACAGAAATACAAATAGGTAGAAAAGTCGTGTAATGGAACCCACTTGTTTTCACAGCTCGATTTGATGATTCGGCAAGTAGATAGTTTCTCTTTCTCGCAGAATTGTTCATCCGGACCTAAGCTGTGGACAGGTCCTCGCAGACGACAAAGGTAGGTTTGCAACCTTGAATATCGTTGACGCTGGCTGTTAAGTATGAATCTCTTCTCAAGTTGATCGCGACGTATTCGGATGCTGGCTTGATGCTGATCATACTTTTGTTAATTTGAACCGGCACTGGTATCAAATTGTGTAGCTGGAACGTATCTCTGCTAATTAAAGGTAAGGTAATTTCAAATATGAGATATTCCTTCGTCATCCTCGCTTTAACTTTTAACAATTTGTAGATCTCATATAAGTTGAACTGAATGTCATCTACGGGTAATGCTAGCTCTTTAGAAATTTGACTAGATACAATTTGTAACTCCCCACGGAGCTGTTGTGGAGTCAAGAGATGCAGATTTATCTGACCATGATAGATCTCAGTCATAGTATCAAGAAAAGTATCCTGAATCCGCCTTAAATTCTGAATCATATTTTCTGTCGCTAACGCTGCTAAAGAGAAATCTTGCTGAATAGACATAACGTCGATCTCTTGCTGCAATGTATTGGTCGCTGTCTAAGTAATTCAGATGCTTATTAATTATCTTATGCTGCTTTTCAATAGTCTCTTCTGTTCTCTTTAAGATATTATACTCCGCTTCTATGACCGATATCTGATTCCTGTACAGCTGACTAAGGTGGAATGCATTCTTATGTATTAGGTCAATGTCACGCTTGTATTTTTCTGCGAATTCTTGATCCAGTACTCCGAACAATGAATTAGCTATGGAGCCGACAGCGTTGATAAGCCCGCGTCGAGTTCGCAGACGCGCTCCAAAGTGCTGATTGAGTAACAGCTGAATATAATATTGTAGTTCATTGTACTCGTGTTGTATTTGTAGAACTATAATTCTACAATGGCTCTGCTCTTGAATTTGCCCGCATGTTTGTTCGAGATATTGAGAAAATTTTTTGACCACTTTGTCTCCTTGCCAGTAAGGAGTTAAATTATAGTAAGTTATGATTTTCCACTGATCACGAATAAGATGCATTTGTCCCAAAGGGTCAAAATACAACGTTTGATTGTTATCAAATGCAGTTACTTTGTAAGTTGCTTCAGTGGATCGTATATGGCTTATAAAAAATAGCAATGCCATTACTATGCTATAGATTTTAGGACAACCACTAAACTGTTTGCTCACTTTCTCTTCCGCGTTGGCCTCATTTCCTTGCTGATGCTGCTTTTTTGCTTCGCTTTTTTCTGGCTTTTGCTTAAATGCTTCCTTTTCTGCTATAGGTAGGATAGAAAGCTTAATAATCGGCCGCTTTATAAAACCATTTTTCGTTTTTAATGTCACCACTCGGACAGCTCAATCTTTTCGTGGATGTACTTCTACAACCCGTCCAACGGGCCATTTTCCAGGGGTTAGGTTGTCGTCATGAATGGTTACCATATCGCCTATCTCTATATTCTTTTGTGCTTTTAACCACTTGCTGCGTATCGATAACTGACTAAGATACTCTGCTTTCCACCGCTTCCAAATATCCTGGAACGTTTTATTTACTAAATACCATCTTGTTCTCGCATCTTGTGCCGTTTCTATTACAGTGAGACCAGCACGAGTGGTTAGAAAATGCGCTGGCGTGAGGAAATCGATGTCGTCGATATCCTCAGATATAGGGCACAACGGTCTTGAGTTAAGACTTGCTTTAATTTGAGACAAGATCGTGCTGTATTCTTCGAATATTAAAGCTTGGTCCCCTATGACTCTTTTCAAATGTTGCTTTAGACTCCGAATTGATCGCTCCCAGATCCCTCCAGCACTAGGCCATGAAGGGCAGTTCCAATGCCATTCTATCATCATCTCCGCTATCTCTCAGTGAAAGGTGTCGTTAAAGATTCGCTCGAACTGCTGCTGTTCCTCCTGAAGGATCTTGTTGGCACCTACGAAGTTAGTACCGTTGTCCGAATATATATGTTTTGGAGACTAGCTCTATATGTACTGCTTTTGTAACCATGCAAATGAACAAGGTGATATATCCTTTTGTCGTTTTAATGCCTCTCCCTTTGTTTGCTTTTACTCGAATACATCCCGTATAATCTACTCCTGCATGATAGAATGGAGGCGCTGGGTTAGTTCGACAATCAGGCAGGTCTCCCATTATTTGATGTAGCTTTGTGGATTCTTGTTTTTTGCAGGTCACACATTTACGAAGCTGCTTTTTGGTTGCTCTGTTTCCTTGGATTATCCAATATTGCTGTCTCAATAAAGACAAGGTAAGTCGAGCTCCGCCATGGAAGGAGTGCTCATGTGCTTGCTCGATAAGAAGCTCCGTTAATCTGCCGCTATAAGGGATTATTATTGGATATTTCATATCAGAGTTAATGTTGGCATTTTTAAGACGTCCCCCGACTCTTAATATGCCGCTTTTATCTATAAATGGTTGCAGATTTAATAATTGGCTATCGGAATTAAGTTTATTTTTTCATAAAACTCTCGATATCCCAGCCAAATTCACTGCGCTGTATGCATTTAATTATAATTGATTTTGCTTGTCTCAGCTCTTGTAATGTGAGATATGACGGCCTTTGTTTACTTGTCCGTGCAAGTGCACGTAATAGCCATGCTACTATGCGATTTAATTTTGCGAATGAGCTGTGACGATCTAATAAATCTTCTATTACGCTTTTGCCAGGATTGCTATTTTGGACGGTTATAACTTGCTTCCGGACCTCTTCTGCCGTCGTATACTCTGCTTGCTCTTGCTTTGGCTTAAAGTGCGGTGTCGATAACCAAGCTGGGCCTCGCCACCATAACGTATGCACCATTAGTTGCGTAATGGATAGTCCTCTGCTCGCTGAATCGGCTGGATTTTCTTTAGTCGATACGTAATGCCAAACATCTGGCGATGCTACGCAAATATTTTTTTTCACTCTATTCGCTACAAAAGGCTTCCAACGTTCTGGATACATGCTATCTGCTGTATCCAGCTAAGGGTGACCTTAGAGTCGCTCCAGGCATAGATTTCGTAATCTATGGCTGTCATGCTAGTTGCTACTTTTGTAAATAGTCTGGATAAAAGTTCCGTTGCACATAGCTCCAATCTAGGAAGCGATACTGTCTTGCAGTTAGGTACTAATCTTATTTGAGCTAGTACCACCGATCTTCTTCAGTGCTTCAGTTTTTGATGCGATTCTGGCATATACGACACACGCGTACGCTTTAAGTGATGCATCACAAAATCCGTGGAGTTGGATAGTGTCATCTCGTTTGCTTTGCAACCATCGTGGGATATTAAATCTGCTTATACATCCCATATCTTCAGTTAATTTTACCCACTCATTGTTGATCTCGGCTGAAACTTCATCACTCCATTGTATTTCATCTAAGCAGACATTTTGAAACAACAATTTGAATTTTGTAGTCAGCGGCGCTAGCCAACCTAAAGGATCAAATAACCTGGATATTTCCGACAGAAGCAATCTTTTTGTAAGCTTTGTAGTATTCGCTGATGAAGTATATTGGAAAGTGAATTCATCTGTTTCTGGCTCCCATCTCAAGCCCAAAGTTTTTGCTGTGTATTCAGTTTTGAAAATTAATGATGGTGCTTGTAAATTGTGCTGCGATAAATTTATCTCTTCCAATAGCTTTTTCTCGTTTGCTAACAATTTTTTAGCAAAAATCCATTGCTGCTTAGACATGAGTTAAGTTCTGATATACTGCTTCTCCCTTCCTCGATAATATGAGCCCCGGATACCAGATCATCCATATAGAAATCTTCTAGTATTATTCTTGCTGCTGTAGGAAAGTTATTATTCTCATCCGCTGCTAATTTTCGAAGAGTCATCATCGCCAAAAAAGGAGCTGAATTCGTGCCATATGTAACCGTCGTTAACTGGTATGCTCTAATTGGCTGAAAAGATTTGTTGGAGCTTTTGATCTGCTTCGCTAACTAGTATCTGTCGATAAATTTTTTCAATATCGGCAGTGAATACGTATCGATATTGTGTCCACTTAAGTAACAGTGCCTGTAGATCTTGCTGCAAGTTAGGTCCACGATGCATGACATCATTGAGACTTAGCCCCGAAGAGGTCTTTGCGGATGCATTAAATACGACACGCTACCTTCGTAGTGGAAGATTCCGCTCGTTGAACCCCATGATGAGGTAAAAAACACTGTATCCGTCGCTGCTAAAAGTCGCTAATTTCATATGCCCCAACTCTTAACACGTTCGCGCGCGGTGCTCACTTTTTCGAAACTTCTGATGGAGCACTGTTTTCTCCCATACATTTATTTTGACGTTTATAAACGTTCTTTAGTACCTCTATTTATTTGAGTAATCAACTATGATTAGAACGACATTATAACGTCGACGTATGGTGACGTTGCGCAACATTTAATCATTTTTCAGCCTTTTTTAATTAAACACAACGTCACGATACGTCGACGTGCAGTTACGTTCTGCCACATTTTATCCTTAAAAACGTATTAAATTATACAAAACGTTTCCGTACGTCGACGTACATATACGTTCTGTAACATTATATATTTCCTAATCTATTATACTACACGCAACGTCTTACTACGTCGACGTATGGTGACGTCGCGCAACATTTAATAATTTTTCAGCCTTTTTTAATTAAACACAACGTCACGATACGTCGACGTGCAGTTACGTTCTGCCACATTTTATCCTTAAAAACGTATTAAATTATACAAAACGTATCCGTACGATGACGTACATATACGTTCTGTAACATTATATATTTCCTAATCTATTATACTACACGCAACGTCTTACTACGTAGACGTATGGAGACGTTGTGTCACATTTAATCTTTCGAAACCTGTTATATTACTCGCAACGTATCATTACGTTGACGTATTAACACGTTGTGCTGCATTTTATCTTTCGTTACCTATCATATTACACGCAACGTCTGATTACGTCAACGTATGAATACGTTGTACCCCTTAACGTCTTTTTTAAATTATTATCTCTTGCGCAACTTCTGGTTACGTCGACGTAAAGAAACGTCCGCTTCATTTTATCTTACCTTACTTGATATATTACTTTTTGCTTCATTTTGTCTCATCTAATCTATAATATTACACGCAACGTTGACTGTAATACATTAAAACAAACACTGTCTTACGTAGGTATGTATTTATTATTATTGAAATAAAGAATGAGATAAAAAAATACAAAGCAACTGCTCTTTTGTATTTACTTATAACTAGTTTTTTGAAAGTAATATCACAATTTTTGTAATATTAATCATATTAAT
The DNA here is from genome assembly GCA_949775005.1 of Orthosia gothica. Classification (NCBI taxonomy): domain Eukaryota; kingdom Metazoa; phylum Arthropoda; class Insecta; order Lepidoptera; family Noctuidae; genus Orthosia; species Orthosia gothica. The sequence goes on from OX459040.1 coordinate 14,932,614, forward strand.
ATTGTTTAAAACATGAAATAAAGTGTATTTTTTTTTATAAAATCAACATAATTAAAAAAAAACCTTTCTGAAACTAACACAACAAATAAAACCAAAAAACTTCTATGCAAACCAGGAAATCAGTCTTGTGATGCAATTTAACTCAAGGTCACCTGCATTTATTTATTATTATTTACTTTTACTTAATATCAATACTTTAGCTTTGACTTAGTTTTTACTTTGGGTTTCCCTGTAAAATATAGAGATCGTAATAATCAGTCTTCTGATTTGAACATCTGTGCTGGGTTATACCTCAGCTCTTTTTGTATCTTTCAAACCTGGTTATGCCATTCTTCGAAGCACAAAGCACACAGGGGTGGCTTTTCTTCACATCCTTTGCACCTCAGTCCCGTTTCTCGCCTTATTTTATTTTTAGTACACATTCTGCAGTTCATATAATTTGATGTTTTTTTGGAGCCTTCACGAACTGGTATTTTTTCTGGCCAAAGACCACCGTTTCCCTGTGAATTTGTGATTGGAGGAAGAATGAACTCCCTTCTTTCTTGTTGTCTATTATCATTTTTATTTAATTGAGACATGACCTGTTCAATTTTCAATTTTTCTGTTAAATTAATCGTTTTTGGTATATTGATAAGATTTCTTATCAATTCTTCGCGGTAACTCAGAAAATCACATTTATCTTGGCAATATTTTCTGTAAAGAAAGAAGCTGTTCCAAACTGTTAAATCCAGTAAGTGAAAGAACACTTTTTTGTACCATTTAATGGTTTTTCTTGGCGACGAATAATATGAAACCATTTGGTCCGCTCGGTCGATACCGGACATATGCATGTTGTATAGCGATACTTCTTCTGGTTTCGTGCTGGTTTTACCATAACGGTTTGAGACTGTTACAAGTTTGGGATGGCTTGCAGTATTTATCATAAGTACAGGCCGTTTGTCTACCCATTTGGAGACATAAACTTTGTTTTTGCGAACCCATACATGTTGATTTTTTTTCAGTTTTTTTTAATCAATTCCTTGGGGTTGCTTTTACGTTTAGCACGTAATGTTCCAATTGTGTGGGTTTTTAAGTTCAGAAGTTTTTGTGAAAGCTCCACGGAATTGTAGTAGTTGTCCATAAACAGCCAATGTCCTTTTAATAAATATGGTTGCATTAGCGTCATTACTATCTTTTCAGTCTTTTTTCCTCTTATTGTTTCGCTATCTGTGTCTTTGCCAGTGTACATGGTAATATTTAACATATATCCATCGTCAGACGTCAGTTCGTAAAATTTGATGCCATATTTGGCTTTTTTGTTTTTAATATATTGTCTGAAAATCACTCGTCCCCTGAACAGCAACAATGATTCCTCTAAACTAAGTTCTCTGTTAGGGTACAAATAAAGTTTATTTTTAAACTCTTCGCTGTCGCTTACTTAATTCGTACCCGCGTAACCCGCCATAAGCGGCACAGGAGGACACCGTGGAGTTTTAGTGGGTTACAGCCCCACGTAACTGCGCTATCTCCCCGTGGTAGCGCAGTATGCATGAGCATTTTTCCACGCTTAAAAAAAAGGCTGGACATATTTACTTCTTGACTACATGAAAATTGCCACAAAAATTGCATTTTCTTTACCTAAGTTTTCTTTCTTTTAAAAGGACTTTCTTTGTTTTCATATCTTTTATTCCTAAAACAATTTTATCCTGTAACATTTCACCTTTGACTGTAGCATATTCACAGTCTTTAATCAGCTTTGTTAAGTCTGCATAGAAAACATCAAAGACTTCGTATTTTTGTTGAATTCTACTTAATAAGATATATCTATTGTAGATTATGTTTTTCATAGGGAGCATTTTTGTAGATATAATTTTCAAAATATCCATGCATGTTTTGTTTGCCTTTTCTGTGTCTGTCCGCCGCCCTGAACAATATGCTTACTATTATATAGTAATCTAATAATATACTTTATGGCAAAAAACCGGTTTCTTGCACTCGAACGCAAACTTATTAGGAGCGCGCCTAGCTATAGAAAAATGTATAACGACTTTATGAGTGAATACTTAAGTCTTGGTCACATGAGTCGCATCTCGGAATATTCTTCGCCATGCTATTTTTTGCCGCATCACGGTGTTTACAGGGAACATTGTTCCACTACAAAACTCGAGGGTGGTTTTCGATGCAAGTGCTAAGTCCACGTCAGGAAAATCGTTAAACGACATACAACACATTGGGCCTAGGTTACAAAATGATTTGTTCTCGATATTACTTCGGTTTCGGCAATTTAAATATGTCGCGACTGCCGACGTAGAAAAAATGTATCGGCAAATATTAGTTCAGCCTGACTAGAGGAATTTACAACTAATATTGTGACGGGAAAACCCTGCCGACCCGATCGGTGTATATCAACTTAACAATGTCACTTACGGGACGGCGTCGGCGCCTTATCTCAGTATTAGGTGTTTGAAACAACTCGCGATAGAATGTGCAGATGACGTCATCGCGCAAGTAATTAATGACGACTTTTATGTCGACGATCTAATAACGGGACATCAGGATCAACAACGGTTATTAGAAACATGTAACGGCGTTTCTAAAGTGCTAGAATCAGGTTGTTTTCCCCTTAGAAAATGGGTATTCAACGCATCAATTTCAAAGTCTGAGTTACAGTCTGAATCTAAAAAAAAATTATTAGATGAAAATTGCCATACCAAAACACTGGGTATGGCATGGTATTACGCATCCGATGAATTGCATTTTACCTCTAAATATGATCATAACGTCACACGCGCTACGAAACGTCACATTCTGTCTGTTGTCGCGCAGATTTATGACCCGTTAGGTTTACTTACGCCATCTATAATTATAGCCAAAATTCTATTACAAAAGATGTGGCTTTCTAAAATAGGCTGGGACGACGACGTAGTGCCTAAACCTATACTAACAGATTGGCAAAAATTCTCATTCAGGAGAAAATACACGCATAACCGAGTTGCGTGCGCATAAGACGCACATTTAACAGTCCATTTATTGTGTGCGAAAAGTAAAGTCGCGCCCGTCAAACCGGTTAGCATACCGCGCTTAGAATTGTGCGGCGCGGTAGTAGCCGCTAAGTTGTTTACAAAAATTACCCACGGGCTAAGATTAACTTTTAACAACGTTTATTTTTGGTCTGACTTCACAATAGTTTTGGAATGGCTTAAGATGTCACCCAACCTATTGAAAACATTTGTACAGAATCGTGTAGAACAAATAAATGAACTCACGGGTGACAAACCCTGGCTTCATGTCGCAGGTAAACAGAATCCTGCCGATTCTTATCGCGCGGCGTACATTTAGATACACTCAAATCATGTGAGATGTGGTGGCGAGGCCCGCCTTTCTTGCACGATCCTAACACGCAATGGGAACATGACATTAACTCTTGTAGTGTTGGTCGCGACGAACTACCTGAATTAAAATCACATAAGACTTCATTACTCGTTCAAGTAAATTCAGAAAATACCATATTCGAACGATATTTAGGTTTTAATCGTCTGCGACGCGTCGTGGCCTATATTATGCGTTTCACAAATAATAGTCGTATAAAAATAAAAACACAGCGCCTCACAGGCTGTCTTTCTGTAGAGGAATTAAATATTTCGTTTGGAATTTTAACTCGCATCGCACAACAACAATCTTTTCCAGACATTTTCGCTGAATTAAATCGTAATGGCCAGTTAAAATGTCCACGCAGTATTTCCAGTCTAAACGTATTCCTTGATGATCATAAGCTGATCAGAGTGGGGGGCAGAATAGAATATTCTGACACGTTCTCTTATGATAAAAAACATCCTTTGCTGTTGTGTGGTAAACATAAATTCACTCGCCTTATATTCGTGCACCAGCACAAGGTATTATTACATGCGGGGGCCCAGTTGTTACTGGCCACCATTCGAAATACCTGGTGGCCTCTTGGCGGGCGTAACTTAGCCAAACAAGTAGTGCATGCCTGTATGAGGTACAAGCGCACACGACCTAAACCATTAAATATTCAAATGGGTAACCTGCCTACTGAACGATTAGAGCCAGGGTATCCATTTATTCGCAGTGGTGTGGACTACGCTGGGCCATTGTTCATGTTGAACCGTGCCGGAAGGGGAGCTAAATCTGTCTCTTTGTCTGCTTCGCTACGCGCGCAATACATTTAGAATTAGTTACAAGTCTTACTAGTGAGGCATACCTACTGGCACTGAAACGTTTCATCTCTCGGCGCGGCAAACCATTGCAGATTCATTCCGACAATGGCAAGACATTTGTAGGAGCACAAAAAGAATTTACAAAATTTTTAAACTCCGCAAAATCTGACATAATAAACTTTACGTCTGATAACTCCATCGAATTTAAATTTATCCCGCCTTACTCGCCTCATTTTGGCGGATTGTGGGAGGCAGGAGTAAAGTCTTGTAAATCGCATTTGTGTCGTATTAAGGGTAACGCACATTTGACATACGAGTTGAGTACGGTATTGGCACAAATTGAGGCTGTCCTCAACTCCAGACCAATGACCCAAATGTCCACCGACCCAAATGACCTACTTCCCTTGACTCCGGCTCACTTCCTGATTGGCCGGCCGCTCACTTCCTGATTGGCCGGCTCCGCTGGCCGCTCACTGCACCTGCCAGCCTGGACCTAACCGCGAAGGCTACCCAACGCCTGCCGCGCTATGACCGCATAGAACAGCTGAGGCTGCTGTCTGCTCGGAGATGTATTCGGCTAACCAACGACGCCAGAAGTGCTCTTCTAGCGTCGCTGGTTAGCCGAATACATCTACGAGCTCCAGAAGAGGACGAAATGGCAGCTCGGCCAAGATGCGCTAGTCCCTGGCGCTCTCGTCGTGGTCAAGGACGACAACTTGCCCCTCCTGAGGTGGCGCCTCAGACGGGTACTGGAGACGTTCGCCGGAAAAGACGGCATATCACGCGTAGCCACCATCAAAACAGAGGCGGGTATTATCCGACGATCATACCCAAAAATATCAAAATCAAAATCAAAAATCAAAATCATTTATTTGCTGGAATATGGGTACATGAGATATTACAAACAAAAAAGTTCTTATTGCCATACTTTACCTCAACAGGCGTGCAAATATATATTAAATACTAATACATGCAAATGTCAAATGTTATTTTATTTATTCGTCATTAATTATTAATTATCCATTTCAAATTTTAAAATTAGTAGTCATCTAGTTAGTACATATTTATTACATTTTTTCATTTAAATAATCATTTACATTATAATAAGCTTTATTGATTAGATACGTCTTCAATTTATTTTTAAATGACATAAAATTCTCAGCGGCCTTTATATTCCTTGGTAATTTGTTATAAATTTTAGGGCCCATACAAAATGCACTCTTGTCAAACATAGCCGTCCTATGGCTTATTGCACGAAGTGTACTTGCCAGCCTGGTACTTTTTAACGTTTCATATTTATTAATATTATTTCTAATGTCTAATGCTAGTTCATAAATATACAGTGATGGGAATGTCAATATTTTTAAATTTATAAAATGTGGTTTACACGTATTTCTTTTGGGCTTTGAAGACAGTTTCTCTATCAGTGGCATTCCCCCAAAACATTATACCATACCTTAGCGTCGAACCAACGTAAGCGTGGTAAGCAGATAGAAGAGCACTTTGGTTGACAACTTTACGTAGCATATACAAGGCATATGAATACCGACTTAGTTTAGTGCAGACTTGTTCGATATGTGTCCTCCATCTCATGTCTGAGTCTATGTGTAGTCCAAGGAATTTTGTAGAGTTGATTTTTCCTATATTTATTTGTTCATATTGTATATTAACAGTATTGGATTTTGAATTTTTTGTTTTAAATGTCGTTATAAATGTTTTAGTTAGATTTATTTTAAGTTCATTTAAGTTTAACCAATTGACTATAGATGATAGCGTATGGTTTATCTCATGTTCATGAGTCGAGGGGTCTTCAGATACTACTATCGCAGTGCTATCGTCAGCATACAGAACCATAGAGGATTTTATGGATTTGGGGAGGTCGTTTATATAAATAATAAAGAGCAGCGGACCTAAAATACTCCCTTGAGGTACACCTCTGAAGACTTTTATTGGTGTTGACAAATGTTTTATTTCTACTTTTGTGACATGTGAGATGCTAGATATTTCAGTTTGTTGTTCTCTGTCACTTAAATATGATTTTATGAGATCTCTAGCCTTTCCCCGTACTCCATACGCTTCTAATTTATTTAATAATAAACCATGATGAAGGCCTTCGTCATATCCATATATAATGCTGAGACATGTTTCTTACTATCCATGCCTTTTAGTACCGTTTTAAGGAAAGTATGAAATGCACTGTTAATAGATTTATTTTTACGGAAACCCATTTGTTCTTCCGCAAGTATGTTATGTTTTTCTATATAGTTGTATAAATTATTATAGATGACTTTTTCAAACACTTTTGATAAGATAGGTATTAGAGATATAGGTCTATAACTATTCATATTTTCCCTATCCTCTTTTTTAAATATTGGAATGACAATAGATAATTTTAATTTTGATGGGAAGACCCCATCTTCTATGCATTTATTAATTATATAACACAATACTGGCGCTATTATTTCCGCCACTCCCTTAATTATTTTAGTACATATTCCATCGTGCCCCACACTATTTGTGTTTTTTAGGGATTTTATTATTGAGACAATACTCCCTGGCGTGCACGGGCGCATAAAGAATGAGTTGGAATTATTGTATGTAATTCTATAATGGGATTTTTTGTTAATAGGGAGTTTATCTGGTACCTGAGTTGTAAAAAAATTATTAAATTCATTAGCTATAGTAATTGGATCTGTGATTGGTAAATTGTTTACATTAATTTTGTCAATTTTTTTAAACTGCTGGTGGATATTTGTTTTATAATTATTTATAACCTTCCAAGTAGCTTTAGCTTTATTTACTGATGTTTTAATATAGTAATCGTTTTGAGATTTTTGCGTTAATTTAATTATTTTTTTAAATCTTTTATTATACGTTTTGTATAAATCTTTAAATTGTTGGCTTGGTGCTTTCCTGAATTTCCAAAGTAGTTGACGTTTACGTTTGGAGCAGACTCTGACACCCTTTGATATCCATTGTGGTCGTTTGTGTGTAGGTACTTTGACCTTTATTAAAGGGAAACAGAGATCATAGAATAATTTTAATAATTCGTGGAATGTGCTAAAGGCATCATCCGCTGTTTCTGCCTTGTAGACTTCATCCCAGGCGAGATTACGCATACATTCAACGAACTTATCTGTATTAGAGGCGCTATAGTCTCGTTTATGTGTGTACCAGTGTGTTATGTTAAAACTTTCTGTGACTGGGTATTGTAGAAGTTGAGCAGTATGATCCGATAGTGCTAGTTCTAGTATTTCATACCTGGTGCCCCGTTTATTACAAATAAAGTTGTCAATACATGTGTTACTACATAGTCGCGTGGGTTCTTTAATTATTAGTTTAAGGTTATAGCTAGCCAGCAGTTGCTCTAATTCTATTACAATTTTATCTCGTTTTAGTACATTGATGTTAAAATCGCCGCATACAATAATTTTCTTATTTTTTAAACAAGTTTTATTGAGTATTTCGTTAAATTTAGAGAAAAATATGTTTACCTTTTCTAGTGTGTTGCAAGGGGGCCTGTAAATGTTGATTACAATAACATTATGCTCTAGGAGTTCAATGGCACTACACTCTATAATATTTCTCACAGTATGTTCCTTTATGTCATAGATTTTAGCCTTTCGATTATTATGTACTAATATGCACGCCCCTCCATTTCTATTGTGCCTAGAGTAAGATGAAATCAATGAGTAATTGGGAATTTTCAGTGAATAAGTATCTTCATTGATCATATTATGTTCCGTGATACAAAGGACATCAACATGTTTATTGTTACGGTTCAACTCTTCCAAATGTAACGAAAGCTCATCTGATTTATTTATAAGACCATTGATGTTCTGATGTAATATATATAAGTTATTATACACGAAAAAAATTCAATCTATTATCAGATTCTGTTAGTTGATTAGATGCATCATGTACATTCATCGTGCTTAAATCTAGGATTAGGACTTGTAAGTCGTTTAAAATAATATTCAAGCCTTTATTATTTAAGCTCCCATACCTTTGGTTATAAGTTTCGTAGGTGTAGGGAAGATTTAAGTTGGAATCCAAAATATACGCATATTTATATGTCTCAACATCCATGTAGATTAAATTATTAAAGGTGTCGACTCTACTATTAAACATTATATTTTTGTTAGCCATATATCTAAAAGTCGGCAGACATATTATAAAGTTCGTGTGGGTTAAAGCTTGTAATTTACCGCGAATGAAAGCAACCAATTCTATATAGTTCTGGGTCCTTTTAAAATCTTCTTCCCCAACGTAAATAACACAGTGGTCGGAGTAAGTTAAGTTTTGTACTTTCTTATCAATACTATCTAATAGTTGCTTTAATCCACAATTTGGCATGCGATAGTGACATATATTAAAATTACCTAAATTAGATCTCTGACTGATTGTGCATAATCTATTAGACTTTTCACCACTTAAAATACATATATTATTCTTTACAACCGGCAGCGATGGGTTTTGCGAGTTTTTAGTAAGGTCTTCAGTTATGGATGCCCCATCATCAGGAATTTCGAAAGTCTGTGGTTTAATGATCTTCTTTTCCGTAGAACTAATTTTATTTCCCTTCGGTGTTTGTAATTTCTTCTTTAATGGACTACTGGTGACTTTTTTATACATCTCATTTTTCTTCAATAAATCGGCGTTTGTTTGCTTCAGAGAGCTATTTTCCAAAGATAGTATTTCTATTTCTCGATGTGCGCTTTGTAATTGAGACCTAAGGTTCTCAATGTCAGTTTTAAGGATGTTTATCTGCTTATCCTCCTCGTCTTCTGAAATTTCCGGCATACTATTAGTAGTCTCCATCCAATGTTTGTGGAATAATTTCACTGGTGTCATTATTGGGTTCCGATATAGTACGTGTGCGACGGAATGTTATATTTTCTAGGAAGTTCATGATAATTTTACAAATTTAAATTATCACAAGCCACAAAAAGTCTCCCAGTAATCGTCGGATTTGAACGTGCGGTCATGCGGTTCGAACAATTAAGTCAGTTCGTACACCGCTAAGCCACTCGTACAGTTAACAGTAGGATCCAATTTTGCAATCTAATGGCGTTTTAACTACGCAAGTCCTTCTTTGTGTAATAGATGTCGCTATTTACAATATTGATTGCCGATTTGTTATTTATTTGTTCGGCAACACTGCGACAACAATGTTAGTGGTTGGTTTATAGGGTATTTGCTAGATGGCGCTGGCGTTGGCACAACTTCAAGTCACGTAGGTGCATTATTTGAATAAAAAACGATTTTTGCCAGCACCAATTTTTGTTTAGATCACTTTTTTATCACCACAGTCTAGGAATTATTAGTAATTATGATTGTTTTGAAGCATGATGTCTTAAAATTTGAATGTTTACACTGGTTTATCTTATAGCAATGAGTTTTGTAGTCAATGTTTATATATTTGAGAATCAATGTTTGTATAGTAACCCGGTGTTTTTGATTAATAATAACACTGTCACTGCCAGATTTCGGGTTTAGCTTCACTTTTATTTATTGTCACTGTATTAATACTGGGTCTACTATTTTTAAGAATTATTTAATTACAAGCACAATTTAGATCTAATGTTTACTTGTCAGCTGTCAGCTGTCAGCTGACAAGTAAAAATAAAATAAAAAAAATATGCCAGCTTCTGCATCCGGATGACGACCAAACTATATTGGAACCAGGCGCTTCCAAGGCCGGGAGCATGTTTACGACCATCTCGACTGCCCACAACGCCATCTAGCGGCCGCGCCCTGTACCAGCGCGCTCACCGTGACAACAGCAGGTCAATCGACGCAGGGTGCGGGGGCCGCGGGAGGGCGGACGCCGCAACACTACTGACGCGCGTCGGCGCTACTTGGGTGCGACACAGCGGCCACCAGCCCAGGCTGTGTGGTCGCTGACACCATTCTTTTCATCAGACCATCTCGAGGAACACGCATTGTCGGGATCCATTTTTGTAATACCTACCTAACAAAAAATAAATTTATTGTTCAAGAGTATCACGCATCGTGTCTCCATTTAATCATCAACCCTGCCTCAAGCGTGTGGTAGCTTGGTGGCGCATCAACAATACCAACTACTTTAGGAGGACTTGAAACAGTATTTAATTTTATGTTATATGGTATCAAGGTATGAGACTAAAGCACATTTAAATAACACTGATAAGGAATCAGTGAAATAGCTGCACCTGTATCAATTTCCATTTCTAAAGATGATCCTTCGACATTGACTCTAATAATTTGTGGTTTAGGTGACACACTGTTGACTTTTAACAATTTAATATTTGCACAATCCACAATTAGGATCACATGGAATATCACAAGATATACAAAGTACATGTTTGACTTTAGTTTAGTTGTAATACTATAGTTTACACATTGACTGACTTGACTGTACATTATTTATATTCAAAGAATATGTTAACAAGTTAACTACATTGTCTACATTATTACTTACAGGATTTGTTACCGACTCGACTTCAGTTACTTGATTTGTGTTACGCTGGTTGCGATTTCTGCACATCCTTGATGTATGAGCAAAGCGCTAACATATATAGCACTTCCACGAACGAGCTGGTCACGTTGTTGGATTGTGGTTCCTCCCACATCGGCAGCATGGCTGGTGCCTAGACCTGTAATTACCCTGTTGACTCGACTGGTTGTGGTTTGCTGGATATCGACGGGTTTGACTTTGACTTGGTGGAACTTGACGATTTTGCCTTTGTGTACTTTGACGATTTTGCCTTTGACTGTTTGTATTTCGACGACCTTGATTATCATGGCGATTCCTGACTCTATTAACATTTGTTATACCCGTAATTTTTTTTCATTTGTAACACCACATACTCTTCTTGTAGAAATATAGTTTTCGCTTTTTCGTAGGTTAGCTCTGGGATCGACAGCAGTTTTTTTTCTTGTACTTTCGCTACGGACTCCAACAATGAGTTGGTCCCCGGAATGCGATCTTCGCATGGTCACCAAAATTGCATTTGGCTGCCATTTCCTGCAGGGCCGCAATGTATTCCGTGCCACTTTCCGTTTCAGACTGCATTCTCCGATAGAATAATTAAAGAAGACCTGGAGAATCATATTTTCCAGACAAAATGGCTGCCAATTCTAAGATCGTCCTTGTGCTCGGATTATTTGGTAAGCACATACTATGCAAAACGCTATAATACTTGACTCCAATATGACATAGGAATTGATAGGAATAGTGACTTCCTGACGTTGCTGGTATCTTCTAGTAGGACGCTATTTAGCGTGCAGTATTCTTCGAATACCTCTAACCACCTTGTGAAACTTTGTGCGTCATTATCCAATACAGGTAAGTTTCTGATGAAACTTTTATTACTGACTTCCATCTCGTCGCCAGACTATCGTGTTTGGGTTCAGCCAGGAATCTTATTCAGTGGGATGGTCCAGGAATGATGGTTGAGGGATTCACCGAGTCAGTAAAACAACAACTTCTTGATGGACCTTCCTTTATTTATTATCCGACATGACAACCACCTTGCAGAGGTTGACCACTTAGCGGACTTAGAAGCAGTGTTTGACAGGCTTAAAATGTTCAACTTAAGAATCAACCGGGAGAAGAGTTTCTTCGCCAGAGATTCTATATTTTTTTTAGGAAATGTTATAGTTCCAAGAGGGATACAGGTAGACTCTGAGAAGACAACAGCTGCTTCTAACCTGCCACCACCGAAAAATGTAAAGCATTTATAAACGTGTTTTACAGGCATCCAGCTGGTTTCGTCGATTCATATCAAACTATGCTGAGGTTGCCAGAGCGTTAACAGACCTTTTAAAGAAGGACAGCATCTAGACGTGGTCAGAGAAACAACAAGAAGCGTTTGATCACATCAAAAAACTTCTAGTCTCAGCACCGATACTGCGACAGACAGACGGAACCAAACCGTTCACACTTAGAACGGATAGCTGCGGTAACTGTCTCGGTGCAGTACTTATGCAATGAGAACAAAAAGACGAACGGCTTGTGGAGTACGCGAGCCGCTTGCTCAATCCCGCCGAAGGGAACTACACGACCACCGAGAGAGAAGCATTAGTCGTCGTGTGGGCGATAATAAGTTCAGAGGATACATTGACGGATCTGAAGTAACAGTGAGGTCCGATCACCAGCCCTTACGTTGGCTGATGAGTATCAAGTCACCCAGCGGGTGATTAGCAAGATGGGCGTTGACATTACAAGAATATAACCTAAAGATTGAGTATACACCAGGGAAGTCCAACGTAATCGCTGATAACTTATCGCGCCTGCCTTGCTCAGAAGAAGTATGTTGCGACCTTTGACTCACGGTTGTTGATATGCCATCTACAAAACCCCGAGACATTAGAAAAAACCAGCTCTTGAACTCCGACATCAAGAAAATCGTTGAAGACCTAGAGAATACCGACGATCCGTTTAGGGGAAGGCGTTTGGGCAGACAAGTGATATACCCTGTCTGATGGAATCTTCTACAGATACGGCCCGGAAGCAGATGATGAAGAAACAGTATGCTTAGTGGTTCCAACACATGAGAGAGACAAGATCTTACAGGAATTTCACGACGCACCAATATATATTTTATTTAAAGCTAGCCTAGCATTTGTGGGGGTCTGTGGACAGGCTCTGCCTTAGTCATGGTTTCCATATACTGGGTAGGGTCATTCCTGTGTTGCATCATGCTGTAGTACATGAACGGTTGGAAAGAAGAAAGAAAGAAAGAAAACGCATTTATTTGACACAAGCCAGAGCACACAACATAAACATAAAAAAGATAACTTAGACTAAACAATTATAACATAAAAAAAAGAAAACAACGTATTCGTAACATTGTAAACTTCACTTTTAGAACAAAATGTTCATTGAGAAATGGTGTTACATATAACTTCTGCGGGGAATGTTATAACAGAACCGAGCGCACGCGTTTTGTACCCTTTGTATGAGCCTATCTGTACGAGCTAACAGGCGCGGGCCATACACAGTGTCAGCGTAGTTCAACCTAGACAGAACTAATGTTTCAACCAGCTGTTCCCGCAACGATTCAGATAAGTAAGGCCTCACCCTGTACAAAACTTTGAATTTTGTTCTGTATTAGTTTTATTCCGTTTGTATACGGGTTTTTTATAAATTTCCGTCTCTACACTTGAGTTCCTATTTTGCCTAATTTCACTTGAATTGTTAGTATGCATCAGGGCAGCTTCTACTGTGCGGGCCACCTCCACTCATCTATCAACTTATATGTCTGCTTCACTTTTCAGCAATTCTAACTGAATGGTTTTGGAATTAACACCTTCCCATTTTTTTTTTATTGATCATCCAACTCCTTAAACTTACATTTTCCTGTTAATTTTCATAATTCCAGCATATAATCCTGTATCTTCTCACCTGGAAGCTGGTTCCTTTTTTACCCGACTGCCGAAAGAGTTTATCAGTCTATGTATGTATGTATGTATATAAGTATGTATGTATGTTTGTTCCAATATGGCCTTCCAGAGACCAAACGCGTTGGCCGATTTTGATGATTCATACGTCAATCGATGCGTCTTAACCCTGCGAGTGTCATAGGCTACATTAAAATTGGACAATAGGAAAATGGTTTTTGGGTGCCATTTTGTGGGGGCCCAAATTTTTTTTTCGTCCTAACCCATCGTGTGGGGTATCAACATAAAGGGTTTTAAGAGGTGATTTCAAAAATATATAACACTTATATGTTTAAATGTATCTAATTTGAAAAAAAAACAACTAAAAAGTTATAAATAAAAAAACTTAATTCAAAAAATCAAAAAACTCGACTGCTTCAAAAGCTAACTAAAAAGTCGTGAACACAAAGTTGAAAACAAAGAAAAAATCATGCTGTGCAGGCGGAGCATACACCAGATTTTGGTCAGCCAGCCCGCGAATATGTATCCTCCGACATATGTTTACGACTTTTTAGTTCGCTTTTGAAGCAGTCAGGTTATTTGATTTAACTTTTTTTATCTAACTCTCTAGCGCTAACGTAAGGATGGTTTCACTTCGGGGTGGGATCAGTAATGAATTACTGTAATCCGGTTTGTCAAATATTGGTTGACTATAATATTTTTCTCCTATCTGTAGCGTAATTTTTATTTAAATCAATATTAGCTTTATACCTTTTCATAAAATCTAATCCTAATATTCAATCAATCAAGAATCAGTTTCAGAAGCATATAAATCGAGCACTACATATCCTGTGGAGTAAACCTTACCTCCAATTCCATTGACCGCTAAATTATTGCGAAACACCTGGGTTTTCTTTGGAAGTTCTTCTTCATTAATAATCGAAAGGGATGCGCCTGTATCTAATAATAGTATAAGCTTTTTACCGTTAATATAGAAGTTAACAAATTTAAAATTACCTGTACAGGTATTATAAACAAAATTATGAATCACGATAAACTGATTCTTCTCAGAATTCTATTCCAAACTATTTGTAATTCGTGTTTGAGTGTTGAGCCACAACCACCACAGAGTGCTTGAGTATCACTCTGTGGTGGTATCATCACTTTGTAACCTTGGCCACCTTGGGTATTTTGATTTTTCGAATTAAGTTTTTTTATCTGAATTCCACTCTTTCTAAGACAATTGATAATAGTTTGGCATATTTATTTTTCATTGGTTTATCTGGCGTACAAAAATATGTTAATGTTTCAAACACTTTTGGGGTTAGTTTTGTAAATAGTAGTGGCACTTTCTTGTCTTCATTAATTGACAGTCATGAAACACTCCAGCTGTTGCTCAAAAACTTCCCATTTTCACCATCAATAGCCTTAATTTCGCCGCAAAGTGACGTTTTTGATCCTTTAAATTCGCTCTTTGGTTTCAATAATTGTTTTTTCTTGTAATTTGTACTCAAATGTTTTCATAACTCGTCGATAGTTTCTTGTTTTCGGTATTTTAACCCCTCTTCCTGCAATAGTAGCTGTAGTTCTTCTTTATTGCATTGGTAAATGTATGTTATTTTTCCTGACCTTATTAAAATAGTCATTTGCTCAAAACTGATTTTATTTTCGTGGTCTGAAATACGTAAACAACTGTGAAGTTCGTTATATCGGTATCCGGGCAGTTGGTACACACAACATAAATTTGGTAGCTCTTTCAGTCGCAATATGGCGTCTTCTAATTTTTTGCGATGCAAACTGGCGTCTTGTTACCAACTTCACCCAGAAGCTTTAATTTTTTAGAGCATTTTCTGTCTTTCAATCAATAATAATTTTGCTCACCTCTTATTTTGATGAAGAAGTTTGCTCACCTCTTATGAAAACACGTAGTCAATTAATGGAATTTCTTTCGCATATAACTCACTTTCAAACGCCCAAATTTAAGTCAGCTTAGAGTTAGCTATTGTTCTTTTGCATTTTATTCTTTTATCCAGAGCGTGGACGATGTAACCTGCTATGTATTTAACCACTTTTGTGCTAAATTCTGTGAAACCAATCTCTTCTTGCAATTCAACATCAAAATCGTCACTGGTCTCTGATACAGTATTTTGATCCTTGCACCGTGTAGTAATGTTAATACGCTCAAAAGCGGTTGAACATTGTAAAATCAAATTTTGATTAAGTGCTCCACAATTACCGGTGCCCGTGTTCTTGATTTGGGCGTATTGTAGTATTTAATAGATTTCCTCAAATCTCGAGCGGTTGGGTTGTTGTTCGATCCACCGTGGCTGCCAAAAAAGGGGCTCAAGGTGGTCCTGTCTAATTGTGTGCAGTGGCAAATACTTAATTTGGCATCCCATAATAAGAACCAACTCTTGAATCAAATGTTTGGTGCTTTAAATGCATAAAAAAGCCCAAAAATAACTTTAACAGTTTTTTTTTTATCATTGCCTTTCACGATATCTAATTCATGCGCAACGCAAGCAGCATTTTCTTCATTTATTGCTCTCTGGCAGTCATAACCATGAACATGCGTGAGTAGTGTATTATTAGGGGTTCTGCATCACTTGCTCTCGCTTCGCTCGAGCGCGTTATGCAGAACGCCCCAATAATACACTACTACTATGGTCTGCCTCAAATTTTGACACAATTTATGTGAAACAAATTTCATTCCCTGGCAGTATCTGGTAGCAATCAATATCTTCTAATGCAGGTAAAACTAACGCACGGGCTGTATCACTCTCCTGATGAAATAAATCTGCTGTTGCTGTCGATATACTACTCCCACTAGTCTTTGACGAACTCGCAATCGATTTTTCATTATCAACCTGTTTGTTGCTAACATTAACGAATGTGCGAAGAAGCTCACCAGACTCGCTTTTGAGTATAAGATACTTAGTATTTTTCAATTTAGATTTCTCTGGATCTTCCAACTTCTGGTAAAATAAATCTTCTGTTTGTGTTTTAACATTATCCTGGTGTTTTAATTCACCTACGTCCGATATTTTTTTTTTAGGGTGCATATCTTGAATATGTATTATCTCACCCCTAGCATTCTTGAAAATCATTTTACGAATGCCATCTAAATTAGATTTCACTGAGTGAAACATTATAAATAACATCAATAAATGTAATTATTTATTTAAGAAATAAATTTAATATTGAACCTTTGCACTGTAATATTCAAAGTTAAATTGCTGTGATGCACGACGCCTATGTAATATATACCCATAATTTGACTCATTTTTAAGTGCAATGTGACATCCTATACATATACACTTTAATAGGGTAAGTATTCCAAACACTTTTTTGTAATATAGTTTGTGCCCTTCACAGCGTTTAAATAAAAACATTTAGGAAAATGTATGGCATGTTGCGTCCAAGGATCATCATAAATCTCCCAATCTTCAATAACACCTCCACATGAGAAACATGCTGCAATATCATTTATACTATTTCCATAATAAAAGAATCCTGCGTCAGCCATTTCCATCACTAATCTTTTCTTTTTATTAAGTGTCCCCAAGTAATAATTAAATGAAAATTCACGCATTTTAAATGTGTTATACATGTCATATCGAGGCTTGTATTCATTTTGAGACATGTTTTATTGACTTTCTAATTCAATTAGGTACAAATGTATAATGGTATGGTCCAGCTTTTGTCAGCAACATATAAAGACTGGACAGAAGTAGGAGGAAGGGAAAGAAAACTAAGATGCATTTCACCTAACTACAGAAATAAAAACAATAAAATATTTATTTTAGAATTTTATTGTCAACACACCACTTATTTAAACACAATACATTTTTTAAAGCACATACAGAGTCATGATAAATACAGTTATATAAATCTTGAGAATATTTATATTGATCGTATAAGCTTATCAAACTTGAACATCCTTTATCTTCTAAATTGAATATATTACAATGACTATTTCCTAAAATATGCTTTAACCACAACACTTTTTCTAAACCCTTAACGTAGATACATTTATCTCTTAAAATATCTATAACCAAATTCTGATAATTAGAATAGGGAACAAATCCTTCACGCCAGCGTATCTTTCTGTTACGTTCAATCCAACTTACTTGTTTTTTTTCTTGCTTCGTTAATTTTGAAAATGGAAATGGTGGCTTAATTAAAAATATTTGTAATGTTTTATTATACAATATAGCGATTTCTTTTATTATAAATTCATTTGTTTCTGTTTTAAAGCCTTGAATATCCACAATAGCAATCATGATAACCTGCGCACGATGTTGCTGAGAGGTTTGTATTCTACAAGTCGATCGTTTATAATCAAGCAATATGCAGTCGTCTTATCTGGTATTGCTGTAGAACATTCAATTTCCAACCTCACGTCCACTGGACCAGTTTTCAGGCTATCGTTTTGTCTTGAACAGTCTAAGATAAAGAGAGGGGCTTTTTCTTTGAATTCCTTTAGGTCAAACAACGGGTCTACTGGATAGTTGTAATACGACTGACGAAATTTCACAAACATTTCGTATAATATACTATATTTGTTCTCAGAAAACTTTAAACCTAAAGGTTCATAAGGATAATATTGTGAATTCAAAAAGAGCGTAACGTTTGTTACTTCACAATGATCGAATACTGAACTATCTTTAGTTTTATTATTTTTTCGATTAGTTTGTAAACAAAAAATTACATATCTGGGTTTTTCTAATTGTGAAGCAGTTTTAATAGACCAAGAATGCTTTGTTGTTTTAGGTAGTAATGGATACTCATATAAATCCCAATTTCTATACGCCATCTGAATAGGTTTATCTTTTTCTAAATGTTTTAAAAGTGACAGTCGTTCTCGGTCTGATACTTTTATGTGTGGCACCCTCCACTGAACTCTTTGCACATCTATTTGAAAATTAGCAATATCATCAGTAAGGATAATGCTATTTAAATTAGTGTTACTTCTGTTCAGTATAAGTTCATGTTTACAATTTATCACTATTTTATTGTAATCCTCTGCAAACCCTAAAACTTTATTTAGTGGTATCACAGCACTAAAATGCCCATCACTTTGAAATCCCTCTAAACACCAACCCCATAGGGCAGCAACTTTATTTTCTGCTTCATTTAATGAGATGTATGATTTTATTGTTGACGTTATTCCAGAATTTTTTATGCGGTCTATTTCAATACCATTCATTTCGTATCTAATGTCTTGAAACAAAAACATAACAGGGTTGTTAGTGAACGTAACAATTTTCTTGATTGGATTCCCATCTTTACCGAAGAACTTCGCTTGTCCTTCGATGTAAATTGAACTGGCTGATGGTAGCACGTATATGTCTTGCTGGTGGAGGGGAATTCTGATTTCATCGTTTTCTCTAAAGCTGCTATTGTAGGGATTGTATGAATGGACTTCATAACTTTCGATCGAAGTGTCAAAGTGCGGTAATTCAGCAATCTGTAGTATATTCATATTTTAAATCCTAGAGCTTTAAGAAAATCTTTATTTACTTTAGTCAATTTCTTAACTTTTTTCTTGCGTCTTTGCACCTTAGCAATCGCAGAAGAACTAAGACGTTTTTCATTCGCTTGAGTGTTTTTATAATATACTATCATTTTGTTTTTCTTAAATGAAGTCGTAACTGAATTTGTTTCTCTCCAAAGTTAACACAGTGGCCAAATTGATCTACAATCTTAACCGATATTGATGAAATTATATTTTTGTTTACTGGAAAGTAAATAACATTTTGCGGTATTTCAACACACTGATGGCCTGGAGTAGTATCAGACACGAATTCGTGAATAAAATGAGTTGGTAATCCGTTGCAATACGAACTGTGAACAAGATCACATTCGATTTTGATTACAGACAGACCTCTGTTAATAATGGGGTCATTTGGTGTTGATTGTAATACTGAAAAGTATATCAAACCGCACTCATATTGATCTGACAAATGCAGCGGTGGTTGAAAGTATGAAACCAATTCCGATTTATGTCCAGAGATGGTAACCGTAGTATACATGCTTCTATACTGACTTCTTTCGGCAGATCCTGTTTATTTTATTCTTCCACTACACCAAAAATTGTTCAAAAAGTTTAAACAAAGATGTCCACAATTATAAGGGTGATCACGCTGAATATTATCATAATTATAATGAACTTTGGATCCCAAGTATTTTATAAATTCCTTTGGAGGCTTAAGATTTCCATAACTATCAAAATATTCAATATAATCATTGTATTTTGCATAGGCTACCCAATGAGAACCAAGATTTTTAGAGCTATCTAAATTTATAACACCGCATTCTTTTTTAAAAGGGTATTTAGGGAGCTTATCTCTCATAAAGACGCCTCTGAAATAGGGAATATTATTTCCATACTTCAAAATGTCTAAATTACTCAAGGCTCGATTGGGTAGCCGATATCTTAGTTTTTTTCTTTCGATACAAAAATTCCGAGTCCACCTTTATGTGGTTTAAGGTGTAGTCCTTTTCCGATGCAGAGAGCTTCCATTTTTTCATTGTGTCTCCTCGATTCTATCAACAATTTTTTTGCCATCTTGAATTCATTTATGGTTTTAGCAATACCGGCTGCACCGCCTGCTAAAGCGCCCGCCGCAGATAAGCCCGCAAAAATCGGAATCAAAGGCAATACTCCACCAGTTTTTGGTATAGGAATAACACGAGGAAGTTTAACGGATGAATCATCAGCTAATTTTCTGGCAGCAGCCATAGCTAATTCTATTGCCACTTTCTTGCATTTCGGTTTTAATTTTTTGATATGTCTTTTCGTTTTTCTAATAACATTTTTAAATTTGTTTTTTAATGCTTTTTCAGGTTTAATTTTGGGAGAACACTTTTTGCTATCTTTTTTTAGGCCAAAACCAGTTTTGATTTTTGTTGCCATAGCGCTGCTTACTAAGCGTGCTGACAGTTTTTCTCCTACAGTCGCATCTGAGGCAAGTGCTCGCTCTTTAGCCATATTTAACAAAACTAAATCTGCCTTGTGGCTATCCTTTAGGTTTGAAGACTTGTGATAGGCAATGTCGTGTTGTTTGCAATATTCGTCTAATTTATTAACACCTTTATCTCCACGCGTAAGCCTTTTAATTAATTTAGTGCCAGGCCCGCAATAATTGTATCCCGGTAAATGTAACTCAAATGGTAAATGATTTATAATCCAATTGAGAAGACTACTCTCTTCAATACCCATCATAAGACTGAAACATTTGGACTGAACACTTAATAAATATTCGATTTATCAATCCAACTGTTTTCAGAAGAAGGCAAGCCTAACCATTTTACCAAAACCCTGTTTCCTTTCCTTCTAAGAACTTTTTCAACCAAATATATATGAGGATTTTTTGTCTTTTGAAGCTCTTGTACATAAAATGCACCTAGAATGGGCTGGCCCCTGATTGCATCTTCAATTAAATAGGTGATAGGGGTTGTTTTTTGAATTTTTCGAATTTTAAATATTTCTGTCGACCAGTTGGGAGTATATCCTTTTTCAAATGTCCCCTTATACTTACTAATGCGTACATAATCACCCTCTTTAAACTTGCTTTTTATGCTATCGGTTTTTACCAGCCTGAAATATCTTTGTAATATGCGTTGTTTATTATTATTGTCCACGTTTGCGGGAATTTCATCAATTGTGCGATGATAGGTGTGATTGTATTCATAAATAACTTTATTAAGAGTATTATCGATCCAGTTATAGCTTCCTTTTAGACTAAATTCTTTATAAAGTTTAGACTTCAATGTTCTGATGAATCGCTCAACAATTGAAGCTTTTTTTGTTGAGAAGGTTGAATAATGATTAATATGATAAGATCTCACAAGTTTTTTAAATTTATCATTATAAAACTCTGCCCCATTATCAGTTTGCAGATTTTTAGGCATACGCCCTTTTTCCAATAAAATCTTGAAAGAATTGCATACAACATCTTTGGTCTTACTTTTCAAAGGAAAGATCCATGCATATTTTGAAAATGTGTCAATAACAGCAAGAATAAATCGAAAATTTTTATTGTCTTTAGAAATTGATTGCATATCAATTAAGTCCGCTTGCCATAAATCATCTATATCTTTCATAATAACATGTCTTCGCGGAAAGTTTACCCTTGCATTTTTATGAATTTCGTTTACTACGTCGGCTTTACTCATATCTTTAATTCAGTATATCAACATTTGTCTTGAACCCACCATTGATACTGAATAAAAACCATAGTATCTCCACTATTTATTATTGAATTATGTCAGCTTCTTTTAATTCTTCAACTATCGATAAAATTTCATTATCATGATTGGTATTGCCAGCATCTCTCGAAGCTACTAATAATTTTAATCTCTCAACCAATTCATTGGGATCATCCCAATATATCAAGTCGGTGTTGTTTTTGTACTTCTTTAACTTTGGCAAGTTTCCTCCAAATTTAGTGTGAACAAGTTTATCATCGTTTGACGATTCGGAAAATAGGTGTTTGATTATTTTACAATATTTTATACCTTTGTCACCTCTTATTTGACCTTTAGGATTAAAATCTCTTTTATGTGCATTTGTATAATGTAACATATCCTTATAGACAAGTTTATCTTCGCTCGATATTAACTTTAAATCAGGTTTTCTTCGGAGTAAAAGTTCTTTTAGACCAGCAGTTAAATTGTAAGCTTTGTCACCGATTTTAATTAAAATAGTACTTTCGTTATTCAAACTATCAACTTTAGAAAATGATACTGTTGAATTACCCATGAATAAAGTATTGTTTTCACTTCTGATTCCAAACGGTATACTAATACCATCATAAATACCAAAGATGTCATCACCTTCTAATGAAATTTCTAAATTATCAATCGATTCCTTTTTAGCATTTTGTTCGACTAATTGGGTAGATTTTATTTTTGGATCGTAATAGTCATTGAACTTTATAGATGAACTAGCATTATTTTCATCGGATTCGATTCCTTCGGAATTTTTTAGAGTTGTATTTTCATTTTTATTATTTTTTTCTGCAGATTTATTAGAATTAACTAAAGTCTGAAGAGGATCTGTCACCGGTTTTAGCATTTTATCAAGTGACAAGTTCATTGCATGTTCCTGATTTTTCATATGTTTTATTTTATTTTTTATGGAGTCAACAGACTTCATTAATTCCATTTTAATATTTTTCTCCATATTATGTAACCACAACTGTATTCAACTAAGAAAGGAATAACACTAGCAATGTTTTTTGTATACAATTCATTTATATGTACATGTATTTGCTTTCATTCAAATTTAAAAAAAAAATCAAAATTCTGTCTGTACCTTCCATTATTTAATGATGAGTCTTTGTTAATAAGAAGAAAGTTGTAAGGGTTACTCCAAACACTTTTACAAATATCTTTGAACTGATTCCACGGTACATCAGAGTTGACATGTTCTTCATAGATGTGCTTTAAGTTCACATCATCTTGTTTAAATATTATAAGAAAGTTAGCATTATCGCGTAACAACTGTTTCGGGATTTTTGAGTAGGTTTGCGATAAATAAAAGCAATCAATTAGCTTATGTCTACCCATACAGAAATAATTGCGGATATTTGTTTGATTTTCACATACAACATCATCAAATATAAATACAGAATTTGGTAAAGCTTCACTCGGAGATATGACATCTTTATCGTCATTGAACTCATGAAATTTTATCTGAGGCACTCTTCTTAATACTTCCCGTAAAAAACAATATTTTGGTTGAAAATTAGTCTTCGAGTAAAGGTAAAGGTTTTGAAATTTGAGCCCATTTTCATGCAGTAACAAACTGATCACAACGTTTGTTTTACCACAATTTGAGGGGCCGCAAATTATACAACGAATCGTATTTGGCAACAAAGCGCTATGTCTAATCTCTTTAGGAGACTCACCAAGATTTATATTTTTAACGTTAAGTGATATGGGTTGTTTGATCAACTTCATCTTGTCAATTAATTTAATTATTAACTAACATAAACATATATACTTTATTTGGGGCTATCTTTAGACTTGTCCCAACAGGAATGGTTCTAGTCTCATCTTACAAGATAGGTATGTATATTTAAGAGCTACGTAATGATCCATATTACTCATCGCAAATCAAATAATTTTTGCACGTGTTATAAAAATAAGCGATCACTTCACAGCTGGTGTTCTATGCATAAGGAGGTCGTTTTGTTAACGATTTTATATTTTCAAGGTAAGGTTTTTTTTTAATTTAATTAATTAATTATTTAAACTAATAATAATAAGTATGTAATGCATCCCTTTTTTTTACAGAATTATGTCACACTCACCATCGTACAGCCCCGTTGTAGATATGACCGCCCCGCAAAATTTAGCGGTATGTAACTAATAAGATTATCTTAAATCAAACATTAAATCCATAGTTCATGCTGTTTAGTTATAATATTCTTAGTATTCTTTCAGAATGCGATAGAAGACTCAGACCCTGTCACCAATCCGTTTTACTATGCCCAAGATGGGGAGAGCTGGTATGCGGAAGTAGCAGCTAAAACATGTGCGGAGAGTCGAAAGAAAAAAATAGAGGAACGAAGATTCAAGAAGAAAAAAAGTAAATCTTTTAAAAACTCTTCTTTTATCATGCGTAAGGAGCAAGGACGTGTTCGCCAGTTAATAAAAATTATGGTTTTTGATTTGGAAGGCCGTGATATGGAAGAAATAGACACTGAAACTGATAATGCGAGTGTGAATGTGCAGTATTTAGTGACAAGTGATTATGACGATATTGTTGACAAAACTGATCATTTAGTTAGTAAAATAGTACAAAAGTTAAGCAAATCTAATGTGTAATGTTTGTTATTGTAATTATTGTAAAAGTGAATTTAATTATTATTTGAATGTATTATTGTTAAATCAAAAAGAAATGTTTAAATTAATCGGGTTCATGTTATACCTGTATAATAAGACAGTATGAATAAATCAAACAACTGCTGTAAGATTACATAATTTATTTATTTCACATATTATATTAAAATATATAATTATTAGTACTTAAACTACAAACTAACAATTCAAGTTAGGTATTATTAATACAAGATGCTCAAATACATGCAATTAATAATATTCGAAAAAATCAATAATTTGTTTTCATTTAAAATATTGTTTTATGATGACCCCATGGTAAGGTTGTTATCTTATCATCCATTATTTGTCGTTTATCATCGCTGTTTGACAAAATTACTTTATTTATCTTTTGAGTAAAAATTCTATGATTCTTAGATCTAATAATACACATATCATCTCTGAGTATTTCATTGTTCAGTAAAACCTTTTTATATTTTTCTATATTCAGCTTTTTTGTAACACATTTCTTAACACCTTTAGCTTTCTTTAAAGTGGAAATTTTAGAATCTATACAGTATAATTTTGCTCCCAAACCTACAAATTCTGATATAATTTCACCACCCATCTCATCTTTGAAGTAACCAGGTGTTTTAGCATTAACCATTGGTATATTAAATACATTATCTTTTTCAAAGTTGCTAGTATCAAAATATTTTAAATGTGCTTTTAAGTCTTCGTAAAAATCCTTTGTCTGTATTAAATATAGCAGACTGTCAGTGTCTGTATAGCAAAGCTTTAATTTATTTTCGTAAATTCTTTTCATGACCGAATAGTGGAATTTATATAAGTGACATTTTGCAATTTCTAAAATACTAAATCCGATATAGATTGGACGATCTAAAACTACTTTGGTTTGGTTCATTTGAATTGTTACAAGAGATTCTGAAATAACAGAAAAGTTATTGAAATTAGGTGCGCTAACATATTTTTCAGCCCCGTAAAACTTTTTAGTTCGATTAGATTTGTCTCTCCATATATTTACGAGCTTAACATCAACTTGTTTTCTTTTATTCTCTATGGTTTTTCCAAATATAGAATTATTTTGTTTTTTAAAAAAATCTCTTTCAAAATCAGAAGTTGCATTTTGCCTCAGCCCAGTATTTAAAGAAATATATGATTCTAAGAATTTACTTTGGTGAAATGCTAATATTCTATATATTTTTAACAGTTGTAAACCATTATTTAAGCATTCTTTTAAATGAATATAATGAATAACATATCTATGTTTATTGAAAAGATTAGCAATAAGTTTAGCATTTCGACTACAGAACGGAACAAATTTTTCGGGCGCAAATGGTAAATCGGAATGGTTATCATGCAAGTAGTCAGGGTAATGAAGATCTACTTCTAATATAAATCCAATATCAGAATCAGATGATAAGCTCATAACATCAAAATTTAATATTTCCTTCTGAAGGAGAAACCTAAATCCTCCTACTGGAAGCTTTTGCATCATAGCATATCCATATAAATTAACACAATCAAGATAAATTAGAAAACTATCAGGTTCTTCACTATTATAGTCGGTAAGATATTCATTATTTGCCTTAGCATATCTGAGTGAACATTGAGCAAGTCCTCCTCTTATACCCTTTTCTATCATTTGATATATTTCTAAGTCAGAGATTAGATCTAACTTGATTTTAGTATACAATAACATAGCATCCCAACTTAAGGATGGTGATGAAACGTAATAGCAAGGATCCAGACCATAATTATTTAAACTCATTTTCCTAAATTTTTCAAAAACATCGCACAGAAGTAAAACGTCACATTTAAGATACAAATCGGTATATTCACCCAAATTTTTTATATCAAAAGTTTTCCAAACATTTAAGGCATGCTCATAGTCTTTATCAGATATAGATTCAGATGTAAGTTTGTTGAAAAATTTTGACGGTTCTGGTAATTTATTCTCATCATATCGTTCCCAGGAATCTATGTAATCGTAACAATAAATGCCTTTTCTTCGAACAATATCAAATAAAGTATTATTATTAAAAAAAGATTTTAAATGTTTGAAATCTTCAGGGTTCATAGTCTTAACCAATTTGTCCATACTTGAGCTTAAAAAATTATATGAGTCAATAAATTTCAATTTTACAACATTTGTTGCATTGATGGTTATGAATTTTGTAAATGAAATATATTTCTCTTTAGTTCTCGGTATGAGATGAATTCGACCGTTTATCTTTGAAAGTTCATTAATAAATAAATGACTGTCATAACCGGATAAGTTATGAAACACTATGGGTATAAAAGTGCATTGCTTTGCATTTAAATTGCATATATCATGCGCAGGTCCTCTATATTTTCCAGTAAAGTGATCATGGTCCTTAACAATATTATCATTACACGAAAACTTATTTTTACAAATATGGCACTCAGTGCTGTTGATAAAACATCTATGTTCATCCTCAGTAAGCGGTATCATATTTTCACTCTCTAATAATACTTTATATAATCGTTTTACATCATTAGTCAAAGATTTGACAAATTTCTTAGAACAATCTGGCCCTCGGTAAGATACGAAATCATTTAATTCGGGATTTGAATTACAACAAATATAGTAAGCAAAACACGTAGCCTCATGAACTTGAATATTTTCTACATGTGTTGATTTATGTTTGTCAGAATATTCACGCAATAAACTTTCAAAATCACCATAAATCACTATTGGTACTCTTTGAGTTCTTTCATAATTTATGAAACTTATTTCAGTACCCTTCTCAGGTAATATGGTTTGTATTCCGGCACATTCGTGACAATTCAATTTCTCTTCAGTGTGAAAGTAAATAAAACATTCATCACATAAATATATTTTACTTTTATGTTGGGTCAATTGCTTGTGTACAAGTTTTTCAAAGCTTTTAATTAAACAGAAATGACTCTTTCTATTGTTGCTAATGTAAAGCAAATTGACATGGTATAAACGACGTGATTTTGTTTTATATAAGGGACCTGTAACTGTAACATTATTATCTAAACCGTATATATTGATACTGATATTAGAATTGTTTATTTCAAAGCGCTTAATGTCATTGAAACTAGGGGGAAAACTCATGTCAGAAATATTAAATAATTCGGAATAATGTGGATATGAAGAAGTTCTGTTTGGATTGGTCTTTGCCGGAAACATATCAGCTACAATACACCAAAGAAAACAATGTTGGTCTTCATTTTTTATGTTTAGGCATGATTTAGTATTGACAATACGTTTAGGCAATGGTAAATAAGAACCACCTCGCAAAGGATTATATTTTACGATATTAATTTCTAAATGACTGATAGACTCAATTGTCCAACCTGACTCAGACAGTTCAAATTCGAACATTTACAAATAAGTTTACCACAAAATGATTTATATAAGGACAAAATATCTGTGTTTTGCACGACTACATTATACTTTGTGTTAAATGACTTTAAAGATTTTTCATAATTTTTTGGTAATATATACCAAACAAATAGTTCAAAATTAACTTTTACCGATTTATGTTTTTTCATCTGGTCTTTGATAAGGTAACAAATCGTTTCAGAAATTTGTGTTAAAAATAATTCAAGTGAAACGTTAACCATTCTAGGATTCACTCTATAACTGATTATCCGATTTCTAAAAGCTGTTGCTATTATATGAACATTATCAAAACGTGTCTGTAATAAGCAATTCGATTTGTGTACATTAGTTTTTTTGTGTGCAGAATATTTCGGAACTGAAACGTTACAGACTTCACAGAAAAACATATTTAGATATAGTATATAGTATCGAGTTTTCTTAGTATCGAGTATTCTTAGTATCGAGTATTCTTAGTATCGAGTTTTCTTGGTATCGAGTATTTTTAGTATCGAGTATTTTTTGTATGAATTTTAAAGTGGATGAAAGTTTAAATGTAAAACAAATTACAAATCGAATATTATTATTAAAATAGTATCGAGTTTTCTCATTGTTGAATTTTTCTCAGATCGAGTATTCTTAGTATCGAGTATACTTAGTATCGAGTTTTCTTAGTATCGAGTATTCTTAGTATCGAGTTTTCTTAGTATCGAGTATTCTAAGTATCGAGTTTTCTTGGTATCGAGTATTTTTAGTATCGAGTATTTTGATTTTTAATATTTCATATATTTGAGCTTCCTGTAAATAAATCACAATTAATAATATAATGAAAATAATATTAATAAGTATATTATATGGATTACATTTGTTTAATAAGTAATGTTTTAGTATAAGTCAGTATCGAGTATTCTAAATATGATATTTTAAAGTGGATGAAAGTTACAAACAAATTACAAATCGAATATTATTATTGAAATAGTATCGAGTATTCTTAGTGTCGAGTATTTAGATTTTTAATGTTTCATATATTTGAGCTTCCTGTAAATAAATCACAATTTAATACCTAATGTAAATAATATTGTGGATTACATTCGTTTAATAAGTAATGTTTTAATATAAGTATAAAGAAGAGTATATGAGTAAAATAGGTATCACAATAATATTATTTTATTCCATCAAATAATATTATTTGGATACAGAACAGGCTGCACGCCCTTAAATTCTGCTTTCGCTGCAGATACAAGATTATTAGTGGCGCGCCAAGTCGCTGAATCGGAGTATACAGAGGCCCTATACGTGAGGAGCGCTTGCTTCCATCGGTCCTTTCCGAATTTTTCAGCGTCCCTATGGTTATAAATACGGAGCTCGATATAATAATCACCGCTCCGTGTTAGGTCCTGCTGATAGGAGTTTCCAGAAGCTGTTCTTCTGGACAGGGACGATCGCAGTGCAGCTGCCCTCACCGGTTCAAGATCTCCCTCTTCCTCCTGTAAACATTGTTATAAAATAGCATTAGATAAACATATTTGAGAGGAGCAGAGGAGAGCAGTGGTGACCCAGTGGTAACGACCGTGACTTACAAATTGTAGGTTGTGGGTTCGAACCCAGGCTAGCGATTTACTTTGAGTAAATTATTTCGTCACCACTGCTCTCAAAACGGTGAAGGGAAACATCGTGAGGAAACCGGCATGTCCTAGAACCAAACATTTTAAGATATGTGCACAGGGCCCATGTATCCGCCACCCGGGCCCACTCCCTCTCACGGAGAGGCCTGTGTCCCAGCAGTGGGAACAAGCCGTCAGATTGAAATCCTATAGGTAATTATAAATCTTAAACACATGTTTGATGAAATATATATTTTTTTTACTCACCGAGGAATCAGCCACACAAATCCGCTTGATTTTCTTAGGCCTCTTTGGTGAAGTATCGGTTTCGGAATCAGACTCACTGCCAAATAATTCTTTTACAGGTGGAGTTGAGGGTGCAGCTACTTTCTTCGATTTGCCTTTGCCTTTAGCCACTTTTATTTTCGGCTTTGTATTTCTTTTTGGTTTAAACGATGTAGAGGGCTCATTGGGATGCGACTCTACATCGGATTCAAATGGATTCACAAATGTCGACCTAAAATAAAAAGAAATAGTATATAAGAAGTTATACAAATGAACGATTCCTAAAAGGATAGACAGAGTAATAGAACACTCTCTATAACAATTTTCTCTATCTGGAAATCGATCCTTGAATACTTAGAAAATTGAATAAGTCGTTATTTGGTTCTAGAACTCAGCGTCAATACTTCATGTTGTGAAATGGTAGTAACGGTTATTAAACCACTGCACGAGAAGCAAACAAAATAACTCAATAATAAATTTTAATTAGATCTGGAATCGAACCCAAAACTTTGCATTCGACGGTGACACTGATGTTGAATGGGCTACAGGGAACGTGAGAAATAAAAACAATTAACACATTAAATATTTATACCTTGGAGTCGAGCCAAAGATTTTACGTTCAGCAGTTATACTTGTAGTCTACATCATCACTGAGTTACTAGTAAGTTTAAACCCGTAAATAAACAATACTTAAAATTGGGAATCGAACCCTAGACTTAACTTTCGATTATTGCATTTACCATCACTAAATTGCAAGTGCAGTAAGTTATACAAAAAAAATAATGTGATACGTACATACTTGTTGTGGAAGATATAAATTTGCACACTTAATCACTGAAGATGATGGAACTCGTCACCAACACAAGAACACCAACAATTCACAAATAACTGATTATGATTGATGGATGCGTCATTGAAGGGACTTATTTATAACACTTTTACGTAAGGTAGCGATTATATTAATATTTGCAACTATTGTTTTAATGTTTCACTAATATTTGACTTGTAAATTATATTTTCATCACTCCTTAAATAAGGTCTATAATCATTTGTTCTTTATTAGACACTATGCACACAGCCTACAATTCCATTTTTGGGGCGGTGGCGACACTCTGTCGCAGCAATCTGAGACGAAAATCTAAAAAGGAAGTTGCATGTACCTTGACCATTCAATATCGGTCTATGAAGTCTCACATTAAAATGGTAGCAAGAGGTTTTGTAAACACTTACCAAAATAAGTTAAGCCTAGACATTACATTTAGGAAAATGTATGGCATTTTACATTCAAGGATTATCGTAAATCTCCCAATCTTCAAAGCGATCCAGTATTTTGTCACATTTTTCGACGACACGTATGGCGCATTGCTTAAGAGCTCGTCTCGCTGCATCACAATGTAAATATTAGTTTATAAACGTGCTGCTACTAAATGTCCCAAGTGTCGCGGGTTCGATTCCCGCACGGAACAAATAAGTATTTGTTCCGGTCTGGATTTTGTTTTCATGTTTTATTTTTACCATTATTTAATTTAATAATAATAATACTCTGAAAAATGAGCAAGTATGAGCCTGGCTCAAAACATTCTTTAGGTACTTACTTAATGGTAAGGAGGTACGATTGGTGCAGTGGTTAGATTGACTTCTGCCCTACGTGTCGTGGGTTCAATTCCCACACAGCAAATATTTGTATGATCTACAACTAGCTCCGGGTCTGGCTGTCTGTAAAATGTATGTCTGTCAACGAAAGAAATCTTAGGATCGTATCGTTTTATTCTTGGCTTTGTGCTAATAGTCTGTTGATATCTATTATTTTTTAATAGCATAAAGTGTAACGTCGGTTCCCATGTGCCTAATGAACCTGCTGGAATTTATCGGGTGCAGATCCAAACTACTCGCTATTAAGAATTACGTTATAGAAAATAAAATAACACTGGACCTTGGAAATCAAACTGGGTTCCTCATGCTCAACAATTGCAAAATTAAAATCGCTAGACCAAAGAATAAAATAGATAAAATGCAAGTAAATTCTTGAACTACTAATTGATGCACTCTACATTGTTTTACCTAACTACTTTAAAAGCATCACACTTTCGTCAAGTAATATAAAATATAGGGACATAAGTTGATCAAACGAGTCGAACTTGATATGGTTGTTTATAAATTTTTAGTACACATCGCACCGTTGATTGAGGCATTCTGCATAACGCGCTATTATTTATTCCAATGTTCGACATCGCACCGTTGAATGAAATAAAAATATTCAGCCCGTATTGCAAATTTGAGGCAGACCATAGTAGTAGTGTATTATTGGGGCGTTCTGCATAACGCGCTCGAGCGAAGCGAGAGCAAGTGATGCAGAACCCCCAATAATACACTACTTGCGTGTCTAAATATCAAAGAGATCATTCATCATTTATTCTACCCGTAGTTGCCTGAAATTGTGGGAAATGAAGCTGATTTATACAAAATATATGTTTGTTGCTAGACTCACTTTCATTATTTTCCATTAAAAAAATATGTGAATAGCCCTCAGCCGATTCGCTAAATGGAAATGTTCCTCTGTCTGGAAATTAAGTAAATTTACTAGATGTTGGATATAATTTGACCATCTGTATCCAAAAAGCTTCCGTAAAATTTAAGAGCATTCCTAACAATCATGTTTAGGATTTAGAGGTTTCTAATTGTGTGAGGTTTCTTGAAATGAAAGGCGAATAAGTATACGAATCAAATGACATTTATTTTTATAGAACATCGCTTATATAGCACAGTAGGGTAGCATACGAATAGTAGAAGTGTTGGTTGGGTACCGGCAGAGGATGACGTAGCAAAAGTGACACGTAAATACAGGCGGCTCGGCTCCCAGCCTTCTGAGCCTTCAGTCAGTGCCCAATTGTCATCGACGCAGGGATGTTGTCGCTTCTCGATACGGCTCGCCAGCGCAGGCGCGGGCCGTTGATGGTGTTTGGAATGGCGGCGCGGGCGCGCTAAGTCTAGTGCACAGAGGACTTTTTTATATATGAAGTCTAGTGACTCACTCAGTACGCTGCGCGCTATGCCGCCGTCTGAACGTGTGATGTGCTCGTATGCTTGTACATAATGTGTAGGTCACTACATTATTCCCCCCTCAGCGAAGCGAACAGGAGGTTCTGATGACCTGCCGGATTTTGTGACGTAGCTTAAGGTGACAGGTGCTTCATCTGCTTGCTCCTCTTTGCACTGGAATGAAGGCTTTTTTTATTTTTATTTATTTATGATGGGTTTGCTCTTGACTCTAGTCTAGGTCAGAGGTAACAGAGACAGAATGCAGGCTTCAGCCGATCAATGGATATATTAGATTTTCTATTCTCCAACTGAACGGTGAAGTACTTATCTGTACGATCTATGACGCGACACGGACCGTTATAGGTAGGAGTCAGTGGTTTGCGCACGGCGTCATTGCGAACGTAAACATGTGTTGTTTTGTACAGATCGCCGTGAATGAAAACAGCTGTGCCATTGTTTGCTTCGCGCTGCACCTGTGCTTTTTTCAATGCTTCGCTAAGATGGTTCATAAAGTGCGATGACGTGTTGTATGTTGTTATTGCTTCTCCGAAGAATTCACCAGGCAGCCCGACGAGCATGGCCTACTGTGACATCGCTTAAGTCACACTTTTAATCACAGTTTGGGCGATAAACTCAATTTGTCTTAAATGCTAGCACGGCGGCGTGAGATATTTTCTTGACTTGTGGCATAACTTCTTGACGTTTATTTTTTTCTTTTTCGGCAATTTTCCAATTTTATTGCAGTTTCGGTTTAACCTTGGCCATAAAAACCATTTATGTTCTGAGAAGCATAGCCCTACGACGCACTGTTGCCGAATTATGGGCCTCCATATCTTAATTTATTTTGCATAAAACGCTCTATATTTCCAAAATGATATCTCGAAAACGGTATGTCCTAGGCAAAAAATAACCAAAATTTCCCCCCCCCCCCCGCCCCCTTTGCTACCCCCATGTTAGCAGCATCCCAACATGAATTATAAGTTTTTTTTTTACATTGTTTGGTTTTCGACTCGGTCATGACAAGTTATGATAAAATAACAACATACCTTTCTTGTCAACAACAAGAAAGGCATGTTGCGCCTTTAAAATATGTCACATGTTTGACCCGTGCTAGCATTTAAGACAAATTGTAAGACATGACATAATTTATCATATCTTGTCACAAATGTCTTGGGTACGCCCATGCTCGCTAGGCTGACGTAGTGTTCTTCCGAACAATAATTCCGCAGTACTGGCGCTGATGTCTGTCTTGTATGCGGCGCGAAGTCCGAGTAGTACAGTGGGTAACTCGTACGTCCAGTCCGGTAGCCCGCACAGAGTACATTTTAATATGCCCGTCTAGCGGTAAGTGATGCTTTGAGTGTGCGATGCCAGCGTTCTACGAAACCGTTCGATTGGGGTGGAACGCTGTAGTTCGTACGTGCTGGATACCCGTGCGATGCATCAGTTTATTAAATAGTTCGGATTCGAACTGAACAACACACAATTAGGTTGGGTCATATCGGGAACCGTCCAAAAAAAGGTATCACACGGTACCTTGAGTCATTGTAATTTCACGCAAACATTAGATTCAGAACTCAGACGATTCTGGGAACTGGAAGAAATACCCTCATTGCATAACAATTTAAATAAAGATGAAAGTGCATGCGAAAATTTGTTCAGGGAGTCGACTTTACGCGACGTTAAGGGTCTTTTTTCCGTGCGCATACCGTTAAGTCAAACAGCTGATGTTCTACACGACACATTTACTATGGCAAAAAACCAGTTTCTTGCACTCGAACGCAAACTTATTAGGAGCGCGCCTAGCTATAGAAAAATGTATAACGACTTTATGAGTGAATACTTAAGTCTGGGCCACATGAGTCGCATCTCGGAATATTCTTCGCCATGTTATTTTTTGCCGCATCACGGTGTTTACAGGGAACATAGTTCCACTACAAAACTGAGGGTGGTTTTCGATGCAAGTGCTAAGTCCACGTCAGGAAAATCGTTGAACGACATACAACACATTGGGCCTACGTTACAAAATGATTTGTTCTCGATATTACTTCGGTTTCGGCAATTTAAATATGTCGCGACTGCCGACGTAGAAGAAATTTATCGGCAAATATTAGTTCAGCCTGACCAGAGGAATTTACAACTAATATTGTGGCGGGAAAACCCTGCCCACCCGCTCTGTGCATATCAACTTAACACTGTCACTTACGGGACGGCGTCGGCGCCTTATCTCAGTATTAGTTGTTTAAAACAACTCGCGATAGAATGTGCAGATGACGTCATCGCGCAAGTAATTAATGACGACTTTTATGTCGCCGATCTAATAACGGGACATCAGGATCAACAACGGTTATTAGAAACATGTAACAGCGTTTCTAAAGTGCTAGAATCAGGTTGTTTTCCCCTTAGAAAATGGGTATTCAACTCATCAATTTCAAAGTCTGAGTTACAGTGTGAATCTAAAGAATTTTTATTAGATGAAAATTGCCATACCAAAACACTGGGTATGGGATGGTATTACGCATCCGATGAATTGCATTTTGCCTCTAAATGTGATCATAACGTCACACGCGTTACTAAACGTCACATTCTGTCGGTTGTCGCGCAGACTTATGACCCGCGGGCTTATTACGTAAGGAACAGCAAGTAGCAATAATTGTACAATTATTGCGCGATCAATTTAGTGATCTGGCTACTCAGGCCTTTAAGTCGTCTTTTTTTTACAGTCATTTTTAACAGTACCTATTTTATCTGTCCGGTGATTTATAAAATGTATCGTTTGATGAATTAACCAGCTTATGAAAGAGCATCACTTCGTGGAGGCTGTTTTATTACAATAGTCAATTTGGTTACTATTTAGCTCCAATTTACATTTATATTCGCAGATGTAAAGTATTTGCGTAAAGTAACATACGGCAGTGACAATTGGATATTCGAGACAAGTGGCGACACGCGTTCTGATACAAATCAGGAACTATTTCCTTTCTAACCTCTTTTATCTGTTCTGTGGTGCCGCTAGACCAATAGGAATGCTCATATCTCATGCCGATTTTTTGGTCAGGGTACCGTCTTAAGTAATAACCAGACTTTGTCACCATTATTATTATTACAAAAACCTTGAGGCTGTTCCATATAAATTCTTTCCTCTAACGTTCCATTGAGAAAAGCTGTAGTGACATCCATATTAAGATTCATTTGAGCTGCTAATGAAAACAATATTCTCATTGTGGAGTGTCTAACTATTGGCGAAAAAGCATCACAATAATTGATCTCGTCAATTTGAATAAAACCTCTGGCAACCATATGCGTCATACTTGCGTATAAACACCCATTTGCATTTGACTACATTCTCACCTTTAGGACGATCGAACATTTTCCAGACCTTTTTTAGGGTTCCGTAGCCAAATGGCAAAAAACGGAACCCTTATAGATTCGTCATGTCTGTGTGTCTGTCTGTCTGTCTGTCTGTCCGTCCGTATGTCACAGCCACTTTTTTCCGAAACTATAAGAACTATGCTGTTGAAACTTGGTAAGTAGATGTATTCTGTGAACCGCATTAAGATTTTCACACAAAAATAAAAATAAAACAATAAATTTTGGGGGTTCCCATACTTGAAACTAAAACTAAAAATATTTTTTTTCATCAGACCCATACTTGTGGGGTATCTATGGATAGGTCTTCAAAAATGATATTGAGGTTTCTAATATCATTTTTTTCTAAACTGAATAGTTTGCGCGAGAGACTCTGCCAAAGTGGTAAAATGTGCCCCCCCCCCCCCCTGTAACTTCTAAAATAAGAGAATGATAAAACTAAAAAAAATATATGATGTACATTACTATGTAAACTACCACCGAAAATTGGTTTGAACGAGATCTAGTAAGTAGTTTTTTTTTAATACGTCATAAATCGTAAACCGCCATTTACCAAGTATGGAACCCTTGGTGCGCGAGTCCGACTCGCACTTGGCCGGTTTTTGAAATAAGTGAATCATATTCACACAACATTAGGAAAACATCGTGAGGAAACCGGCATGTCCTAGAACCAAAAATCGAAGACATGTGACATCCACCAACCCGCACTGGGCCCGCGTGGTGGATTACGGCCCATTCCTTCTCACATTGAGGAGGCCTGTGTCCCAAGAGTGGGAACATTAATAGGCTGATGATGTGATGTGTGATGTGTTTCTTATAATGGAGCAGAATTTTGCAACATGCCTTTTAGTGATTTTCTTAGAAAGTGGGGATTATACATTAAGCATTAGTTCCTTATTGTTCACAGCAAAACGGTGTATCTGAACGTCAGAAGATTCTTTATAAAGTCATGTATGCTTTGGGGGCAGGCAAGTGTTTTTATGGCAAGGCAGTTATAACTGCCATTTATTTAAAAAAAGTTGACAACAATCACCGATATTTTTGAAATATGTGTGACCGATAAACTTACTAATTATTTTAAGACATATCTGTTCATAATTAGAGGATGATTTTACTATATAGCCCTGTTTTATAAAGTCTCTAATTACGTATTCAGAAGACTTACAAATTTGAACCTGATACAGAGATTTTGAAGTCGCTCAAGCTTATCCAATTGGTCTTGGTTGAGATCAAGATAGCTGGCATCAGGATAGTTTAAGATAGGGAGATAGGGAGAAGAAGAGATTGTGCTATCGCAATTGAGTTGTTGTTATGGGAAGAAAATTACGAAGCCGTCTCAGGGAGCCCGCAGACGCAAACAGTTTTCGACTGACTTCCTGCAGTTGTTTGGTCCAGAATAGAGTGCTGTCGATATAAATCCCCAAGTTCTTTACAATATGATTTCAAGGGATAATGGTATTATTGAAAGAAACCTGGGGAAGTGTCGACCAATCGATCCTAGATACAGTCCGGGTACTACCAACAACCGTCACTTGAGTCTTCGTTGGATTGATCTTCAGCCCGAACTCAGTGCACTAGTCTCCTATTTCAGCCAGGTCCATATTAATTGTCCCAATGGCATCAGATAACGCTCCGAGAGGGGCTTGGGTATAAATTTGAAGATCATCAGCGTAAAAGTGGTAGAAAGAAGAAAGTCGTTGAGTGATAGCATTAATGAAGAGTGCGAAGTGAAGAGGAGATAAAACGCCACCCTGCGGCACACCGGCAGAGGTGTGGCACCAAGAAGAGAAAAAACATCAGTGCATATACGCTGTCGGCGGCCAAACAGGTTACTATGAAACCAGTCAACTACCGGAGGCGATATGTTAAAAGAGTTTAGGACGCCAAGCAAAATATCGAAATCAACAACATTGAAGGCATTGCTCAAGTCAAGCAGAGCAAGTACTTTTAACTTCCCCACCTCCATTCCTGACCTGATATCGTCCGTGATGTGCACAAGTGCTGAGGTAGTGCTGTGTCCACGCCGAAAACCAGATTGGAAAGGATTTAACAGATTGTGTTTGGAAAGGAACGTGCTGAGCTGATGATGGGCAAGCTTTTCAAGGACTTTGGATAGGAAAGGAAGAATAGAAATGGTACGATACTCGATAGTCAGAGAAAGATGAAGGATGTGTTTTTTTGGGTAAAGGAATAATTTGGGCATCTTTCCAGAAAAAGTAATCTAGCGGTTCCTAAGACAGACTTGGTATTTACCCAATGTCAATCGGGACTAATATGTGGAGATAATTATTAGAGATTTTCAAAGTTCATTCGTTTCAGCAAGTTAAACTTCATTATAGTGATGTTTTACATGCCGACGGTTTATCAATAAAGTAAGTGTGTTATTTCCATTTACTCGAATTACTTTATAGGGACTCCAAATGGGTGATAAAGCTTTACGGAGTCGTAAGTGATTTTTGACGTATACCATATCACCTGCTTTATACTTAACTGGATGGATCTGACGCAGAATGTCCCATTCGCAAAACGTCACAGTTAAAACGAATGTCCTATTCGCGAAACGTCCTATTCGCAAAAGGTCCCATTCGTAAATGGTCCCATTTGCAAAAGGTCCCATTCGCAAAAGATCTCATTCGCAAAAGGTCCCATTCGCAAAAGGTCCCATTCGCAAAAGGTCCCATTCGCATAAACTCGTATATCGTGCGTGGAATCTCAATGTCCGATACAAACCCGATGTCCGTTGACGACCGATTGGCGTATTTGGTAGTAACGCTGCCTTTGAAACCAACGGTTGCGGGTTCGAATCCGAAAAGTTATGAGTATAAAGGACGCTCTAAACTCATTCAATCATTTACAATTGTTACGGCACTATAGATGCACTAAGTGCCCTAGCCTGCTGCTTCTACTGAGCTTACAAACTCTCTAACAAGTGACTTCCAATTGACTATCAGCATCTACTGCACTACTATGAGGTGCTGATATAACTCATTAACCTTACACATTTTATACACTGAAACTGAAACACTATTCATAATTTATTTCCTAACAAAATTACATTCTGAGGGTAGACGCGAAAATATTACGCGCAAGATTTGCGTCAATATTTTTCTGACTACGTCCAACTATTTCCGATAATATATAATACTTTATAAATGACCAGTAGCGTAATTGCGTAAGTGAATTCGGCAAGGCAAAGGGTTTTGACTCCATCAATCGACCAATCACATCTGAGATGAAAGGCGCGATGTGGATTTACGTATTGTTTTGTTTTTTATAACTCCCCCTCTTTTAACCTCCGATCCAGGTCCATTTCGAAAAAAAAAAAATGTATTATGTTTTTTGCGCCTATCTTGTATGGGGCGCCATATTTTGCGGACCACATTTTTATTCTTCCAAATCCATCTAGTGGGGTATCAAAATAAACGAGGTTTAAAAGGTGGTTACAAAAATATATATCACTTATATGTGTAAAAGTAATTACAAAAAAAAACTAAAAAGTTTTAAATAAAAAAAAATATTTTAAAAATCAAAAAAATATGTAAACAAGAAGAAAATTATGCTGTGCAGTCGGAGGATACATATTCGCGAGCTGACTGACCACCTGATCCTCCGACTGCACAGCGAAGTTTTCTTCTTGTTTACATAAAAAAAAAAAAACATTTTTTTCATTTGTAAGTGTACTTTTTTATGACTGGTGCTTCCGAATAGGATATCGTGTGTATGGGACATTGTGCGAAAAGGACATTGTGCGAATGGGACATTGTGCGAATGGGACTTTGTGCGAATAGGACATTATGCGAATGGGACATTCTGCGCCATCGGGACTTTTTGCGAATGGGACATTCTGCGTCAGATCCAACTGGATTGGTATGCTTATCGTAATATGCTTTGGACGTTATTTTTGATTTCAGTATATTTTCTATAGCCTTCTCTCTGGAAATTCGTAGACGTTGTTGTAAGATCCTAACGTAGTTATTGTATGTAGATTCTAAGGCGGAATCGTAAATGGATGAACGTATAAGTGCTTTATGACCGAATACTAGCTCATAAGGGGTGAAATTTGTCGTACTGTGAACCGTCGTATTATAAGTGAGCATGGCTGTATAAACATATCTGGGCCAATTAGATTGATTTTCGTCTACAAAAGATTTAAGACATTTTTTTTTTTTTTGAAATTTGAGTGGCTCCTTTCAAGGGCTCCCTGTGTTTGTGGATGATAAGGGGTAGACCAGAGCTGTTTAATCTATAAAAACGTGCAAGTTTGTTTGAATAATTCGGCCGTAAAATTCGTACCTTGGTCAGTTAGGATTATCCTTGGAATACCGGATTGAGCGATAAAATGAATAAGACATTCAGAGGTCTCAAACAAAAAAAAAAATTGCTTTGGATGCAGTATTTGTATCACTTCTTTAATTAAAGGATTCAGTTATTTTCTGCCTGTTGAAGTTGCGATAAGAGAACTGTTGTATTTTTCTTCGGATATCGCAGCCTTAATGGCATCATCATTCAAAGTTTTGTAGTCTCTATTTCTCACAATATTAGCGATTCTTAAAGCTAGCCCTTTGGAAAGTACCGGCGTGATTTTGTTATGGACTAATAATCGTTATCGCTAAGTTCTGAGAATTACGTGAGGTCCGGATGTATAAGTTATGCGCAACTGATAAGGACGACTTGTGGGATCGAGGCGCCTGCCTCTTAACAAGTAACCTTGAATCTAATTATAGATGTTTAAAATTAGTCTTATTTTAAAATTAACACACGAGAATATAACACGATGTACGCACAACTCACACGATTTTCACTGATAGAGTAATTTGGACTTACAGGAACAGCTCGTAGGAATTCTTCATTCTAGATCTACTGGATTACATCTACCTTAGACATATGGACGAGAAGCCGACGGCTACCGTCGAGTCTGCGCTGGATACAAAATAGATTGGGTGCAGCAAGTGTTACCCAACTGCTTAGCACCACTTACTGCGCAGGGGACCCGGAGTGGCGACCAGGCTTAGTTAGACCAGGTCGAATAGTATCGACCTTCGATGTGATGAGCTCGGGTTGGAGTGCTTTATGGGCGACACAATCACTGGGCACTTTTAGGAACACGGACACGGACTAACTTTTATTTTCTGTGACTTATTTACCGTTTTAAGGACACTGGGGATGTCTTATCCCACCGCTGTCACCAAATGTTAGAATGGAAAACTCCCGAATCTTTAAAAAAATGTTTATTTGTATATTTGTTTGTTGAATGCCAAACCCGAACTAGCTGTAAACCAACGAGCAAAACAACTTTTTGATGGACCATTGCTGACTAAGCAATAGTGTTAGCATTTACTAATACAGAATAGGGATGTAACAGAACGTACGAATGCTAGTTGTGAACTAGCCGAATGTTAGATCCAAACTGATAATGTCGGTGACTAGAGCTGAACTGTCGATACGAATGCCAGAGGTGAACTGGCCGAGTACTGGACCCGAACTGCCTTCAGCCACGATTAAAACTGAACTGTCCTCAATGTATTTTTTTAATTATTTTTTTTGTGAGGCATCTCGCAGATCGATCCAAATGATAGGCTACTGCTTAACCGGATGATACTGTGTAGACTAAACTATAGCCTTCAGCCAGCCCTGCTGCCTTCAATTGCGAGCGCGGTGCGCTTTTACACTACTCCTTGAGTCTACAAAATATTCCAGAAAACTGCCCGACATTGTTCGCTTATAGTGATTTATTACAAATATTACATTAAAGAGATGCCGACATCAACAAAAGGGTATACAATAAACTATTCTCGGTGGTCAGCAAACGGTCGAAATTTTAATAAAAATACAGTCAAGACGATTCGAGATTCCGCGGTCGGCGCGGCTTCTTGATCTATTTTATTCACACGTCGCCTATTCCTTTACTTTATAATTGATTCACTATTCTATATCACTGTTCTAAACACTAAACTTATAAATCTTAACTGACGTACTGTCATTAAACTTTTCACACTACTACTCAACGCTCTGTCGCGAACAAGAATATTTAGTACATATTTTTTCAATGGATTATTTTTCTTCTCTGTTTAAATGTTGTAATTGTAAAATAGGTAATAAAGTAATGGCTCTTTTTAAACTATGTTTGGACCTTTGGATCGTGGTGGAGAAGAGTTTAGGTAAATGAAAGTCTGACGTTCGAGGTGACAGTC
Organism: Orthosia gothica; assembly: GCA_949775005.1. Classification (NCBI taxonomy): domain Eukaryota; kingdom Metazoa; phylum Arthropoda; class Insecta; order Lepidoptera; family Noctuidae; genus Orthosia; species Orthosia gothica. Next base: position 14,974,849 of record OX459040.1, read on the forward strand.
TGTTGTTGATTACCAGGAATATTGGATACAGTGCAAAGCGCAAGTCCGATCCTGCATGGAGTATTGCAGCCACCTTTGGGATGGCTCAGCAAAGTATCAGCTTGCCGCGCTTGACTCGGTGGAACGCAGAGCCAAGAGGCTCATCGGCGACGTTGAACTGGTGGATGCCAAGCTTAATAGCTTGGCTCATCGCCGCAAGGTTGCCTGCTTGTCGGTCTTCTACAGACTGTACTTCGGTGAGTGTGCTCAAGAGCTCCACGACCTCATCCCACCAGCCCCCTTCTACCATCGGTCATCTAGACGCACTGCAAGTTACCATCCTTACCTGGTTGCCATTCCACCAATTCGCACCAAGCGCTTCCAAACATCCTTCATAATGCGCACAGCCAATGAATGTAACTCACTACCTGCGTCTGTGTTTCCGAACGCATTCAACCCGAATCTCTTCAAAGTTAGAGTGAACAGGCTTCTTCTGGGTAAGCTCACTCCATCGTAGACTCTGTCTCTGTCACCTCTGACCTAGACTAGAGTCAAGAGCAAACCCATCATAAAAAAAAAAAAACAGTGCACTCCTTACACTAAGTTATACAGACGCGAGTTAAGAGGGGACTCTAGTGAGACTTTCTCCATACAAACACATTCTGCTGTTTTCTTCGTGGATAATGCCTCTAGAGCAATGATTTTTTTCCATAAAATCTAGGTCTAATTAATACGTGCCTGTATCATTTCCTTTTTTCCAAAACATAATCACAAAAAGAAATCATCATATCATCATCATCATATCAGCCGAAAGACGTCCACTGCTGGACATAGGCCTCCCCCAAGCGTCGCCACATTGACCGGTCCCGTGCGTCCCGCATCCAGCGAATCCCCGCCACCTTCACCAGGTCATCGGTCCACCTGGTGGGAGGCCTTCCAACGCATCGTCTTCCGGAAAAAGAAATATGACAATCCAAAAATCCCAAACAGATATACTTTTCCTCTAAATTTTGATATTAGAATTTTTTAGATCAGACCAGTTTTCATGAAGAAAACAGCAGAATACGAAATGTCTTTCAGTCAAAGTTTTTGTAGGTAAAATCAGCCTGAGATGCAGTTGTCCCTTTCGCACTTTACGGGGTGAGGTCCAACCTCACCCCGTATCTCCTCACTCTACCTCAGCTCACAATGAAATTAAATGTAATCATCTGCTCATAAGTTGGCTGGCGTTCGTCTTGCCCACGTGTGCATACATACATTGTTTTAGTTATATTTTATTACGTTACCGAGAATTGTTATCGGTAGTCTTACATGTAATACAATGGTGTCAGCGCCAAAATCCAAATTCGCGATTTTCCTTATTATTTATTTTACGAATTCTTTAAAATACCAACATTATTTTTCCTAATTATTAGGTTTCTCTATTGTTTATTGTCCTAACACCGAAAATTTCCGAATGGGTACAGTTCGATACAAAAACGAAAATAAACGGATTGCCATATTTTTTTTCATCAGATAATCATACTTAAAATCAAAACCATTTATTTCAGGGAATAAATGAAAGAAAGAAAAAGAGAGTGGTCTAGAGCAAAATATAAACTTTATACTACGTATGTGAAAACAATTCATTCCCTTTCAAACATTTTCTGAAATAAAAAGGAACCTGTTTTTTTTTAAAGTGTTGTGGTTCACTTATCAATACTGTTACTTGAACCAACATGTTATAATGTCTTTAATCATTATTCAGGTGATATTGCGCTTTTATAAAAATCATTAATGGTTTTGCTCCGTATGTATTTGGCAATTATAAATTATCTTTTCATAATATAAAGGCCTTTGCCCAGCAGTGGGACAGTATAGGCTAATAAAAAAATATGTTGCCTCTTCTTTCAGAAAATGTTTTAAAAAGAATAAATAACTTATTTTACCTTTTTATTTAAACGGAAGTGCCAACCCTCTAAAGCGTTGGTTGTCCTATGGCGTTCACTAGAACAACTCCACAAATCAAAGCAGATTTTGGTCATCCACAAGTTGAATTGTGTGTGGAACAAAATCTGTTACAAAGTTTTTATTGTGACTGTTCATAAATGTTGCAAATACAGAATGTGGAATAAAATGGAACATGTAATAATGAGAAAGTGTAAATAAATGAATATGAAAAATTTGGAAAATGTAAAAATAAGAATTCGGAAAAATAAGAATATGAAGGATTAAGAAATTGGACAATTTAGACTTCGGAAAGCATCGCCGACATCATATTGTTTATACATACCATGGTTTTTATTTTAACTTTCGATACATTGTTAGCGTTAATAATATTTTATTTTCTAAGCACACTACAATTTTTTTATAGACAGATTTTTACCACTTATTGTCAATTCCTTACATACTTTTAATATTCTATGTTACACTAAATCACTACTTATTCACTGATGGATTCACTGTGGCTTTTTTCATTATTAATACTAAAGTTACACTGTAATTACGCATATGAAGCTTGCGGTATGGTGGACTACAGGGCTGTTGCGCCTGTAGGAATTGACAACACAGTTGTCAATTCCTTCCTTATCCATTTCTTTGCACGGGAACAACATTGTTTGCCACATAGACAAACACACAATATCAGTAGGGCGATACCGATCACCATTATGACTATGCCGAACGTTTCTAGCTGCCTCTCCATGTCTCCGACATGTTTTGCATTATTTGCCCCTTGTAGAGCAATAATCACCTGATCATTTTTAGTGTTATCATTTCCCATTGTAAAGACTATTGAAATATTCTTTTTCCACCACTGGATGCTATTTATTTATTGACTAAACAACACACAAACATTGGCACGATGATTTCTACATCAATTATCTTGCGGCAGCAAAAATCGCACCGGTAGCTTTACACGTCGACCACTGCGCGTGGTATACCCCATAAGCGGAAGCGATTTATCTTCTGACATGTTCGTATTGTCGTTTTCTATACATTTTTGCAAACAGTCCGACTCAATATTTTGATCGTTATCTTGTAACATGTATGCTGGTTTTAGTCTGTCTATTGATAAATCGCTTTCTCTATTTGGTAACTTAACTCTAAAAACCTTATCATTTCTACTTAAAACTCTATATGGGCCATCATAAGTAGGACAAAGTGACTTTTTCATCATCTCGTTTCTTACAAAAACGTGTGTACTTACATGTCTTTAAGTCTTTACTAAAAAATATATTTCGTGAATCGCTTTTCGCTCTTGACGGAGGCCGCAACTTGTTTATTGCTTGCCGAAGCTGTCCAACATTAGTGCTCGGTTCGTTAACATGTTGGTCGTGCACGTGGAAAAAATCCCCTGGCAACCTGACAGTTTCACCATATACCATCTCTGCCGCACTAAAACCCGAGTCACTTCGGCAGGCCGCGCGAAGTCCCAACATAACCGTTTGCAGTTCGTCTACCCAATCTAAACTACCTGTCAAACGTGCGGTTAGTGCGTTTTTCAACGAGCGATGCTACCTTTCTACTAACCCGTTACTCTGAGGGTGGTATGGGGTTGTCCTAACTCTTTGTATGCCTAATAATCTCATAAGACTGTTAAAAAGGTCGCTTTCAAATTGCCTACCCTGGTCTGTCGTTATTCTATGTGGGCAACCAAATCTGCATATCCAATGCTCGTAAATAACCCTAGAGACCGTATCAGCCGAAATGTCTGAAACTGGTATTGCTTCAGGCCAACGCGTGAAACGATCTATCATGGTTATACAATAACGATGTCCATGCTGTGACGTGGGCAAAGGGCCTACGATATCTGCGTGAAGATGTTGAAACCTGCTACATGGCGGAAAACTACCTAAATCTGACGTAAAAAGCGTTCTGGTCCTATTTTTACCAAATATTCCCTAATTTGATGTAATTGATCTCGACATGTTACTAGATTATCAGTCATACTAATTAATAATATACTGTTTAAGTGAATTCCTATTAGACTTTAAAAGAAAAATGTACTTAGCTAGGAAAGTGGGTCAATTGACTGCTGTTCATTTCTGCTGACGGTGCGGAGCTGCGAACGTTGACCGGGTAACTCGATGACGAAGTCACGAGGCGCTCTGCGTCGTTGCCGTGCGACTCGTTGTTCGATGACTGGACCGGGCTATACCCTGGATTCAATGGGCCGGGATTTCCCTGGACACCGCTCGTTCTGGCCGGGCTATACCCTGGACTCGTCTCCGTCTTCTATCAGGAACTGGCAATGCTTCTTCTATTAGTTTACAGGTAGTCTTCTATAGGGTTACAGGAACTCTTCTATAGGGTTACAGGAACTCTTCTATAAGGTTACAGGAACTCTTCTTTGTTGATAGAATAAGTATTGATTCTTCTGGATGTGGTTTCTTAACGCCATTCCGTATCGACGTGGCAGGGTCGCCATGTAATATGTTGATGAGGAGCTCTCGAAGAGAAGAGAAACTCAACGTGGAGTGTTGAATATGTTTATATTTAGGTAGTCTCCATAGTAAAAGTCACAAGTAAACACATTACACTGTCTTTTATATTGTAGCAAATGACCCTAATTCGTACGTCAATATGTTACGGTAATTACTATAAATGTAGCAGTGCAACAGTGAATTATGACATATACTACAAAATTGTGTGCCTCGTTACTTTCGCTTTTTGACACCGAATACATACTCTCGTCCATTCGTTAATATCTTTATTCATTCCTGGCCAAAAATACCTCTGTGCAATCATCTTCCGCGTTGTGCGAACGCCAGGATGACCAATGTTATGAATGTTTTCATACGCTTTTTTCCTAAATTTCCCTGTAATGTAAGGTCTGGCATTACCTGTTGATACTTCGCAATATATCTTGTCATTTTCTAATCGTTTCTTGTCTTATCGTTGATCATTTTCCGGCATAACTATGTGTCTAAATGCCAATCCACTGCTGATGTCCCGTCCTACTTTAACGCGATCGCGTATATAATAATTCGCTGTAATCGAGCACTAGACTCGACGCGTGATAAGGCGTCCGTAACTTGTATTTTCTGGGCCTTTTACAATATATATGTCGCTTGTAAACTCGCTAATATACAATAATTGTCTGGCTCTCCTTGGAATTTTCTTATCGTTCCCTACCTTAGTAAACGCGTACATTAGGGGTTTATGAACTGTAAATGGTAACTTGTCGCCCCTCTATCAAGTTACGGCAATGAACCATGGCCATGTAAATTGCAGATAACTCTTTATCATAGGTACTATACTTCTTTTGTGCCTCTGACAGTTGCTTCGAGAAGTAGCCTACTGGTCTCCATTGCCCGCTTACCTTTTGTTGTAGCACTGCACCTACGCATGTGTCTGACGCGTCCGTCATGATTGATAATGGCGCGTCCACGCTTGGGTGAAACAATGTTGTTGCTTTTTGTAAGGCTATTTTACATTGTGCGAAAGCTTCTATACTTTGGTTATTCCATGCTATTTTTGTCTTATCCTTTTTATTTGCATTGTGTAAATACTTATTAGGTTCTGCTTAATACTCTACAGCGTGTGGTAAATGAGACCTATAAAAATTTACCATACGTAAGAAACGACGGAGTTGTTCTACTGTATCCGGCCTTGGGTAGTCTGTAATCGCCTTAAATTTATCTGGCAATGATTTAATTCCGTCCTGTGTTACCTCAAAGCCCAGAAATTCTACTCTAGATTGTCCAAAATTACTTTTGCTTAGATTTATAGTTATACCAACCTCGCTGAAGCGTTTAAACAGTTTATGAAGATGCTCCTTATGAATATTTTCGTTGTCCGACGCCACGATGACATCATCTATGTAACAAAAAAGTGCTGACTTACCATTTTCGTTCTTTATGCGTTCTATACCTCTGAGTACATGTTGATCCATGAACCTCTGAAAGGTTTGCGCTGCATTCCTCAAACCGAACGTCATGCGCGGGAACTCCCAGAGTCAGAAAGGTGTTGCTATGGCTGTTTTTTCTATATCTTCTGGTGAAACGGCTATATTATGATAGGCTCTATTTAAATCTAGTCGCGAGAACCAAGTCTTACCTGCTAATATATACGTGAAGTCACTAACTCTAGGTATAGGATAACGGTCTGGCTTTGTTATGGCATTTAACGCTCTATAATGTCCGCACGGGCGCAGTTGCCCATCTTTTTTAGGGACAACATGTAGTGGACTAGCCCACTCTCCGTGCGACGGCCTACATATTCCTAATTCGTTCATTAATTGAAATTCTTCTTTTACCTTATTATAACGGTAGCGGCCTTGGACGCGTGTGTACCGGGGGACCATTTGTTATGATGTTATGCACTACCGCGTGTGCTGGTGGTTCTTTAAACGACATTGGCTTGGTAATGTCTGCGTATTGTTCCAGCAATTCACGGTAGGGATTATCATCTTGTATACTTTTGACTGACGCTTCATCATACCGTATGATTGACCCATTTGACCTTAAATTCGTTACAATATCTATTAGCCTTTTATTATGTAAATCTACAATTAATTTGTGCGACTCAATAAAGTCTGCACCTAAGATTGCTTGCTTGACGTCACTAACAATAAATGTCCATCTAAAAACTCTGCGCAAGCCTAAATTTAGCTCTAGGGATTTTACACCGTATGTTTTAATTTCTGTATTATTTGCAGCCTACAGCTTTCAGAACGCACACAATTTTTAACACTACTCACCGGTAAAACGGACACATTTGCACCTGTGTCCACAAGGAAATTGATTCTTGACTGCCGCCGGTCTTTAACGCACAAACGATGGTTCCCTGTTGGGGTAACGCAATCTCCCACCGAACAAGACTGCACCGCCCTCAGTTTCCGGAAGTCGAGTTCTCCTTCCAGTTGCATGGTTTCGTACATTTCTTTGCCGCTCTTCCGTACGCATAATGGTAGCTATATAACCAGTCTGGACTCTCTGGAGTGCGGCGTGGTCCCCTTGACCTTGACTGTGATCTGCGCCAGTTTCCATCCTGTACGCGTCCCCTACTACGCCCGCGTATCTCATCCACTTCTCTCCGCAGTTCCTTCAATTCAGTAGTCAATCCGCTCATTAGGGTCGCTATGTCGGGCGTTGCTGACGCCGATGTCGAAGAAATTTTGGCTACTTCTCCGCTTTTTAGTTTCTCCATGACCTTGTCTGCCATTGCCGCTAGTTTGTCTATTCTTTGGTCGTGACCTACCGACAGAACTGCCTTTAAGGATCCGGGCAATTGTGAAATCCACAAACGCTGTAAGGTCTCTGCTGATATCTATGTATTTTGCGCCAGCTCGGATATACGTCGTAGCAGATGGGAAGGGCGTTGAGACCCTAAGTCCATTTCACTAACCAAATTTTGAAATTGCCTTTCAGCACTCTCCTCATAGGCCGCCAACAGCCTGTTCTTCAACGTACCATACTTATTATCGGTCGGGGGTTTAAAAATCAAATCGCTAACCTGTTGTAAAGCGTCTCTGGTCAGTTTTGATATCACCAAATGAAATTTTGCTGCATCCCCTTGCTTCTGTGGTTCCATGGCGGACTCGAATTATGCGAACCACATCCGTGGCATGTCGGTCCAAAACGTCGGCATCCTGTCCGCGACATTGATGCTATCCAGTCGGCCTGACGGTGATGGTGCTGGATGGCTCATCTTGTGGAACCCTTGAAATGCCCGCCGATAGGTCCCGAGTCGACGGGGAGTCGTCTTCCGCGCGTGCGCACTATAACACTTTACTGCTTACCGTTCGTTCACTTTTACACCCTGTCCGTTTTTAATTTTCTCCCAACCACGTCTCTTAGATCACGTCGGGGTCACCAAAGTTGGGCTTTTTGGATCGTGGTGGAGAGGAGTTTAGGTAAATGAAAGTCTGACGTTCGAGGTGACAGTCTATTGTTGATTACCAGGAATATTGGATACAGTGCCCTCCTTACACTAAGTTATACAGACGCGAGTTAATGCCACGGCGTGGGGAGGACGACTGACTGGCCGCTAAACTGTATGCGCAGGGTGTAACGTTGTACGTACATTTTATTATCTAATTACCCATATTTTACCATTTTACAAAAATAAATATATTAAATCCTCATCCTATTTAAAATCTATAATTAAAATATAATCATTTAAAGAGTAAAACATAAATACATCAATACGAAGCGCCATACTATTCGCGTACGATGAGTACCTATTCGCATACTTCACGTTCTTTTGTCTGCGCTCGGCTGATAACGGTCGCAGGCGCACCGCGCCCGCTCCCGCATTCCCCACCTGAGCGACAGACATACGCCACTCGGCTGCTGAGACGAACACTCGTACTTGACGGTCTCTGCTACGCAGCTAAACGTATTCCTTTTTGGCGCGTAACCGTCACATTTAATTGTTCGCCTCGCAATATATTGTGAAGTAGTTTAAAAGTGATTTTCCAACCCCAGCTTGGGTAAGTGGTGCACATTGTTAAATAGTATCATCGTCAGTTACTCCCTTTTAGAGCTTGGGTGTTTTCGTTCATAAAACATGTAATTTAGTTTCATTTTCATAGTAGCTACATTTAAACATCTTCGCACATCATTGTCATCTAGTCTTGATCTATTAGCTTACTGTGAAATGGCTAAAAATATTTGCAACATCATCTTTCACTTCTACCCACATTATTTTAAATTAATTTAAGTTTTCATTCCATTACATTGTAATCTCCGTGTCTGATTGTGAACATCCACGGCATCACTACTACGGGCCTAGTGCTTCCATCACGCCGTAGTCGTGGATGCTCACAGGAGTTTCTGGAACGTCCCGTAACACTCTTATTTGTTGACGCATTCCAGGGTTCAAGGTCCGGGTTAGAAAATACCCTACGCGGCGGAGCTCCCAGCTGGACTCACCAGCGGCCAACCTACGCCCTACTCCAGACTACTCGCCGAGCACCTGCTTCCACCTGCGGCTTGACTCAGGACAGTACTGGACCACTGAGGGTTAAATAGAATACAGCACCTAATTGTAGAACGGCCCGAACACCACCATTGTTGCCCCTCCGGCTTGACTTGTTTTTTTGAAAATAAATTTATTTGTAAATGGGTTCCGCCTTCTTCTTATTTCACGCCTTATTCCTAGGGACGTTGGAAGAGGGTAGGAGCATAACCGTTTCAAGGGAACATTCTGTTTTCCCTTGTTAGCATTTCTGTTACCTGTAGTTCCTACAAACTACTTTCATGTTTGCTAAATTCAAAAGTGTGGTAGTCCTCTAAGGCGTTTAATACATTTTTTTTAAACTTTCTTCGTCATCTCGAGTATTTAATTTTTTTATAGGCTTTCTTTAATTTTTGGCTTAACAATAGTATCTACTAGGAAAACATCCTTTTCTAGCTATTTAGCGCTAACAAAGCAATCATCTTTCACTTCCGTATTTAAATAAACGTAATGAATGGTTTCACTTCGAGGTGGAATTACTGTCAGTCATTCCACCTCGAAGTCCACATCAGTAATGAATTACTGTAATCCGCGGGCTTATTACAATTATTGCGCGATCAATTTAGTGACCTGGCTACTGCGGCCTTTAAGTCAAGTATTTTTTTTTACAGTCACTTTTAACAGAAGCTATTTTAACTGTCCGATGATTTATAAAATGTATCGTTTGATGAATTAACCAGCTTATGAAAGAGCAACACTGGCTGGCAGGCTGTTATTTTACAATAGTCAATTTAATTACTATTTAGCTCCAATATTCCGATAAATTAATATTCGCAGATGTAAAGTATTTGTGTAAAGTAAATATGGCAGTGAAAATTTGATATTTGCATTTAATTTACATAAATGTCAATGTGTAAAATCAATTAAAATTTCTTCGAATTGTCGATTGTTTTAAGAAATCTAATCGATAACGCATTAGAACATCACTTAATAGACTACATTATCTCGTATTTGAGCTATGAAACGTAAAAAAGATTTTTCAAATTTTATTTAGACTGGCAGAATAGTCGACATCGGTGATGCCATATAAAAAAAAAAATCTCATGTGTTTGTAAGTATTTAGTAGTAAACAAATAAGCTTCGCTGAGGTAGCCAACACTTCAGTATAAAAAAATCCTCCACTTTACCGTGATCACTTCTGTTTCAATGATATAATACAAATAGTCTAGTTGCGTAGACATAAGAGACTCAAAACAACACCAATTTGTCATTTAAATTTACAATATTCACTAGGAATTTGTTATTTCAATATTTATTTTTATATTATTATTCTAATTTGCAGATAATTAAAGTAGCCACAAAATAACACACAAAAAAAGCCGCCAAAAACTCAAAAACTTCTGTACCTACTCAGCCATCAGCGAGCGATTGGCAATCGACCAACAACAAGGGAAAAAGTAATCGCAATTTGACAGCCACATTTGCTCGCCGATCGCTGTCGCTCTGCTGTCAAAAACCATACGTAATACGAAATTATCGCGATCACCTTGCGATAAATGCACATTTCAGTTAACAGATTTTTATTGTTAGCAGTGCTGTAGTAAAATTATTATGGTGTGGCTATAGCTCGTATATAATGCGGATTCGCGATTGAAGAGCAATTATTTCGCAAAAATAAGCCTTCCAATTTTTTGACGTAAAGCGATATTCGCGCGATGATTGTACAATCTCTGCGCAAATATTGTTAATTGCTGTTTCATACGTAATAAGCCTGCCGGTTTGTCTAATATTGGTTGATTATAATATTTTTCTCCTATCCGTAGTGTTATTTTTTTTTAAATTAAATCTATATTAGCGTAATACCTTTTCATAATATCTCATCCTAATATTCTATCAACGGTGATTGGTAAAGTTTTAAAATATGAAACTTAATTTGAATTTGATTTTGAACCGCTTTGAAGGATTTTTTTACTAATAGTTTATTCCTAAAATCCTTAATCATGTCATTAATTGTGGAGTAAGTGTCTACTACTCGTAACTTGACATTTTCAGATAACCTACCCTTTAGTATAAACTTAATTAATAACTGTTGACCGACATCACTAAGCATGTCTGCATACATCTCCACTGCATCAATCATTCGCTTTGTTGTATTTTCCTTATCATCTAATATAGGTATTAACTTTCAAGCAGTTTTCATATGAAATTTCATCGTTTATGTTATTGGTCATAAAAATTATAACATCCGCCATTGTTTGACAACTTAATAAGAATAACATAATCAAACACATTTACTTCGTCAAATGTGCAATAGTTAAAATGAGAACAAATTCAAAAGTCCTACAATAAGTGTTCCTGTTTTATTTAAACATCTCGTTTTAATTAAACATTGAAATTAGCATAACAAATGATCTTCATTCGAACAGATTAATAACTGATTCCACAGTGAGCCAATAGTTGGCGCTGAACTCAAAAACTTAAATAGACATTGACACTTAAAATGATTAATTAGGATAATAAATTAGCAAATTCACGCCTACGCGGCGACATATATGATTAAACGAACTTACTAAAGCTAAAAAATAAAAAAAGTAAAAAACTGTTCTCTCATTAGGCAACACTAAACTGTCATTTCGTTTAAAGCCAGTAATTTTTAAACAACCCTATTTGGGGAAGAACTTCAGTAGGGATGGGATGGGAGACCTGTCTCGGAGAAGGAGTTGCGTTTAATTATGATAGAACTTCACTTAAGTTAAGTTCGTTTAATCATATTTATACTTACTCCTTCTCCGAGACATATCAAGTCAGTCAGGGTTGTTTATGGTTTAATAAATAGGTACTTGGTTGTAAAAATACTAAGGTATTTATTAAATTCAAAAAAAGAAAAATTGTTTATCAATATCAATTCAGTAACTTAACAAATTAAAAATAATCAAATTATGAGATCAACAAAATCAAGCCATATTATTTACAGTGTTACATATTACATCACTGAACATAGTTGGTTCTTGAACCACTGGTCTGTTATAATGTCTGGCAAAGGTGGCTGAGTTCTGAGACCACCCAGCTGTTCTTTGTATTCGGTCTATACTGATCCCAAATCTTTGAGCAGCAGATGTAGAAGCATGTCTGGTGCTGTGTGCTGTGAAAGTATTTACATCAATTCCAGACTCATGTAAAGTTATTTTAATCCAGCGGCTTATAGTTTGGGTTGAGGCATTATGATGTGGCTTTTTGAAGGTTAGTATGAGCTTGTCAGTACCTCTTCTCAGTGGTTTAGTTCTATTAATATAACATTTTACAGTAGTGACTGAACAAATCTCAATTCTATTTTTAAAAGTTTTAAGGTGTAATAATGGCTGAAGGCTGCCTGTTTTTGAGGTTTTTATTATGTCTGGAATATATACGTAAATCTGAATTCCATCATTCAGGACTTTAATATTTTTAACATTAATTAAAGATAAAGTTCTCTATAAGACCATAGAGACCTATGGTTAGGGTAAGAATAGTTACCACTTTTTTTTGTTAGTTTTTCTAAACTTATGTCTTCATTGGGGTAAAGATTTGCTAAATATGTTAAAACGACTCCGGGGTCCCAAGTAAGATTATACTTTGGGGCAGGTGGTTTTGTACGCTATTCTCCTCGCATGAAACGTTTAATCCTGTCGTCAGATCCAATTTTAGAACTAATTAACAGAGATAGGGCTGATCTGGTAGTATTTATTGTACCATATGAGGCTCCGGATTCAAAGTATTCACTTAAAAATTTCAGAATATAGGGAATTGAAGCTTCATAGATGTTGTACAGTCTAAAACTGTACATATTTTGCTTACGCGGTGCCGTGCACCATACGTGCGTCATTCCAATAATATTATAAATACACATGAGACACTTTAAATCAATGAGTACGATAACTGCTACGCGGTGACTAACATTAGAGAAAGGAATCGTCAACAGTATTACTTGTAAACACAAAAATACGTAATAAATCTAACGAAAACTGAGTGATCTTTTCTCTTCGTGCTTCAACCTCAACAACAACAACTCTGCAAGTGTACGAACCGTACAGATGTCTATGTTATTTTTTTTACAAAATAGCCACCAAGATTTCAAAGATGAATCATACTGTTTCATGGAACTATTAGACAGTGAATTTAACATAATTTGAAGGGCAGAATTTGGTGTGCCTCTTCTTATGTATGCCTCGCTGAGAGCAGCCCTGCAGCCAGGGTAAGTTGGTGGTGAAGGGGGTGGCTGTCTCTGAAAGGAGAGGATAATAACTTTATATTTGGTTCAAAAATTAATAATTTCGTACTTAACAATGAATCCTATAGTAGTAACCATGGTTGAGATGGCCAGTATGGGAAAACTAAGATACCTGTTGCCTTATCTGTCTTGAGTTTATGAAGGCATTTTAATATTAGTGAGAATGGGGGGAATGCGTAAAAGAAGTAGTTAGACCAGTCAAGAGTGAACGCATCAACTTGGAAGGCTCCAGGATCACGTTTGAAAAAGAGTAACATCGAATTAAAAATCTTCAGATTTTGAAAAGTTTACCTGCGCTTTTCTGCGAAGGTATATCAACTTTTCAAAATCTGAAGAGTTTTTATTTCGATGTTTGTCTTTTTCAATAACTACTGTTTTCATCGATTTGAATAGATTGTGGGTGAATGGTATTAGTTCTATATAACTGGACTTATTGATTTCCGTTGATCCAGAGAACCCAATAATATACTACTCCTGTTAAATCTAAAACACAGTAAAAACTACCCTCACTTAGGAACTACAAAAATATCCTCTAGTTTTGGCAAAGGCTCTAATGCTCGGTGTCCAACACTCGATAAAGTGTCACTTTGTAATCCACACAAATACGCAGTGCAGTTTCTTATCACCTCTCTGAGTTAATACTATTGGACTGGTCCAACTACTATCCCCCGATTTTTCAAAACTATATTACCGGATTTTTAACGTAATCGATGAATAATCGCCGGTTATCTGCTGTGATTGGCTGTTGAAAATTAATTCAACCAATCACAGTAGATAACGCGTGTACGAGCACACTCGACAATTTTATGCTGATGCCCGCGATCACATGTGTTTACTTATATTCATTATTACATGCGCATTACCGCAATTATTTTAGTTCAATAAAGCTGCTTGGTGAATACACACGTCGGTGTTTTCTTCCAAATTATACATTTTAAATCCCGGTACACAACGCACCTCTGCGGCTGGACTCTACATCCTTTTTGGGCCTTCGAAACTTTAAGTGAAGTGTGAGAGAAGGTGTCATGATGCATCTCCTAGGTTCTCCAATATTGGCAGACAGTTTTTCTTCATTCATTAATGGCAATTTTAACCATTTTAGTGATATTTCGGATAGACTCTTCAAAATTAACCTTCAATCGATCGTGTGTTCCTCTGTGGCCGGACCACAGTTTAGTACTCAGATGCTATAGTTTGAAATAATACCTACCTAAAGTCTACTTTCATCGGAATATATATAGATATATATATATAATAATCTTTCTTATATTAATCTTTATCGAAGTAAAACTCAGTTGGGTTTCTGCAATAAGAACAGATTCATTTATTTCTTTCCTATTTACAAGTTAACATCAACATTACACAAGACAGTTAAAAATAGCCTTAAGAACAGAAAACAACATTAAAAGTTTCTACTCCAGGTGATTTACAATTTATTATTCGTTACTTCAGTATATTATTTTCTTAGCACAATTAGTGTAATCTTTATATTTTTAGGTTGGAATGCAGACCACTCACCACAGAGCGAGTTACCGTAGAGTATTATTATAGTTTACTATGGTTGACGATAATCGATAACTCGAGTCTGATTCGCGGCAGGTTTAAACTTAAGAAAATGACGTCTCGAGTAAACGGGCATCGTTGTTTTCTTTATATCTCCCTCGTTAAGTCGTGTCGTCAGCTACCGGAATTAATTTTGTTATATGAAAAAGGCTTGATTTTGTTTTCTTGTGTCCGGTATCAATCTCGTAGATTGAGTTGGAGATTTTCTTTAGGATCTTGTATGGTCCGATTCTTATTTCGTCTAGCTTTTTCCTATTGAGGCGGTTTCCATTTTCCACATACACTAAGTCTCCGGCATCCAATTTAATTTCTTTCCTGTGTTTGTTGTATCGTTCTGCATTTTGATTATGCGACTTCTTGGTGTTTTCATATGCTAATTTCCGATCTCTTTCTAGGTCTTCATTTGTACAATTTGTCTTCAATTCGTGGGGCAAAATATTGACACTTTCACCTTCCATTAAGTATTTTGGAGCGAATCCAGTAACCGTGTGTTCCGTTTCATTGTATCTTCTAACACATTCTTGAGCTATTGCTGTCCATGCTTTTTTATTATTTTTGTTTTCATTTATTTTGCATCTTATTTTATTTACCAGGGTTTGGTTTAATCTTTCATTAAGCCCATTTGAAAATGGGGCGTCTACAGCAGTAAAAATTATCTTTATTTCCTTCCTCTTTAAAAAGTTTTTAAACTCTTTCGAATTTATGCCGGGGTATTGATCTGTTAGTATTGTTCCTATATCGTTACTTTCTGTCACTTTCGTTGTTAGTTTTATGAAGTCATTGGCGGTTTGGTTTTTCGACGTTAAAGTATAAGCATACCTGGTGAAGTGATCAACCAAAAGGTGTAAATACTTTTTTGTTGATCGCGATCCCCCAAATCCACCAATGGTATCGATGGACATAACTTCAAATGGGTAAGTTGCTGGGCCTAAATGTGATAAGAACCCATATTATGTTTTTTTTCTTGACTTGTTTTTTTGACATATAGAACAATTATCGCAAACTTTTTTGATATTCATTATCATATTTGTCGCTGAGTAAAATGGAGTTATCTTGTTGATCATTTGCGATCGTCCTAAGTGACAGTAAGTATCGTGTATATCCGTAATCAACATTTTACTGAGGTTTTCAGACAATAGAATTTTGTCTTTTCTTTTTAACTTTTTGTAATAAATACCATTTTTTAATATAATGTTTTTTTTCTTTTCTTTTAAGTCCATGTTCTCATTCTGGTCCTTTTTTATGTCTTCGAGACTTATCAGATTTACAACTTCCAGGATGTCGTCTGTGTTATCATTCGGTTCTAAAACTGTATTCCTGCTTAGGCAGTCTGCTTCTTGATTCAATTTTCCAGGATTGTATTTTATTATGAAATCATATTGAGATAGGTAATATGTTAAGTCTCCTAACTCTTCATCTGTCCTAGATTTTATGTTCAAGTTTTCTAGAGGTTTATGATCCGTGTATACCGTGAATTGTTTTCCAAATAGCCAGTGTTGCCAATATTTTACTGCTTCTTTTATGGCTAGACATTCAAGATATACTGCTTTTTTTCTTTTGTGCTTCATTCAATTTTCTAGAAAAATATGCAACAGGTTTATAGCTATTATTTTCATCTTCTTGCTTCAACACAGCTGTAAAAAAGCTGTCTTTTTAATTAACAATTTATGTGGTCCGGCCGCAAGGAACTACTACTAACAATTTACGCTAATCAACAAACGCTTCCAAGAAACAAACGAGCGCATACACTTGGAACGTAGCAATGCACTTAATGTGATGTCGTCTGCATTAGCCGCTAACTTAATAATCTCCAACATAAGGAGAGTTCAACAATTACTGCTCAACTTAGTGACTGCTGTAAAGGACGGACGCGTCGATGCACATCTACTGAAGCCAGATCAGTTACAAGAACAATTAAACATAATATCGGCTCAAATACCTAGTGACCTGTCGCTACCTTGTACAAACAGCTATCAGTGCATTCGACAGATCTATAAATTGTCAATTGACACGTCAAGCTGACGAGAGACTTTTTCCTATTTGAAGTCAAGCTGCCTTTGGTGAACATCGAACAGTACGAGCTAAGCCGAGTCATACCTATTCCTTCCATACAAGGACAGAAAAAGAAGCATATCATGCCTACATCTGAATATTTGGCAATAAACCTCAAGAAGGATGTCAAAGTCAAAGTCAAAGTCAAAGTCAAAGTATTTATTCGTGTGCTTTTTGGTGATACAACAGGTCTTACAAAAATTTTATGGTAACTCAAAAAGCTACCCATTAGGCATACACGTTTAACAATATCAGAAATTAAAATTGATTTACATACATTGAAATACAAAACAAAAATGTCAAAATTGATTTACATTGAAATATGATATACTAAATAAAAAATGTCAAAATTGAGATAACAATTCATATTAGAATACAATTAATTATTATTACAAAATTTAAAATACAATCAGTTAGTCAAGGTGTCAAGCATAAATATATAATTGTCAGTTTTTACATTTTGTCAAGAAGGAATTCGTCAATGGTATAATAGCATTTTTCAATTAAATAATCATTCAGTTTTCGTTTAAATTGTATCAAATTCAAATCTTTGATAGCATTTGGTATTTTATTATATACTTTTGGTGCCATGCAGAGAATGCTTTTATGCATAAGGGCCGTCTTTGAGGCTCTCAGACATAGTTCGTGTCGATATTCCGGTCTTGTTGATCTATAACGTTCCTCAGAAGCTTTTTTAAATAATTTACTGTTTTTCTTGACGAACAATGCAGTCTCGTATATATAAAGGCAAGGTAATGTCATTATCCTAAGGGATTTAAAATGAGGTTTACAACTATCTGTTGGTTTTAAATTACACATCGATCTAATACACCTCTTCTGTGCTTTAAAAACGTTATTTTTCTCACATGAATTTGCCCAAAAAATTACTCCGTAGCGTAATGTGGAATCTACATAGCCATAATATGCAGCTATAACAGCTGCCTGATTTACTACTTTCTTAAGCTTGAATAGAGCAAAGGCGAAGCGACTTAATTTTTTTATGAGGATTGATGCATGTTCTTTCCAAGTCAGTTTAGAGTCAATAGTCAAACCTAGAAATTTTACATGTTCTACTTCTTCAATTCTATTATCGTCAATTAATATGTTTATGTCAGGAGTAGTTACTCTTTGTCTAAACTGCATAATTTTTGTCTTACTTAAATTTAATTTTAAATTATTATGGTCAAGCCAATTAATTGATTGTTGCAATGAGTCTTTGATGTCACATTCATAGTCACTATTTTTATTTTGTCTAACAATGATCGTACTGTCATCAGCAAAAAGGACCATAGGAAAACTGACATGTTTTGGGAAGTCGTTTATGTAAACCAAAAATAATGGCGGTCCTAATACGCTGCCCTGTGGTACGCCAAAAATTATTTCACGTTTTTCGGATACATATTTAAATTCCTTTTTTTCTTTTATAGAAATTCGTTTAATTTCCGTACACTGTGTTCTACTGTCCAGATAAGATTGTATAAGGGAAAGTGCTTTTCCCCTTATTCCATGCGCATTAAGTTTCCGTAGTAGAGTATTATGATCAACTAAATCGAAAGCTTTCGTCATGTCCATAAATATAGCACTAATAGGAATTCTTTTATCTATATCTGTCATTATAATATTAAGGAAATCATAGATAGCCAGATTTATGGATTTATTTTTTCTGAAACCCTTCTGTTCCTTTACTAAGAGATTGTGTTTTGTGAAAAAGGAATCTATACGATGATAAATAGCTTTCTCGAATATTTTTGATATAACTGGTATCAGAGCAATGGGCCTGTAGTTATTGACATCAGTTTTATCTTGTTTCTTAAATAAGGGCTTAATTATTGTCGGCTTGAGTTTATCAGGATATATTCCAGAAGAGATACTAACATTAATGATGTGGCAAATGGGGCCAGCTATAACCTCGGAAACAAATTTTAATACCTTTGTTGAAATATCGTCATATCCTACACTAACTTTGTTTTTTAAATTCTGTATTATGCGATAGACTTCATCAGGTGTAGTTGGGGCTAAAAATATTGATTCGCAACATGAATTTGGAGTCTCATATCTTGCAGATTTTGAGGTATTTGAAAGTAATTCTGCTTGATCCACAAAGTGATCATTAAATGCGTTCGCTATATCGCAGGGGTTTGTTATTGTAACACCGTTCCTTCGTATTTCCGTTATGTGTTCATGGGGAGGACAGTATTTATTTTCATTTATGATCTTCCATGTATCCTTTGATTTATTTGTTGATGTCATTATCCTATGATTATTTTTTGCCTTTTGTGTCAGTTTTATTATTTTCTTAAGTCGATGTGATGATGCCTCTAACATACGACGACCTAAGCAAATGTGTACCACTGAGAAAACACCAGTTACTATGTTAAGTAGTTTACCGGTTTAAGACATAAAGCAAGCCGCGACGTTGTGTGAGGCACAAATTATAGTAAACAATAAGAACTTATCAGCGTGCCACACGACTGTATCAAGTTGCAGCGACAAGTGGATACAGATGCACCAAGAGACTCTAAACGAGGTGGCAACTTCCCACGACACACATCGCTATATCATGTACAGCTTTATGCTCATCGTTTTTGTTGGGGCTTGTCTATGGATCAGTCTCAAACTAAAGAAACGTTACCGTGCAGTTCTTCCAGTTACCTACAGACCTGATAACTCGGACCTGGAGCGAGCCATCAGCGAACCACAACCACGGACGAGCCATGAAACTTGCTGCGCGCACAAGGTCGATAGAGCAACCTCGCCGGCAAGCTAAATAATTAATGTTGTTATTTAGATATAAACTTGGGACTTATTTACGTTATTTTACTTACTGTTAACATTTACATTTCTTTTACTGTGTTTACATTATTTTTACATAAGGTCTGGTATTTACATTTTGTTTGTTTTTTTTTATTTCGTGTTCTAGTTGAGAGGCGATGGATATCAAGGTTGGCTCTTCCTTAGTCAGACTGCTTGACAATTTGTCATATTAATTTTCTAATAATTTTGCGTCGAGAAACCGGGCCTTGTTTTTTCTATACTTAGCTTTATGGAAAATAGGGTCAGCTCCTAGTTTAAGTTTTAAACTGGCTTTCCAATTTAATAAGAGAGATGACCTATCTTTTTCAAAAACATTCTTAAAGGAGACGGGCATTTCTGGGCCTGATTGTAATAAGTTTAGGTATGGTTTAAAAAAGGTTTATATTTTTCTAATCCAAAATGTGAAAATTCAGCTTTATTCTCAACTAGCTGTTCCCCGCGGCTTCGCTCCCGTGGGCCACCCAAACGTTTCGGCGCCTATTCGGTACAAACAAACAAAAAAATCTTTCCTCTTTATAATATTGGTATTCTCAATCTGGAAAATGAGAAATCCAAAAATTAAGTTAAGGTTACGAAGTAAATCGAATATCGATTAAATTATAATCGATTAACGTGACAGAGTTTGTAGGGGCGTGTGCGATCATCTGTCTACCGACCTTCGACTTTTCTTCCGTTGTTGAGGAACTCTTCAATAAAATACGTCCGTTGCAAATGAATTCAATAATGAGTATATATTCAACAAGAAAAACGATTTTTACAAAATTCGAGGAAGAGGGAGATGGGAACAATATTTGTCGCTGTTCACGTGACCACGCGCGATTGTGATTGGCCTACGATGATGACAGATGACACAGCTAATATAAAATGATAGTTGGAGACCACAGATAACGAATATCAGTCTTCAAGAAAATGCTTTCACCAGATGATTAATTCAATTAAAATAATGAAATCTATTAGAATTTACGAATTAACCTATTAAGTAAGTTGTTTAGTAAGGTACCTATAACGCCTTTGAACTTGAACATATTTTTTTTTTTGCACCAAGTGCAACCCCATATTGTGTCCAGGCTGACACTTTCCATTCTTGGTTGCCTGGAAGAGATCGCGAATCGCGATAAGGCCGCCTGTTGTATGTTTGTTTTAGTTATAAGATGTCTTTTTGAATATTTTTTGTCTTGGTGTACAATAAAGTGTAAATAAATAAATAAATAAATAATAACCGGTGAAATGAGAGATCTGCGTACCCTTTTCGAGCGTACTGGCGTGATGTTATGTTATGAAATGGTATAAACAATAAACAGACAGGCGATTGCAGCAATCTCGAAAGATTTGCCGTTATTTATTGAAGTGTTCTCCGAAATTCTGCGTCAGATCTTTACCAAATTAAAATGGGACGTTGGTTAAAAAACAATCGCATTTCAAAAATCGGCTGTTATGTATAGATTGTTACGTAACCTCACTTTTCATTAATCACTTTTATCTCGGCTCACAGATTGCCAAAATCTGCAAAATTTTCAGTGACTGTTTGATAATATAGTAGCTATCAATTGACACCAATTTCATCCTTTTACATCCAGGCCCAAAATTGTATGAAAGCGTATCCGTCTCCAACTGTTTTGATCTTTTTTACTAATTTATCTTTGTCAATGTCTACAGAATTTACCTGTCTTATCTCAAAATACTTTTGCCATTTAGGAAATATAACCCTTAACCATCGCACCTACCACTATTTGTCTCTGCATCACCCACAGGTTGACTGGTAGAAATTGGAGAAGGCATTAAGTCCGCCTCTGTGCGTTTGTGTGCATGAACTATTAAATAAATAAATAATGTAAGCAATTTTTTTGCCACTAATACTTTTCACAACCAAATTATTCATGTTTTAAATTACTACATGTAATTTTAAAAGAGCCAAGAATATTCAGACGTTCACCTGACACTGAATTTAACCTATAGTTACACTTTCTTAACATACCTTTTGCAAAATATTCCTAAAAATCTCTTTTATGGATTACTGATTTACAGGCTCCAGTGTCCACTTGCATATTAACTTAAAAACATTTCTATCTTTCAGTCATAATGGCATCCATGCAATGTCTTCACCACTAGACAGTTGCTAAATACTGCCAAGAATGACTTCACCCTCCTCATCCAATCAGTAGTTCAGTATGCTGCTCATCCAATATCTTCAACATATTTTCCTCCAAATAAACGGAAATGAAACTTTGTTGCAATGTGGTCTGATCTGTTACAGTGAAAGCACACCCAATTCTTGTTGAATCTCATGTCTGACATATGTTTGCCAACACAACGGGTGCACTTTCTCTCTCTTTCTTTCGGAGGATCTGTACACTAACATCAGCCTGAATGTTTCATGTTTCGTTTGCCGCACTTTTGTATGCTATTTCTAACTTCACTGATTCTTCAAAAGAAATACTGTCACCAAATGTCAAGAGCTTCTTGATAAGTTGCTCTCGAGGTAACCAACACACCAAACGATATCTTAAAGTTTCGTTGAGTAAAGTACCAAAATTAAAGGTAGCTGCTTTTGTTTTGACTTCCACCACAAAATTGTTTACTTTTGCTCTTCTTTTTGTTTACACTTGTAAACTCATACCGGCCGGCTACAGCGGACATAACCACATAAATGTCTAGTCAGGGTATCGATCTTCCGCATAGGTTTTGGTAGACACTAGATTTTTCGATACGTTGTATGTTTCTGGCCCAATAAGAGTAATGAGCATCGGCACTGTTTTGTAATTAAACACAGCACGTTAATACTTCTTAGTTTTATTTTATTTTTTATTTCACATACACGTTACAGACCATTTTTTTTGTTCCTTTGTGGAGAATCCTCATTAGATGTCCTCCGCCCTGGGGGAGCAGGGGTCACACACACAAAGAACATCGATACTTCCACAACCCCCGGCTATACACGTTACAGACTAACGCCACGTAGGAATCTTTTAAAAATAAGAAAAACTATTGACGGCTTTAGGACAGTCACAATCACTGACATTACATAGACAAACACAAATAGCTTAACCCATAAACATCCCCCCTATTCCAAAGCTTTACAATAATAACTGTTCTAAAATAAACACATTCAAAATCAAATAATTAGTTCTCACATAGGCATACTCATTTTGGCTTATTCCGTTTATCCACCCTAAAACAGCCAATCTAAGGTGGATACTCGGAAGCGCGTGTCCATCTATCCACCCTGAATGGGGTGGATAACCGGAATTCACTTCTGATTGTTCTTCCGAATTTTAACCCCAAGTACAGCCTACAGTGAAATCAACTTATCTATTAAATAAAAACTTGCCTTCTGTATTTCTATAAATAAAACACATCACATTTTCATTAAACAAATAAAATATTACTTATCTTTTTTTTTTTTTTTTTTTATTACGATGTAACTGAATAGTTACTTCATAACAGTCACAATCTAGCCTTGAGGCTAATAAGTAACTTAAATTTAACCTAATTTGCTAATAATTTATACGGTAAAGAATGTGTCCATTGGCACTTTTCTTATTGTCTCTATTATGATGGGAAGACACTTAGTTCATGTGTTCTTAAAAGGTAGCACTCACTGCACTCCATAACACTAATTTCACTCTAAACTAACTCAAAAGGCTTAGTCCTTTTCAGTCTCCTTATTATGTCCGTGGTGTCAAGGAGCTGGATAGCCTCGACATTCACATGTTTATGAAGTCTCTCTTCATGAGCTTCGGCGTATTTTTTTATAACTTTGGCGACGAGGTCCACTCCTAAGTCCCGGTGTATGTCCTCGTTTCTAATATACCAGGGAGCGTTTACTATGCTCCGCAGTACCTTGTTTTGAAATCTTTGTATAATTTCAACATTGGTACGTTTTGTACAGCCCCAAAGCTGTATACCGTATGCCCATACAGGCATAAGTACTTGTTTGTACAGAAGTACTTTGTTGTACACTGACAATGATGAATGTCTGCCAAGTAGCCAGTACATATTCCTGTAGCGGATATCTAACTCCAGGCGTTTCTTTTTGACATGAGCCTTCCAGCGAAGCTTGGCGTCAAGCGTCATACCCAGGTATTTTGCAGTATTTTCGTAAGGTATTATGCAACCGTTGATATAAATCGGTGTATAATTAGGGCTTCGGTTTGTGAAGTCTATATGGGTCGATTTGGACTCATTTAACTTAATTCGCCATTTTTTTGTCCAGTTGGTGATGGAGTTCACAGCAATTTGTACTTTATCTACGGCTTCTTTGTGAGTGACACCTATAGCCATGATGGCTGTGTCGTCTGCGAAGGTTGCAATAAAGTTGTTTTTCATTTCTGGGATATCACAGGTGTACAATAGGTACAAGATAGGTCCAAGAACACTTCCTTGTGGTACACCAGCTTTTATTTGCTTGAGATCTGAGTAAGCATCTTCATGTCGGACTCTAAACGTCCTCTCTGTTAGGTAAGATTCTAAAATGTCTGCAAATTGTTTAGGAAGCATTTTCCTTAACTTATAAATGAGACCTTTATGCCAAACCTTATCAAATGCCTGTGCTACATCTAGAAAAACTGTAGAACAGACTTTTTTTTCTTCTAGGGTTCTTTCTATAATGTTGGTAATTCTATGTACTTGGTCTATCGTGGAGTGTTTTTCTCTGAAACCGAATTGGTAATTGGGAATCAGTTTTCTGTCTTCTATTATTGGTTTTATGCGTCTTATAAGTAGTTTTTCAAATAATTTTGAAATGATTGGTAAAAGAGATATAGGTCTGTATGATGTTACTTCCTGAGGCGATTTTCCGGGTTTGGGGATCATTATTACTTCAGCAACTTTCCAGATATCAGGCACGTGTTTCAATCGGAATGTTGCATTTATAAGGGTTGTAAGTTTTACTATGGCTTTTCGTGGCAGATTTTGAAGCAGTTCTCCAGTGATAAGGTCGTATCCAGGCGATTTCTTTTTGGCTAAGTTTTTGATCATATTTTGCACTTCTTTCGGCGTAGCTAATCGTATATTCAACTCGTCATGGTGAGTGACATCTAGTGTAATTTTTTCAGAGCTTTCCTCAGCACTTGTTTGAAAAGTTTGTTGTAAATGCTCTGCAAATATATTTGCTTTCTGTTCGTTGCTTATGGCCCATTTGCCATCTATTTGTTTAATAGGTGATGCATGAACAATAGGCTTATTCAGTCGTTTAGTGGCTTTCCACAGTGAGTGTTCTGTTTTTCCACTACTTGTTAATTGGCTTAAGTAATTATGTGTAGCATCATCATGATATTCCTGTATTGCTTTACTTAATCTTTTT
Source organism: Orthosia gothica (assembly GCA_949775005.1). NCBI lineage: Eukaryota > Metazoa > Arthropoda > Insecta > Lepidoptera > Noctuidae > Orthosia > Orthosia gothica. Next base: position 14,999,709 of record OX459040.1, read on the forward strand.
GTAAGTCTATTTAGCATTGTTTTGTCAGGTGGATATCTTGATTGTTGCCATTTTTGCCTCTGAGCCCTCTTTATGGCTATGAGGTTTCTTATTTCTAACGGATAACTATGACTTGCAACTTTTCTTTTCAAGAGAAGTGTATTTCCCCAAGCGCAGTTTTGAATGTCAGTCACAAATTTTGACACTTCTTTATCCAATTGTTGATTATTTTTGAGTGGTACTTTGAGGTCAATCATATTGTCTAAATCGAATTTGAAGCTATCCCAATCCGTGTTTTTATTCACTAAAGTTGGATTGCTTTCTTTCTGAATTATGGTTTCACTTAAAGTTAAGATAATGGGCGAGTGATCAGAGTTCATATCAAATCCCTCCTGTATGTGAAGATATGTAGCCGACAGATTCTTAAATATGAAAAAGTCGATCAGATCTGGAATTCTTTGGGTATCAGTAGGCCAGTAAGTAGGCTTTCCTGTTGATATTGCATTGCAATTGATTTCTCGCATAGCACTAAGCAATTCCCTTCCTTTAGTGTTGGTTAGTCTAGATCCCCAACGTATGTGTTTTGCGTTAAGGTCACCTCCCAATATAAACGTGTTGCCAAGAAGTTTCAACAGGTTTCTGTACTGCTCTATTTTCAGAGCATGCTTTGGTGGACAGTATATAGCTGCTACGGTAATGTGATGATATTTAGTTTTGACCCTAACGGCTACAGTTTGTATGAACTCTTCTTCATATTTAAGTTCTAGGTAATGGTAGATGTTCTCTCTTATTATAAGGGTGCTTCCCCCTCTCGCAGTATTGACAGGGTGCAGTGCATGATATATTTTATATCCGTTAAGGTGTATATACGATTCTCTTGTGAAGTGAGACTCCGATATGAGGCACACATCAATTTTTTCAGTTGCAAGGACCGCCTGTAGCTCGTTTTGATGCTTTAGGAGTCCGTTTGCATTCCACGCCATAATTTTTAGAGTGTTCTTCATTTTTGAGTCATACGAGGTAGCTGCGTAGCACTACTTTCTAGGTTTTTTAACCTTTGTTCAAATGAGGTTAAAATATTCAAAATTTTATTTATATTTTCATTTGTGTCGGCGTCTATTGACGTGGAGGGTTGTGAACCGTGCACTGGTGGTTGTGGTTCAAGAGATTTCGTAGCTTGCGCATAAGACACATTCTTTGATACCCTTTGATACTCTTTGACATTTTTCTTAGCACTAGGAGCCTGAGTGACAGGTGTAGTAACTTTTTTTTTCATGGCTAATTACTTATCTACCAATAAAAAATAAAAGTACACCCGTGCAAAGCAGAGGGGCGTCAGGAGGTATTTTATAAATTCGGCAATATATCCAGGAAATGATCAACAGTAATTTCATTATTGAGTAGAAGAATTGTGTATCCGGGATAAATTATTTTTTTATTAAATAAATTTGCAATTGGTTTTTAAATATATGTGCTGCAGTAAACGTAATAGCGAAGAACTGTGCGTTTTTTTGCACGCATATCAAAAACTTAACTAAACGTAGATGTTTGTTGTTAGCGTAGCGTGTTGTTTTTTTTTAATTTCTTGTGAAATAGTTTTAGGCCAGGTTTCCAATGAATTTGTAGTCCTGTGAGGCACTCTGAAGGGATTCCAAACAGGCAACAAAATTTCGTCCTTGGCCTTGTTTTTCAAAGTATTTCACAAATGCCGTCATATTATTTTCATCGAGATTGAAAAATTATTTCACAAACAACCAGCCTTCATAAATCAAGTTTAAAGGCAATAGTAGCAACCTTGTTGTAAGCAGCACTAATCTTTTTGTAGTCGGATATTTATTGATATCTAGCTTATCTGCTCGTTTTTGAATGGACTTCACATAATGAAAGTAGCAGCCATGAAGCGATATATTTGGAAATACACTTTTTAGTGCTCCCGTTATAGCTTTTTCATAGTCGAGCGTCAATTTTGCGGGATTCCATGCAGGAATTTTTGATTTGACTAAATTGAATAACGTTATGTAAGTGCTTTTCTTTCTGCCTGGGCAACAGATAACTTAATCCATAAACAGGCACCTTCATGTTTTCCTACATTTGGTTTACAATGAAAAAATGTTCCTTCCTCTCACTATAATCTTTGAAATCTTGTTTCTCTGCATTAAAATGTTCGAACAGAATCTAGAAAGTATCGTAAAAAATCATAGGTATTTTCGTACCTTGACAGCTGTCACGAACATAATTTTTTTTAGCGGGCCTAATGTTTCTATCAAGTACATAACTTACCCGATGCAGATTTATAATTTGTGCCGTAAGACCTGCAGCCTAATTTCGGAAGTAAATTCGGCAAGGCAAAGAGTTTTCACTCCATCAATCGACCAATCACATAGACGGAAATAGGCTGCTGGTACACCATGAGCCGTCGACATATACGTGAATGACGAGGTAACCGTCCTTTGTTCATCCTTCTGCGAGTGCTTTTTTTTCTTTTGCAGCAGCAGCTGTCAAAGACTCGCTAGCAGTTTTCCCCCATTTTTAATAAAAATCATTTTGCAATATTGAATAATATTTTGAACTAAATACCGGTATATTTTTGGAAGAACATAATTAATCAAATTGATAGTATCTAATGCCTGAAGCTACGATGCCCGTAATTGCAGCTATATTTAATAAATAAATTAACAAGCTGTGAATTCTCTTCGGATTGGACCAGACAAGTTTCTTGGCAAATGTCGCATTGGAATATAAAAATAGATGAAGACCTACACTTTTTTGCTAATTAAACGGCAATGACTCATCTTGCAATTAAATAAATTATTATGCCGCCCTATTTCTTGTAGTTCTGTTAGGGACACTTGCGCGTTCCTGTTTTATCCTAAATAACCCGGTGTTAACAGTTAGCTCAGGGTTAATCAGACAAATCATCTTGCGCCAGCAAGAGCTAAAGGTAAATCTAGAATTAAACTTATAAATTTACTTAAATATTTAACCCTCTGATGTGGGAGAGTTAAGTCGCTTAGTTCTGGGTTAGTGTAAGAATTGACAAAATATATTATAAGTAACTTGAAAACATGACTTTCTTATAGAGATATTTTAATAATTTTGGGTTTATCCGATTAAATAATGTATATCGGTCAACGCGTTTACGAGATATTCGCTAATGTTGTTTTTTGATGATAACGAATAAAATTTTCAATTACATGTCTATATTTTGTAACTATATCACATACAAGTAGAATATCACCAGATGTGAAATTAGGGATATGATGATATGTTGTTTTTTGATGATAACGAAGAAATATATATGAAAACGCAATTTCTTTGCTGAACAAAATAGCTTAAACATACCGTAAAAAAAATAGTGGTCACAAAGTATGTAAGTGGCGGCGCGTGTGTCGTGGTGGCTAATGCTTTGTCCACACTGCGGTTTTTATTCGCGCGATTTTTGCCGCCTATTCTGAGTATATATCGAATTGGTGAACGAATGATGCAAATACAATACGATTACAATTAAATATCATGTTAAAAATTCAAAGACAAGAAAGTATTACGCATCCTAATGTAGTGTAAAAGGGGACACGCATACATGTTCCGTTCATAGTTCATTCAATTATTTTTGGTCGGATTACATTTCAGGGCACAGACGCACAGACATTGATAAATGTCAGGTTAAATACCGGGTTAGCAAACCCGGCTTTACTTTTTAATGGTGTAACGCGTATCATGAGTTAAAATGTTTACGACTTAACTGGCCGAAATGTCGAATGGGCCGTAATCCACCACGGGCCAAATGCAGGTTGGTGGATGTGTCTGATGTGATGTGATGGTGATAAAAATTCGAAGACATGTCACATGTCTTCGAATTTTTGGTTCTAGGACTTGCCGGTTTCCTCACGATGTTTTCCTTCACCCGGCCGTGACCACCACTACTCTCATTATCTAAGTATACATATAATGTTATAATAAAATTGTAAGTCGGCGATGTCTGTGTTCTGAAGATATCTATTTAAGAAATTTTATACGGGGGGGGGGGGCGTTAACAGTAAGTTGTAACGGATGTGACGTCAGCCTACGTGCAACCGACCAATGCTCACCGAGCCCGCCGTTTTTATTTATCCGTTTCAAAGTAATAGATTGTAAAAAATATATATTATTGCATTTTTGTTTGTCGGTCACGGAGGATGTTTTACGTGAACGCGCACTTGTCCGCGCCGCAGGAGCCGCACGCGCCACAGTCATCGAATTTTATAAATCTATGCCAATATTATAAAGAGGAAAGATTTTTTTGTTTGTTTGTACCGAATAGGCTCCGAAACTACTGATCGATTTTAAAAATTCTTTCACCAATAGAAAGCTACATTATTACTGAGTGACATAGGCTATTTTTTAATCCCGAAGACAGGTCCTGTGGGGTGGCCCACGGGAGCGAAGCCGCGGGGAACAGCTGGTCTTAATATGAAATCGTATGCAGCCTCGCGCACCTTTCCGCGCCGCACTACCCGCATTTGAAATGCGGTAGGCATACGGATACCACCAGCGCGTGCGGATGACGTCATCAGATTCGGCGGGCTATGCGGGCGCCGCAGAAACATGATCCGTATCCGTATGAAAATATCAAGACGTACAGAAGTGGATAAAATGCGTGCGGCGCGTTCGGCGCGGATAGCGCGGGGCCTTGAGAAAATGCGATGACTGAGGCGCGTGCGGCTCCTGCGGCGCGGATAGGTGGGCGTTTACACGCGGTTCACAATTGTTATTGCTGCTGGTCTAACTTAAGACTGGTACATGTTTTATCTTGATAAGCAGCCTAAAAGTCGAGTTATCCTGTAAGTACAAGAGTGTTTTCCTTGACTTTTTTTTGAAGAATCTTATTTCTTGGGTTAATAAACATGAAATTTGGCATGAATACCAAACTAAGTAATCGATAAAAGTTGTCATTATTAGTTTTTCGAAACTACCCCCAAAAGACGATATAGGAGATGTTAATGTTTTTTTTAAAGAATTTTATTTCTTGGGTTAATAAACTTGAAACTTGGCATCAATACCAACCTAAGTAAAAAATAAAATAATAATTTATAATTTATTTCAAAATTCAGACAATTTACAGTCCATTTCTTGTTAGTAACAAGTAACTTATACAACTAGTGTTAGTAAAAGGTACATTACAAATCAAATAAACATTTACAAAATATTGCCATTTGATTAAAACCACAATTAATAAAAAATATGTAAATTAATAATGAAAATGTCAAAAATAAAAAGATTTTAAATGTCAAGAAGATATTGTAAATAATTAAATTTAAATTAACATGTCAAAAAATTAATATAACTTAAAAATCATATAATAAAATTAAATCAATTGACAATAAAATTCAATGAGGACCAAACTTTCGTTACTTCTTTCCGACATGTAACATAATACAATGCCACAATAATGGGCAGTCTGCTCGGCTAGCTACAACGCTAAGAATGCTGTTGCCACTGCCGCGGACACGACTTAGCAGCGATGCGGCTCTCTTTCTGAGGATGGCATGAAAGCCATCGACACGTGCGTCCGCAAACATGCCCGACGCGCTACAGTGCCGCGGCAGCCGCATCAGCATCCTAAATGCGTTGTTATACTGAACGCGCAGGGCGTTGACTGTCCTCTGCGTATATCTAACCCATAGACTGCACGTGTAAAACGACTGGCAAAACGCCCTAAACAAAGTTACTTTTACTGCCTTGGTGCAGCGTGCAAATCTACGAGCCAACATATTTCATCGGACAGCCAACGCCCGGCGCTCCCTCTCAATGTCATCGTGATCTGAGAGGTCATCCGTGACCCAGTGACCCAGGTACTTGAATCTTGAAACTCTGGGCAACGACACACCATCTATGAAGATGGGGGTGGAACGTGTAAGACCTTATGGCCAGCGGACTGGAAAACCAAGAGTTCACTCTTCTTTACATTATACCTGAGCCCATGAGCCCCAGCATAATCCACACATATAGCGAGCAGTTTTCGAACAGCGCTTATGGAGGGACCTAGCAGAACCATATCGTCCGCGTAACTGATGTTGTTGATGAATTTTCCATCTATAGAACATCCGACATTGGCCCCGCTGAGCCTCTCAATGAGTCCGTTCACGTACAGATTGAAAAGACGAGGCGAAGTTAACCCTCCCTGTCTTACTCCACATTTCAATCTGTACGCGTCGGAGGTGACGCCTGCCCATCTTATAACATTGACTTGGTTGTTGTACCAATAATCAAAAATGTTAATGACTTCTTCGGGGAGGCTCGTTTCAGTCCTCATCTTGTACCAAAGCACATCATAGGACACCAAATCGAAAGCCTTCGAAAGGTCTAGAAAACAGGCATAGACAGGAGTCTTCCTATCGGTGTAGTACCGGACAGTATGCTTGAGGCATAGAACAGCAGTTTCTGTCGACAGCCCCTGCCTGAAACCGAACTGAGCGTCATTCAGCTTTATGTGACTGTTCAAAATACGATCAAGCAGACTGTCCAGCACTTTCGCCACGGTTGTAGCTAACGAAATGGGCCTATAATTGTTGCTGTCCGATGCATCGCCAGTTTTATTTTTGATTATTGGCACAACCACGGTCTTCATACACTCGTCCGGCAGGTACGCGTGTCTTAGGCAAAATGTATAAAACATTGCAAGAACCCTAGAAGTCCCGCGTGCTGCAAATGCTCAATACTAATGCCATCGTGCCCTGGGGACTTACCCCTCGTCATATTCTTTATAACGGTAGCTATATCTTTAGCCGTAAAAGATGGTATTACTGCTGGCCTTAAAGGATTTTGCCTGACTTCACTCGCATTGAGCATCCCCAGACCGTACTAATGACTTACAGTTATAGGTAATAAAACTGCTAAGCATGGGACTTTCCGATAGATGACTTTCCATTAGGTTTTATATTATATTTTTTTCTGTTTCTAAAGTCTATGAAACGCCGGAAAGTTATTCCTTCCGGCCATATATTGTCATCCATGAAAACAGCCAACTTGTGCCGAGGGACCAACATCTTATAGGCGTCATACTCTTTATGTTGCTTCATTTCAATTTTTTCTAAGGTAACGCAAACGTGCGTTTTTGACATAATATAGTTCGCAATGTCTGCCGGCGAGGTTCCTTTGTCAACATTATTTATAAACAGAGGGAGTTTGACGTCTGCAGCCTTAAACTTACATTGTGGAGTGGTAATAGCCACGCCTTTCTGTCCTATAAATCTATTCTTAAACCTATTCCTTCGTACCTCCGTCCATTCATCATCATTCGGTGGTTGTTTCCATTCACCCGGCGCACGCGCAATATCTGCAAACGAGTGATAAGACTTCGGTAAATAGCTGTTATTATGCGCCTCAGCTATCGTACCTCTCATATTGCTAGCGGGCTTCAACACATCACACATTGAAATATCTATCTCTTTCGCACCTCCCGCTGTAGATAACCCAGTAGTTATTTTATCATCTACCTCCTGTCGCACTAATTGTTTAATAGGCGCAAACGAAACAATTTTATCACACTCAGTCACAACATCAATGCTATCTCGCAACGTAGATGGACGGTTACAGTCATGCTCATCAGGCTCAACATTCGTACTGTTTACTGGGTTTGGAGGGGTCAGTGACATTGTTGACATATGAGGTAGACCCATTGGGCCGCTATCATAAGCAAAGCTAGCTTGCATACATGAAGCACCTCTCCTTAGGTTAATATTTCTGAACTCATTCTGTACAATCGTCTTATTTAGACTGTCAACAGAAACACCGCAACCACCACCGTCATAGTTAACTTTTAACAGTTCCTGCTTAGTCTGTAGCAGCTGATCCACAGTCGCATATGTACTTTTAAACAATTTGACCTCGTTTTGTAAAATAAGGATATCCTTCAAAAGTCGAGTAACGTCTACATGATCAAAAGTTATTGGGGGTAGTTTGTTAAGATCATGAGCTACGAAAACAGGAATCTTCTCGGGGTCTACATTCTTAATAACTTCTATAATATCAAATAAATCTTTCTTGCTTTTGCCTTCTTTGTTTTTACGTTTTACTTGACGTATGTCAGTAGAAACAGACTGAAACAGTAATGACTTAGCTTTTTCGATGTCTAACAGACTGAAACAGTAATGACTTAGCTTTTTCGATGTCTAATAAAGGTTGCCATTATTAGTTTTTCGAAACTAACCCCAAAAGACGATTTTGGAGGAGTTGAAGTTTGTATGGAAAAATATTATTTTTTGGATTAATAAACTTGAAACTTGGCACAAATACCATCTTGATCCACCATCAAAGTGAGAGTCAAAATGGCGGATGTACTATAGCGAATTAAATAATACCAATTACCATAAAAATTTACCTAAAATGTACTACTTTGTACCTCGATCTAAAATATCTGTACCTCCATTAGAACGAAATTATTTCGAAATTAAGATACACCCGCCATATTGTATATCGCCATGTATCATATAAAAGTACCTCAAGTAAAAAAAACACATAGTTGATCAGTCGGATAGTTCCTGAGAAATAAAACAACCGTGTCTCGTTTACTTGTGTTTATTATTATTATGAATTATTGATTGACCTAGGTACAAATTTATAGTCTAGCTGTGACTGCAGCTTTGCTCCCGTCAACTGCCTATCCTACCTTAGGTACTTATCCTACTTACCTACCAATTTTTTTCCTCTCCAAAATATCTACATCCTGAACGATTCTACAAGATAATCATTAGTACACTTATGTTCGGTAAAACATTTGATCGTGGCTCCTATTAGCGCTGAAGATTGGTCCAAAACGACTTCGTTAGGAATTGATTTCTGACCTTTCCAAGATTTTTACAAGTTTAATATACTATCCATCGTCTGAGAACTAAAAAAAGTTTGAGCAACCAGAACATTTCTTTTATTTTCTTCGCTGTACATTATAGTAACGTACATACACCACAGAGTAATTTTTCACAATTAAATCAGTTTCGTTAAAAATGCTACCAGTTGCGTCGATGCTCAGTATAACTCAATGTTTTTTATGATATTGTGATTGTATATTATGGTATTTTTCTTGTGATGTAGACCAATAGTAAATATAAAAATGAGGATGAATCTTTATGTGTTTAATATAATCGTTATAGGTTTTTACGTGTTGAGCCATATACAATAAAGCCAAAATTGGATCCTTATGGTAAAACTCACTAAGATCGCTTTCATGTTTTATCCGTCGTAAAGTTCCATGTGAAGGTAGATGGGGTGGCTGAGGATCCCCAACTTCCATTGCGTAATTAATTAATTATTTATGAACTGTTATCGGAGCCTCATGTTTCATTTTTCTATCAATTCTTTTCGTTTTATGGTTTAAATTTGTTTTCCTGAAATTATGTTTAACGTTTTTATCAAAATATGTAATAAAACTGGTGCAAGAAGCAATAATTTCTGTAGGATATGTAATCACTATTTTTATTTTAGCATTGCATTCTTGAGATGCACCGAGAAAAGTCACTCTCATTACATTTAACATAATAGGTTTTAAAGCACCAACTGCAAGGCAATTTGGTTTTTCCCAAATTTTTTCCCTTAACAAATCTGTCCACTCATATTTAGGTAAAATCCACTTTTTTGTTTTACTTTATCATTGGATTTCATACGAACACAGCATTTTAAGATTGGCTGAACTCTCCTCCATTGATATAAATCAAGTGAAAAATTAAAAGATTTACTTTCTTCACTACATGTTGTTTTATCCAAAACGTAAAAAATTTCTCCGTTATTTTCTCTCATATAAATTATTTCAAAGATGCCCAAAAATTTTGCACACACCGAGTTTTATAGTATTTAAATTGTCGTCTAATAATGGAATGTTTTATACAGGTAACACAATGTGTTGAATACTATTGATTTATATGAGATCACTTAATTAACTGTACATGAGAAATATCTTGAGCAAAATGGCAACTACCTACCCTACCCTACATACCTGCCTACCCTACCCTACCTACCCTGCCTACCAACCTAACTGGCTTACTCTACCCTACCCTACATACGTTCCTTCCCTATCCTACCCTACACACCTACCTACCTACCTACCAATATATATTTTTGGTCTTAAACGATATTCGCATTGCCTTTCTAATGAAACTGGTTTGGGGCGTATAGGTTTTTTTTTTTTTTACTTATAATGTTATATTTTTTCTTTTGTCTTTATATCAATTGTCAACTAAATATCAAGAATATCAAGTCAAATAGAATAATATATGTGTGCAATAATAATAATAAATTGTTTATTAGCTTCAAAATTTTACAAAAGTCGTGAAACCCTGACCCCTGAGCTAGGTAACAGCACATAGGTAGAAACATTTTTGTGGTTTTATATATTAGAATTATAGGATGAATTTCAGAAAAATCGACAATGAACAGCACATAGGTAGAAACATTTTTGTGGTTTTATATATTAGAATTATAGGATGAATTTCAGAAAAATCGACAATGCCATCTACTCGCAATACCGGAACCAGCATACAACCCTTTGTTTCTATCATGTATCAGAGATTGTATGGGTTCTGTGTTCGCTAAATGTATGTGAAAAAGATTTTTTTATCCTTAATTTTTTCGATGTTTTATTACTTATTATCCTATTCCGGACGAAGATAAATCCAAAAAGACAAAAATCATTAAATTTGGTCCAGCCGTTCTTGAGTTATAAGTTGTGTAACTAACACGACTTTTGATTATCGTGTTTACTTATTTATTATTATTTATATTATTATATACTTACTTACTTATACACAAGACAAGAGTGCTTTATTTCTCAGGAACTGTCCAACTGATCAAGTCTGTGATTATTTTACTTGAGGTACTTTTTAGATATTTTTTTTTGGTGTAATTATATTTTATGAGTAGTGATCAAAAAATAAAATATTATAGAACGCCCGCTATCTTGGTGTCAATATGGCGGGTGTATCTTAATTTCGAAATAAGTTCGTTTTGAAGGAGGTTCAGTTTTTTTAGACCTAGGTACAAAATATTACATTTTAGGTTATTTTTTGTTAGTTATTGGTATTATTTATTTCGCTATGGTACACCCGCCATTTTGACTCTCACTAAGTAAACTATTAAGGTTGATATTATTATAGTGATTGTTCGGTTCAAAACTGTCTCCTATAGCTATATATACATTATTGTGATCAAGGTGCTCATTGCGTAGTTCATATTGTTCATAAGCAGTGTCCAATATATCTTGATTTTTTCCTCCTGTGGCAACACTACAGCTAACAGCTGATTTGAATTTTTCCTAATAATTTTAATTTTAAATATTAGATTTCATTAATAATAAGGCCTATTTCCAATTTATTAACTAGTTTTAAAGTGTAATTAAGTGTTTGGTGTTGAATTTAGGCAATAAGTGCAAAATAAGTGTAAAAATTTCATTGTGTTTCGTTGACAGTTACCGGCTCAAGTGAATGTTGTTTTTCATCTCGGTACCTGGTGCAATACTGTATATTTTTACTTGATATAGGATTGTTTGCGTTTTAATATTTGCCTACAAATAATTGGATCACTTTTATTACGATTACAAGTTGATGCCAATGACCTGTAAAACGTAAACATAACCTTAATTAGTTTGGTAACAGAGCTTCTTTCTTAACGATCTAAATTTCATTTTCCGTTCAACTAATCATCTGTTACTCATTCCACTACTCTTTTCCAACCTCTTCTTTCTTCTCTTTAATCATGATCATGACTCGCAGCGCGCGGGCTCGCCTAGAAGAGACCAAACTCAGTCAGGCTTTGAGCGAATTAAAGGCGTCTCAGGAGCTCTGTGACCAACTGATTAGGGAAAAGGATGAAAACGAAATAGAATTCCTTAGTGTCCTTGACAGGAATAGCAAACTGAAAACAGAAATGGCTCAGTTATATATTCAACACACTGATGCCGTAGCAGCCCGGGACAGGCTCCAAGTTGTTGTGGACGGGTTCAGCCAGTGTAGCAATGAGTATGAACAAGCTCTTAGTCACAATTTTTTATTACAACAGCAGCTACATGAGGCTCAAAGTCAGATTGAACAACTTGAAACTACAAATTTAAACATCACTGCCTCGTTGAATCAAAGTCTATTCAATGAATTGGTGCCTGTTGCCCCATCAATGGTTACTGCAATAAACCCCTCTTACACAATAGATTTAACAGGTCATGATGATTCAAAATCAATTAAATCATTGAGGGTAGTTACTAGTAAAAATAAAATAAAAAAGTACATTAAAATTAACAAATACATAGTTAAAACCAAGAAAATGGTCAAAAAACAAAGGTTCTTCATCAAAAATGTAAAACTTAATAGAGAAAGATTGCATCTACTTAAACAGTTAGATATGTATTCATATAACTTAGAAAAAAGTACTAGGAAACACCAAACTGACACAGAAGACTTGCAGTATGAACTTGACCTACTACAGGAGAAACTTAGTTCTATGACCATCAAGTATACAGCCTCTGAAAACCAAATGAGGGAATATGTATTGGCAATGAATGAGCTGGTGAGCTCACAAACCAACAAATGTGATCAGTGTCAACCACCATCTGTTGAACCCACGCCGGACCATTCATTGACAATATGTGATGCCACCATACCGCAGTCTAGTGCCAGTTTGCCATTAGAAATTACTAACTGTTTGCCTAAAAATAATGTAAATACAGAAATAGTATTATTTTGTGATGAAATTGGAAAGGATCTAGGCCATTTGTTGACAAATAAATATCCAGGACACTCAATTATGAACTACTGTATGCCTGGTTGTTCCTTATTTGACATAATGAAAAAAGTTATTAAATGTAATTTTAACCAGGATACTACATTATTAATATTTATTGGTAATAGGGGTAATGTGAACAAAGGAGAATTACTCCAACATTATAGATCTTTGTGCGACCTTAGTTTAAAACAAATTGTGATGTTCACTTTCCCATACAGCCAAAGTTTGCCACAGGAAGAAAACAATCTTAGATTTGAATTGAATAGGACATTACATAATTTAACTTATAGTAGTAATTTATTCCATTTAATTGACACTAACAATTATGTTGGTAATCACTTTTATTTGACAAAAGATAATTTTTTTACGGATAGGTACTTTCTTTCAAAGTATTATAAAAGACAGATAGCTGTGTCGCTATCATATTATTTTTCTATTACAGCCAAGAATTTGGCTAAACAACTTGTTTCTATTGAACAATGCCAAGAAATGTTATGTAATTCAGACAATAATTTGGTATCAGTAATTGATATTGATAATAATTTAAATTACAAATTAGGACAATAGAGTCAACCTCTTGCAAAATTTTACAAAATGAAAATTGCAAAATAAAATCAAATAAAAGTTTTAATTCAGTAAATAGTATTAACCTGGTGCATCAAAATATTCAAGGCTTTATGAACAAAGATTTAGAAGTAGAATTGTTTATGAATTTTAACAGTATTGATATTCTTTGTATAACAGAACATTGGCTTAAAAGCCACCAGTTATTGTTCAATTTTACTAATCACCAGGTTGGTAGTTCATTCAGCAGAGTTAATGCTATACATGGTGGCTCCTTGATTTTAGTAAGTAACCAGCTTAAATTTAAAGACCGTAAGGATATTGTGAGCCTATCTGTTGAGCGGACAGTTGAAATAGCTTGTATAGAATTGGAGCAGTTTATTGTATTAAGTGTATACAGACCCCCTTCAGGATTGTATGACTGCTTTGAAAAGGTAATGGATGAAGTGTTACACAAGATTTGTAACACTAATAAATCCATTATAACTTGTGGTGATTTTAATGTGAATTTGTTGGAAAACTCAGGTTCTTGTAGTAAAATAATAAGTCTGTTTCAGTCCTACAATCTTGTAAACCTATTTTTGGAGCCCACAAGAATAACCCCTACTAGTGCCACATGCTTAGATAATATTTATACTAATGTTGTACCAGTCCACAAAGAAATTATAAATTTACTAGATTCTGATCATTGCGGGCAGAGGATTACTATACCAATCCAAAACAACAAAGTGGCTAAAAAGGATATCACTGTTAACCCCAAAACTGCAAGTCGCTTGAAAGCTTTTAAAGTTAAACTCATTGATAAATTACCAATTTTGCCAATTCATGCTGAACCTAATCATCAATATGATGATTTTTTTAGTATATACTGTAAACAATTTAATTCCACCTTTATTCCCAAGACAATCTCCGTTAATGGTAATGCATCATTCAGTGATTGGGCTACCATTGGTATTCATAAAAGTAGAACACGGCTTTATGAGCTGTACGATGAAAGGACTTATGTAAACACTGCTGAATTTAATTTATATGTTAGAAATTATTCAAAATTATTTAAAAAAGTTTGTTTTTTGGCCAAGTCGCGTTATTTGAGTTCGAAGATTAAAAACAGTAGTAATGTTATTAAAACGACTTGGAATATTATTAATAGTGAAACGGGAGGATCTGGTAACCGAAATATTGACTACAGCCTGTCTATTAATGACAACATCATAAAATCAGACTCACAAGTCGCACTGGCCTTTGAAAATTTCTTTTCAGATATTCCCGTTTCTACTACTAAATCCTTAAACTCATCACCTTCTGTTGCTGAGTCTTTGCTAAAAGAAAATGTTAATGTTTGCGATTCGGAATTTATTTTTGAACATATTACTTGTAGAGACATAATTAAAACCTTTCACACATTAAATGTTAAAAAGACTGCTGATCTGTGGGGTCATTCTGTTGAAGTCGCCAAGTCTATTATTGATATTGTCGCACCTAGTTTAGCTATTATCTTTAATAATTGTATTGACTGTGGGGAGTTTCCTGACCTAATGAAAAATAGTAAAATAATACCTTTGTTTAAATCAGGTAGTACATCAGACCCTACAAATTATAGACCTATTTCAGTACTACCTACTTTTAGTAAAATATTTGAGAAATTAATTTTAGAGCAATTGCAAAGATTTTTTAATAAACATAAATTATTACATAGCAAACAGTTCGGTTTTACAAGGGGTCGTTCAACTACTGATGCCGGTGTTGAGCTTTTGGGACATATTTATAATGCATGGGAGGATAAGTGCGATGCCTTGGGCATCTTTTGTGATTTGTCCAAGGCATTTGATTGTGTTCTTCATGAAACCCTAATCAGGAAACTCCGCCACTACGGGATCCGGAACAGCGCTCTGGATCTTCTTACTTCATACTTGAGTAATAGGATTCAGAGCGTTGACGTTAATGGAAAAAGATCTCCTGGATCTATAGTAGCAATGGGAGTCCCGCAGGGCTCGATTCTTGGTCCTTTCTTGTTTCTTATTTATATTAATGATTTGCCTTACCTCATAAAGGATAACCATAATATAGTGTTGTTTGCGGATGATACTTCACTTTTGTTTAAACTTAAACGTCAGCAGCTGGTTACTGACGATGTAAATAGCGCGATCTCAAATGTAGTTCACTGGTTCAATGTTAACAATTTACTTCTTAATGAAAAAAAAACGAAATGCATTAAGTTTACCCTACCTCACGTTAGGCAGGTGAAAACTGACGTGCTGATAAGGGGCGAAGAATTGAATCCTGAAAATAGCACAGTGTTCTTAGGTTTAACTTTGGATGCTAAGCTTCAGTGGGGCCCACATATAGATAAATTGTCAAAGAAGCTAAGCTCCGCAGCATATGTTGTTAGAAAAATTCGTAATTTAACGGACATAGAGACAGCCCGTTTAGTATACTTTAGCTATTTTCATAGTGTAATGTCGTACGGTATTCTGTTGTGGGGAAATGCCGCCGACATCCAGACTATCTTTGTTTTGCAGAAAAGAGCTGTTCGATCAATTTATAAATTAAGCCCGAGACACTCTCTCAGAGAGAAATTTAAGGAAATTAATGTAATGACTGTGCCTTCTCAGTATATTTATGAAAATCTTTTATATGCCCATAAAAATATAAAATTGTTTAAAAAATACAGTGATATCCATAATATAAATACTAGGAACAAACACAAATTTGTAATACCTACAACAAGGCTCAAGAAAATAGGTGGCTCGTTTAGATGTCAATGTGTGCGCTTTTATAATATGCTTCCAAGCCACGTACAAAATCTAAGTCTTAATAAATTTAAATCATTCATTAAACGTAAGTTGTGCCAAAAAGCGTTTTATAGCATTAAAGATTACGTTGAGGATAAAACGGCTTGGGAGTGAGCTGCTCCAATTAAATTAATTTAGTTTTTTTTTTTTGTTTAAATATTTTGCACCATGAATTTTGTTATTTTAAAAAAAAAAAATTTTTTTTTTTTTTATTTGTTTTCTTGCAATGACAAGAATATTTACTTTTTAAAGTATTATATTATTTTATTTTAATTATTGTGAATGTGAAGACTATGTGGATCATTATTTTGTTTTTTAATTTATCTTAGTTTTTAATCATGGTCTGGCAGTTTGAGTAGTTTATGCGGCCTACCCGAATGTCCTTTCTTTGGTATTGTTCGTCGAATCGTTGAGCTCCTTAAATTCTGAGTTGAGCTGCTCGGTTATTGACAAATGCGTGCACTGACTGGACATGTCCACTCAATCTGGCTGGTTCTTTCCTCAAAAGACCATTTCAGACATCAGTCTACATGGTCTTCACATGATCGAACCAAGATTTTGTCAGGACTTTAAAAGAGACTGTGACCTCTGAGTTTGTTTCGGCCTTTCTTCTCAGAGTAGTCAGATATGAAACGCCGACCTCATCTAGTTTTTAAAAAAAAATATGTTAGACATGTAAAAGCGTTTGTACAAACCAACTTACAGAAATAAAATCATTTATCATTTATCATTTATCTTTATACGAACCACACGTCAATTTCATTTCAAAACTCAAACAATCAAATCTCGATATGGTCCATAATCGAGCCGGATAATGAAAGAGCTTCCGTGGGGTTTCTTGCCCTTCTTCCCCACGAGAACTCTAGCGAACGGGCGGTAAGCTTTCGAGCCTTCTTAATATGAATTAATTGACAAGCCTTACTTAAATAAATACCTAGTCTTGTCTTTCTGTGATTTTATTCATAAAACCCATTCCTGACACGCCACATACATTGGAACTCTGATACACAGTAATTAACCAAAGACCATCTTGACATTCAATCAGCTATCTTGGTAGATATCAATACTTTTATATAGAGTTCCATTCATGATTCTAACACGCGCGGGTTGTCTCACATTTGATGCGGAGGTAGCGCTCGTTTTCGAGGTTGTAGGGCGCGATTGCTGGGTTGCAGGGCGCGACGGGTTTGTGTTCGAACGGTTTGCCGAGGTTTTTTGACTAATGTGGGTAGTCGGGAAAACCGTTGAAGAATTATTTTCCGGGGTGCACGCTAACGGAGAGCGGCTTGCGGGTACCGGAGTTTTTGAGGGGCCTGGCGGCACGTTGAGGAGGCACTGTACCTTGTAGGTGGTGTTGGTGAGGCTGGAGAGTCGGTGGCACTGGGCCTACCTTGTCTCCCCGCTGCTGCGTCGTCCTGCTGGCTGCGGCTTGGTTCCTCCAGTTGATGGGCTGCGGTCATCAGGTTTCCCAGATTGGGAAGCGATGAGGTTCGGTCCATCGTTGGGCGATCTCTGGAGCTGGGTGCGCCGCGGCCCGGGGGGCCACGGGCGCCTAGTGTTGTCATCTTCTTCTTCTTCGTTTTGTGCTATGCTGTGGGACTAGCATTAATCATACAGCTAATACTAGCCTCCGCGACCACTATAACGGTATCGCGCAAGCAATGACCGTTAGGTAGCTGCGAAGTCCACCCGTAGTGCCCCCGACAGTACAAATTTGCAAAAATTTGCACTATCAGTGACAAGAGGGTAGTCTTAGTTGGTCCGTGCGGTGATGATATTGATTACAAATGCGTGTGTGCAGGTGCGCGACTAGTGGCAATCCGAGCCCTTGCCCACGGTACGCGTTGGCTTATATAGGCTCGATCACATGCTCCGGGCTTTCTAGAGGGGTGTTGGATGAAGTCGCAGCTAACAGTACTTTAATAAAACATAAATTTACAAGTTGATGGTTATCAGACTAATTTCCAAATAATAATCGACGCGCGCAGCTCGTGTGCGTCCTTTTATAATCCTGTGTCGGACGGTAAAGGTTAGGGATTCAAGTATGCTGCCACTCTCGTCCGGTAGAAGCGATGCATAGCTGCTGCCGGTCGTAGTGTTACCAACACACCTTACATCACTTTTACGTTATCCATAAGATATCACACATACGGCACGATATCTTCTTTAGGACGTGAAGGCTTGGCTGGGCTTGGGCCCATGACTGTGTGAACACGAGGTACACCTGATATTGAACGCCGAAAATCGCGTTGCGCACGCCGAACATTTATTTTCTTCTCCAGTTCCTCTACGACCACGTCGAGTAAACGAATTTCTCAAAGTTTGACGAAGTATTTGGTGATTAATCCACGTACGATGACAATTTTTATAGCGTTCTTATAGCAGAAAGATGAAATTGTCAAAAGGGGGAGTATGTAGGAAGAATAGTTTTTTGACTTTCAACCATAGACTGGAAGTGACAAAATCTATCCTTTACCTGTCTTAGAAGAAATAAAATATTCAAATATCGTTCTCGAATAATTGTCTATAAAAACTCAAAAGTATTTATTACCCTGATAGGAGCTAACTGGCATTAGTCCACAAAGGTCAGAGTGGAGCAGTTCTAATATTGAAGTTGCTCTTTTATAAGTAATCGCCTTAAACGGTTTTCGAGCTTGTTTCGCTAGAACACAAGCAACACATGGCTTTTTATCCACATCCTTATAATCAATAATCTTATGACTATTTTCCAGTAGATTCATACCTACAGGACCTAAATCATCTAAACGCTTATGCCATACCTGATACTTAGAGATAGAATCAGAGTGCACATCATAGGCTCTAAATAGGGAAATATTCACCGCACAATCAAGTATGTACAATCCACCATAGGGCGAGCCATGTAGAACCGCATCACCTGTAAAGGAGAAGGTTTTTGTATTAAAGAAATTACAACCAGACTTATCAAACATTACAGTAAACCCTTTTTCTACTGCTGTCTTCACATATAGAAGATTTGTTTGCAAGTTAGGTACATACATCACATCATTTTAATTGTATTGACGTTGTTTTCGGTATTTATAGATAAGTTACCGATGCCTTCTGCATCAATCTTAGTCCCGTTCGCAACTGTTACCTTGTTATTATCAATAGGCTTTTAGTCTACAAACCAATCTCGTCTTGAAGTCATATGTTTGGTAGAGCCTGAATCAATGTAACATTTGTCCATTTCATAATTCGTTGCTCCTAAAGCAGACACAGAGGTCGAGTCCTTATTAGTGGGATTCTTCCTTTTCATGACCTCCATGTGACGTCTCCAGTTTTATCGAGCTTTCCTTGGCCATTTCGCTCAGTAATCTGGACTTTACCAGTTCCGTGGCAACGTTAACATTACTATTATCGAGAGCCATAATCAGTGGGGGGTCATATCTCGACGTTAGACCTCCCAATAGAATAGCAGCAATGGATACATCATATATTACTTTGTCTATATCCGCCAAATCTTGGGCAGTGGAAATAACAGCATTGATATACGAGTCAATATTATGATCAGTCTTCAAGTCTCAATCTGTAAAATTTCCGTTCAAAATGTAAATGCCGAACCATTCCTTTGTCCTCAAAAGCCTTTTGTAGAGCTTTCCATGCTTCAGCAGCCGGTTGCACTTCGCACATGCGTAATTGCAGATGATTCAAGGGTAAGACAAATTTTTGTTTGTGCCTTCTGATCGCTCCACGTCTTTGTGACATTGGAAACGTTCATCCCTGTTGGATAACTGACACTGATCGCTTCCCACAACTCCTCATAAATAATGTAATTACGCATGTTAAACTTCCACGTTTTATACCCTTCTCTATTATGTAGGGTGAAAGTTGAAATTGAGGAACTACGAATACCTCGATTTGTGTCTCCATTTGGGTTCGCCATCTCTTATGAGTACACGAAGAAAAATGTTGTTTCGTACCCAAACAAACAAAAATGCACAAATATTACTTCAACAAATTATTACGAAAACACGCACGCATTCCTTTTCTCGAATAAACAAATACTTGAGCTATATTTGTGCTACTAACGATTTGTTGTAATTTTGTATTTGAAAAGAAAAGACATGGAAGTAGAAGAATTTTGAATTAATCAATTAATGTACAATATGAAGCCAGTATTATTACAACAATTATTATTTCGCTTAATTATTTCAAAATAATTGGACAACAATTCAGCTCTTAATCTTAGAACATCCACAGAAGCAATATTAGTCTATGCACAGAAATATCATTTTTTGAAACAGCCTTAACGAGCGTTGAAAATGATGAGTCTTGTGTTTCAAGCAATGTTTGAACACTGGTGTATTCTTTATATGTGACTGCAATGCTTGCACCGCAGCATCAAAACCACAAGTATTTAACATTATGAAGTCTTTTATATTTCGCTTATTTGGAGAAATATCGACGATATGCTATTTTTTAAATTTTACAGGAGAGTGATATAAGGTGTTTTTTTTGTAAACATTTACCGTCTCGTTATGATGACTCTTGCCACAACTGGACTACCTTGCAATAACTGGAGTGCAGTCTAAAATAATTGAAAAATATTTCGGTTGTTTCAATTCCACAACAATAGTTCTTTTTATTCGCTCTCCTAATAAATGTATTAGTTCATTCTGAATATTATGGCCAAGATAATGAGTTAGGCGTAACTTAGATTTCTGAATAAGGGCAATGTGTTCTGCAAATACATTTTCAAAATAAGAGGTATATTCAAACAGCTTTATAAAATTACCATTATTAGCATCGTTTTTTTTTTTCGGATTTTGCGCGTAAAGTCAGATATTGCCTTGCAAAAAATTAATTATGTTGATTATTCGTTCCAGTATTGCCACCCAACGTTTCTTTTTCCCGTGCAATTACAACCTGATTTAAGAAATCTACCGACTTTTCTTTTAAAATAAAAACACTACAAAGTGAAAAATAAATTCAATTTCGGAAGTCGGTGTTCCTGTTTTCGTTTCTTCGTTTTTTGACACCGACTTCCGAAATTGAATTTATTTTTCACTTTGTAGTGTTTTTATTTGGAAGTCGGTTGTATTTTTTGTAAAAAGTTTATTTTTATTTTTCACTTTTAAGTTGTGGTACATAATGGACTAGTTCTATGGGCTAGGTACCTATAATGCCCAAAGTGAAGTCAGAATTATCCTAATAACATGAAACTTATTCAAAACCGGTGGAATGAGAGTATACCAGGGTTAACTGTTCACACTTGCGTACCCTCTTTAGAGCGTACTGGTGTGATGTTATGTTATGTAATGGTGTAAACAATAAACAGACATGCGATTGCAGCTATCCCGAGTGATTTGCAGTCATTTATTGAAGAGTTCTGATGTATTTCTCCAAAGTTCTTCATCAGGTCTTGATGAAATTTAAATGGGACCACATGACAAGCACCAGCTTTCAAATAAAAAAAAAGAATCATCGAAATCGGTTCACCCAGTAAAAAGTTCTGAGGTAACAAATATAAAAAAAAAAATACAGTCGAATTGATAACCTCCTCTTTTTTGGAAAGTCGGTTAATAACAGTTTTTAATGTAATTTGTTACTTAAGAAATGATAGGTGACCAACGCTCTTTTAATGAAGTTCTAAAGCTATAGACAAGTGCTGCCAATCTTTGTAACCTAATCGAGTGCTATCAGAATGGAAAAGTTCACAATAAAAACAATACACTGAATCATTCGATTTAGAGTAAACCAGCCAGTTTCTTATAACGGTTTCATTATTTAACATTTTTTTAGTATAATAACCATTTGAAAAAGATCAAAAGATCGAACTATTCAAAGGATTGGAACTCTGTTTTACCTGTACCCACGTGACTGTGTCCACGTTCAATTAAAAATATCCTCTGCTTGTCGGATAATATATGTGGTCATAATTCGAGATCATTCATTACATTTTCTCGAAGTATATTCTCTAGAGATGCTTCGGGACAAGGAGCTACTTCGTCTTCAACTACCGACGACGAAGACAGCAGCGGCGGCGGTGTTGAATAGTCAACTTCTGTTGTAGAATTACCTTGGTTTTCAGATGTCTGAGGATATTCGTCTGATTGCCGGGATGATTGACCGGCAGGCTTATTACGTATGAAACAGCAATTAACAATATTTGCGCAGAGATTGTACAATCATCGCGCAAATATCGCTTTACGTCAAAAAATTGGAAGGCTTATTTTTGCGAAATAATTGCTCTTCAATCGCGAATCCACATTATATATGAACGATAGCCACACCATAATAATTTCACGACAGCACTGCTAACAATAAAAATCTGTTAACTGAAATGTGCATTTATCGCAAGGTGATCGCGTTAATTTCGTATTACTTATGGTTTTTGACAGCAGAGCGACAGCGATCGGCGAGCAAATGTGGCTGTCAAATTGCGATTACTTTTTCACTTGTTGTTGGTCGATTGCCAATCGCTCGCTGATGGCTGAGTAGGTACAGAAGTTTTTGGCGGCTTTTTTCGTATGTTATTTTGTGGCTACTTTAAGTATCCGCAAATTAGAATAATAATATATGAATAAATATTGAAATAACAAATTCCTAGTGAATAATGTAAATGTCAAATTGGTGTTGTTTTGAGTCTCTAATGTCTACGCAACTGGACTATTTGTTGAATCATTGAAACAGAAGTGATTACGGTAAAGTGGAGGTTTTTTTTTAAATAAAGTATAAAAAAATCCTGTTTTGGCTATCTGAGCGAAGCTTATATGTTTACTACTAAATACTTACAAACCGTAGACAGAGTTTCTCTGTCTACGTTAAACACACATGAGAATGTGATAAGTCCGCAATAAGTATCTTCTATTATTTATTTTTTTATATGGCAAACACCGATGTCGACTATTCTGCCAATGTCTAAATTAAATTTGAAAAATCTTTTTTACTTTTCATAGCTCAAATACGAGATAATGTAGTCAACTAAGTGATGCTCTAATGCGTTATCGATTCAATTTTTAAAACAATCGACAATTCAAAGAAAATTTAATGTATTTTACACATTGACATACGTGTAAATAAAATGCAAATATCAATTATTCACTGCCATATTTACTTTACACAAATACTTTACATCTGCGAATATTAATTTACCGGAATATTGGAGCTAAATAGTAATCAAATTGACTATTGTAAAAAAACAGCCTCCACGAAGTGTTGCTCTTTCATAAGCTGGTTAATTCATCAAACGATACATCTGCGATACATTTTATAAATCATCGGACCGATAAAATAGCTTCTGTTAAAAGTTACTGTCAAAAAAAACGACTTGACTTAAAGGCCTCAGTAGCCAGGTCACTAAATTGATCGCGCAATAATTGTACAATTATTGCTACTTGCTGTTCCTTACGTAATAAGCCCGCCGGTCTCAGAAACATTTTTTTGATAAAACTTGTATTCCTTCTCTAACTTTCTTTTTCGATTCTGTGCACCAGAAAATGAATAATAAAGTATGTAATGCAGGTATTTAAAAGTGTAATTTATAGGCAAAATAACTATTGATGTAAATAAAGATAACCTATGTTAATTCTGAATGTTATAAGTATATAGCTTGTAATTGGTGAAAAACGGTTCTGTAGCTTCCATTATTAGGCAACGACACTACCAGCCGCACTACCACTACCAGTTTACAATTAACGACACCACCACGCCTATTTTGGATTAAATCGTACAGTCAACACCACAGATATAAATCTAACTAGATGACGCGATTGTATGTACTTCCGCGTGTCAAAATTTGGAGTAAAATTACGATCGATGATCTTAATTTGAGCTTTTCACGTAGCATTATCGGCACCGGAAATCCACC
Source organism: Orthosia gothica (assembly GCA_949775005.1). Classification (NCBI taxonomy): domain Eukaryota; kingdom Metazoa; phylum Arthropoda; class Insecta; order Lepidoptera; family Noctuidae; genus Orthosia; species Orthosia gothica. The sequence goes on from OX459040.1 coordinate 15,023,616, forward strand.
GAAAACTAGAAAAATGCCTAATTATGCCATTTTGAGCTGGACAGACTTTATCGAATAAGTTGGCCGAGGCATTGGAAATGTTTTCTTTCATTGGTAAGTAAATTAAAAAAAGAAGAGAGCCTTTAACAGGGCTGCCAAGTCCTGCAAAAAGGTGATGCGAAGAGCACGGTTTAACCACATTAGCAGAATCGGGCACAAACTAGCTTCATACCCAGCGGGTAGCAAAGCGTTTTGGTCTCTGGCTAAGTCGGTCGAATCAAACTTCTGTCGCCCCTCACTACCACCACTGCTGAAACCTGATGGGTCATTGGCCCACTCCGCTGAGGAGAAAGCAAACTTCGAACTTCGACGGGATACCAGCAATTGTGCTTAAAACCTGTGCGCCTGAATTGTCTCCGATTTTGACTCGCCTTTATCGTCTTTCGATAGAGACTGGAAAAGTACCGAAGGCTTGGAAGCAAGCCAACGTACAGCCTGTGCCCAAGAAGGGCAGTCGAGTTGAACCGGCCAACTACAGACCCATCTCTGTAACGTCCATCCTCTGTAAAAGTATGGAACGTGTGCTTAACGGAAAGCTCCTGGCATACCTAGAAGCGAACGACGTTCTCAGTGACCGCCAATACGGCTTCCGCCGACATCGGTCCACTGGGGATCTTCTAGCGTATGCCATTCACATCTGGAGTGAGACCATCGAGAAACACGGGGAAGCGCTAGCCGTCTCCCTCGACATCTCGATGGCTTTCGACAGGGTCTGTCATGTCAAGTTGGGGATTCTTGCAAAGGTGAGACGGTACTTCACACCTGACAAGCTGCTCAACTTGTATAAAGCTCAAGTTCGATCGTGCATGGAGTACTGCTCTCACCTCTGGGATGTATCTGCCAAATACCAGCTTGATGCACTTGAGTCGATTGACAGACGGGCCAAGAGGCTTATTGGCAATGATGCACTGGTCGCGTCAAAGCTCCAGAGCCTCGAACATCGACGCCGAGTTACCTAGCATAAAAAAAAAAAAATGTTGCGCACAGCTAAGGAGTGGAATTCCCTTCCGGAGTCTTTGTTCCCTGATAGCTACAACCTTGGGGTCTTTAAGTCAAGAGTGAATAGATTTCTTCTAGGCAAAATTCCCTTCTGGAGTCTTTGTTCCCTGATAGCTACAACCTTGGGGTTTTTAAGTCAAGAGTGAATAGGTTTCTTCTAGGCAAGCGTGCTACACCGAAGGCCACATCATTGCTTACCATCAGGCGAGGTAGTGGTCAAACGCGAGACTATCGATAATAAAAAATAAAAATAAATATTTTTAAATTGTGTGTGAAAAAGTAGCACGCTTGGTTTTCATACAGATGGAGGGACTTGCGTTATTTAGTTAGATTTATGTCTGTGGTCAACACAGCAAATTTCAGAAATATAATTCTTTATTTATTAAGTAAATCATGAATATATCAGTAACTAACAGTGAACTTCAGAAATGTTACTCTTTATTTATTACCAAATAAAAGCATATTTATTTGAAAAAAAAACTCAAATCATGTTGAAATAGAAAAATTTACGCCAATCATATACTTCCTTCTCCGTTACTGTAGTACTTACAAATAAAACTCAATATTGAACCTCAGATAATAAATAATTATCTCGTGAAAATTACAAGTGACCGACTGTAACTGTATCTTCTTAACTTAATTTATCAAGTGCATGGCCTAAGGTTATCTCATTGCTCATGAGTTGCATTTGCACATGTGAGATCAAACTTAAAACAAAACATAGTAAAATATAAAAAAGAGGATCGTTGCGCACATTTCCTCCCTTTTTAGGGTTCCGTACCCAAAGGGTAAAAACGGGACCCTATTACTAAGACTCCGCGGTCCGTCTGTCTGTCTGTCTGTCTGTCTGCCACCAGGCTGTATCTCATGAACCATGATAGCTAGACAGTTGAAATTTTCACAGATGATGTATTTCTGTTGCCGCTATAACAACAAATACTAAAAACAGAATAAAATGAATATTTAAGGGGGGCTCCCATACAACAAACGTTATTTTTTTGCCGTTTTTTGCGATAATGGTACGGAACCCTTCGTGCGCGAGTTTTACTCGCACTTGGCCCGTTTTTTCTTAAGAGAGCTTCACCAGCTTCTTGAGGGGCCGCCGCAACACACCAGCCGAAGTTGTTAAATCAGCCACCCGCACAATGCCATCGCGACCTGGGAATGTCGCAGTGATTCGCCCTCTAGGTCAAGCGGCTCTTGGCATATTACCATCAGCAATCTGGAAAAGATCTCCGACTGAAATATCTGGTGCTTTTCCTCGCCCGCGCCGTGGAATGAGGGTCGGCAGATACTCGTTCAATGTTACATGCGTCAACGGGCGCGTGTCCACTAACGCCTCTACTTCTGCAAGGAGCATGCGAAGTCATCTCATCCGTGGGGCCATTTGTCAGGGGATGACCCTGAGCGCCATTTTCACTGACTTGATCAGCCTTTCCGAAGCGCCGCCCATGAAGGAAGCTCCGGGAGGTATGAAGCGCCAGTTAAATTTCTCCGTCGCTGCATAACAGGGCACAGCAGCATCATAAAGGGCGCAAAGTTAGCGCTAACAGAGGTTAGCGCCTAAAAGGCGGTTCCATTGTCCGACCAAATTTCTGTTGGCGCTCCCCGTAAGCCTGTAAATCGGCGGAGGCTCATAATTGCATTCTGCAGATAACGAGTGTACAAAGTCTAAGTGGACGGCGCTGGACACAAGGCACGTGTAAAGTGCAATGTAACTGTTCTCTCTTCTCCGGCCGAGAGAGACTTGAATAGGCCCGAAATAAACCACCCTGAAAACGTAAACGATCGTCTATGGTGCGCCAGGCGTGCCTCAGGTAAATCTCCTATCGGTGGCTGGAAGTTCACGGCTCTTCGAATTCGGCAGAACTGACAGTGAAAGGCGACTGTGCGGACGGTACTCGTTACTCGTTAATGAAAAAATATTCGTTTGAATTAAATTCGAAGGCAATAATATCATGTAAGGTAAATGATTTTACGCCATTACAATCAGTTCTACGACATCGCATCATAAATTGTTCATTGTTAATTATTCCATCAGCAGCTTCTTGTAACTCATTAATTGGCATATAGATGTCAATATTCAGAACTGGTACCTTCCTAGTCACATTATTGATCGGATCATCAATATTGAAACAGGATTCAGCTTCATCTGCACTATATATACAGTCAATTAATATGCGTTCAAAAAAAATGTTAATATTGCAATCACAATTGATTTCAACGGTTGAACCACATTCTTTTGTTTGGAAATACTTTTGTGCTATTTCGGATCGAAGTTCTTCTGTGTTTTTATTATCTGAAATACTTCTAACAAATCAGCAAAATATGTGCTCGCTATTTCGAATTATATGATTTACACTATATCCTATATCGATATATGCTATAGCCAAAGCTTGAGCTATAGAATCTATAGCGCAAGTATATTTTATTACTAGCTGACCCCCGCGGCTGCGCTCCCGTCATCTGGCTATCTATCTACCTACCCTACCTACCCTTCCTACCTACACTACCTACAAATGTAATTAAAAAGGTTTTATTGTTACCGAATAGAAGAAATTACAAATTGGTAATGCTAGGAGCGTCTATCTATCTATACTTATATATTATAATATTATAAAGCTGAAGAGTTTGTTTGTTTGTTTGAACGCGCAAATCTCAGGAACTACTGGTTGGAATTGAAAAAATATGTTTGTGTTGGATAGATTCATTTATCGAGGAAGGTTATAGGCTATATAACATCACGCTACCACCAATAGGAGCGGAGCATACATGAAAAATCTTGCAAAAACGGGAAAATATATTCCTTTTTGAGAGCTTCCGTTGCGTGCGCTGCGTAAACGGTTTAAGTTACGCAAATATCATGCATGATAGAAATGTTCATCTTTAAAAGTTCTAAAAAAAAGTCCGTGACAGCATATCTATATTTTAAGATTGACTCACTGTAACCTTTTATTATGGTAATCAAATTTGTTCATTTGCAAAGGTGATTTATCAACATCTGAAGTGTCCTTACACTTTTGAATGTTTTGTTTAATAAAATGAAAATGCTTCCATAGCAATTTAAAATACTTTAATTAAAATATATCATGGTGGCTTCCAAGATGGTTGCTTTCACAGATTACCGATATGTAGCTAGCGTTGCTTTTCTCCGGATATTTCCATAGATAAGAGAATAGAGAATTTGTGTTGCCATACTTATTTCAATTACATCTAAATACACTAAAATACCCTCCTCTTAGTCCCTTATAAGTTTAATCGTTCAGGAGCCTTAACTCTCCTTGAAGATCTCCTCAAAGATGATTGAGGTACTGGTTGAGCCTCCTGATTTACACTCTTATTACCATCATCCTTAGAACTACAATTACTAGCATCATTAGAGCTATTATAACTTCAGGAATTATATCTTTAAAATCCTCACCTTTATAACTATAATTATTTTCAATCATTTCCTTATTGAAATCTCTGAAATCTTTAGCCACATGTTCTTCCAAGTTATTCGGTTTCATAAAAGCGTTATTGTTAGTTATTTTAATAGGAATATGAATTTCCTTAGAGATTTCAGGTTTTTCACAAGGCCATGAACTTATTATCTGATTGAGGTGTCTTTTCCAAATCATATCTTCATTTAAAATTTTACACAAATAGGTTCTTTTACCTAAGACCTCATCTATAATAGCTTTAACAAAAACTTTCTTATTTGGATTTCTATAATCTCTACAATACACATATTCTCCCTCTGTAAATGTTTCTTCTCTCATATTATTATTCTTATTTATATTATCTTTAGTCTTTTTCTCTTTTAAAATATCTAATCTAGTCCTTAATTTCCTTTGAAACATTAATTCAGCTGGGGTGTTACCCGTTATAGTATGAATTGAATTTCTGTAATGAAAAAGGTATCTGTTCATTAATGTTTCAAAGTTAACATTATTGTTTTTCTTATCTTTTAGTGCTTTACTAATACAAAATTTGAAGTTTTTCACAGCATTTTCTGCGAACCCATTAGTCGCCGGGTGAAAAGGAGGTGATGTTTCATGTCTTATTCCATTTTTTGATAAAAAATCTGAAAATTCCTTGGAGCAAAATACTGCTGCATTATCTGTTACAACTACTTTAGGTAATCCAAACCGACTGAAACATTCCCTAAACTTTTCCACAGTGTTATAGGCATTTGTATTTTTCATAATAAATGCCTCTGGCCATTTAGAATAGGAATCAATGATAATTAAAATCATTTTGCCATCAAATGGTCCCAGAAAATCAGCATGAACCCTTTCATATGCTGAGTTAGTCTTTGGCCATGAAATAATGTTTGCCTTTTTAGGTTCTGGCCTAGCTGCCATACAAATGTTGCAATTTTTAACAAAGTTTTCAATAGATTGATCTAAATTAGGCCACCAAAAATATGATCTAGCATTGGTCTTCATTTTAACAATTCCTTCATGTGTGGTATGCAACTCTTTCAATAAATTTTGCTGTAACTTACAAGGAATAACAACTCTATACCCCCACATGATAACACCTTGATCAACATATAATTGGTCCCTTTTTTGTGCAAATGGTTTCAAAATTTCATCTTTAACATTTTTAGGAAATCCATATCTTATCATATTAAAAACAGAACTTAAAAGTGGATCCTTTCTAGTCTCAGACCTTACAACATTTAAATCTATAATATTTTGTTCCTCAACAAAGTTAATGTAATCACATTCAGAATAATTAGCTAATACAGATTGTTCATACTCTAATGGAATTCTTGACATACAATCTGCTTGATTATTGTTACAACCTTTTATGTGCTTAAAAGTATAGTCAAATCCTGCTAAATACAAAGACCATCTCTGTAATCTACCAGCTGCCATTTGTGGTAGGCTTTTATGCTCACCAAACAAAGCTTGTAAAGGTTTGTGATCTGATAACAATTCAAATTTTGTTCCAACCAAATATTGGTAAAATTTCTGTACCGCCCAATAAATAGCTAATGCTTCTTTGTGTATCATTGAGTAACCTTTTTCTGCTTTGTTAAATACTCTAGAAACAAAACTAATTGGCCTGTCCGTACTATCGGGCATAACATGACTCAATACTGCACCAATTCCATTTTGGGATGCATCACAAGTTAACCTTAAAGGTTTAGATCGGTCAAAATGTACTACTAACACATTGTCAGAAGTTATATCTTTCTTAATATTATCAAAACTCTGTTGACAATCCGATGTCCAATTAAATTTATTATCCTTTTTTAATAACTCATACATTGGTTTGAGTTTTATAGAAACATTGGGGATAAATTTAGAATAATAATTAACCATTCCAATCCATGATCTTACCTCAGTTACATTTTTGGGTGCAGGTGCTTTGATAATGGCTTCCAATTTTGAAAGATCCTTCTTTAAACCTTTTTTTGAAATAATGTGTCCTAAATATTTAACCTCGGACTGAAAAAATAAACACTTATCTTTGTTTAATCTAATTCCAACGTTAACAAATCTTTTTAAAACTTCTTTTGAATTTTCTAAATGTTCTTTGTCATTGGCACCCGTTACCAAAACATCATCAATAAAATTAACTACTCCCTTGGTCCCCTGTAAAACTTTTTCCATCTTTGCCTGAAATATTGCCGAAGCAGGCTTGGTACCGTAAGGTAACCTATTTAATCTGTAAATACCTTTAGGAGTTGACCATGCGAGTAATTGTCCTGTTTGATTATCTAGCAATAATTGATTGAAGGCATTTCTCAAGTCAAGTTTTGTAAACTTCTCGCCCCCTGTAAAGCTGTAAAAATATCCTCAATTCTGGGCAAGGGATGGTTTACATCTTTTAAATGTTTGTTCACAGTTATTTTATAATTAGCACATAACCTAAGCTTTCCATTCTCTTTAACTACTGGAACTAATGGAGTCCCCCACTTGGAGTTCTCTATTTTAACAATGACACCTTCCTTTTCTAATTTTTGTAACTCTTGGTCAACTTTATCTTTAAAAGAATGCGGAATGGGGTGGGGTTTCAAAAATATGGGTTTTATATTATTATCAACCTCTAATCCTACTTCCTCCCCTTTAATTACTCCCAATTCTGGCTTAAACACTTCTGAATACTCTTCTACTACATTTTGTAATGACAGTTTTTCAATTGAGTTTAATGACAATAAATGTTGAATATTAAATTTTTTAATTAAATCTCTCCCTAATAAACTTTTTAGTCCATTTTCTACAACTAACAATACACATTTTAATTCCTTAGTTTTAATTTTTAATAAGATTGTAATTTTACCTTTTGGTTTCATAACCTCACCACTATAGGTTTTAAGTTCCACATCAGCTGGCTGTAGTTTTACATCTGAAAACAAACTCTTGTACGTAGATAATGGAACGCAAGAAACTGCTGCTCCAGTGTCCAATTCCATCTGAAATTGTTTACCATTTCCTGTACAGTTCAGAAAAAATGGAGAAACATAGTTAACACCGCTGTTTTGTACTGAAAAGATGTCAACATTATCTTCATTAACTTCCACACTATGTGTATTCTTCTTGTTTTTGCAGATTTCTGCTAAGTGTCCAATTTTATTACAGATTTTACACTTATACGTTCTATATTTGCACTTTGAAAAACTGTGGTCTGGCTTGCCACAATGTACACATGTTAGTTTTGTACTGGAACTTGGAGTTTTCTGTGTCTTTTGAAACGTCTTTACCTTGACCACTTTGTTAACCGTTCCACTGCTGTTTCTAACTTTTATAGCCGATTCCTTGTTCAAAGCTGTCTCTAGCAGTTCCTCTGTGGTTTTGGTGATACTCTCCTCACACAGTCGCTCCTGTATTGGGCCTGATAATAGTCCCGTGACGAATTTAGTTTTAATAATTTCCTCCATGTGCTCTTGGAAATTACACTCAGATGCCATTTCTCTTACTCTTGCATAATATTGTGCGATTTTTTCACCCTCATATTGCCTGAGTCTATCAAATTCGATTCGTTTTCTGAAATATGAGACTCTGGGTTTAAATCTAAGCTTCAGAGCGGCTCGTAATTCATCAAATGACTTGGTGGAGGGAAGTGCTGGATGCAAAACGCTTTTTAAAATTTTATAAGTGGTTTCATGCAGTGATACAATTAATGTTGAAGCCATTCGCTCCTTTTCGATTTCAGCTGCAATATAATATTGCTCCAGGCGTTCCAGGAAACACGTTATATCGTCACCTTCTTCAAAAGGTTTTATCATGAAGTTCGATGTTCTCGTCGCCATTTTGAAGTGTCCTTACACTTTTGAATGTTTTGTTTAATAAAATGAAAATGCTTCCATAGCAATTTAAAATACTTTAATTAAAATATATCATGGTGGCTTCCAAGATGGTTGCTTTCACAGATTACCGATATGTAGCTAGCGTTGCTTTTCTCCGGATATTTCCATAGATAAGAGAATAGAGAATTTGTGTTGCCATACTTATTTCAATTACATCTAAATACACTACAACATCTATACGTATATCTATACTAATATTATAAAGCTGAAGAGTTTCTTTGTTTGTAGGGTAGGTAGGGTATTTAGGGTAGGTAGGGTAGGTGGGTAGGCATTTGACGGGAGCGAAGCCGCGGGGAACAGCTAGTTGAATATAAAGACCAAAAAAAAGAAGTTGTAGTATCCCGTTGTATATGACGGTAATGATCACTGAAAGTCTATAAATGGAAAGTAATATAAAATGGCTCGATGTAGCAGTAAAAGGTCTGACAACAAAAAAATAAAATAAGAGTTGGTAGTGGGTAGACAGAGTAGGTGGGGTAGGTAGGTAGGGTAGATGGGTAGCCATTTGACGGGAGCGAAGCCGCGGGGGACAGCTAGTTGAATATAAAGACCAAAAAGAAGAAATTGTAGTATCCCTATGAAGCAAATGATCACTGAAAGTCTATAAATGGAAAGTAAAATAAAATGGCTCGAATCTTGGATAAAATCCACCCCAATCCCTAATGAGGTCCACTGAGAAGACTCTTTAGCTTTGATCGGGGCTGCAGTTGGGTCTTTACAAGCCGTCTACAGCAAAGTTTTGCAATAAAGACTTCAGAAAAGTTACAGAACTTTAGAAACATCAATGTTGTCCTTGTTATTTTTGCAACTATAGCATAAGATTATTTGTTTAATTAACGTATGAAAAGAAACAATTTTATAATCGTTTTAATTTGTTTTATTTCAATAACCGTATTCCATTCCCTGTAAAATTTCAAATGTTTATACAAACGGAGAGACCAGCTATCCTGATAGCAGAATGGCTGGTTATTTTGAAGTCCCTTTATTTTGTTTCAAAGTTAGGTAGCAATTAATTGACTATTGGTAGTAAAAATTTGCAAATAGGTAGCAACTTTTGGTCCTTTTTGGAACCGATACAGACAAACAGCCATTCTGACACACACTAGTACTGCCATGGAATCTACCCAGATTAGCTTGGATTTTGAAATCAGATAGGGATGAGATTATTTTGGCCTTAAGTTTTGATCATAAAGGAGCTCCACTAAGTTCCAGTATAGATTGAGATTTTTTCAGGGGTATCACTTTAGATTTTCCAGCTGCAAGAGTTATGTATGTCTTGAGCTTTCTTGTAATATTACAATAAACATCGCAAGCGTAGGTCTTTGTGCTGGCATCACAAAATCGATGAAGCTCAATTAAATCATTCTCCATGGTTTGTATCTGAGGAAATTAAATGAATACACCGAATATTAACATACGTATATTGCCAAAAGTATTACAACTTGAAAGATGGCCGAATGGGAAGGGAAGTAGCGCCACGAGTGGTGTCTATAGGAACTTAATAACTTTTTAATTCAGGCATCGGTTGTGTTTAACATTAACCCCATCTTCGACGAACAATACGCCAACTTTGAGTGTGAAGTTGCTCTAGTGAGTGCATCAGCGCCCATCTGTATGTAACGAACATCAATGGCCCCTCCAAGTACTTTGCTTTCATCCGTTCCGCTAGCCCATTTTTCTCAGGCGTGTACGGAGTGTTGGTTTGATGCTTGATTCCAGAGACTACTAAAAAATTCTTTATTACAATATTATTTTTCGTTATCGCTTCTCAAAATCGTAATTTTATTTTCTAGTTCATTTTCTACCTCTTCTTTGAACTTTATAAATACTGATTTTATATCCATCTTATTCTTTAGAATATACACATACACTTTTCTAGAAAAGTCATCTACAAAGGTTATGAAGTACTGCCCACCTCCAGCAGAAGGTGTCTCTCATCGGACCACAAAGATCAGTGTGTATTATTTCCAGCAATGCATTTGCTCTAGAATTAGACTGTGGAAACGGAAATCTAGTAGTTTGCTTCGCAGCATGGTTCACATACAGAATCAACTTCTTTATTCGTTATTTGTATACCCTCAGCACATGACTCCAACCTCTTAACATCTGCAATATTTAAGTGACCCATTATTTTATGCCATGTAATCAAATCTGTCTTACTTTCACATGTAGTAAAAAAAGACAAAAGACAAAAGATATTTATTTCAACTGGGCCACCAAGCGGCACTTTTGAATGTCACAATTTAAATTTAAATGGAATACAAGTTGATTCTACCGTGCATTCGGAAAGTAGCTAGTTATGGAGAAGAATGCACAAGAAACTCCATACTTTTTAAATTTACATGGAATAAAAGTTGATTCTACCGTGCATTCGGAAAGTAGCTTGTTATGGAGAAGAATGCACAAGAAACTCCATACTTACTCTTTAAAAAAAAAAAAATGATTCTACCGTGCATTCGGAAAGTAGCTTGTTATGGAGAAGAATGCACAAGAAACTCCATACTTACTCTTTTAAAAAAAAAAAAAAAAGATTTTTACAATATTTAGGTACATGAGTACATATACATTAATAAATTCACATATGTGAGGACAATGCACCCAGAATAGCACTACACACTACACTATGTAAAGGTATAAAGTATTAAAAGTACTCACACATGTCTGTGCAGTTATACAATAGGTACTAGAAAAACATCAACATCCGAAGCAGTTGAGTTATGACCAATCCCAACTGACGGCGCCCGTTCACGAACATGACGCATGAATCGGCACCACCCAGCTCAACCATCATGAAGGGAACCGAATGATCCAACACACGCGCCACCATCAGAGAGACATTTGAGAGAGCATGACACACTCAACTGCCAGGGCACACACAAGTCAACGAACGACACATAGGTATAGCAAATGGTAGATTTACAGTTGGGTACATAGTACCCACACACGTGCTGTGCAGCTATACAATACTAAAAGAAATCGAGTCTATACAACACAAACATATCATTTGTTTTTGCGCCCTAGTGGTTGTGGAGCAGGACTAGCATTGAGCCAAGCATTTTTATCAGTGATATAATCCCCCAACTTATAATATGCCTGCCTGCATAGTGTGCGTTTTATACAATTTTTAAATTTCGTCTCATTCAGTTCTAGAATATGGGGAGGAATTTTATTGTAACATTTTGTACAGTACCCCATGAAAGATGAGGCCACTTTTGCCAGTCTGAAACCTGGTTGAACTAATTGGTCCCTATTTCTAGTAATGTTAGTAGCATATGCATTACCTGTTACTAGATTGAGTTTGTACATATTATCTGTCAATTTTGCAGTTGCAATGAGTATTCTATTGGCAACATAAATGTTACAGCCCTCATCAGTGAATTCCAGTTTAGAGCCATTTTTTGTTAATTGACTGACTGATAAAAGGTTGGCACTTAGCTCAGGAATAAATAATAATAATATTTTTATATATAAATAATTTTTTTTTTTTTATAAATAAAAATAAATAAAACATTTCTCACCTGGATCTCATGTTTGTCATTACATACTTTGGTCTGAATGTTTACTTTACCCATGTTTTGCACGGAGACTGCATCATTATTTGCCACCGTTATCCTTTGGATCGGAGGTGGCTGCAAATCATACATCCAGTCTGAGCGTCTTGACATATGCATCGTTGCCCCTGAGTCTATATAACAATCATCTGGATTCAATGATCTGTAAGCTGAAAAAAATTCTGAAAAATTATTTTGATTATTATTCTTCTCTCGACATTGACTTTTATAGTGTCCATATTTATTGCAACCATAGCAACGTGAGCCTTTTCCCTTCTATTTTGGACTATTTTGCGAGATTATGTTGTTCTTTTTATGCTTTGTGAAAAATGCTGTGGTATCTGATACTTTAACCTCTTGTAACAATTTTGTCTTAACCAAATCTGATGATATTTTTATGCTTGAACTTGCCAAACCCATTATCATTGGCTTATAATTATTCGGTAAGCTTGCCAACATGAGAGTTCCCAGCCACTCGTCTCCGACTTCGAAACCAATATTTCGTAACTTATAAGCTGTACTCATAATTTTGGTCACGTATTCCTAGATACTTGCACAATTATCTAGCGTAGTGTTGATTAGGTCCTTTAGCAAGCCATCTTTTCTTGATAGCCCGGAATCCTCGAAGGCATTTTGTAGATTTTGCCATGCTTCTCACGATGACTTTGCATTTTCGATATGAACGAAGTTGATTGGTTCTACCAATAAAATTATCTTGGTCTTGGCTTTTATGTCTTTTTTGGCATCTTGAACCCCTGGATCAACACAATCCCATAATTCCTCGTGCTCTAAGTATGATCTCACTGCAAACTTCCAAGTCGTATATAATTCTCTCTGCCGGCGAGTTTTGTAATTTGTAGGTTAGACATACTCATGGTCTAAAAAAATAATTAAAAAGTTTATCACGGTTCACTATTTACTTTTACTGCAATTTTATGTTAATTACGGTTATTCAATTTGGAATGACAGCCTTCGGAGATGTTGTTTGTGCGATGGTGTTCTCCAAATACTCACAACATGGCACTAAAATATGGTTTCATCCAAAAATTCTCTATATAATTGACGAATTATGACATTTCCATGTTTTTGAATCATTTCGACTTAGTGTACTCCCATCCGTTTTTAATAAGTTTCTGTGAAATCAATGGCAGTGCAGCCGTAAGTGCGATAGTAATTTTATCGGCCTTACATTTTGTGTGGCCCTTTTCCAGACACTTTTTAACCAGTGTTAAAACAGCCTTTAACTAGAATGTCTGCGTAAACTTCTGTCAAAGCGTTTATTGGTGCTATTTCATATTAGCAATGAACTTTTGTGGACATGAGGCCCAGTAACTCTGACTTAATTAAGCTTTTCTTTTTTTTTTTATTTATGATGGGTTTGCTCTTGACTCTAGTCTAGGTCAGAGGTGACAGAGACAGAGTCTACGATGGAGTGAGATTACCCAGAAGAAGCCTGTTCACTCTAACTTTGAAGAGATTCGGGTTGAATGCGTTCGAAAAAACAGACGCAGGTAGTGAGTTCCATTCATTCGCTGTGCGCATTATGAAGGATGTTTGGAAGCGCTTAAAAATATATAGCGCTAAATAAATTATATTACTAGAGAGGCCTTCTTATCCGTCATCAAAGCAATAAATAAAGGTCTCACTTTTTTTGAATTGATAGAGCTACCAACATCACCGTGAATTATGTAAAGCTGATCAAAAGGAAGCGGACAGCTACTAAACTTTCTACGTCTGTGAATGTAGTTCTAGGGAAATCAATTGCTTTGTGCCGAGCACCTTAAAGGACACGTGAATCACTAGGACATGGAGGTAGTATGTTAGAAACCGATCTATTATATCTTAAAATGATGTACGCCAAACGTACATAATGTACGTAAACCGTTATAGCTGTACGGGCATTAGGTAATGATAAAATAGACATTGATTGTGGCTCTGCTGCAGAGCATACTCTCTAGCAGAGCCACACATAACATGTACTCAGGCAAGATAAACGATACTGTTTTTTGATGAAAACTGTTGTACGAATAGTGTTTATTGCGTACGTGTTGCAAAATATCATTTTTAGACAGTAATTTTATTTATTTTAACTTTACTAAAATGTTCATAGAAAACGCTAGGTTATTTTGTGCACCAATTGTCAACGAGACCTCTAGACGACACCACCTGGAGTGTCTTTTCACCTTAATGAAGTTCTAAACTAATCATATACCGTAGTCGGCGGTGGAATAGTTACCAAAAAAATAATTGTGGACGATACCCCAGCGGTGTCGTTGACAATACATAGGTTATTTTAGGTCAGCAAAATATTTCCTAGACAATCTGCCTTTCTAATAAATTAAAAACATAATAAAATAAGATAGACAATGTTTATTTCACAAAAGAAAACAGTCCATTACTTTGCCTTAAATTCTAAATTAATAGGAAGTTTTACATACACAATATATATAAAAAAATCTTTTACAAAAAAAACTACCGACTTACCCGAATATCATGAAACTGAACATAACCGGTGAAATGAGAGTGTACCAAGGTGAAGTGTACACATCTGCGTGCCCCTTTAGAACGTACTGCCGTGATGTTATGTTATGAAATGGTATAAACAATACACAGACATGCGATTGCAGTAATCCTGAGAGATTCGCCGTTATTTATTGAAGAGTTCTGTTGTATATCTCCGAAGTTCTTCACCAGATCTTCACCAAATTAATATGGGACCAATTTCAACACATGCTCTTTCAAACAAAAAAAGAAATTTTAAAATCGGTCCACGATTGACGTAGATATCGGGGAAAATAGACTAAAAAAAAAACAAACAAAGTCGAACATAGTACCTCCTCTCTTTTGGCAAGACGGTTAAAATAAAACTCAATGGAAGCAAGAACATAAAACATAAAGATGCACTTCATTTTTTGTTTGTTAATTTTTTGTTTTTTATAAAAACAAGTTTTTAGTATCGTAAACATTTGTAGGATTAGGAGGACAATTTTTTTTGAAGATTGAACCCGTTGCATTAATGCTTAGAACGTTATATTTCCTAGAAAACTTTTTATAGAAGTTTAACTGAAGTTCGGTCCAGTAATGTATAAAAAAGGGTTGCAGAGAAACAGTTTTGATGACATTCACCCACGGCTCTGTAAACGACATAATCCATAAGGCTAAAACAACTATTTTATGGAAACGTTTTACAGCATCGTGTCTGTTTCTTATATTTTGCAATGATTTTAAGTTTGGTATAAAAGGTAGTTCACGTTTTTCGTCATCTTGCATACAAGAATTAATCATTTTGTTTCGCATGACAACAGGATACTGGTTTTGCATTTGTAAAGATAGTTGTTTCATTTTATGTATTGTATAGATTATTTTACCGATTGGTTTGTAAATGTGTGAACATTGTAGGCCTTCTAGATTTCTAGATTGTTAACATTTTATCTCGTTTTACTTTTTTAAATCTTTTGTTTATTGTTTTTATAATCATTTCTTGTTTTAGTTTCTTACGACTTATTATCGGGCCTGCGTTGTCCCCCCATCTAAGTACTGCTGTAACATGGAAATATTGTAAAACCAAACAATTTTTTAAAAGAGTAACCATGGAGTTTCTTGCCGGTTCTTCTCCATAGGAATCGACCAACCCGAACCGTGCACATTGTTGACGTTTTATAAGTGCCCATGTTGGCCTATGTGAAATAAAAATTATTGATTTATGATTTATGAGAAGACAACTTATTTTTTGATGTATGAATAATATTTTATCGACATTTTGAAACGAACATGTTAACATAACGCTATCACTATTTCCTTTTTTTGTGATATTAATTTTACCATTGCACTCTTTACATTTCATAATTATGGTAATCATCCGTCACAGAGCTATTTTTAAAAGTCCATACACAACGGTTAGTTGTATAACGCCAAATCCAAAAAATACTACTCCACTTTGATTCAGGCATCCTCCTCCTTCTTTTAAGTGTAATCACAGGTTTATTGATATCATTTCTTTTGTCAATTACCAGTATCGAATCGCGGTCTACATTAAAAGACTCCACGTCAACGTCATGAGTAGTGCTATCGTTACTAGAAATTACATCGTCCTCAACCTTCGCAGATTCAGCGCTGTCGGAACCTTCATTATCTTGCAGGTTTTCATCACCAAAAAAATCAATGAAGTGTCTCTTTGCCGATAGATACATTGAGGTAATAATGTATTACGCACTAGAGAAGTCGCCACACATCACTGTTGTGTTCCGTTCATTTGCGGTCTGCCGGCCGCATTTCACTCATTTGCTTTCTAGATCTTGAGCGATTAAGTAATTTTTTGTTTTTAAACGAAAAAACGTTCAAACGCAATAATAATATGCCTTCGTGTGTTTTAAGGTATTGCACTAATAATTCAACGAATACGGTGAAGTGCAAAGCAATAATTTTTAATCGGTGACTAACTAGATAATAATTTTAAAATATAATTTGAACAAAATATTT
Organism: Orthosia gothica; assembly: GCA_949775005.1. NCBI lineage: Eukaryota > Metazoa > Arthropoda > Insecta > Lepidoptera > Noctuidae > Orthosia > Orthosia gothica. The sequence goes on from OX459040.1 coordinate 15,039,987, forward strand.
GGTGGACGCCATGTTCTGTAATTTTTCAAATAGACTAAAAATAAAGATGTGAAAATCATGATGATGTGATGCTTTCCAGCCGGTTTCGGTCACAGCGACCGCAATCATTGGCTGCTCAATGTGGTTGAGAGCTCAGATTTGCTGCTCTGTTATGTGCTCTCATGTGACTTGCATATCCACCCTTGGCCGAAAAACTCCGAGCACAAAGCGGACACGTCTTAACACCGCTGACTACGTGATAAATAGTAGCTGTTGGTGGTCTAGCTTTGAGGTCGTCTCGTTTCTGGTCCAATTCCGATCTCCTTCTATCCTCAAATGCCTGCACCTGCCGCTGCACATGACGTCTCCACTCAGGCCGATTTTGTGCCTGATTCTCCCAAAGTGTGGGGTCAATGTCGCCTCTCTTCATGTGCCTATAATGAACATCCTTCAAGCGCAGGAACTGCCCACCACGCTTCCGTTTCCCTTCCTGGAGTTCAGAATAGAATATAAATTTAGCTAGCCTTTGTTCCTGCATCCTGGAGACATGCCCACACCACCTAAGCTGACGTCTCATCAGGTAGGCCTCTATACCAAGGACCTTTGCTCGTCTTAGGACGTCTGTGTTCCTTACACGATCTGACCATCTGATGTTCAATATGCTCCGGAGGCATTCCAGATGGATTTTGTCCAAGGTTCCTTCTTACGGTAGAGGCACCATGCTTCCGAAGAGTACAAAAGGTTTGGGAGAACTATTGCCATGTATACAGAGACCTTTGTAGCCAACCTGAGATCGTGAGAACGGAAAACTTTAGGCTACAGTTTGCCAAAAGCCGCCGCTGCAGTACAAATCCTCTGATTAATCTCAGCGTCAAGGTCACCTTTACTTGTGACTATGCTACCAAGATATCTGAAGCTCTCCACTTGCTTCAAATTACTGCTGCCAATTGAGAAGTCTGGGACTAGTATAGAGTCTTCTACACCCATGGCCATAATTTCGGTCTTTTTGACATTTATTTTAAGACCAACCTTGCAACAAACGTCATTGAGACCACCTATTAGCGCCTGCAAACCGTCACAAGTATCTGCCACGAAACACAGGTCATCAGCATACATGATCTCCGTAATGATGCTGTAAGAGACTTTTGTGCGGGCTTTTAATCTGGCCAGATTAAATATACCACCATCAGTTCGGAAACTAATGCGATTGCCTTCCGAAATTCGTTCTAGGGTCTCCCGAATGACGACGGCAAAGTACAAGGCAAATAGTGCAGGCGCAAGTACACAGCCCTGCTTTACGCCACAGGAGACATTATAGTAGTCTGACTGCTCGCCCTTTATCGCGACGCAACAAGACATATCATCATGCAAGAGTCGTAAGAATCTAACAAACTTTTCAGAGCATCCAAGCTTAACTAAAAGGACCCACAGAGCCTCTCGGGGAACACTGTCAAAGGCCTTCTCGAGATCGACAAAACAGAGATATAGGACTCGACCCTGTTCTCTACTCTTTTTTTGAAGCTGGCGGCTGGCTGTCCTTAACTTCAACTGGATTAGTCACCGTGGGTGCGTATACACTTATTACGTTCAGATGATTATCATTATCTAGATGAAGGCGCAATGATAACATACGATCCGAAGTGTACGTCGGATATTCACTCAGTTTTTTGGATATTGACGTCTTAATAGCAAAACCTACACCCGAACGTCTGGGTTCAGACGCAGCAGTCCCCTTCCAAAAGAAAGTGTATCTACCGCCACATTCCTCTAGTTCCCTTTCATCAGCTAGATGCGTTTCGCTAAGTGCAGCTATGTCTATATTGTATCGAGCTAGCTCACGTGCCACAACAGCTGTCTTACGCTCCGGGCATAGATTACCATCCCGATCCAGAAGAGTGTGTACATTCCACGCACCAAACGTCATGCTAGATGATTTAATGAATTTTCTGTATCGTCGACCACGAGGAAAGGGTTGCACAGGCAGCCGTGGTTGCTACCTCCCAGGTACAGTGGGTGAACAATTTTTAGGACACCTTTTCTAGTCCCCTCCCCGGCTGAGCGGGGGAAGCAGTGCAATCTAAGACAATTTTGTTACATTTTGTTTGTGTTTATTTAGGGTTTCCACGTTTGGGCAGTAAAAATAGGAAAAACGCATAAAATTTATCCAAATCAACCGCAGTGAAGATTCCTGGTTACCATCTAATCATACATATGTATGTTCGTTGCATTTTCGCGAAGAGAATAAATATACCACAAAAAGGGGCAGGCGTTTTCTGAATCAGTTTCTTTACTAAATACCATTTTAGTTCTATTACTGTTAATCTCTTCTTCTTCTTCCTAGCCTTTTCCCACTTTAGGTGGGGTCGGCTCTCCTTATTTCACGGCGCCAAGACATTCTGTCGAGGGTTGTCGGGTTAGGCAGTTTCTCCTTCTTGAGGAGCTTCGTCATACTGGTGCACCATGCCAAAGGAGGAGTTATATTAATGTTATACTTTGGCATATTTTATTCACAAGGAAGTATTTATATCTGTGCTTCAACATTCTTTTGATCAACCAAGCACTTTAAATCACCGAACACATTTGATACGGGCCATCATCAACAAATACACATCAATTCGCTTAAAGCACGTGGCTAAAATTGATCATACTAATAATTATTTATCGAAGCGTCAAAAGTCAAAAGTTACTACTTAGTTACTTATATTGTTTAGGGGTAACTAAATAAACATAATTATTATTATAAAAAATACAGAAGATTCGTGTTTCAAGCGAATTGTGAAATTCCCTATTCCGATTTGATATGTTTTTAACCTATTATAAGCGCATTTGACTTATATTTTAACAGTCGGTTATTTCAACTAATAATAAATTTTGAATTGGCGTGTGCGTGTATGACTAGATGTATAAATGTGTGTGAAGCAAAATAAGTATGTAAGGATCGTAGCAGGTGGCGTTCTCTAGTTTCTGCCTACCCCTATGGGAAAAAGGCGTGAGTTTATGTATGTATGTATGTAATAAATTTTGAAAAAGTGTTAATTCTAATGAAGCTTGTTAGGTATAAAGCTATGTCGCTTCTGTAGCCAGTCAGCAAATTAGTCTATATGAATGACAAGGTGTTGCAGAACGTTGAACGAAACGCGTAAGCGCCGTGAAAATGACGACGCTTCCGTCTTTTTGGTCGCGAGAAAACTACACCTTAGAAGCGCTCTAGCTCTGCATGTTTATATTGTTTTGTTAGACGACTAATTATTGTTTCAGCACTGCAGCGAATTTTTAGTTTAAACTCTTGTCAAAATTGACAAAATGGGGCATGTATTTTGCTTAGGATAGTTTCTCTAGTACGTAGTACATATTATCTCAATGGATAGATATAGGGCTTTTGGTGTCATACGAAACGACAAATTCTTACTTATTTAATGAAATTCTAATTTTTTATTTTCGCTTATCGCTGTAATGGCCAAACTGCCAGCTGTACAATCATGTGATTTTTTTTCATAGAATGAAAACTCTTTTGTCTTAAATTAGGACAGAAACCATAAAAACAGAAGTGTTTTGATTTTTCTGCTGACCTAAAATAACCTATGTATTGTCAACGACACCGCTGGGGTATCGTCCACATTTTTATTATTTAGAACTTCATTAAGGTGAAAAGACACCCCAGGTGGTGTCGTCTAGAGATCTCGTTGACAATAGGTACACAAAATAACCTAGCGCTTTCTATGAACATTTAAGTAAAGTTAAAATAAATAAAATTACTGTCTAAAAATGATATTTTGCAACACGTACGCAATAAACACTATTCGTTTTCATCAAAAAACAGTATCGTTTATCTTGCCTGAGTACATGTTATGTGTGGCTCTGCTAGAGAGTATGCTCTGCAGCAGAGCCACAATCAATGTCTATTTTATCATTACCTAATGCCCGTACAGCTATAACGGTTTACTTACATTATGTACGTTTAGCGTACATCATTTTAAGATATAATAGATCGGTTTCTAACATGGTGGCTCTGCGGCAGAGTATGACACGTATAATCACAAAGGGATGAACGCCGCTATTTTGACCTTGTGATAACTTATCAATATCAACGTACATTTGAATAACTGGTATGTCCGTATTTCGTGCTCTCTACTTTAGGTCAACAATTTCCTTTAAAACTAGGTTTTTCGAAATATCTGACTTGCAGGCCTGTTCTTTTATTTTTTGAATACTGTTGCCCTGGATATTTTTTTATTCATATTTTGTTTAGTAAGAAGGTAACGTGGCTTAGCTAACATACAAGCGGATAACCGCGTCGACAACTTTTATAAAATGTAAACGTAATATTTTGAGTACGAAAGTCGGCTTGCATGGTAGCTTCAACCCAGATTGTAAATCAATGCTGTACATACCTTAACAGTAACTGTTCCTAAACATTGTGTCGGTATCCGCGCAGTGTAGTACAGCTCCCAGTATTTACGTATTTTAAAATATAATAATGGCCCAGAAGGCCCTTGAAGGTGTAGTGCGCGAGCTACATAAAGTAGTTAGTGATCTCGCTACAAAAATTAGTGCTCTCGAGTGCAAAATCGATGAGCAAACTGATATTATAATTAAGCAAGATGAATCGTTAAAATTGTTAACGTTAGCTGTTGAGGGTACACCAAAATCAGTCCCTCCGAAACTATTGGACTCCGATAGCGGTCAGGATTCAGCGATTCCAGCGACTACGCAGCGTCCCATGCGTCAAGCGCGAGTGAATTCTAGCGCTAAAACCAAAAGTGGATACGCAGCCGCTGCAAAAAAGTTAGCCGTTACAAAACCAAGGACTGATGGTGATGTAAGGGAGACAAATAGAATAAGAATAAGAATAAGAATAATTTATTAAAAAGTAAGGACGTTCACAAAAGTGTACATTAGGTGCAGTAATTTAGTTTCTAAAACAATTGTATAAATAGAGCTTATAAGTAAACTATTTCTAAAATATTTTATTACAACTACAAGCTTATTATAAAAAAAAAAAAAAAAGCATGTCAATTTTTGGGTAGGGACTCGCCCGATTTAGGTTCTTGCAAACCTGTGTTTCAGGCCATCACTTTACTTAGAGCAATAATTGGGCCAGTTATATAATTGAATAAAATTAGTCTAATAACAAACATAGCAATACAAAATTTGGTACAAAACACAAAAAAAAAAACAAATAATAAAAGAAAAAAAAAAAAAAAAAGAAAATATATATAAATTTAAGTATGTACAAGTAGATATGAGGACATATCTTCAAACAACAATTTCTAGAAGTTTTTCTGTGTCAATATAACTGAGTGTCCCTAAATAATCTGTTAAGGTAAAGCAACATCTTTTATATGTTAAGCTATAAACATCTAGTAACCTGTTGAGTCTATTATACAGAAAAGGTCCTAAAAACACATAAAACCGATTAATAAAAGCATGTCTGGTTTGTGGCATTGTGCATACCAGATCCTTCCTTCTCTTGTCGGAAGGAACTGGATCATAGGGAAGTACAATGTGCTGTTGCAGTATTACGTGAAGAATAAATAATTGCCGTACTGTAAGAACACTACATGCTTTGTAGAGCTGCTGTGTCGGAAATCGAAAAGGGCGAAAGGTAGCAACCTTTAGAATTGCTCTTTGAGCACGTTCTAGGGGAAGTAAAATTGAATTAGCCGCACCACCCCACGAAGTTATACAGTAGGTAAGAATGGATTGACACAACGCTAAATAAATCTGTTTAATTAATTTAAAGTCAGCTATATTACGTAAATTCTTAAAAACATATATTAATTTGCGGACTCTAGTACAAAGTAACTCGATATGTTTACGGAAATTTAGATTGGAGTCAATAGTGACACCTAGATATTTCAAATTGTCAGCTTTAGCTAAAGTGGGGCAAGAACATGCAGTGTCAGCGTGCATGTTACAGTCATGCGCGTATATGTTTAGGTTAGTAAGCGGTATGTTAGTATTCCTCATTGTAAATAAAATGTATTTGGTTTTATCTGAATTTAGTGTTAAAAGATTATTCTTGAGCCAATTAGACACTGAATTAAAGCCATTCTGAGCATGTTCATAAACCTCAGCTCGTGATTTAGCTGCGAACAATAGAGCGGTGTCATCAGCATAAGACATTATGACACCATTTTGCAGTGGCAGGCTACATAGGTCATTTATGTAGACTAAAAATAATGTAGGACCTAAAATACTACCTTGTGGTATTCCAAAACAACTATTTGTAAGATCAGAACTTGTATACGGACAAATTTTGACACACTGTTGCCTATCACTGAGATAATCAGAAAGCAGTAGAAGTTGCGCTCCTCTAATCCCAAGTGATTCAAGCTTCTGCAAAAGTGTATCACAAGAAATTGTGTCGAAGGCCTTTGCAAGGTCTAGAAAGATCCCAGCCGTATGCATTCCGTTATCCAGGTTTGTACTAATATACGTGGGACACTCAGAAAGTTTTGCGAAACTAAAAAAAATTGTTCTATACGTACATATATTTTTATTAAATCTTTTCAAAGTACTTTCCACCAGCCTCTATACAAAGATTCATGCGCCTAAACCAGTTTTCAAAACACTTTTTCCAGTCCGCCGCAGACACCTCGTTTACAGCCTGCTCGAACGCAGCCAGCGCATCTTCCGGCGACGAAAATTGTATCCCTTTGAGCTGATTTTTTATTTTTGGGAATAAAAAGAAGTCACACGGTGCTAGATCAGGGCTGTAAGGAGGGTGACCCAGGAGTTTGACTGGCGTGCTGTCCAGGAAGTCCCTCGTTTTGAGTGCGGTGTGCGCAGGTGCATTGTCGTGGTGGAGCAGTAGCCCGCGGAGCCCTGTGTTTGGTCGCTTGTTGCTTATAACAGAGAAAACTTCTGGCAAACATTTGGTAGTATACCATTCGGCATTAATGCTTCTTTGATCCCGTAAGGGAATTGATACCAAGTGGCCAGTCAAATTAAAAAAGCTAGCGATCAAAATCTTACCCCCGCTTCTAGATCGCTTCACTTTGGTAGGCGTTGGCTCATTTTGAAACACCCAAACAGTCGACTGGCGCTTGGTTTCTGGGTCGTATTGATAAATCCAGGACTCATCACCTGTAACGATGTCGTAAACACGCCGAGACGAGCCTGCTTCAAATTTGTTAAGCATATCACGGCACCATTCCACCCGGGCCTGCTTCTGAGCATCGGTGAGGTTGTGCGGCACCCAGCGTGATACTATCCTCCTCACGCGAAGATGGCTGTGTAGAATCTCGTGAACGCTTCCCGATCCAATCTTCAATATGTGTTGAATCTCCTGATATGTAATTCGCCTATTGTCTTGGATTAAATTTTTCACTGCTAGCACGTTTTCTTCGGTAACAGCCGTCAAAGGGCGACCGCTTCTTTCGTCATCCCCCAAAGTTGGTCGACCGCGCTTGAATTCGTTATACCAACGATACACGGTTGCCTTGGAAGGGCCTTCATCCACGAATGCCATTTGAAGTCTATCGTACGATTCATCCGGTTTCAGGCGACACTTGAAATCGTATAAAATCATAGCTCTAAAATGTTCCCGGCGCAGATCCATATTTCAGTGAGACACAACACTTTGAATTAACTCGCAAAAAATGTGGAGGGAAATTTTGAAATTGGAACTTACTTATTTTTACTTATAAATAATCATATTTTCGAAAAACATTATAACTGGCCAGTCTCCCATATATAAAAACTTTTTTTCGCAATACTTTCTGAGGGGCCTGGTAATTAGTCAATTTGTTTAATGCTTGGCACTAGCCAAGCAAGGTTTAGGCCCAACAGATCTACTAAGATCTGTTGGGCCTAAACCCAAATTGATTATCTGAAAGTAGTTTGTTATCTTCCAAGTATTTTATGAGTCTACTGTTGATCATTTTTTCTAAGATTTTTGAAAGGCCTGTTAACACTGAAATGGGCCTGTAGTTGTTCACACTGTTTTTATCTCCTGACTTAAAAATAGGTGTAACCACAGATTTTTTTAGCAACTTAGGAAATATTCCTTTCGATAAACATTGCTGAAAAATATGGGTTAGCGGAGAGGCAAGGAGGTGTTTAAATCTTTTGAGAATGTTATTGGGTATCTCATCCCACCCAGTAGCACAAACATCCTTCAACCCGTCTATAATTCTTACTACTTCGTTGACGTCAGTATCCAACAATACAAAAGAATTTAATGTAGAAGGTGTTCTAGCTGGATTTTGAGGGGGAAGACGACTATTATTTAAGGATTTTTCTGCCAAGTTCTTACCAACGTTCACAAAAAAGGTGTTAACTTTATTAATTGCATTGGATGGGTCAATCTCTGTAGCCAGTAAATCAAGCGGAGTATCGGGATTTTTTGTTCTGAATGTATTAGTATTTATAAATTTCCACACAAGTTTACTATTTTTCCCTGCTTTCTGTAATTCACTTTTATCGTATTGGATTTTAATTTTTTTCAAAAGATTATTACAGAAATTTCGATATCTTTTATAAGTAACAGAAAGTATTTCGTCATCACGTGAGAGTTTTGATTTTAAGTGAAGTTTGTCTCTGTGTCTTATACAACGAACGAGACCGGATGTGATCCATGGTTTAATACAACTATACCTTCTAGGAATTGTCTTAGTGAAAGTATTTTTCCTAATTGCATAAATTAGTGAATTTATGAAATAATTTAATGAAAAATTTGCATCAACTGATCCATAAACTGGGTCAAAATTAATACCGAGTATGTCACTTTTAAGGTTTGTCATATTGACTTTAGTGTAGCTACGTACGCAGTTTTTTTTAGGTGTACTTGTTTGCATTGTTAGTAAAACAGCTTGATGATCGGTAAGCGAGGAGTTAGTTACCAATGTTTTCGATGGATTTTTTGATTTTATAATGATATGGTCTAAGCAAGAGCCGCTCTGATGTGTGGAGTGATAGTGAGCTGGTAAAAGTCCATGAGATGAGCAAATATTCAAATAACTATGTGTATGTGTTTCGAGTTTCTCGGAAGCAATGTTAATATTAATATCGCCCATAAGTATAATATTTTTGAAGGAACTTAAGTTTTTTAAGTTTGTATCAAGTGAGGCTAAAAAGCCGTCGATATTATGAGAAGGGGGCCTATATATAGCCATGACTACTGTGTCGGGCATAATCTTAACTATTAAGCTATTACTATCATGGGAGGGGGGTTCTTCTTTGATAGTTCGCAAGTTATTTTTAATATAAACTACTACTCCGTCGTTTTGATTTGTGTTCCTGTCTGTTTTGTATGAATAAAAACCGTCCAGAGTTGGTAAATTGGCTGTTTGTTTTGACAACCAACATTCCGTCAGGACGATAATATCACAGTTTATGTCGAGACTTTGTAACAACACTTCAAAGCCGTTCATGTTTCGGTTAATGCTGCGAATATTTTGTGTAAGCAAGGTAAGAGTTTTGTCACCAGAAGGAAGAAGGTGTTTACAGTCCTCAATATTACAGGTTTTAGATTCAGACACAGTAAAACTATCTAGATCACAGATGAGCTGATTGCTCATGATAATTACAAACTAAGAAGAAATACAATCAAAGGTGGTGAGTGCCTACTAAATAGAATATTCTGTGGCGCTCTTAGGCGCCCTCATAGTCTATTGAGTTTATGTAATTGGTCTCTGCATATTTACGGGCTGGACAACTTACATCACCGGTTTGATGGTCGCATTTCCTCTTGAACCGTTTGCACGTCGCACATTGAGGAGGAGACGATTTGCTGCTGCATTCCTTCAAGGAGTGTCCAGTTTCTCCACAGTGGCCGCACGTAGGACTGCTTTCACGGCAAAACTTGGCTGCGTGGCCAAACTGTTGGCAATTGAAGCATCTTGTGACAATTGTGAAATCTCGCACAGGGCATGAAGTCCAGTTTATAAAAATTCGGCTTTGGTTTATTAGTACTTTCCTTATGCTAGCTGGAAGTTCCACGATGTAATTACAGGTTGGGGGGCCCTTTTTACCCGATTTATGGCTCAATTTGATGTTCTTAAGGAAGGTCTCTCGACTTGTATTCGGCAATTTGTCTGACAGATTTTGCTCAAAAATACAGTCAAATACTTCCTTCTCAGTAAGGGCGACGGGAACGCCAATAACTGCGACCCTAGGGCGTCGTTTCGATGGTCTGCCATTATAAGTTCTGAAGTAATAATATTCTCCGATTTCTTAAGTTTTTCTATGTCGCCTTTGTTTTCCGTGCTAATCAGTACGCCACCATTTTTTACTTTCTTCAGGCCTCGGACTTGGATCTTAAGTTGTTCGGGAGAAATCAACTTTTGAACGAGTGACTTGGTGTCGTCACTCGTTTTGGTTTTATCGGTAGGATATATGGCAATAGAGCTTAGGTTCGCAGGGCGGACGAAGTTGTCGGAACCTTTCTTCACCATGCTAGCATAAGAAGATGAGGGGTTCAGCTTCGAATCAAAGATCTCCCTGAACTGTTCCAGAGAGTTCACCATGTTCTGCTGAAGTTGTAGGTGCTGGACGGTAGTGTGGCTCTGGATCATCTTCTGCTTCAACGATTGGAAAAGGACAGCCATCTGAGAAGTGCCACTTGAAACCTTTCGGCAAAGAGTTGAGACACGGAGTTTCTGGTCCGAGTTCATTTTTCCATCACCAACAATAGTGCACACTTCGTTCAGAATGCTGTCTATGGATACTAACCATTAACCAACCAAATAACTTGCCGAAGACACCCACGGTGACACCTACGAGTGCAAATCCCAATCTACCCGCAAATACAATTTTACCATCGTTGGAGTGTCGGGCCACAAAGTCAGCGGAAACGCGCTCAGTTGACGCAAGAGATAATCGTCATGAAAACACTACCTCCGACGAAGGGTGGCAACCGGCGCGCAAAGCACGTAATTCTAAACGGCGAGTGGTCACTGGCAGCGGACAAGAGGATGACGAGCTTCAAATTGTAGAAAAGCTTAAATATTTGCAGGCTTGGTCTTTTAAGCCAGAGACGACGGAGCAAAACGTACTCACATATTTGAACAAGCTTCAAGATTGTAATCAGTATGTTGTGGAGAAACGTCTAATTAAGACTACAAGACATGCTGCCTTCGTAATTTGTTTTTCCTGAGAGCTTAAATGAGCGCATAAACACGCCGACGGCGTGGCCCGCAGGAGTGAAGTTGTCCGACTGGTTTCCGAGGAGACCCCGCGGGCAGCGGGGGGACACGATCGTCGAGATTCGCGCCGGCGACAGTGCACACGCAGTCGTTGGGTGCTTCTCCCAGTGAAAATCGAACTAAACGACGTAATAGGAATGACTTACAGTGTCGGTATGCTAACAATTGTGGTTTAAATAGTTCTCACTCGCAAACTAGGGGACTGGTGCGCTCGAATGGTGTGAATGTGGTTCAAGCTAGTGGAAAGAAACCCAAGTGCTCGTTAGATCTGTTCTACCAAAACGTTAGAGGCTTGCGCACGAAGTTAAAATCGTTTAATAATAATATTTTAGAATCTATGGTTGATTTGGTAGCCATAACAGAGACAGGAATTAATGACTCCATACATGATGGTGAACTGGCGCCGGACGGGTACACAATATTAAGATGTGACCGCGCGGATGGCCGTAAACACGGTGGGGTCATGCTGATCGCTACCCCGCGCGGCGCTCTCGAGTTACGCAGTGTACCGTTATCAGATAACACTAGCTTGAACCACCACCCGTTCGAAATCGTATGTGCGACGGTATACCGTCAAAATATTTTTTTGTTTTTGTGTTGTGTTGCGTATATTCCACCTAAGACTATTGAAAGGGAATATATGTATATGTTCCATCTACTGGAGCAGTTATGTGTTAGATATGACAAAGTTGTTTTAGTAGCTGATTTAAATATGTGTACGAGCCAATAATGCTCATACAGCAAAAGTACGCCTATTAAAGTACTGCACAATATTAAGTAAATCAGTCGTAACTAAAACACCGACACTCGCTAATTTGCGTGTTTACGTCAATCAACATAAAGTGCGGCTCAGGTTACTAGCAACAACCTAAAACTGTGTCCTTAATAAATATTTGGAACATAACAGTGGTTTGGTGTTAAAACTAACTTCTACAACAACCGGGTTACTCGGCAACGACGAGAAAACCCCAACATCTTTTGGTCCTTCGAGCCGGATGTCACGGGTCCACGGAACCACATCGTGTGAATCATCGTGACTCCTCATCAAGCAGAGTGCCTAGCGTGGTATATCCCAGTTACGTTGGCAAATCGGTGCTGCTGGCCTCCCACAAGCGGGTCTCACCAGGGGCATTGAGACGTTGCACATAACGTAAAGGAGGGTGAGCTACACTAAGGCTCTGCCACCAACGAACCAGCGGAGATCAAGTCTACTGCTACAAAGCAAGGATCGGCGAGGATAACGTCCACGGCGGTTTCTTCAGCGGAGATTACGTCTACTGCTACCAACAAGAAATAATCAGCGGGGATAACGTCCACTGCGATTACTTCGAAACCTGTGAGTCTACACTACTCACGCACCAACCACCAGCAGCCATAAGGCATAAACAATGTCCACAGAAGACTACAACGATTTTGCTGAACTTATAACTAAGCAGCAAAACAGCTACGAGAATATAAAAACTCTCCAAGCTAATTACAAAAAGGATGCTGTGAGTAGAAAGACCATAGTATACCTTAAAAAGCGCATCGAATCTTTACAATCCTTATGGGATGAATTTCGAGTCAATCACGATGTCTTAAAGAAGTATGAGACTGTCCAAAGAGACCATGACTACTTCAAAAAGGACATTTACATCATAACAAAAAGCATGTTTGAAGAAACAATGCAATCAATAATTCAACTACAAAACAAGTTGATAAACGAACCTGGAGCTTTGGGGATGCTAAAACCGAATATACCAGAAACTCCCGGAACACCGCAATTTGATACAACTGGAGTACACCAACAAATGGAAGATGAAACGGACAAGTATCTATCGACACTGTTACGTAATCAAATGTGTAACTTCAACGCATTGAAGCGAGCGGTCTCCAAGGTCAACATGAGCAGCATGTACGAGAAATGGCAACTGCAAGATCAACTAAATATTTTACGATCAAAATGGGAAGCAATAGACAAAATTCACTGGGAACTTAGTTACCTACTGCATGGCAACGATAAAGACTACGAAGCCAAATATGACCACTGGGAGAAAGTCTACGACGAACTAAAGGAAGATTTGAACAGAAAAATCTTTGAGTCATCCCATTACGAAAAAACAACACCGCGTATGGAATTGCCGGAGTTCAACGGAACTTACAACAATTGGATCTCTTTTAGAGATTTATTCTTTGAGATGATTCACAACAACCCAACGCTGAACAAAACGCAGAAAATGCAGTTCCTAAAGTCAAAATTGAAGGGTGAAGCGGAAAGGATAATCAAGCACCTTCCCGTGAGCGCGGAGAATTATGATTCGTGCCTGGATATTATCCAGCATCGCTACGATAACAAGCGACTACTCTTCACTTCATATTTAGAAACACTTCTCAACCAACCATCTATCGAGAAACCAAACTCGACCAACTTGAAGAAGCTGCACGACACGACGAAAGAGTGTTTAAATGGCCTAGAGAACATAGACATTAATGTTCCAGTATGGGGTCCCCTTCTCGTGTACCTGCTATCTTCCAAACTGGATGACGTAACTCACGGTGACTACATCAAAACGATGAAGCATTCCAGAGAGCTTCCAAATTTAGAAGAGTTTATGGAGTTCCTAGAATTGCAGTTCATGACGTTGGAAACATCCCGTACTAAAAGGAACGGAGGAAAACAAGGTTATTTAACAAATAATAACCAGCAGAAAAGTTATAATAACAACAAATCATCAAACATTAAAGACTCAGAAAAATGGACAAAAACCTTCCATGCATCGCTGAAAAAATGTCCAATTTGCAAAAACGAACACGTGCTGTGGCAATGTCCAACATTCTTGAACATGGATGTCGCAACGCGAAACCTAACAACAAGTAACTTGAACTTGTGCAAAAATTGCTTGTATAGTCACGGTGGAAATAAATGCAAGTCAACGAAAAAATGCCGCACGTGTAACTTCAAGCACAACACCCTTCTTCATGATGATAATCTGAAAGGGCAACGATCAAAGCCGACCACACCAACGGTAGCCGCTGAGAAGACATCGAACCATATTAATGGTGAACAAGAGATCCTCTTAACGACTCTTCAACTAAGGGTCAAAAACAAAGAAGGAGATTACATCTTCCTTCGGGCGTTACTGGATCAAGGCTCTCAAGTAACCTTGATTACAGAAAATGCAGCTCAACGGTTGAATTTACGCCGAAACAAAATGAACGCTGCTGTCACTGGTGTTGGTACTATAATGGGCAGGAGTAAAGGGATGATAAAATTGGAATGTAAATCAATCCACTCGGATTATACATTCCAAACCGAAGCTTTAGTAATGAGTAAACTCGTCAATAATCTGCCTAACACAACGATCAACACAGAGAGCTGGACACACCTGCATAACATCAAGTTGGCCGATCCAGCCTACAACATCTCTGGACCCATCGATCTACTGCTTGGAGCTGATGTTTACTCCGATGTGATCTTAGGAGGAATAATCAAGCAAAATAATGACTCGCCAGTTGCGCAACAAACAAAGTTGGGCTGGATACTGTGCGGTGCAACAAAGCACTTTAACTGTCTAGTTACTCTAACAGAGCTGGACCAACTAACAAAATTTTGGGAGGTAGAAGACATTCCTTCAGAAACTAAACCTACATCGGAAAACGAATACTGTGAAAAATATTACACAGAAACAACAAAGAGATTAAGCGACGGGCGTTATGTGGTGAAGATGCCGATGAACGCTAACTACGAGCAAAACATTGGAAACTCAAAACCTCAAGCAACAGCACAATTTCTTCATTTAGAAAAGAAAATGAGGAGACAAGATCACTTCGCCAAACTATACAAAGACTTCATCCGAGAATACATCGAATTAGGTCACATGAAACCAGTGACAGAATCCGAAAGTCGAGTACAAGCCTTTCTACCGCACCACGGCGTGTTAAGGGAGAGCTCAACAACCACCAAACTACGAGCTGTTTTTAATGCATCAATGAAAACAGACTCCGGGTACAGCCTAAACGATTTGATGGAAAAAGGGCTAAATCTTCAAAAGGACATTTTATCTCTGATCATAAAATGGCGGACATTGAGAAAATGTATCGTCAAATCCTTATTCATCAAGATCAACAATGCCTTCAAAAAATTATTTGGAGAGACTCCATGAGAGAACCACTTCGAGAGATGCAGCTGTGTACCCTAACTTACGGGACCAAAGTCGCTCCATTCATAGCGATGCGCACTCTCCAACAGCTGGCCAAAGATGAAGGAAACGCTTTCCCTCTGGCCCAAAAGGCGCTACTACACGAATTTTATATGGATGACGCCATCACGGGACACCATACCATAGAAAAAACTAAGCTACTTCAAAAAGAGCTAAGCGAACTCCTGAAGAAAGGTGGTTTTGTTTTACGGAAATGGTCTACGAACGAACCATCTATTCTCAAAGAACTACAGACGAAGGAGAAAAGCAACAATAACGAATTTAACTTCAAGCAACAAGAGTTCAGCAAAACTCTCGGACTTGCATGGAATGACGCAAGCGACACATTCCATTTTATTAGCGAAGCGCCTAACAACAACAAAAATGCACCGTACACTAAACGCAAGTTGTTGTCTGAAATTAGCAAGATTTACGATCCACTTGGTTGGTTGGCACCAATGACCATCCAAGCAAAACTGCTTTTTCAAAAATTGTGGAGTGAAAACTATCAAAACATTGGCTGGGACAAAAAGGTACCAGATTCCATAGAAAAGGAATGGATAAAAAATAAAACCGATCTTCCAAACATAAATAACATAAGTTTACCAAGATGGATAAAAAACGAAAACAAATGGCCGATCGAGTTGCAAGCCTTCTGTGACGCGAGCGAAAAAGCCTACGCATGCGTTATCTACAGCCGAACTACGTCACCCACCGGCGCTTACGAAACTACATTACTCGCAGCAAAAACTAAGGTGGCACCACTCAAAAAGAAAACAACTATACCGAGATTGGAACTATGCGCCGCAGTTTTACTAGCGAAACTCCTAGAAAGGGTAACTAAGGTCCTGGAAGAGAACGATCTCAGGATTACATGCTGGAGCTGGACTGATTCGAAAGTAGTTCTGGCCTGGCTTCAGGGAAGTCAAACTAAGTACGAAAAGTACATTACCAACAGAACCAGACAAATATTAAACGTCGTGCCTGCGATAAACTGGGGTTACGTAAAGACAAACGAAAACCCCGCCGACTGTGCCACAAGAGGACTGCCGCCGCAAAAACTGGTCAGCTTTAAACTGTGGTGGGAAGGCCCTAAATGGCTTAAGGAGCAAGAAACACAAGCCCTTGCTTCAAAAGAAACATATACCACAAATGAGGGCTCCTTAACAAACTGTTACACGGCTAATAGTACGGAACCCATGTCGATTAAAAATGAATTAATTCATTCATTACTTGAGCGACATAGCAACATAGATCGTATTACAAGAATACTCGCCTTAGTGATACGTTTCGCTGATGCATTGCGAAACAAACGAAGGTCAATCGAGTGCCGTGCACTGATCTTGAATGAAATAAACAACGCATTTTGTATGATTATCAAATCAGTGCAAGAGAATTACTTTAAAAACGAAATTAATTCTCTCAACACATGTGGGAAACTTCCAAACAGAAGTACCATTTTAAAATTAAACCCATTTTTGGACACAACTGGAGTCTTACGCGTTGGAGGACGTCTTAACCACTCAAAGTTGCCGGTGGAGACTAAGCACCCCATCCTCGTTCCAGGAGAGGGAAGACTGACCCAACTCATTGTTGAAAAGGCACATCAACGAACCTTACACGGTGGAGCAAGATTAACACTCGCTTACACTAGAAACAATTATTGGATTATCAGCGGTAATCGAACCGTCAAGAAGATACTGCGACAATGCATCCGATGCCGACGGTACGCAACTAACAGATCTGAACAACTAATGGGTAATCTTCCTAAAGAAAGGATCACTCCATCGAGGCCGTTTTCACACACTGGCGTTGACTTTACAGGTCATGTGGATGTGAAGATAAACAAAGGCCGCGGGATAAAAACCTGCAAAGGTTACATAGCCATATTCATATGTATGTGCACAAAAGCAGTACATATTGAACTTGTTTCGGACCTATCCACGCAAACATTCATCGCAGCATTAAAAAGAATGTGCGCCAGAAAAGGAACCCCAAAACACATCTACTCCGACAACGGAACCAACTTCGTCGGAGCCGCAAGAGTCTTACAGGAAGAGTTCCAGCAATACAAAACAATGCTATCCTCAGAGTTCTTTAGAGAGATCAACAACCTTCAAATAGAGTGGCACTTCAACGCTCCTTCCTGGCCATCAGCAGGAGGCTTATGGGAAGCTGCTGTACGTTCCATGAAAGCGCACCTCAAACGGGTAATCGGAGAAACGAAGCTTACTTACGAACAATTTGCAACACTTCTGACACAAATCGAAGCGTGCATGAACAGCAGGCCACTGTGTCCATTATCAGAAGATGTGGACGATCTGGACTATCTCACTCCTGGTCATTTCCTCACAGGGGGTCCAACGCTAACACTTCCACTCAACGAACCTGAGGAAATGAAAGCAGTAGACATCAGAAATAACTGGAAACTCATTGAGCTCATGAGTCGACACTATTGGGAACGCTGGTCTAAAGAATACCTTCATTCATTACAAAACCGGAACAAATGGCAGCAAGCTAAGGAGAACATACAAAAGGGCCAACTTGTCCTCATCAGAGAAAGCAATCTACCTCCGAGCAGGTGGGCAATGGGCCGCGTAGTGGAACTGCATCCAGGCAGTGACAACTTAGTCCGAGTGGTCACGCTCAAGACACAGAATGGAGTCCTCAAAATACCAATAACAAAACTTGCCCCATTACCTATAAACGAGGCATATGAAGGCAGTGATTCACAGAAAGTGATTTCGGAAACGAAGCCCTGCAAGCAAAATAAAGGTATCAAAACCAATAAAAAAGTAAATAGCTTGCTTTTGGTGTTACTAGTAGCGTTCACAACGCTATCAAGTGGGCTAACAACACCCCTGCAACATTTCAAAATAACATAATTGACAGAAAACAACCAGTGTATTTTGACCCCGTCGGAAATATCCAACTAATTCACGACGAATGGAAGCTTCTAGTGTACTACAACCTGACAACATTTTGGCAAAGTACATCAAAGGTGGAGAAATTTGTGGATCGTTTAGCACAAATGTGTGATACGATGCCTAACAAACCATGTCACGCTACGACTCAACAATTGAAGTTCGAAATGAGCCAGCTGAACGAGTACAACATACTGCTACGTTCTCAACATCGACAGCGAAAGCGACGTGGCTATGTCAACGGCGTTGGAAACCTTGCACGAGCCCTATTTGGTGTCCTTGACAGCGATTTTGCCGAAAAATACGCTCAAGACATACAAAAAATCAAAACGAACGAGCAATATTTACTGCAGCTCATAAGAAATCAGACACTGATTATCGAGGCAGAAAACAATGTCATAAAGAAAAATGAAGACTTCGTAAAAACGCAACTGGATGGAATTCAGCAATTTATGAACGAAACCAAATACAATACGGCATTGATAGAAAACCGGTTTCAAATAATGAAAACAATGAGTGACGTCAACGCTGGAGCCTTAACTGCAAGCCTACTTATCGCAGTACTGAGAAGAAACCAACAAATGCTCCTAGATGCATTGACAGATATCTATCGAGGTCACCTCGATATGAACCTATTCACACCAGAGCAACTATCTGAACAAATGAACTACATTGCGGGTATTATACCGAAAAGGTTAACACTACCTATCAAGACCAGCAATGGAGATAACAATAAAAATATTTACAAAATTATTTATGTCAAAGCCCGGATTACCGAACAGTACCTGCTATTTGAACTACATATCCCGTTACTAAGCGATGATGAGTATACATTGTATCGCAATATAGCTATACCAAGACACCAAACTGCTGACCAATGTCAGGTGACAGCGACAACAACACTGTATATTGGAGTTAACTTCGCAAAGAACACCTACATACAGATGGAGGAGGTTGATCTACAGCAATGTTCAACGATGACAGCGGACAACCACATCTGCCACGCCTCTACAACTATCAGCAACTTGCATGGAGCCACGGCATCTTGCGAAGCCCAAATACTGAGCCAAAATGTAAATAACATTACATGCAATTGGGTACCTCAGCCATGCTCGGACCAATGGACAAAATTACACAGACCGAACATATGGCTATATAACTGCATCGATGAGTGTACGACTCGCATTGTATGCGAGAATCGAATAACAACAACTGTCATAACAAAGGCGGGGCTCCTTGCCCTAGGTCAAGATTGCTTACTACAACATAAGGATGTGACGATCTACTCACATAACGTTCTTAGTAGTAGTTTCAATCTTGGAATTACTTTGGAGGTGCCCACTATAGAGTCACCAAATGATATGTGGAGCACATTTAAAACCACGAAATTCGTGCTTCCCAACCTTAATTTATCTAATGAACACAGAATATTGGATAACCAGATAGCTGCACAAAAGGGACGAGAGAGCCTACCTTACGAGTTAAGTGTCCACGACATTGGCAACTACGCCATAAGCACTTTGCTGGTGGGAGGAATCGTCTGCGCTATAATAGTGTGGCGACTAAGAAGATATTATCAACAAGCACGCAAGAAGAGCAATACTTCGACAGCCAACAGGACTCGAGAGAGGACGGAGGATATTGAACTGAAGGAGATTCCTGTCTACGTAAAATAAAAAAAATTATAAAACGGTCACGGAGAACGATGAAAAAACAAAATCTCTTAAAATTAAATATTTCTTTAAGAAAGGATCGTGTTAACATAACAAACAGATTAAATACCTGTATGGGAGAACTAGATAAATGTAGGGAAAAGTATGATGTAGATACTCAGTGCCTCCAAAATGACTTACTATATAAGGAGTGTTTACTGAAGGATATTTTTGAGAAATATGAAAGTTCACAACAGCAATTGAGTGAGCGCTTGTTTGAGGCCGGGGAATTGTTGGACTTGGTGAAGTACAATGCAGAGAGGTATGAGTCTCTGATTAGTGCCTCTTGCAGCTGTGCCAACCATACACCACCCACCCCGCTGCAAGGTGACTTGTCTCCACCAATGTTGGCACTTCCAGAAAAAATCTGTGTACCCAATTCACAGGAATATAAAACAATAATGTTTAGTGACGAAATAGGTTCTGGCTTTGGAAAAATATTAAATAATTACCTTAGCTACAGTTCTACAAATCATTGCTACCATAATATTAGTTTCAAGCAAATGATTAAAATCATTATAAATTCGAATATGGATAATTATTCTACAATGGTTTTGTTGTTAGGTAATAGTACTGGTATTACCAAAAAGGACATAGTGGGCGGTATTGACACCTTGTTAGGATTAAATTTAAGAAATCTGATGGTATGTGCTTTTCCATACTCTGATAGTTTCTCAGAACAGGAGAACAATCGTATTTTTAAATTAAATAACATTTTGCAAATGTTGACTTGTCATAACGACAAATTATTGTTTTTTGACACTAATATATTTATTAGTGGACTTAGAGTAACTCAGAGAGCTTTCTCTCTGTCATACAAATGTAGACGTAAGGTAGCTATGTTGATAGCATATTCTTTAAATAAATTGATAGGAAATCTATCAAATTTTATATTAATTGATGAGCCTGTGTTGCCTAGTTTAACTAGCAACATAGATTTAAACTAGTCCATAAGACAACAGAAGTTACCCCTGTAAATAATCAGTTATTATTAGAACATAGTAAAAAGGTATCTTCTGGCAATCCATTTAGTGGTACAAAGCTGAGAGGAGAGCAACACTCTTTAAAATTATTAAATCAGAACATTCAGGGTTGCTCTTCCAAATTATTAGAAATTGAATTATTTTTAGAAAAAACCAAGTTTGATATTATTTGTCTAACTGAGCATTGGTTAAAAGATCATGAAGTAAAGTCCGTTAATTATGAAAATTATTGTGTAGTTAGCCATTTCAGCAGACAACAAATGATACATGGCGGATCATTAATACTTATTAAAAACTCTATTAAATCTAAAGAAAGAAAAGACATTGTTAGATTGTCGGTTGAACACACCATTGAATTGTCTTGTGTTGAGCTTGATAAGCATATTGTAGTGTGCGTCTACAGACCTCCAAGTTACCAGAATCTATTTGTGTTTGACTCTGTAATGGAAGATGTGTTAAAAAAAGTTAGTACTAGTAGCAAATCAATTGTCATATGTGGCGATTTTAACATTAATTTATTAGAGAATAACACTAACAGTATCAGGTTGTTGGGTCTTTTTAAATCATTTAATCTGGAAAATGTTTTTATGGAACCAACCAGAGTGACAGGTTCTTCTGCGACTTGTATAGATAATGTTTTTTGTAATTGTGATTACTTTGATAAAGAAATTGTAAATAAGTTAGCATCTGATCACAGTGGACAAACAATAACGTTTAGTACCTACATACCTTTACAAAAAATACAAATAAAATTTAGACAAATTACATGTAAAAATTTAGAAAAATTTAATAATACCGTGAATAGTAAGTTATGTGTTCAAAATTTTAATAATATAGTGGACCCAAATGAGTTCTATGCCGAATTTTCTAAAGTACTAAACACGCAATTTAATAAGATTTTTCCACTGAAAGCGAAAAGTATCTACACCAAGTTCGTATTTAGCGATTGGGCGACTCCAGGCATTCGTAAAAGCAGGGAAAAGCTATATGAACTTTATGGCCTAAAGCAACATATGTATAATGCAAGCTTTGATAAATATGTTGCGAATTATTCAAAAACTTTTAAAAATGCATGCAAAATAGCTAAAGCGCTGTATATAAGCAATAAAATAAAATCAGCAGACGATAAAATAAAAACTACCTGGAAAATAATAAATAATGAAACAGGTAGAAAAAAACAGCGTAATACTGAAATTAATTTAGCGACTGCACATGGTCCCATACATTCAGATGTAGAGGTTGCTCAAGAATTTGAAAACTTTTTTGTTAATATTCCTTTTAAAACTACAGCAGCTTTAAACTCCTCACCCGTGCTCTCTGCTGACTTACTTAGAAATAATGTAAATGCGTGCCCTTCGGAGTTTAAGTTTCAACATACAAACCCCCAGGCTATTTTAAAAGCTTTTAAAGATCTAAAAATTAAATCAACAGAAGATCTTTGGGGATTATCTGTAAAAGTATGTAAATCAATCATTGAAACTATTGCACCCTATTTAGCTTTCATTTTTAACACGAGTGTCGATCAAGGAATTTTTCCGGACCTCATGAAACACAGTAAAGTAGTGCCATTGTTTAAATCCGGGGATAGCAAGGAAGCCAATAATTATAGGCCAGTTTCAATTCTGCCGGTTCTCAGTAAAGTCTTCGAAAAGTTAATGCTCAACCAATTGTTGCGTCATTTTAACAAACATTCCATCTTTCATGATCAACAATACGGTTTCACCAAAGGGCGTTGCACAACTGACGCTGGCGTCACCCTAATAAAGAACATCTTTAACGCCTGGGAAGAAGCACAAGACGCCATTGGAATCTTTTGCGACCTCTCGAAAGCGTTCGATTGCGTTAACCATGAGACACTATTGTTAAAACTCGAGCACTATGGGATTAGGCATACGGCCCTTGAATTACTTAGATCATATTTGAAAGCCAGACAACTTAAAGTTCAGGTAAACGGCGTAAACTCACTAGGGTCTGAAATGACAATGGGCGTTCCTCAAGGCTCTATATTGGGTCCATTCCTCTTTTTAGTTTACATTAACGATTTGCCCCAATTATTACAAAATCAACCGAAGATCGTGTTATTTGCTGATGACACATCTTTGATATTTAAAATAGATCGACGATCACAAAATCTTGATGATGTGAATAAGTCTATTCATCAGGTCCAAACTTGGTTCACGGCAAACAATTTGGTACTAAATGAAAAAAAAACCAAATGTATTAGATTCACATTGCCGAATGTTAGAAGTAGCGAATGTGACATCATATTGAATGGAGAAAAGCTGGACTATGTAAATCAAACAGTTTTCCTAGGAATCACTCTAGATGACAAATTACAATGGGGGCCTCACATAACATCTCTGGCAGGACGGCTGAGCTCAGCCGCTTATGCTGTTAGAAAGATAAGACAGTTAACGGATGTAGAAACCGCGCGTTTGGTCTATTTTAGTTACTTTCACAGCATTATGTCATACGGTATTTTACTGTGGGGTCGGGCGGCTGACATTGAATCAATATTTATATTGCAAAAGAGAGCTGTCAGAGCCATATATAAGTTAAGTCACCGAGAATCTCTTAGGGAGCTATTTAAAAAGATTAATATTATGACAGTTTCTTGCCAATTCATTTATGAAAATATTATGTATGTAAGGAAAAATTTAAATCTCTTTAGTAAAGTTAGTGATAGACACAATTTTAATACCAGAAATAAAGATAAGTTAGATCAACCATCATATAGATTAGCTAAAGTACACACATCTTTCATGGGGTACTGTGTTAAATTCTATAACAAAATACCTTGTGAGATATTAAAGTTAAATGAAAGAAAATTTAAAACAATAGTTAAAAGCACACTTTGTAAACAAGCATATTACAAATTAGATGATTATATTCAAGATAAGAATGCTTGGAAACATGCTGGTCCTGCTCCATAGGCCTATCTTTGGTGTGGACAAAATCAAAATGGTTAATTTGTATTATATTCATAATTATAGTAACGCTTTATTTTTATTTTTTCTTCTTTTTTTGTTTAAAAAATTGACTCGCACACTGTTCTGTTGTTGTTTAATTAGGTAATGTACCTATGTTTGCACTATTTGTAAGTACGTGAGGACCATGTTCCTATTTATCAAGTAAAGGAATTTACCTGTTAATGCTTGTAATTCTCTCATACCTATATGTAGTATAGTAGTGCTGGGTACATCGTCCTCACGTATACGAATTTATTAATGTATGTACCTATATAAATATTGTGTAAAACTTTTCTTTAAAAGAGTAAGTATGGAGTTTCTTGTGCGTTCTTCTCCATAACAACCTACATTTCCGAATGCACGGTAGAATCAATTTTTATTAAATGTAAATTTTAACGTTCAAAAGTGCCACATAATGGCCTACTTGAAATAAACACATTTGACTTTGACTTTGACTTTGACTTTACGGTAAAATAAGAAGTGGACCCTCATCGAGCAACCGTCTACAGCAATCAGCAGCAACAAGATTCAAACTTTGAATATTTTAGATTTTATGTAATTACATGCTTATTGTTTAGATTATTTAAGAATTTATGTATGTTCTTGCTTACTGTTTACATAACCTTTGTGTTTTATCATTTTATATTTTGTAACGCTAGTGATCTGAGCACGTCTATCTTTCCCTCGGGAGCATGTACGAGCCAATAATGCTCATACAGCAAAAGTACGCCTATTAAAGTACTGCACAATATTAAGTAAATCAGTCGTAACTAAAACACCGACACTCGCTAATTTGCGTGTTTACGTCAATCAACATTAAGTGCGGCTCAGGTTACTAGCAACAACCTAAAACTGTGTCCTTAATAAATATTTGGAACATAACAGTGGTTTGGTGTTAAAACTAACTTCTACAACAACCGGGTTACTCGGCAACGACGAGAAAACCCCAACAATATGTATTCAACAAACCAAGACATACAATGTTATTATGAATACTTTGTCACCTTTTGTGGGTTTCGCCAAAGTAACAATATTCTTAATTGCAACAATCGCACGCTCGATGTTGTTCTAACTACTTTTCCCGAAAGTGATATTGTCGTAAGCGAGGAATGTGAGGAGTGTTTGTCATGCATAGACCCACAGCATCCGCCGCTACGAATAAGTATAAGTCGTGTACGAGCGACTTCTAACCCTGGTTATCATGTACCACAGGCTTCCACCTCCCTACCACGATGGAATTATAGGAAGGCCGACTTCCATTGTTTGTACTTGGGACTTGCAGGGATAGACTGGAGTGCCCTGTATGAAACGAGCAATGCCGACGAAGCATATAGGATATTTTACGACACATTTTACAGGATTTTGGATGATAGCACTCCAAGAAAGAGCTCCAAGGGTGATTGCTTTCGTTATTACTACCCAGAATGGTACACTGCTGACATAATAGGTCATATTAAGAAGAAATCTTTTTGGCACAAATCTTATAAGAAGACTGGTTCGGTCAACGACTATTTTAACTTTTCGCACTACCGTTCTATTCTCAAAGTAAAAATTAGTGCCGCTTACTGCGATTATCAGAGGCGTACTGAGCAACAATTTGTGAAGGAACCAAGGTCTTTTTGGGGTTTTATTGGGGGCAAGCGCTCGAAACGTAGTAGACCGAAGATAGTTAAGAATGGCGAGCCTTTGCCAGAGCATGAGTGCGCTCAGGCATTCGCTGATTACTTTCATTCGGTTTATGGGGCGGTGGCACCGCGGTTGGATGCGGCTGCCGCTGGGCAGACGGTGCCCGAGCGCGGCGCCCGCATTCACGTGGGGCAGCTGTCTCTCAGCGAGGTGAGTGCCGCGCTCGAGCGCCTCAAGCCCAAGCGTTCGGTTGGGCCAGACGGGGTGCCACCTTTCATCGTGAGGGATTGTAGGACAGTACTGGCCCGGCCACTCATGCATTTATTTAATAGCTTTTTACGAGAATGCTCGTATCCGGACGGCTGGAAATTGACTAGGGTTACCCCGGTACCGAAGGGGGCTCCAAGCTCAGATGTTAGCGGGTATAGACCAGTAGCAGTACTGTCAGCATTTGCTAAAGTCTTCGAGTCCGCGTTGTGTTCAACTATCCACTCGCAAGTAGCCTCACAGCTGAACGACGTGCAGCATGGTTTCCGTGCGGGCCGCAGCACGAACTCTAATTTAATGTGTTTTTTGAATCAGGCCACCACAGTGCTGGACTCGGAGCCTGGTGCACAACTAGACGTCGCTTACTTCGACTTCAGGAAGGCATTTGATAGTGTGGATAATGACATACTTTTAAGTAAATTTGCGAGTGTCGGTTTTACCCCAGCCCTCCTCGAGTTCTTTGCTAGCTACTTAGGCAACCGCAGGCAAATGGTAGAATATGCAGGTTACACCTCGAACTCGTATTTCACCCTTACGGGGGTAAGTCAGGGCACAAATTTAGGACCTTTAGAATTTATTATTATGATAAATGATCTTCCAGATGTCATTAAAGACGCTGGCTGTTTATTATATGCTGACGATCTCAAGCTATTCCTACGGATCACAGACGAGTCACACTGCGGAATGCTCCAGCGAGACATCGATCGGGTGGTAGCGTGGAGTGAAGAAAATAAACTACTCTTCAATGTTTCGAAGTGTAACATAATGTCCTTCACGCGGGCCGTGGTACCCCGACGTCACGATTATTGCATGGCCGGTCATGTCATACCGCGGGTTGGGTTAGTGAGAGATCTCGGTGTTACTTTTACTGGGGATCTTTCGTTTCGTGCGCATGTAGTGCAGGTGTGCAAAAAAGCGTTTAAAAATCTTGGTTTTGTCATGCGTGAAACCCGGGACTTCACTAACATGGCGGCAGTGAAATCACTTTATAATGCGTTGGTACGAAGCAACTTGGAAACTAGTGCTATCATTTGGAATCCTTATGAAGTGAAGTATTCTCTGATGCTGGAAAAGATGCAGAACAAATTTACCCGATACCTATATATGAAGCAATTTGGTGTATATCCCTTCTACCCTCTTATGTATCCAACTCTTTTTGTTATAGGGATGGTTGGGTACTATAAGTTGGAGGTAAGGCGCAACCTCGCTCTTGCAAAATATGTTTTTATGGTTTTTCGTGGCATGCTGAATAATCCACAAATATTAGAATCATTGGAATTGCTCGTTCCAAACAGGAGGCTACGGTTAGGACCTAGGGAGGGGCTTTTTAAAGTCCCGGCAACCCGTACAAATTTATTAAAGTTTGCACCAGTGATTCGTGCAGTAGGAATACTTAATAGCATCTCTCTGCGTTTAGACTTATTTTCGTGTTCTTTGATGGAATTCCAGAGGGTGACACTTAGTGTGTTGTCCACTGTGTAACTGGTGCCTCTATATTTAGTATATATAGTTTGGGATTGTATAATTAACAATTTATGACTACTTTTGTTAGCTTGGGTCTTACCTGTTAAAACAAATGTATGTGTTAATGAATAAATAAATAAATAAATTTTGCATTCCAAATAAATGCACCATTTTTATATTTCTTCAGTATATGATATTTGTGTTTGCCCAAAAGCAAGTCAGTTCCACCACTCGTCGGCAAAAAATGTAAAACTGATTCGCTATTATCAATCCATAAGCTACTCTTATGGACTGGTACCACGAAAAAACGTTTAAATTAACAGCTAGAGACTCGACACTGCCGTGGAAGATTTTAATACGTGATAGAGCGTCTGTGTTAGTGTATTGGTGTTCTTTCTTGTACACAACCTGTTGTATCGTGAACAATTAGGATCTTTTAATGACATTAGCCAGGTTAGAGGCCTGTGGTCCGTGTAGATGGTAAACTTTCTACCGTAAAGATAGGGCCTACAGTATTTTATTGCCCATACCATGGCGAGAAGCTCGTTTTCTATTATAGAGTATGGCGGTCGGGAATTCAGTTTAAAAAAAATATTTATTTATTACAAAAAATACAGGATGCAAGACTGCATATAATGCAAAGGGCGTAAACGTCTGCTACGATGAGTTAACTCTTTAGATGTTAATAAAAATCGATTGCTTGGCAAATATTTCCAGCGTAAACGTCTGCTACGATGAGTTAACTCTTTAGATGTTAATAAAAATCGATTGCTTGGCAAATATTTCAAAACGTAAACTGTTTTTTTTTATTTTTACTTTGTATGCACATAATTATCTAGCTGGACCAAGTTTCAATTTTCTAGGTCATCTGGAAGTGGGTTAGGTTTTTTATTTATCCATCACTCATTAGTAAAAATAATAATGGTTTTTAGACGTTATTATCTCAATAACCGTTTGATCTACATTTATGGAATTTTGGGTTCTAGTTAATAGATTTTAAGTTATTGAGGGGTCAAAACTGGCTCCAAATAGTTCGTGTAACACATGGCTGCTGCGTCGCAGGTTCCTTTGTTTGAACTTGCCTTGACACGCTGCCGCGTGTCTACATTTTTGTTCATATAAATACTTAAAAAAATGGTAGGTAGGTAATGTGAGGAACCTCCTATTATAAGACTGGCTACAGATAACTATTTCGTTTTGGAAGGTGATTGAAATCGAAACTTTAGGCAAATAATTCAAGATGTTTTTGTTTAGCTTTGCTGGGGACTTGCAGCCGCCATAGGGCAGGCACGTTGTTGATTGAATATAACATATCACAGTAATTTCAGCACATCATTTGAGCTCCCTGAGCTATCCCCCGACATTTGTTGGAGGCGCAAGTAGTGTAAAATCTCGGTAAAATAAAGAAGAACGTTATAAAATATATTTCGCGTGTCTACGGCGTACAGTTTACGATAAGTGAGGTAAAAAACCAAGAAAGTTTTATCAGGCCAGTACAGTTCGCGTATGCATGGCGAAGTGTACGAAGTGTACGCAGCCCTAACGACGGGTATAAGCGAGAAGATTATAACAGAGAGGGCTGTTACCTCTCATTCCCACACACAAGCTAAGTGGTTTTGTTATTAAGTATTATTGAATATAAAGCAAGCATGGTGAACTATCATTATTACCATTCATCATCATATCAATCATAATATCATTTTAGCCTACTTGGAGGAATTCCGAACCGAATTCAAGTCGGTAGCCGCCTTGAATTAATGGAGAAAGAGCAACTATGGTCTAATCTTAGTAGCATTTATTCAGGGGTCCGTTTATTATTATTATCGTTATACTTTCAAAGAGCTTTGCAGAGCGTCTAATACAGCGGGTACAGAATGCGTGTGCACGTTACTGTTTCAGTGTACCCCGTAGGCATCATATCACACCGTACTTAAATAAACACAACATGTTAAAAATGGATGCACGACGACAATAACATTTAGCAGTCTTAATTGTTCGGCGTAATACAAACACACAAACCGGAATACCTGTTTAAAAAGCTTAGCTGGAGACACGAGCACTACAGCTACTCCGCCCGTTCCACGTCCAAACCGCTCTCGTTGCCTCGTCGTGGTACCACAGCCTTCAGAGGATGTTTTAAGTATGCCACTCGCTGCTGGAACGATTTACCACCTCCCATAAGATCGCTGAAAACAAAACAAAGCTTTAAATTTCATTTAAAAAAAAACCTATTAGAAGAACAGAAGGTTGGGCAAAGTATATTTTATAAGTGAAGTTTTTTAACCTTTACAGTTACTCACTTGAGGTTCGTGATCCATGGGCATCATATCCAAGAGGTTCGAGGCGGCGGCATCGCAGCTCTTTCACAGGCAGCGATGTGAGCCCCTCTTCGCTGTTCACTGCACTCTCTCTTCTTCCTTGGTTGTTGTCAAGCATCGTCACATTGTCATCACAATCGCGTATCTCACAAGGCATGCGACCGTACAGGAATTGTTCACCGCCTGACGTCATACGACACGAACCGCGGCCGGTGTAGTAGGAGTATATTTATCTATGGGCCGGTGCGCGTCAGGGTGGCGCGCGCTGCCTCACGCACGACAAGCAGCGCGCGCGTGTGCACGACGTCACGTAGGCTCTCATTATGGCTTTTTAAGAGCGCCACGCCAATGTGGGTGCGATGAGGGCGGGACAGAGCAATGGTACCCGCACTTTGTGTTTCGTTGATTTTGTCTAGATACCTACTTTCATTTTAGTCGCAACATATTTACGTAGTGGTTTATATTATCTTTCTATACTTATTTGTATATATTTTTGTATTATATTAGACGCAACAAGCTTTGGTTTCCGTACGTCACGTCCTAGGCGACCACTGAAAATCAGCGCTGTGCTGTGGGTCTCCCACGGCACAGCATTATGCTGAGTGGAAGCCTTCTTGTCACAGTCACGACATGCATCTGCTTGTACTTACCTACTCATCATCCTTGTACTGTACTCAAAATTGGTATTTTATTTTAACTTCCTTTACTAACATAATTTAAGTACTTACTAATACTACCGATGGGTTTAATTTAAGGAAAAATCAAAAAATTGTATGTCGTTTTTGTGGCGAATAAACACTTTTTATTTCTTTTCTTTCTTCTTTCTTTCTTCTTTCAAAGATGACATGGACTTCGCAGTGTTGTGAGATTGCTTGAGAAGTGAATTTCACCACGGATGTCGTTCTTGCGAACAACGCACTATTATCTCTGTAATAAAAGCGGATAAAAACAACCCAATGTATTGTGTGAGGAAGTTATTACGCATTTATTTTCTAGTATCGTGATCAATGATATACAAACACTACACGATATACAGTGCAGTGAGGAAAACGTTGATCACAGCAGCGGGGCCACCCACACAATTGATAGCGATGGCGACACACCGATGGAGAGAGCTGCCTGTTCGAGGACGATGTTGACCAGACCAGTGGCGATAACAGCCCAGTCAATGTCATGTTGGAGGTGCAGTCTGTGTTCCAGGGTGAGCACGCAGACGGCGGAGACGACAGCCCAGCGGACGACGAGATTTAGTTGGATTCCCTGTCCAGCAGCTAGTGAATAGAAATGTATTGGTCCAGTCCAATTATCTCCACTATTTCTGTTTATCTTGCAGAGAACCATATTTAGGTTCCGTCAGAAAAATTAGTTGTGGTTCCATCTGAACACCAATATGTTCTGGATCTTAACATGCATAAAAAACCCGTTGATTTCGAACAAAATATTGAAAATAAAATCGAAATCATTCAATCTGATTTATCACAAAATTTTACAAAAGTAATTTTGAAAAGGATTGAATTCACAGCCTATAAGAAAAGTTTTTTGATAAATAAACCGAAGGAGAGCCAAAGGAAATTTAAAAGAGTCTTTAATGAGGTTTCCTATGGCGCCAAAATAAATTCAAGACGGCGGTCAATAAAAAGGTTACGGTATCCAAATGGAATATGAAAGTATTTGTAACAAAACTTCATGGGTTGCTAGGTTTGGTATAAAGGTAACTAGGATTGTGGGAAGAACAAATTCCCTTCAAATCTGCCTGAGGCGTAACTTAATACTAGGATATTTGCATTATGATCATATTAAACAATTCAATCTTGTAAAATGCAAACTTTGGAAATGTTATAGAAAGAAAATGTTGTAAATAATCAGACTACCTGTTATAAAGAGATAAACGTCTCGATATTTAATTTTAAAAAATGTTATTTTATCTTGTAAATAATGTTGTTGTGATGTAATGTATATCTTGTGCTTTATTAACCATTGTTTTCTTTTCATGTCGTGCAAATGGATACGATCCAAGCTAGAAGGAAGTTGCGATGCGCGCTGGGCATCGAAATAAACTTGATTGGATTTATTATTTGAATGATTTAATTTATTGTATTTTTTTAATGCAAATAAATACTCTTCTGTATTGTCTTTATTTACAAGAAAGCTAATCCAAAGTCCAAAAAACAAATAATTAAAAAAAAAAATATTTTATCTTGTAAATAATGTTGTTGTGATGTAATGTATATCTTAAGCTTTATTAACCATTGTTTTCTTTTCATGTCGTGCAAATGGATACGATCCAAGCTAGAAGGAAGTTGCGATGCGCGCTGGGCATCGAAATAAACTTGATTGGATTTATTATTTGAATGATTTAATTTATTGTATTTTTTAATGCAATTAAATACTCTTCTGTATTGTCTTTATTTACAAGAAAGCTAATCCGAAGTCCAAAAAACAAATCCATATGGACTAAGTCTGATATAGTCAGATATTAATAGAAATATGTTGTGCCCATTTTAAGACGGTACCCTGACCAAAAAATCGGCGTGCGATATGAGCATTCCTATTGGTCTAGCGGCACTGGCGGCGCATGAATTACAGTAGTGAATACGCCCAGATTTTAGAATAAAATCTTTATAAAATCGAATTTTGGTCTTTTGAAAAAAATAATTCTATAAAAATGTTCGTTATTAAATTGTCTATCCATTAGTGTTAGTACAAAAAATAATTAATGAACACTTTACGAGGAGATGCATAATATCAATAATTATTTCTCATTTTTATGTTTTTTTTAAAGGAGACTAGTGAAATATATACAACATTTAAAAAAAAACTAAATCTACCATTTTAGAATCAATATTATGTAGAAATTTAATATATTTTTATTAATTGATATTTCTTTTTAAATAACGAGTAGATAGCTCCTAAAAACAGCACAAAAAATGGCTTGCGCGGCGTTTTGCTCGGGGAACCGCCTTAAGTCAAATTAAGGCAAGCATGACATGAAAACATATTTGTCATTTTATGGAATAGTTTGCCACTTAGTGTCATAGATAACAACATAAAAAAGCACCGTGTTCGCACCTTATTTATACTTTATAAAAGATAGCTTGATCTCTGCGACAGTTGTCAGTATTAATACAGTAATAATAGCGCCTGGCAGACTAAAAATAACGTATACGTCACTTTTAACGCAATTTTAACATCGGTATTCACTTTTGCACTAACAGATAACATCATAAGCAAAAAGAGATAGATATACTTTTATGTATGCCATCTTTTGTGCCAGTGTGACCGAGGATGCTATACTTATAAATAAACATAATATCAGTACACGATCTGGGCCACTGTCATTTCGAAATTATCGAGTTTAGTTTTGGAGCGATCTACGAATTTCAAATGTCTGTAAGAATCATCCCTGACCGCGGCTAAGCTTTTCTACATCTTTTTTAGAGATTCTTTACAATTATTTAAAGAGTGAATGTGTACTCGAACAAAGAGTGAACTTATCAGTCATTGTAAGAGTACAATTCCAATCTTTCGTAACTTTTCTGTGCATTATACGCGTTGAATAATAATGTTTATTCATAACTTGCGCAAAAACTAGGCACATCATGAGATCAAAGTGACAGTTTTTGGTACACTCGTACGACTGTACAAACAGGTACTGATCAATATACTGATATATAGTATGCTAGTTCTTGTGCAAGACTGGCAAGAAAGTTTTCAACACACATGCTCGTAAAGTAAGCCTTATTAAATAGCTTTTAGGGCCATAAACTGAGCTATAACACATACGTGCGTAATAACATTACACACTAGTGCTTAATAGAATTATCCCTAAAAAGTTAAATTAGCACCTTTCTGCAAGTTATATGCGAGTAAACTAAAAAATATTAAAATATTTGCATTTTATCACATAAAATTATAATTTTGAAGTATGTTCACTGTATGTTCACTCACCTTTCATTTGGCGCGTGCCATTTCCCATAATTTGGCGCTGTGTGGTAAATTATTTTAGAAATGTTAAGTTTTCGTGAGAAGATGAACAATTTATAGATTAACCCCGCCAGAATAAATGAAGCACAAAATGCAAACAATAGCCTAATCCCCGTAAAATCTAGTGAAAAGTACTTAGCTGCCTACGATAGTCTCCTACAATTATTTTTTAAAAATAGTAATTGTGGAGTTTCTTGTCCATTCTTCTCCACAACAAGCTACATTTCCGAATGGACGGTAGAATCAATTATTATTAGTTGTATTTTTTTTTGACGTTCGAAAGTGCCGCTTAATGGCCTAATTGAATATAGTTATTTATGCTACAAGTGCGGAAGGTAGGTGATTTCCGATGAGTGGCATTTTTATTCACGAGCGAGCGAAGCGAGTGAGTGGATAAATCGACACGAGTCGGAAACCATCTTACGTACGTGTATAATACAATATTTTACTATGCATTGTGCGAGGAAATAAACAAAATTAATAAAATGAAATTAATAAAATAGCGGGCTTATTCAAGCGCGTTCAACATATCCACAGATTAACTAATAGTTCCTCGGGCATATCTACTGCGCATGTGCGAATTGCTTTCACATCGTAACGCAATAAGGCACGAGCAAAATATACGTTCTGCCAAACATATTTAATGAATATTTAAAATTAATTTATTGATCAAAAACTAAATCTAGAGTAATTAAAAACGCCTAAAATAAAGTATTAGTTTTATTTTACCTTTTATATGAATGATAATCTGTACATAACAAATTTTTAAAACTTTTCTCAAATAATAAAAACTATGCGTCGGGCTGACGTTGGAGTTAAAAATTAAAAAAGTACAGGAAAGTAAAAAGCACTAGTGAAAAAAAGTGACACTTTCCGCACAGTTTGGCTGCTTGGAAAACCGCTCTTTTCGAGGACATGCATTGTAAAATAAATTTTGATTTTGATGGAAGTGCAAGAATAATACCGTCATATTCTAATTATGTGTTTTTGGCGTATTTTTCTGAACTCGCCTATACATAAATGCCCAGATCCCTGTGGTGCATCTATTTCTGGTGGTGCTCAAACATGGTGTTGATATCAAAACGTATTGTAACCTGATGGTATTTCTCTGAACTCGCCAATACGTAAAAGCCCAGCTCCCTGTGGTGCATCTATTCCTGCCCTCCGGAGCAACTGGACAGATTCGCAACTGGACCGATTCTCAGCTGGACAGTTTCGCAACTATCAACTGATTATATTAGATTAGATTATCAAGTGGAAAGAGTATAATCGTGAAAAAATAAGTTAATAAACAATGCAACATAGGTATTAAATTTTAAAAGTGTTTATTCAAGGAAAGTCTATACCAGGCCCCTCAGAAAGTATTGCGAAAAAAAGTTTTTATATATGGGAGACTGGCCAGTTATAATGTTTTTCGAAAATATGATTATTTATAAGTAAAAATAAGTAAGTTCCAATTTCAAAATTTCCCTCCACATTTTTTGCGAGTTAATTCAAAGTATTGTGTCTCACTGAAATATGGATCTGCGCCGGGAACATTTTAGAGCTATGATTTTATACGATTTCAAGTGTCGCCTGAAACCGGATGAATCGTACGATAGACTTCAAATGGCATTCGTGGATGAAGGCCCTTCCAAGGCAACCGTGTATCGTTGGTATAACGAATTCAAGCGCGGTCGACCAACTTTGGGGGATGACGAAAGAAGCGGTCGCCCTTTGACGGCTGTTACCGAAGAAAACGTGCTAGCAGTGAAAAATTTAATCCAAGACAATAGGCGAATTACATATCAGGAGATTCAACACATATTGAAGATTGGATCGGGAAGCGTTCACGAGATTCTACACAGCCATCTTCGCGTGAGGAGGATAGTATCACGCTGGGTGCCGCACAACCTCACCGATGCTCAGAAGCAGGCCCGGGTGGAATGGTGCCGTGATATGCTTAACAAATTTGAAGCAGGCTCGTCTCGGCGTGTTTACGACATCGTTACAGGTGATGAGTCCTGGATTTATCAATACGACCCAGAAACCAAGCGCCAGTCGACTGTTTGGGTGTTTCAAAATGAGCCAACGCCTACCAAAGTGAAGCGATCTAGAAGCGGGGGTAAGATTTTGATCGCTAGCTTTTTTAATTTGACTGGCCACTTGGTATCAATTCCCTTACGGGATCAAAGAAGCATTAATGCCGAATGGTATACTACCAAATGTTTGCCAGAAGTTTTCTCTGTTATAAGCAACAAGCGACCAAACACAGGGCTCCGCGGGCTACTGCTCCACCACGACAATGCACCTGCGCACACCGCACTCAAAACGAGGGACTTCCTGGACAGCACGCCAGTCAAACTCCTGGGTCACCCTCCTTACAGCCCTGATCTAGCACCGTGTGACTTCTTTTTATTCCCAAAAATAAAAAATCAGCTCAAAGGGATACAATTTTCGTCGCCGGAAGATGCGCTGGCTGCGTTCGAGCAGGCTGTAAACGAGGTGTCTGCGGCGGACTGGAAAAAGTGTTTTGAAAACTGGTTTAGGCGCATGAATCTTTGTATAGAGGCTGGTGGAAAGTACTTTGAAAAGATTTAATAAAAATATATGTACGTATAGAACAATTTTTTTTAGTTTCGCAAAACTTTCTGAGTGTCCCACGTATAACACAAAAACACGACAATAGAATAACGCTGGAAACAAATTATCGGACGCGGCTCACGGACGCGACTTACAGCCGCGACTGATATGTGTGCACAGTCGTTTGGGACGCGGCTTGCGGACGCGTCCGAGCGCTTATTCCATAGATAATATAGCATAATTAACGAGATTATGTTTACGTAGAAACATGTCGAGTAGAGAAACTGAGGACGCAATTCTCTACTGTGAACACACTCTATAAGTTTTACTTCCATTTTTATTTATAACGTCGCACACACGTGCGAGATATCGCGTTGTCAAAGTTGTTCTGACGCCCGGACGCGTCCCGCACCCCGTGCACACCGTCCGTGCAGACGTTTTCGGCTGACACAAACATTCAGCGGGCCAGATCTCTATCGAACGTCCGAACGCTCAAGGTCACGTCCGCGACTTACGTCCGACAGTTTGCACAATGTATAAGTCGCGATACTCTATAAGTCGCGGCTGTCAGTCGCGTCCGATAATTTGTTCCAAGCTTAAGACCTGTCTTACAATCTGTTGTATTGAGATTTTTTTTAGGTAGGTAATATAATATTAAACAAAATCTTCAATTGGACTTAAAAAAAACTTCTGATTACGGGGCGAAAACTAATATTGAGATAATTTTAATGATCGTAGGCGTTCTAAGCATGTCATGACTGAATTTTTGTCGTTAACGCAGTCCGATAATTTCTGTTGTTAATTAACGTAGCATTGTAAATAACAACAGCTTGATATAGTCATATTTGCAAAAATAAAAAATAAAATATTCGCACGCAGAAAAAAATAAACAACAACGTCGGACGGCGTTCGTTGAAATACGTATAACTGCTGGAATTTAGGTCAAATACAAAAAATACTATAAAAACAGTTCAAAACTTACCGGTCCATGTTTTTTCAGCAGAAAACAACAGCCACTCAAAAAAAAAACTAAATTTTTAATCACAAAACAGTTTGAGCACGGCCCCTTGTGCGGTCAAAAATGGCGACCGCCCGGTGCACAGATTTAAAAAATAAATATTACGGTCTTGGGCGGATCCAAAGACCAGCGCGGTATTTTTTTTTCATAATTGTCTATCAAAGTATCGAATGAAACCAAGATTTGTCGAGAATATCTTCCTTACTGACATATTTCAAGCCATAAACAGGAACAACCTTGAAATGCCAAAAATTGGCAAATAGGCAGACTGGACAAATGAGCGACGGATGACAGATGGTTGAAAGGCAGAGTGGACAGCGGAAGGGATTTGCATTTAATTGTAGTGGTAACGAAACGAATTCGAATAAAAATGAAAACAAAACAAAAAAACAACCAACTGTCCACTCTACCGATTTGCCTTATTTTGTTTTTGTTAAGTTTGTAATGCTCGTGGGATGAAAAAATGTATGGGGAGGTGTGTTATTTTGATTGATTATTGTGAAATAGGGTGTATTCCTCTAAATAAAATTAAAACTTTATGTAATAATGTTTTATTTTTTTATTTCTATCTCCTTTTATACACGAAACTGGAAAAAAAAATCCCTTACACTGACTTTACACAACAATTACCAATACTTACAAGGTAAAACTGGATAAATCCATTTGAAATATGATAGCTTATTTCATAGAGATTGTAACAACATAAGTTTCATACATGGTTCCCACACAAAACTTGCGAGAAATCGACGATTTACTGACACCGCGCCCATAGCGCAAAATGGCGCCGGGGTACCCGGACATTTGGGGGATGTTCGGCCTGCGTGGTGAACAGCTGAGGGTGCTTATCAATCAAAATTTGCTTTGGCCGACGTTTTGTTTCCTCACAGTGATTATTTGGTATCACTGATTTCGATTCCTTTTTTAATAACTATGGAAACAAAAAAAAGAATGATTTTTGGTATTTTGGCATTAAATCGCCGGTGCCAACCTTCTATAGCGTTAGTAGTCCTAAACTTTTCTCCGTATCATGATAACCGATCAGTCGTAATTTTCGTCATCTAATAATTTGTGAAATAATTGAAAAAGGCTTTGCATTCTTCAACATCTGTAGCCATTTCATTTATTGACAAAAAGCCCTCAGGTATTAATATGTTTGGCAAAAGTGCTAATTGCGTACACAATTGTGTCAATTTCCGACCATTTACAGTAGATGAAAATTTCAATTCATTGTAAAAGAATAAACAGTACTGGTAAAAAGTTAACACAATCGCTACCCTTGGTTATGTCAACATGAAGCGAGAAAAGCTGGTAAAACGGTTTCGGTGCAATTTTAATGTACCATCGCCATAATATTATTTTTTATTAAATCTCTTGTTGTTTGACTGCCAAACACAATATAATACACAATATAATATTTTGTCTGCACGACCTAGACATTCAGGTATTTTAATACCTTCGATCTTGTCGCTTTTGCACCTATCCACACAAAGGTTTTTTTTGCGATGTCTGTATAATTTATCCTTTTTGGTATTAAATGATGGTAATGAGTGATCTGATGATTTTGATGCATCGGAATATTTTTTATCAAAAACATGTTTTTCAAATATTCTTTGCATTGGCTCCATATTACTGCATACTTTCTTTTTAATTCATATAAAAGTTTCTCGTGTCTATTTTGCGTTTGCCTTCTTTTATTATTTTATTGTATGTATATAATGTAATAGACATACTACACTCACTTTTGTTGCAACATCTCCAAATCGTACAATTCGATTTATTGCGCTTATCGAAATTGTACCGATGTCCAGCATACAACAGAACAGTCCCATGTAGGGGGTCTCGGGTTCCCTTCTTCTTTGTCCATCTACAAAGACTTTCAGTTTTGTTTTGAAATTTTTGTTTTTATTTAGTGACTTTTTTGCTATAAATGAGCTAGCGAAAATTCTTCCAATTCAATGTGTTTAACACCGCCAGACATTAAAGATGAAGCTAAATTAGTGGAATTCTCGAGTTCTCAAAGGAAAAATATAAGCTTGCATATGAAAAATTTGTGCAGTGGAAAATCAGTAGGAAATCTAAATCTTTATCCGAAAATGTTTTTCTTTTCAATAATACAGCAGTCAAACACCGCATTAGAATTATCGCAAACTATTAGTAATATCAAACCGGGAAAGTCGGTGTTGAATTTTAGTAACTGTACTTTTCATAATTGTCATTTTAATTAAAATTCTAGTTAATTAATATATATTTTATTTAAATTACTTGCTGGTTTTATTTAGAGTAGGTACTTGCATTTTTAAGTAAAGCACAATGACTGCTTCGCTGGTCACGCTATGATTGCCTCGAGCTAGCCTAGCTACGCTCTAGGCCTTTCAGCTTGGCCATCATTGCAGCCCTTGCTGTCCTCGCTGTAAAGGCCTCGACCTACGGTCTCGGCCTTTATCTCAGCTCGTCACAGATAAAGACAGTTACTGTTACAGTTGTTAGTTACAGTTCTATTTTAGTGTTTTGTTGCATATTCAATTGTATATTTTTTGCTAAGTCGCTATAAGGATGTATAATTTATAATTGTCATAATATCCCAGTAATATAAGTAAACGACGAGCTCTTCCTCGCTATCGCGGCCTGCCCTAACACAATATTGCAAAGGATAGTATATTTCCTGCTAACATCAATGTGATTACGTTATTGGTATTTTGATTGTTTCTTCATTAGCCGACTGTCGAAGCGTTATTCTATGAAAATGCTTGGAACACCGGCAGTGAGAGTGTTTCATACATTTTCTATTTTCATAAATTCTGAAAGGCGCTCAATTACTCATATGTAACTGCCATTGTCAACTGCCATTGTCAACTGTCATTGTCAACAGTCATTGTCAACTGTCATTGTCAACTATCACACGTGCCACCTAACGACATCATTGCTATTCAAAATGATTAGGCATTTTTCTTGTTTCCTTTTTAGAGTGTCTCTCGCTTCTTCTATGATCATAAAACTTAAACTATTGTAAAGCCATACCTCTAAGCTTTAATACGACGTACTGTATGTCAATGTACATGAATATTTTTTGTTTGGGCACAGCTCTATACAAATTCTGGCCATGTCCTTTATACCTTCCTTGCCGACCCCATAAGGCCCTTACCCGTCCCAGGGTCTTAAACTTATTCCATTGAGGTAATTATGTAATACATAATATCTCAATGACTAACTCCATTCAAAATCGGTTCAGCGGTTTAAGCGTGAAAAGGGTAACAGACAGACAGCCAGAGTTACTTTCGCATTTTTAATATTTTATGTGATTTAAGTATGACATAATATGTCACTTGGTCCACTATTTTTCTTTCTTTTTCTACTTTATACCATCATATTTCTTGGTTGCATTCACTGGTTGTTATGTTGTATGTTAATCCTTACTTACTCCGGGATTAGCTAGTCCAAGAGTAACTTCGGAATAAGCTGGTAATACGTCATTTTTATTAATAAGACTGATAGAGTTTAAGGGGTGGTGTCAGAACCTATAAACTATATGTTGTACCTGGCTGGTTTACCATAGAAAAGTCCAATGAACTGCACTGACAGTTGTAAGAAAAAAAAAGGAAAATGTAATTCTTCTGATGTGATAAAATACTAATGGAAAACCGCGGGAATTGTCGAACTTGGCGGTCATGATATTTCTTTCGGATTTTTAGGGTTCCGTACCCAAAGGGTAAAAACGGAACCCTATTACTGAGACTCCGAGGTCCGTCTGTCTGTCTGTCTGTCTGTCTGTCACCAGGCTGTATCTCATGAACCGTGATAGCTAGACAGATGAAATTTTCACAGGTGATGTATATCTGTTGCCGCTACAACAACAAATACTAAAAACAAAATAAAATAAATATTTAAGGGGGCTCCCATACAACAAACGTGATTTTATTGCCGTTTTTTACGAAAATGGTACGGAACCCTTCGTGCGCGAGTCCGACTCGCACTTGGCCGATTTTTTAAATAACACAAAACTTTTGAGATTGGAGATAAGTTGTGTAGATTTATGTAGACATTGATTAGGCTTGTTCATTTTATTCTCTACATTTAGGGTAAGTTTTTTTTTTTTTTTTGTCCTATGGACAAGGAACCGCCTGATCCGGGGGGCACAGTCCCCTCGGTTGGGCTTAACATTGTTATTAACAAAGAATCCAGTATGGACACTGACCCCTCCATAACAAGATCGGAGCGGAAAAGGGCTAGAGCTCTACGCAAAATGTGCAAACACTGCAATAAAAGAAGGAGACAAGGTCACTCTACAGGAATTATTAAGGCATCAGATTGCCATTGCGATAATGACTCGGTAGTAGTTCATCTGGAAGCCACTCCACGTTCTGTTGATGGTGCACAATGGAATTCGTTCCACCTCAGAACTTGCCCAGAAAGCGCCACAGGTTGCTAGGGCTTTGTACGAAGCCACAGACCTGTCGCCTTGATACAGGAAACTCTGTTCAATCATTACACCCAATTACATTAGGGCATTTTCTTAAAAAAACGTCGATATAATAATGTTGACAATGGTTCTTTAAAACGGATCGGGCGAAATAGGATTTCATTAAGCTTCTCTCATTACCTAGATGCAAACTCTTTTATAAATGCCCTTGTTTGCAAACTCTTTTATAAAAGACAAATTAAAGGCATTTGTACCATCTTTTAACGTGTGTCGTATGGGTATTATTAAAGGTATTCCTATCGAATGGTCTCCCGAGGAAATAATGGCAAATGTGACTGTTCCCACTGGATGCGGGCAAGTTATTAAGGCAAGGCGTCTTAACAACCGACACCTGTTTGGAAACCATGCCAAACAGTCGTGCTCACCTTTGACGGTCAAATTTTACCAAAACGTGTGTTTTGTTGTTACAATTCTATGCCAGTAGAATTGTATACATTACCAACAATTCAATGTTTTAATTGTTGACATTTTGATCATAGAAAGGTACAGTGTAGGTCGAACCCTCAGTGCTTCAAGTGTGGGGAGAGGCATTCTGCTGACACTTGTAGTATTGCAGACGAAAGTGACAATAAATGCTGTTATTGCGGTGGTATTCACTACGCCATTAACATAAAATGCCCAGAGTTTGAGAGACAAAAGTCAATAAAGCACTATATGGCCCATAGTTGCGGTCGTATGCTGAAGTGTCGCTGCTACATCCCCCAATCTCCAAACTATATGCAGATGTAACATCTGCTCCATCACATAAAAATAATATTTTTTCTTCTTCACCACCTTCGGCCCATTCACCGAACACATCAAATTTCACATAACACAGGAAAACAGTATTCCTAAAACCTCGGGATCCCCCAATAAAAGCCAAGGGGTATGACCGTGCAGCTCATCAAGAATTTATTAATAATGAAGTTTCAACGTCAGGTAATGGTGAAACGTCAATAATGAAAATGAAATTTTTAATTAAATATCATGTTAATTAATACTTTATCTAAAAATAACGTTGCCACTATAATTGATACGCTGTCTAACTTATTTAATCCTAACCATAATGGATACAAATCAACCGAAGATTGTTCAGTGGAACAGTCGCAGCATTGTAAATAAAAAATCTGATCAGTACTATATCTACTATATAAAAATAAGTCGGGTTTCTTGCTGACGATATAACTCCAGAACGCACAAACCGATTTCCAAGGTTTTGCATTCGTTGGAAAGGTCTCGGGCTCCGTGAGGTTTATAGGTAGGGTAGGGTAGTGTAGGGTCGGGTATGGTAGGGTAGGGTAGGTAGTGTAAGGTAGGTGTTGGGAATTCATCCCAACACATCGGGCGGCTGGAGCGCGCCGTCTACGCTGCACACACATCTGCGTGAGTGATGTGAAGCGATGTGTTGGGATGAATTCCCAACAGTAGGGTAGGTAGGGTAGATAAATGTTTGGTCTTTTTATGGCAAAACAAAGTTTGCCGGGTCAGCTAGTATTAAATAAATACAATCCCTTTGCAGTCGCTCTATGTGAGTCATGGCTGGAACCGGGGTCCTCTTTTAGAATTCCTGGCTATGCGTGTCTAAGAACAGACAGAAGCGATGGGTATGGCGGAGTCGCCATACTTATTAAAAATAACTTGTCTTTTCAGTCTTTTCCTCTTCCAAGTCTCAGTGATGATATATCTGCTGTTGCTGCTATTGTAAATAAAATCTGTATAGTATGTCTATATTATTCTCGCCCTACTGTAAATATTCTTTATGAAATTCATAATCTTTTTACAGTTTTACCTAAATCATTTTTGGTATTGGGCGATTTTAATGCACAGCATCAGTCCTGGGACAGTTCTAGTTCTATTTATTATGGGGAAAATTTATTAGAAATTCTAGACTCCAACAATTTGTGTATTTTAAACACATGTCCTCCAACACGCCAAACAAATCCAGATGAGGGAAAAGTGCTCCTGATCTCTCAATATGCACACCTGAGTTAGCATCGATATTATCCTGGTTGCCTTTACCGTTTTCTTATCGAAGTGATGCTTTTCCTTTAATCATTTTTTTTCCACATAAAAAACCAGATACTTACAATCTGACACCACAACCGCCATTAAAATACAGACTTCAACATGCAGACTAGGATAAATTCAAAAATTGAGTGGAAGAAAGAATTTCAGCTTTATCTAATTCCTTACTACATGATCCTCAGTTATTATCTAATACAATTACAAGATTTTTAATAGTGGTAGCAGATAATATTTTCCCTATTAAGAATGGGGCTAAAGGCAAAATTCCTTCACCACCTTGGTGGGATGCTGAGTGCACTCAGGCCATTCAAAAAAAGAAAAGAAGCTGACAAAAATTATTGCCATACTATGTCTCATCACAATTTTGATATTTACCAAGAAACTGCTCGTGTAACTCGTAAGCTCCTTAGGAACAAAAAAATATGAAGGTTGGCAAAGATTTTGTGCATCTATCTCTCCAGAAGTTAACGCATCTGTAGTAAGGCAGAATATCAGGCGATTCAGGTCAGCATTCAGTGACACAGCAGCCTCAAAACTGCCTTTAGATTTGGCAAATGAGTTCATGGATCATTTGGCTCCTCCGTCGGTCCCAGAACAGAGATCTTTAATGCGTTTTCCCTATGTTCCTACTTTGGATTCCGAGTTGAACTCTCTCTTCACACTAAGTGAGTTGAAAAGAGTTCTT
The DNA here is from genome assembly GCA_949775005.1 of Orthosia gothica. Taxonomy (NCBI): domain Eukaryota; kingdom Metazoa; phylum Arthropoda; class Insecta; order Lepidoptera; family Noctuidae; genus Orthosia; species Orthosia gothica. The sequence continues at coordinate 15,084,287 of OX459040.1, forward strand.
TCACATGTTAAGGATTCAGCTCCTGGTGAAGATGGTATACCATATTCATTTATAGCCAATCTTTCTGACTTTGTTCTTTTAATTTATTTAGATCTCATCAATACAGCTTTATTATCTGGCAACATTCCATCAAGTTGGAAGTCTTAAACAATAATTCCTATTCTGAAACCAAACAAACCTTCTTCTAAAGTTACTTCTTACCGACCAATTGCACTTTCAACAGTTCTTGCTAAAATTGTTGAACATCTCATTAAGAATCGTTTATAGTGGTTTTTGGAAAGCAAAAACTTGTTGGCAATATCACAGTTTGGTTTTAAGAAGGGTAAGAGTACGATTGATAGTCTTAGTGTGTTCACAACTGATATTCGCTTAGCCTTTTCTTCCAATAACTCTGTTATTGCTGCCTTCCTGGATATAAGTTGAGCTTACGATAATGTCCTAGTATCAGTCCTGGAACAAAATTTGAATTTATTATAAATTCCAAAAATGCCGTCTAATTTCATAATTAATATGCTTTCATAGAGATCGTTAAATCTAGACATTGAAGGGTATACATTTACCCGTTTAATATAGAAAGGTCTTCCTCAGGAATCTGTACTTAGTCCACTTCTCTATAATATTTACAATTATGATTTACTAAATGAGTCAGTAAAAGTCCTTCAATATGCAAATGATTTAGTTCTTTATTTATCTGGTCATTCTGTTGCGAATATTTGTATTTCCTTAACATCTTCTTTATGCTTACTGAAGACTTGGTTGGAAACCGGAAAAAAAATGGTTTAAACCTGTCAATTGATAAAAGCAACATATTCTTATTCACTAGAATGCGTAAGCCTCCAGCAGTTACAGTAGCATATGATAATATCTCTATGTCGCTTAAAAATCAAGTAAAATTTTTAGGCCTTGTTTTGGATACACATCTTACAGGTTTACCACACTGTGAGTATATAGCTGCTAAATGTGAACGAAATATCAACATAATTAGATGTCTTGCTGGTGTTTGGTGGGGAGCACAACCATTTTCATTAAAACTACTGTACAACACCTTGATTAGAAGTGTATTGGACTATGGGAACTTTTTGCTGGAACCTGCTAATGTTGCTGGTCTTAAAAAACTGGAAAGTGTTCAGCCTAAGGCACTTAGAATAGTTTCAGATGCAATGAAAAGCAGTCCTATTAATTGACTTCAGGTGGAATGTGGAGACACCCCGCTTCATTTGCGACGTCAATTTTTAGCTGATAGATTTATGGCTCAGTGTTTACAATTTACATATCATCTTTTGCGAAATACACTCTCCATTCTCTCTAAAGATGTTACTTCATACACTTACTGGAGGCACAAAGATACTCCGTGTTTAGTTAAAAGCTTTAGAAAATACAATTTAATTGAAGCTCCTTGCCACCAATCTCAATTTCTTCCTATATATCATTGTAATTACAGTTCATTAATTATGTCACCAAACATTCATTATAACCTTAACATTTACCGAGATGACGTATGTCATAACATTAACTTCAACTTTACTATGGATAGAGACTTTAGGGGCTGTCAGCTCCTGTTTACAGATGCTTCGAAACATGGAAGAAACTCATGTGTGGGAGTAGGTGTATATCACTCCCAGTATAATGTCGTCCAAAAAATAAAGCCCTCGCCCGAATCATCTGTATTTACGGGAGAATGTTACGGTCTATTCAAAGCTGTCGAATATATACTCCTTGTGGGCTTACGGAATTCGCTCATTTTAACTGATGCAAAGAGTGCCTTACAATCAATACAATGTTTGGCCAGATTTCCTTTCTATTCTCATAATTCTTTTATTATATTTGAAACACGTGAACTCCTTCACAGATGTTCTATTAAGGGATATTCAGTGCATTTTGTGTGGACACCCTCATATTGTGGCATTTTAGGTAATGAGAGAGCAGACCCGAGCAGGCTTATGATGCCGTATTATGTGGAGACGTTTTTCCGTACAAAAATAACACATCAAGAGTTCATGGATCATTTGGCTCCTCCGTCGGTCCCAGAACAGAGATCTTTAATGCATTTTCCCTATCTTCCTACTTTGGATTCCGAGTTGAACTCTCTCTTCACACTAAGTGAGTTGAAAGGAGTTCTTTCACATGTTAAGGATTCAGCTCCTGGTGAAGATGGTATACCATATTCATTTAGAGCCAATCTTTCTGACTTTGTTCTTTTAATTTATTTAGATCTCATCAATACAGCTTTAATATCTGGAAACATTCCATCAAGTTGGAATTCTTAAACAATAATTCCTATTCTGAAACCAAACAAACCTTCTTCTAAAGTTACTTCTTACCGACCAATTGCACTTTCAACAGTTCTTGCTAAATAATGATATAACTATTTAAACGTAAATTTTAATATGTATATACATAATTTATTAAATAGTTTATAGTTAAGTGTATAGACCAATAGACGCACCGAGACGGCCCTTTTATTGGGTGACCTGGTGACAGTTTGCTGTTGTATTATAATATATTTCCCTATCATACTGTTAAATTTGTTGAAATGTAATATTTTTATTATAAACAACTATTCTCCTTTTAGTTTCCAAATTGCCCGTTTTAATATTTTTTATTTATTTCGCGAGTTATCAATTCTTACGTTTTTCTATTATCAGATTAAATATTGTCAGTGGCAATAAGCACGAATAGTGCAATGCCAAAATCAAAACAAAAAAAAACTAATATAGATTTACGTTGTGCCTCGTATTAATGTGTTTTAATTTACTCTAACACATAGAACACAGGCAGTAGTAGTTACAAAAAAAAAAAATTAAACCTAGACATATATTATCGCCGAAAAATCTTAACAACGTGATTCGAAATTGGACAACGCCATCTACTGTCGAACAGACGCACAAAATTATGTCAAAGTCAAAGTCAAATGTGTTTATTTCAAGTAGGCCATTATGTGGCACTTTTGAACGTTAAAATTTAAATTTAATAAAAATTGATTCTACCGTGCATTCGGAAATGTAGGTTGTTATGGAGAAGAACGCACAAGAAACTCCATACTTACTCTTTTAAAAAAAAGTTTTATACAATATTTATATAGGTACATACATTAATAAATTCGTATACGTGAGGACGATGTACCCAGCACTACTATACTACATATAGGTATGAGAGAATTACAAGCATTAACAGGTAAATTCCTTTACTTGATAAATAGGAACATGGTCCTCACGTACTTACAAATAGTGCAAACATAGGTACATTACCTAATTAAACAACAACAGAACAGTGTGCGAGTCAATTTTTTTAAACAAAAAAAAGAAGAAAAAATAAAAATAAAGCGTTACTATAATTATGAATATAATACAAATTAACCATTTTGATTTTGTCCTCACCAAAGATAGGCCTATGGAGCAGGACCAGCATGTTTCCAAGCATTCTTATCTTGAATATAATCATCTAATTTGTAATATGCTTGTTTACAAAGTGTGCTTTTAACTATTGTTTTAAATTTTCTTTCATTTAACTTTAATATCTCACAAGGTATTTTGTTATAGAATTTAACACAGTACCCCATGAAAGATGTGTGTACTTTAGCTAATCTATATGACGGTTGATCTAACTTATCTTTATTTCTGGTATTACAATTGTGTCTGATATAGATAGCTGTCAACTGTCAACACGCGTAGTCATGCTATTCGAGAGTTAAAGAGTTCAGTGCATAAAACTACGATTTTGCTATTTAAAACATTACTAAAGTGAACCTTACTTAGTGATTACTGTGAACAATTATTGGTAGCTTATAATAATCAGTGATTCCTAAGAAAAACAGTGATTAAGAATTAAGAGTGACACTTGCAATAAAAAATCGTTCTTCACCCACCCTCTTTTTTATATTACCATAAACGTCAGATGTCAAAATGTCGATTGACATTTGGCAAAGTGCTGCGTTTGTGAAACATAATTACGACAGTGAGTGAACCTGGTGAACTTCATTGTATACAGCCTTCTCACCCTGTATGCGAGTCCATACTCGTGGGAATCAAGTGAGATGACTGAAAATAAAACCCAGAAAACTTACACCCAACAACTCTTCCACAAAGGACTATTTGAATCTAGACCGAGGTCCTCATCTTTCAGTGGCAGCATAAGCACAGATAAGCAGCCTGAAATTCAGGAATACAATAATAATACTGTCCAACCTAACCACATGATAGTCAAAGATACAACAACCATCCTGGCAAGCCAAAAAGAGTTTTCTGAAAATCAGAATGATGAACGCTCAAATCAAAAGTGGCAGCTAGACAAAGTACCTAACAAAAAACGTAAAAGACAAGATAGCCCCAAGGAAGGTCAAACAGAGCAGACATCCACTAAAAGAACTAACTACACAGTTCCCGTACATAACACATTCGACATCCTTAGTGACGAAGATCCTGTAATTGCAACTGAGCATAAGGAATATATACCGAAGCCTGAACCAATTTTTGTAACTGGCATAGTGAATATTACACCTCTTAGAGACCTCTTAAACAAAATTGTCGATTTAAACAAGTATACCATGTTCACACTAAAATCTGGACACATTATCAAGCTAATGCCTGCAGACATTGAAACTTACAAACTGATAAGGGACAACCTCATAGCCAACCACATCAACCACTACACCTACAAACTTAAGAGCGAAAGGGCCTACAGAGTAGTGATTAGAGGTTTGCATGCCTCAGAAGATACTGCTATGGTCAAAGAACAGCTTCAAGCAAATGGACATGAAGTACGTCAAATAGTTAATGTGTTACATAGAGCAACTAAAGAAAAACTTCCCCTCTATTTCATAGACCTGGAGCCACAAGCCAATAACAGAGAAATATTCAATATAAAGCACATCAACCACGTCAAAGTAACAATCGAAGCACCCTGCAAGAAAAAAGAGGTACTGCAGTGTAAAAGATGTCAAAGATTTGGACACTCAAAAAACCAATGTTTCAGACCTTTCCGATGCGTAAAATGCGGCAATGATCACCCAACAATAACATGCACCAAACCCCCGGAGACAGAAGCTACCTGCGCTAACTGCCAAGGCAAACATCCGGCAAGTTATAAGGGTTGCGATAAATATAAACAATACAAAGAGAAAATACTAAAAATTAAACCTGCCCCTGAAAAAGCCAAACATACACATGTTACCTCACACCTAAAACCGAGCACGGACGAAAACATTAAACCGAAGTACCTTCCAAGAACCAGCTATGCTGATGCTCTGAAAAACAAACTCGCCAAGCCTCCAGCACAAACAGACGTTTCCTCGGCGGAAACGGGCCAACATGACATAACAAATCTATTGGACACAATGTTCAATAGATTTCAAGCAATCATGAAAGACATGATGGACAGCATGATGGATCAGATGATCAATCTTATAACCCGCCTGGCTTCACCGAGGGACTAAATATCCGCATTATCACCTGGAATGCTAATGGGCTGACGGACAGAAGGCAAGAGCTTGAGTTGTTCATGAATATCGAAAAAATTGATGTTGCACTGATATCAGAAACAAGACTTACCCAGCGATCACACATAAAATTTGACAATTACACAATTTATAGGACTGACCACCCCTCGGGCAACTCCCACGGTGGGACTGCTGTAATAGTGAAAAACTGCATCAAACATCATTCCCTCGAACCTTACAAAATGGAAAAAATTCAGGCAACCTCAATCAAAATACAACATAAGGACAATTAAACCACACTCACTGCTGTATACTGCCCACCACGACACAGAATAGCGGCTGATGAATTCAAGCTATTCTTTAATCAACTTGGTTCAGTGTTTATCTGTGGAGGAGACTGGAACTCGAAACATACATATTGGGGATCAAGATTAATTAACCCAAGGGGAAGACAATTACATAAAGCGACGTTAGACCTTAACCTGGAATGCATTTCCCACGGAGAGCCAACATATTGGCCCACGGACCACAATAAGATACCAGATCTCCTAGATTTCTATGTAACAAAGAACCTTGGACACAATTACTTAAAGATAGAAAAATGTGAAGATCTATCATCAGATCACACTCCAGTCATACTAAACGTGTTCAAACATGCTGTTACAGTCGAGCCGCCTCACAATATTCACAGCAAAAGCACTAATTGGGACCTATATAGAGAAATCGTATCAAGTAAACTAAACCTAAACACCAGATTAAAAGCAGGTGAAGACGTCGAAACAGCTGTCGAAATGTTCAACAGCACAATACATCTGGCAGCCACCACTTCAACGCCTAAAAATAGGATAGCAAAGACAAAGCAGATGGCATTCCCAAAGAACATAATGGAGAAGGTCAACGAACGGCGCAAAATGAGAAAAGAATGGCATAGAACTAGATATCCTTTGGATAAAACTAAGTTTAACAGAGCAACAAAAGAGTTGAAAGACATGATCAAAGAATATGAGAACCTCTGCCTACAAAGACACCTATCTTATCTTACCCCACATAAAGACACTAATTACTCGCTGTGGCGCGCGACTAAAAACCTTAAGCGACCAAAAGTTCATATCCCACCATTAAGAAGACAGGACAGAGGCTGGGCTAGATCTGATTTAGAAAAAACAAACGCATTCGCCGAACATTTAGCAAATGTCTTTAATCCTTTACGTTGCACTGACCCCGATAGGGATGATGAAATAGCCAAATACCTGCAGTCGCCGAACCAGTTATGCTTACCCTTAAAGGCTGTAAACCCTAACGAGATAATCCGAGAGATTAAAGCTCTACCACCAAGGAAAGCACCAGGCTATGACCTATTAGATGCAGAACTGCTAAACAACCTTCCAAAAAGAGGCATAATGTTCTTGGTGAGTGTCTTCAACGCATGCCTGAGACTATCCCACTACCCATCCCAGTGGAAACTTGCTCAAGTTGTCATGATTCTTAAACCTGGCAAACCATCGGAAGAAGCATCATCTTATAGACCAATTAGCCTCCTCCCTTTGGTTGGCAAACTGTTCGAAAGAATCATCCTCAACAGGATGCGTCCTCATCTAGAAACCATACTTCCTGGACACCAATTCGGATTCAGACAGCAGCATGGCACCATCGAGCAGGTCCATAGACTGACAGACAAGATCAGCCACACACTGGAAAACAAAAAATACTATTCTGCGGTCTTCCTGGACATTAGTCAGGCATTTGATAAGGTCTGGCATGTCGGCCTTCTGTTTAAATTGAAAAAATATTTACCTCACTCCTTTTTCCCCATACTAGAAAGCTACTTACACAAACGTTGTTTCGAAGTCAAACTTAATCATGTGACATCAGAACTGTACGAAATCAGGTCTGGTGTGCCTCAGGGGAGCATTTTGGGTCCTGTGCTGTACCTCATCTTCACTGCTGACATACCTACAACAGACAATACCTTCATTGCCACGTATGCAGATGATACTGCAATAATGTCAGTACATACTAACCCACATGTCGCATCAGCAAACCTGCAGAAACACATTGGTGATATCGAAGATTGGCTAAAGACAAAGAGAATTCAGGCGAACCAAAACAAATCCGCACACGTGACTTTCTCTCTAAGAAAAGGTAACTGTCCCCCAATCACATTAAACGGAGAACAAATTCCACACGATGACACTGCAAAATACCTCGGCATGCACCTAGATAGAAGGCTGACTTGGCAAAAGCATATCTGGAAGAAACGAAAGACCCTAGACTCAAAGCTAAGAAGCATGTACTGGCTGATTGGTAAAAGGTCTCAGTTAACCAACGAAGGAAAAATGGCAATTTACAAAACCATATTGAAACCGGTTTGGACATATGGTATTGAACTCTGGGGAACAGCAAGTAACAGCAACATTGACATCCTGGAAAGGTTTCAAACGAAAGCCATTAGATCCATGTTTAACATCCCTAAATGTATACATAATAAATACATTTTGCAAGATCTGAAGCTCAAAACAGTGAAACAAGAAATCGCTGCCCGTAGTCAAAACTACCAGAAAAAACTAACCAAACATGTCAACTCCCTGGCTGCTGATTTGGCGGGATCTGGAAGTATTGTGTACACAAGACTGAGGACGAACAGTGTTCCAACTCTAATAAACCGATTCCCAATAGAATAAGCGAGAGTGGTCAATGGACAATTCCTCACTGCTACAAAGACCAATTACAGAATGAATTCAAACAAAGGAGCAGCCAAATGTCTAAAGACAGATTGTTGCGCTGAGCAGGATACAGAAAAAAAAAAAAAAAAAAACAATTGTGTCTATCACTAACTTTACTAAAGAGATTTAAATTTTTCCTTACATACATAATATTTTCATAAATGAATTGGCAAGAAACTGACATAATATTAATCTTTTTAAATAGCTCCCTAAGAGATTCTCGGTGACTTAACTTATATATGGCTCTGACAGCTCTCTTTTGCAATATAAATATTGATTCAATGTCAGCCGCCCGACCCCACAGTAAAATACCGTATGACATAATGCTGTGAAAGTAACTAAAATAGACCAAACGCGCGGTTTCTACATCCGTTAACTGTCTTATCTTTCTAACAGCATAAGCGGCTGAGCTCAGCCGTCCTGCCAGAGATGTTATGTGAGGCCCCCATTGTAATATGTCATCTAGAGTGATTCCTAGGAAAACTGTTTGATTTACATAGTCCAGCTTTTCTCCATTCAATATGATGTCACATTCGCTACTTCTAACATTCGGCAATGTGAATCTAATACATTTGGTTTTTTTTTCATTTAGTACCAAATTGTTTGCCGTGAACCAAGTTTGGACCTGATGAATAGACTTATTCACATCATCAAGATTTTGTGATCGTCGATCTATTTTAAATATCAAAGATGTGTCATCAGCAAATAACACGATCTTCGGTTGATTTTGTAATAATTGGGGCAAATCGTAAATGTAAACTAAAAAGAGGAATGGACCCAATATAGAGCCTTGAGGAACGCCCATTGTCATTTCAGACCCTAGTGAGTTTACGCCGTTTACCTGAACTTTAAGTTGTCTGGCTTTCAAATATGATCTAAGTAATTCAAGGGCCGTATGCCTAATCCCATAGTGCTCGAGTTTTAACAATAGTGTCTCATGGTTAACGCAATCGAACGCTTTCGAGAGGTCGCAAAAGATTCCAATGGCGTCTTGTGCTTCTTCCCAGGCGTTAAAGATGTTCTTTATTAGGGTGACGCCAGCGTCAGTTGTGCAACGCCCTTTGGTGAAACCGTATTGTTGATCATGAAAGATGAAATGTTTGTTAATAAAGATTTGTCTTCTTTTAAAAAATATTTCCGCAATGAATACTGTTAAAATAAACATTTTGCAATGGAACTCACAAAGTGTGCTACCCAAAAAACTAGAGTTAGAACAAATTTTGTATTTGGAAAAAGTTCATATTGCTGCGTTATGTGAAACTTGGTTGGATCCCGACTGTGAACTTAATATAAAAGATTATAATATGTTTCGCTGCGACAGACCTGACTCATATGGAGGAGTCGCAATTCTAACTCATAAATCCATTAAGGCTCAGCAATGCCATATTAATATTTCAAATTCGCGTATTGAGATGGTCCATGTCAAAATTATCAATTGCAGTTCCATTCAAAATGTAATTTCAATTTATTGCCCACCTAACGTTCGTACTACACAAAATGATTGGGACTCGCTCTTTTCTATAGCTAACTCTAGAACTATAATTTTAGGAGATTATAATGGTCACCACTCAAGTTGGTCCACGAAAACAGATCAAAGGGGTATTCAAATCTTTGACTCATTAATTGACCATAATTTCGTTACTTTAAATGATGGGAAGCCGACTCGTGTAAAGCTAGTTAATGGAATTTTGCAAAAGTCGGCACCTGATGTATCTGTAGTCTCTTCAGATATATCTTTAATGTTTGATTGGAACGCAACTAATGAGTCCGTGGGCAGTGACCACGTGATAATCAAATTAAAGACGTCGGTTAATTGTATTCCACGCATTGTTAAAAAACGAAACTTTTAAAAAGCCGATTGGTTTACTTACCGCAAGTATATACAAGAAAAACTAGATGAGTGTACAATACCTGCTAATCCCCAAAAAGCATATAATTTATTTTTAGATATAATTAACGGAGCCGCTGATGCAAGTATTCCATATTTTAAATTTAACCAAAATCCTAGTAGTCAATTTAAACCGAAACCTTATTGGTCTCCAATATTATCTAAAGCAGTGGCGGCCAGGCGATTGGCTTTAACGTACTTTAGAAAAAACCCAACTCCAGATAACTTACGAATATTACAGGACAAGACTCGAGAAGCTCAAAGACTAACTAGAAATGCTCGTAATGCGGGGTTTCGTAATTTTTGTTCTTCAGTAGATGAGGTCACTTCGGCTAGTGACATGTGGCGACGCATGCGCTGGTTGAAGGGATACTGCTCAGCTAGATTCAATGTAGACGAGATATTGGCTGATCAAGTGCTTTTAAATTTAGCTCCTGATTTTACATGTCCCCCACTGCCTTCTTTTTGTTCTCAAAATCAGATATTGGAAGTTCCTCTATCAAGACAAGAAATTGACAAATGTATTAAATCTAAAGACACCGCACCCGGCTGCGATGACATTTCCTTTTCGATGATTAAAAATCTTCCAGAAATTGCTAAAAATATTTTGACACAACTTTATAATTCATTTTTTTCGTTAAATTTCGTGCCCGAGCAATGGCGCCAAGTCCGCATAGTACCAATCCCCAAACCAGGTCGAGATTTGAGTTCCGCTTCTGCAATAAGACCCATTTCATTAATGTCCTGTTTATGTAAAATCTTTCATTCTGCTATTAATAAGAGAATTGAGTGGTACTTAGAAAGTAGAGGTTTTTTTTCTGAAGAGACTATAGGTTTCAGGAAAGCACGTTCATGCTTAGATAACTTAAATTTACTGATCTCAAAAATACAAATTGGTTACTCAAAAAAACTTGTTACGATCGGATGTTTCGTTGATATTGATAACGCTTACAATAACGTTGACGTCACTACTCTTCTTTTAACCTTGGACCAACTTGGTGTGGGAGCACAATACTGTGTATATTTATGGGAATTTCTCAAAGAAAGATATTTAACGATTGACGGATTAGATAATACCGTCACTAGAATTGCCAGAAGGGGCTTGGCACAAGGTGACCCCTTGTCACCACTACTATTTAATATTGCGACCATTCATATTTGTAAAGCAATACCTAGCTCCGTATCTATCTCACAGTACGCCGATGACTACGTACTTTATATAACTTCTCATAACACTGATGAGTCAGCCGCCGAGTTGCAGGAAGCGTTAAATGTCTTATGTAATCTATTCGACTCGCTTAACCTAAATATTTCATCAAATAAAAGCAAAATTTGTATTTTTAACAGAGGCTATAGAAAACTGTCAGTTAACCTGTCAATTGGAACTGATAGATTGGAGGTTGTTGACACGGTTCGATATCTTGGTATGTGGTTGGACCGTTCCCTCCGGTGGGGAAAACATATCAATGAGGTTTGCCAAAAAGTTCTTAAATTCATAAAAATTATTAAAGTGCTAGCAGGATCAAGTTGGGGATCAAGCCGTGTTGACTATGGAAGCTTTTTCTATGACAACAGTGCAAAAACTCACTTGGAAAAATTAAATAAAATACAAAACCAAGCAATGAGAGTAGTGGGTAGTTTTATAAAAACTACGCCCATTCACGTGATGGAGAGCGAGTTATGCTTACAACCGCTATACCTACGTCGACGATTCTTGGCTAGCAAATTCTGGCTTAAAACGAAAGCCTTGCAGGCAAATACGAGAGGAATTAACTTGCTTTCTGAACTATCCACATTGTGTAATAACTCTTCATATTGGCAAAACAAAAGAATTCCCCTACTAGTCTTAGTTCACCAGTCACTACATAATTTAAAAGTTCATTGCAGTAATAAGTTAGATATGTTTTCTCTGAATACATGGGTCAGTAGTATTGATAGCAACAATTTAATAAAACACGAAGTTAGCTTTGTGACCAAACCAAAACGGCAATACAATCCTGTCAGCTTAAGTAACTTATTTATCGATTACATTAACTCGGAATACTCGACCTATTTTAAAATATTTACAGATGGATCTAAAGAGGGTGACGGTACGGGAGCCGCCTTTGATGAGTCTGAAGGACATTCAATGAAATTCAAAATTAATAAAACAGGTTTTTATTCCCTCTGGAAGGAGTACTTTGATAAAAGATCACAAGAAAAAGGAATCTGGTACAAAACGATCCAACCGCATCCTTTGAAGTCACCGTGGATAGATAATCAGCTGTTGAATAGATGTGATACTGTTATCGCGCTAAGGCTTCGATCCGGACACATTCCGTGCAATAAGTTCTTACAGCTAATGGCAAAATCAGCAACAGATAAATGTGATTTCTGTATTCATTCCGTTGATGATGTTTATCACATATTAACCGAATGTGTTCGCAACGAGGAATTTAGAAATAGCTTAGATTGTAGGTTTAGAGAGGTAGGTTACTGTAATAGTGGTCTCTGTGCCAATTTCCGACGCAGCTAGGGCACTTTACAAACTAGCTATCCTTAGATTAAGTTAAATGTTACATCTATTTTGTTAAGCTAACCAGGGCGGCATAATCGCATGTGCGACAAAGCCCTTTCATATTGAATAAAAAAAAAAAAAAAAAAAAACTTCCATTACAGAGTCAAACACAGATAGATTCTGGTAACTTGGAGGTCTGTAGACGCACACTACAATATGCTTATCAAGCTCAACACAAGACAATTCAATGGTGTGTTCAACCGACAATCTAACAATGTCTTTTCTTTCTTTAGATTTAATAGAGTTTTTAATAAGTATTGATGATCCGCCATGTATCATTCTTATCTGCTGAAATGGCTAACTACACAATAATTTTCATAATTAATGGACTTTACTTCATGATCTTTTAACCAATGTTCAGTTAGACAAATAATATCAAACTTGGTTTTTTCTAAAAATAATTCAATTTCTAATAATTTGGAAGAGCAACCCTGAATGTTCTGATTTAATAATTTTAAAGAGTGTTGCTCTCCTCTCAGCTTTGTACCACTAAATGGATTGCCAGAAGATACCTTTTTACTATGTTCTAATAATAACTGATTATTTACAGGGGTAACTTCTGTTGTCTTATGGACTAGTTTAAATCTATGTTGCTAGTTAAACTAGGCAACACAGGCTCATCAATTAATATAAAATTTGATAGATTTCCTATCAATTTATTTAAAGAATATGCTATCAACATAGCTACCTTACGTCTACATTTGTATGACAGAGAGAAAGCTCTCTGAGTTACTCTAAGTCCACTAATAAATATATTAGTGTCAAAAAACAATAATTTGTCGTTATGACAAGTCAACATTTGCAAAATGTTATTTAATTCAAAAATACGATTGTTCTCCTGTTCTGAGAAACTATCAGAGTATGGAAAAGCACATACCATCAGATTTCTTAAATTTAATCCTAACAAGGTGTCAATACCGCCCACTATGTCCTTTTTGGTAATACCAGTACTATTACCTAACAACAAAACCATTGTAGAATAATTATCCATATTCGAATTTATAATTTTTTTAATCATTTGCTTGAAACTAATATTATGGTAGCAATGATTTGTAGAACTGTAGCTAAAGTAATTATTTGATCTTTTTCCAAAGCCAGAACCTATTTCGTCACTAAACATTATTGTTTTATATTCCTGTGAATTGGGTACACAGATTTTTTCTGGAAGTGCCAACATTGGTGGAGACAAGTCACCTTGCAGCGGGGTGGGTGGTGTATGGTTGGCACAGCTGCATGAGGCACTACTCAGAGACTCAAACCTCTCTGCATTGTACTTCACCAAGTCCAACAATTCCCCGGCCTCAAACAAGCGCTCACTCAATTGCTGTTGTGAACTTTCATATTTCTCAAAAATATCCTTCAGTATACACTCCTTATATAGTAAGTCATTTTGGAGGCACTGAGTATCTACATCATACTTTTCCCTACATTTATCTAGTTCTCCCATACAGGTATTTAATCTGCTTGTTATGTTAACAGGATCCTTTCTTAAAGAAATATTTAATTTTAAGAGATTTTGTTTTTTCATCGTTCTCCGTGACCGTTTTATATTTCTTTTTATTTTAATATATTTTTTTAATTTATTGTGACTCATGACAATAGGACATAATGGTATAGTGTCTTCACCAGTCAAATCTATTATAAAATCAGACTCACACACTGGTTCTGACTGAAAACTGCCAACTAACTCATTATATAAACTATTAGTTTTTTTACACTGCTCGCTGACCTTAGCAGACTCAGCGATAGATAGGGCCCTATGGGCATTACACAATTCTTGTTCAAGTTCTGAAACACGGTTCAAAGTTAGTTCATATGTGTCACTGCAGTTTTGATAATTTGCCGCTTGATACTGAAGTACCTGGTGTTGTTTGGCTAAGTCCTGGTGCTGAGTATGTAGCTCAGCCAGTTCACTTTTGAGGAATGTGTTCTTATGGACCACATTTTCGACTTCCACCTCACTGTCTGCAATTTCTTGGAGCAGTTTTATATTTAATGCTTTGGAGTCTTGCAGCTCCTTCAAGGAAGCTCTCAATTTTACTTCCAGCTCTTTGATTGCAGTGCTGCGGGTCATCATTTTCCTTAATTACCTGAAATATGTGGAATTTAAACTAAATAACAGTGCAGTAGTTTTCTAATATTTAAATAATTTTATATTTTTAGGTAGGAGGTAGATGAGAAAAAGAAAAAAAAACTTTCAAAACTTACTAAAGAAAAGTTTACAAGTTATTAGAGTTAAGAAAATATAATGATTACAGATAGATATGGTTAATAGGACTTAAATGTGAAAGTTAAATTGATAAAAACAAAAGAAAGAACTATTGAAAACACTGCTTTGATCTTGTTAAAATTTAGGCTACAATTTTACTTTATTTCTGTACTAGATTTTTACACTTTCTAGGTAGAATTTTAATAGAAATCCAACAGATTATTATTTATTTTGTGCAGTCAATTTATGTTGTAGTGTTTATTGTCTGGGCTAATGTTATTGTCGTCGATTTTGCTTCCACAAATAGTCAAGCAAAAGGAGACATAAACCGTGCCAGTGTGTGATGGACGTAGCTCAGATAACTGAGCAATATTCTGTGATGTCGTGTAGTCTGCAGATACACTTAATTAGGACAAGAATACTCCCCGGGAATGATGATTTTTTCCTTCCGTTTCAAATCCGTCACCGTTGATACGACCAGTTGACAGCTCAGCTTATGTTTCCTTGTTTTTCAAACAGTTGCCCAACAAAAACCCACAACAATGATTGGTAATTGAGCTCAAAATTGAGTTTTGTCTATTTAATATTAATTAATCCTAGTTAAAACACTTTAAACTATTTTTTTTGAAATTAAATCTACACAGTCGTTTTTTTGACGACTGGCTACCAGTGTTGCCAGCACAGATCCGGTCTCGTATGTAAAATGTAAATAGTATTGACAGACACACGTCTGCTCACCCCAGAGCGCCATCGCATACTCCTGTGTCCTTTCAAAGTTAAATGTTACAAAGCGATTTATATTTTACAAATGCTGACAATCATAAAATTCACTAAACAGTGCTTAAAATTAACATTTTTGGCCAATAGGCAAGACGCACAGTTTTGATGTTGACCTTTTAAATATAGAACCACTAATGCGAAGTGTGACTGCCTTCTCGTGTAAGTTTATCCAACCCCGGATGCTTGTCAACCACCCTGCCAAGAAGCCACCGACAAGGAGGTAAGTTGTCCTCTTTATTTAATAAAGGTTTTGGATACTTTTATAGTAAAATTTTCTGTACTCCAAATAAAATAAAGTGCTACTAATTTTTTTTAATGATTTTTAACAAGGGAAGACAGTGACAAAAAAAGTATAATAATTAAAAAAAAAACAAATGAAGACTAAAGTGGCCTAACAAAAATCTAAAAAAGAAGGTTGATTATGAAACTTAATAGCTCCAACACTTCCCCTACTTCTGAAAAGGTAATAGGCCATCATAAATGTTAAACTAAACCTAATACTTTTGTTAAACACGGATGTCTTTGCTTAGATAAAAACTTAGTTAACCCGTCAGCCTTCATTTCATTTGTGGGTACATATTCTATACTGATAATACCACTATACTTTATAAAAAATAGCTTGATCTCTGCGACAGCTGTCAGTATCATTAATAACTTTTAAGAAGTATAGCAACAGTATCTGTACGGCTCAGTTAGAGGTTACTTACAGTTGAGTTGTTTGATATGAGTTGACGAAAACCACAGATTTACTATTATAAAGTTTATTCGTAAAAGTTACACGAAAGTTAAGTTGGATGCTAATCCGCGATTATTGCGCTACGGCAGCTATTGGTCAACTAAATAAATATAATAATAAAGTAAATAAAACGAGTAGCGACAAGAAGGTCGCAGCGTTAGCAATTTGCCTGTACGTGAACCGTACATGCCCGTAGCTCATGTGGGATGCTCATCCCACTTTTCCCATGCCGAGGGAAAAGTGGGATGAGCATCCATTACAAAGCGAATAATAATATAATTAATGTGTAAAGTAGTTTTTAAAGTTAAATATTAAACAATAGTTAATGTGTTATGGTAAAAATGTAAAAATATAGGTATAAGTTAACACTCAATTTAGTCAAAGTGAAATGCTTTCTTTGGCTGTCTTGCTTCGCTGTAAACGGGCTCCGCTGCTGTCGAATGTATTTCTTGTAGCTCGATGTCCCCTCCAAAGTTAACCCTTCCACTAGGTGTCACTCCTCTTTCAGCAGGTGTTTTGACGCCTATCTTTGTTTTCAACCAACGTTTAATAATAATATAGAGGGCAAGCGCAGCGATTCCTCCCAACAACAAAGAAGTGACCGAGTAGAGATAAATTTCGTGACTTGACATGTCAGACACCTTCGGTAATATTTCTCTGCTTTTCTGGAATTCCAACTGCTGCTCTATTTTTCTTATTTCTACTGCAGTTGGCGTTTCTTGTTCTGTTATATTTAATTTCGCATTCTGCCAGCCGAGGTCATTCCTATCTCTGGTTCCATGTTAAAAGTACTTCCCAGCTGATTGTGTGCAAATATTATGGCGTCCTTTTTCTGTAGTGTGTGTACTTTGATTTCAAGGAAATCACTCCAGTCCCGTCAATGACTGCTGACATAACTTGATCGTTACATATGACGCGCATCAGCTGTTTCCCGCACAATGTCAATAGCCACATGTTCGATTTGTGAAGCTTTGGCCAGGTTTCTTTGCATGTTTCGTCATTGAGAACGCATGATAAAGACTATTGTTGGTTGAAGACTTGGGCCTCACATGGGGCGTCTTTATCGTGCATGTTGTAGACAGGATTACGTGAGACACAAGTTGCAAGTGAACTATACAATCAGATTTCTTTCTTTTAAAAGTTTCCTTAGGCATGAAACTATTAATTTAACACAAATTAAAATAATTATAGCTCGCCTAACGTAACTGTTGGAACAATATATTGTACTTTTGTACTTAATTATTATTTCCTATTTTTTAACTGTAATAAATACACTTGTTTATTGAACATTGGGCTTTTGGCTATATGACATGTTTTGTCTGTCGTAAAATTGCTGAGTATGGTATAAATCGTTTAAATTTGTTCCTAGCTAAAATGGAGCCACCAAACAAAAAACGGTGTCGAGAGTAGACAGAAACTCAACTAAAGGAAGCCCTTCATGCTGTAAATAGCAGACAGATGTCTCAAGGCAAAGCAACTGCAAAATATAGCATACCAAACAATATTTCATTTCTTATTTTTACTTCAAACAGGATCTAATAATTCTTTTGAAATTAGGTTTCGCTTTTGAAATTACACCCTTAATCTCTGAGTCCGCACTGTGAGTTGTATTAAAATCCATGATTGAATAAAACAACAAATTTAATAATATTTTGTTACAAACTATTGTGATAAATGTCTACGTACGTGACATATCTCAATTTAGAAAGTTATTTTAGTTTTGTAGCAATTTTATTTTTTGATCGATTTAACAAATGTTGCCTTTATTCAACATTAAAATATAAAGAGACATTAGATAATATAATGACAACTTCAAACCCTAGAAAGTTAAGACTCCTAATGAGTCTGAATGTGGCGACTAAGAAGTTCACCACAAACATGGCCCACAGCCAAATTTTGGATTGTTTTTTGACTTTATTGAATATAATTAAATTTAAACCTGTATTTCAAGATCAGTAAAAGAAGAAAAAATGTTAAAATGTCGATTAAGCATACATTTATATTGATATACTTCGGGCCTTCCTAAGGTGACCGACCGCCTATGTTTTTAAAATTTGTTTTATTTCTGTCACAATGCAAAAAACGTTGATTTTTTTAAATTATTTTTCTTTATAAAACACTAGCTTCCGCCCGTGGCTTCGCCCGCGTAAAAAGTGTTTTATCATCCCAAGGGAATACAAACTATCCTATCTCTTTCCCAGGATCTCAAATTATGTCCATGCCAAAGGAGATGTTTGATTTTGGGCCATCACTATGTACACTACAAAGATAAATAGGAAAAAAATTGGGGAATTCTATAAAAATACTAACAAATTATTTTGAGGAAGGGTACAGGAGTAACAAAAATGATCATTTATAGTTTTTTTATAAAATAACCCTATTTTAGGGCAGCCATGACAGTTGTGTTTGACATGACGTCTGACGACTTTGACAGTTTTAAGAAGTGACTTCTTTGAGTCTTTCTTACTTTGACTTTGAATTGGATATGTTCCGGAGTGTTTTTAGTGATTGTTTTACCACTACGGACATTAATTGATTTCTTCTCTATTGCAATTGAATTAGTGTTGTTTTTATTGACGCAGATATTACGATGACACGTCAAACAAATATAATTGTCAAAATAACATTCTGCACATACTGTCATTGTCAAAATGTCATTCTTCGCATACTGTCATTGTTAAAATGACATTTTTCGCCTACTGCTGATCTTACCCACTCATGTTTAATTGTAAATTGTGTTGCTCTACTTGACAAAGTTAATTTGAGTTTACATTGAAACGAAGTGAAATTATTAATAAAAAATTGTGTTTTACTGTTTCTATATTATACAGCATTTTTTACACAAAGTATACATAGAGCTGGCCCAGGCTCCATACATTTCTGGAACATCTCCTTTCGTCGAAACCGGTTCAGTTCCTCCTAAATCGTCTTTTGGGGATAGTTTCAAAAAATAATAATGATAACATTAATTGTTTATCGAGGTTTATGTATTTATGTCAAGTTTCATATTTATTAACCCAAGAAATCAAATACTGCCGTACAAACTTCGACACCCTCTCATATCTTCTTTTGGGGGTCGTTTCAAAAAACTATTAATGACACCTTTATTGTTTATTAGGTTGATATTTAAGTCAAGTTTCAAATTTTGTTAACCTAAGAAATAAGTTTCTTCAAAAACACCTTAACACACCCCATATCGTCTTTTGGGAGTTGTTTCAAAATACTATAATGATAAACTTTATTGTTTATTTAGGTTGGTATTTAAGTCAACTATCAAGTTTATTAACCCAAGAAATAGGTTTCTTCAAAAAAACTTTAACATCGCCTTAATCATCTTTTGGGGATAGTTTCAAAAAATAATAATAACAACCTTCAATGTTCATTATTATTTGTGCCATTTTCAAGTTTACTGACCAAGAAATCAGATTTTACCATACAAACTTCACACCGCCTAAATCATAATTTGGGGTTAGCTTCGAAAAACGAATAATAGCAACCTTTATCATTTACTTAGATTACTATTATTGCCAAGTTTCAAGAATTTTGGAATAAGATTTTTCATCCAATCTTTCAAACCCCTTTTTATCCCCTAAGAGGTAGAATTTCCAAAAATCCTTCCTTAGTGCTCACTTACGGCATATGAGGCACCTTGTTGCTAAATTTCATGCTTCTAGGCTTAGTGGTTTTGACTGTGCGTTGATCGATCAGTCAGTAAGTCAGCCATTTTCGTCTTTTATATATGACGCCGCGTAGGCGTGAATTTGCTAATTTATTATCCTAACTAATCGTTTTAAGTGTCTATGTCTATTTAAGTTGGGTTTTGAGTTCAGCGCCATCTATTGGCTCACTGTGGAATCAGTATTGATTCATAATTCATATGCTAATTTCAATGTTTAATTAATACGAGATGTTTAAATTAAACAGGAACACTTATTGTAGGACTTTTGGATTTGTTCTCATTTTAACTATTGCACATTTGACGAAGTAAATGTGTTTCATTATGTTATTCTTATTAAGTTGTCAAACAATGGCGGATGTTATAATTTCTATGATCAATAACCAGATTTAATAATTTAATACGAGAACTAAACAAATTTGAGTAAATGATTAAATACTAAGAAGTCATAAGACTATTTTACACAGCTATGTAATAATGAGAAACTTTCTAATTAGTAAGATTGTTAGATCACCGGAAACTTGAATAGTTTTGTTATTAGATGACTATTTCAATAATAAACTACAAACCACTTTGTATTTGTGAGTATTGAGGTTGTTTAATGTTAAAATAATTAACTGATCAGCATTTTAGTATTGTTTGCTAACTTTACTCAACTATCCAAGTAATTAGTGTCTAAACAAAAACAATATGGAAGTTCCGCCCACTTAGAACGCGCGTCGCGCGGACTATGTGTGAAAAATAAGAACTGATTAATAAATGTAATCGAATAGATGTTTGAAAACCTAATTAATTGTCATAAAGTGATTGTGTAATCTATAAAAACATTTAAAAAGAGTGTCCTGGAGTTTCTTGCTAGATCTCCTCCAGCGATCGACAAGGGCTTTGCGATCTAGCAAGCCACGCGATGTGGTTTTAGCTTCAAGTTCATTTGAAAACTCAAAGTGCCTGTAACTAAATCAAATAAACACTCTTGAGTTTCAATCCAGTGTTGTGTGTTATTGAAGTAACCCGCTCCAGTCAAGAATAAAGGAATTGCCTCTAGACATTGGGATTAAAGATGGCGATTCTACGATTCATAGGTACTTCGACGTGACATCAGAATTGGGCTCAGCTCCCACTATCGCCTTCTGCCCATGCTATGAAAGCCATCCGAAGAATTTTGTACAACATCGCCAGCGCCGAGGGTATGGCAAAAGATTTTCCTATGATAATTTCCAAGAGTAAGCGATGCCCAGACATAGGCGAAAATAACTGGAATATTTTTACGTGAACGATCTGAACTCTATTGAAACGACAGAAGAAGCTACTGACTAGTGGCATGGATGCTGTCCTACACCATTGTGGCCAAAACTTTATACAGCACAGAATGACCGAAGCAGCTAAGCGAACAACTTGATCTGTCCATTGATAGATTCCATCATGGTTGAGGGGAGTATTCTGTTTTTTTTTATTTATGTAACTTAACATTCTTAATTATTTTCATCATACAAGGCAAGGTCAGTGACCTTTTGTGTGACAATTTTAATCAATCTGCCTAGTCTTTTCCCAACCAAGTCCGGGACAGCTTCCATTCTAACTGGATTCAGCTGAGTACCAGTGCTTTACATGGAGCAACCAAAACCCAGTAACTGGGTAACACAATACCCCTTACTGACTGAGTGGTCCCTGCTGTTGTTTGTGTGGCAATTTGTGGAATTAAAATGAATGAAACGGCTTAAATTACTCCATAAAATAAGACAGCTGACTAGGAACTCAATGTTATTGTTTAAATATGGTTCTTTTGTCTTAAGAATTGCAATGGCTCAGTTATTTGAGAAATTTTATTTTATTTGAGGAGTATGTAAGGATCGTAGCAAGTGGCAATCTGTGGTTGCTGCCTATCCCCATGGGGGCAAGGTGTGAGTGTATGAATGTTAAACAATTCAAAGTACCTACGTTGAGTTTTGTACCGGACAAAAAGTAACAACTTATTTTTATAGCATTCATTACATTTAGGTAGCTAAAACAAAAGTTTAGTAGGTAAATAAGTTAAGTAAGTTACAGAATGTATGTGCAACAGAAGTAGTAAACATTTGGCAGAAAGTGCCATGACATATTCATGTTGACGCACTAATTGGCATTTTTGCAATTTATTGTTTTTACCCGACTACCAAACAGGGTTTATTATTGAATAATGTGGAACCCGTTGCATGTCATACTTTTTTTAAAGTAAAGTAAGATAAGAAAATGTATTAACACATTCCTTAAACATGAAAAGCACAACAAATAAAAATAAAATTATAGTGTGCTCAAGAAAATACTTACAACGATTTGCATTTAAGTAGCTGGGGTGAGAATAATTGTTTGGTTACAAGACTAAACAATATTTAAAATATTATCTAGAGGTTTTTGTAGAGTGAGTATGCATCTAATATAAATGTATTTGTATGAATGGGTGAAAGGGTTGTGATACACCTGGGTGAGTCATTACAAACTTTATAATCAGGGTAAGTATCAGCAGAGCTTCAGTTCATGCATAATCATAATATAATAATAAATAGTCATAAGCTGATAGCCACCTGGTAACTTTTAATTTACAAGTAGGTACGCTTAGTATGTGTGAGTAACCTATTATGTATGGACCTTGTGATTTTTGGTAAATTAATGGTCCTGTGTATGTAAGACATATTTGAGTGAATCTAATGTGATTACTGTGTTCCATCTTATCTGTCTACATGATCTGGTAGATTTGTTTTGGCTATGGGGTTCTTGACAGTGATAGCGCTATAAGTTAAATCTAATTAAAAAATTGTCTGACCCTACATTCTTGGTTCAGACTGTCAGTTGGATACTGATGGGGCCTTTTATAAGCTCTAAGATTTATGCTTGTTCAAGTTAAGTTTGTTATAATAAAGTTTATTTAATCATTCAATATTTGAGAACCTTCCTAATGAATTAAATCTCACAATGGGTTTAGTTGAATTTTACTTGTTATGGTACATGGGTGTAAATAGATTAGTAATTTCTGACAGATTTCAAAGCTTGTTATTGGATGCACTTGCACAGAATAAAAACAATCAAAAGACAGGTTTGTTTTTTGATAATTTGTCACTTTTAGCATTCAATAACTTTCTTTTCTTTTTGCAACTTTTTAACTAGCTTGTATTCAAACTTGTTCACACATAAATGTTTTGTAATGAAATAGGTTTGTAATAGGTGTGTAAATAGGTTGTTGCGTGTGTGGTATGCAAACATGCATCATTAAAAGTAGTTTTCAACATGTTTTAACATTAATCTTTAGCTAGTGCAAACACCGTCATAAGTAATGCAGCAATCTTCATAGTTATTCATTTCAGTGTCATCAGATTCTAGTTAACTTTGAATTACTCACTTACTATTTCAAAACAATAACATAATTTAATTGTTATTAGTACTAACTCCTACTTATTTAAATATTAATAGGATCATCTTTTCTTTTATTATTATTTATCTGTATACCTTCTCACATTCCAGATTCCTGTGTCATATCAAAAATCAAAATGGTTACCTACATAGTCAAGTATTATCAAGGATGTGGAAACAAAACTAAAAATACCTGGTTTGCAAGTGACCGTGTCGCCGGGTCAGGACCTTAGAAGCTACCAACATACATACAAGCCACCAAATAGAGGTCAGCTGAAAAATGACTTCCAGCCCAACATAACTAAAGTAAAAGGTGAGAAGTTTTCAAACTATCTTCTACTCACCTCGCTAACTGATACGGTGTTGTTGTATCAGAAGGCTCAACACAATAGCCATGTCGAATAACTACATGACGCTTGTGCATGATACTACCATGCAACAAAGTACTTTTAAATTATTATTCCTGGGTTCAATTCCTAGGTTGGGCAAAATTTGTTTATGGGGTTTTTCCAATAGGGATTCCTCTGTAGCAGCCCAGAGTTTTGAAATTGGTGAACCCCCATGCTTCAAAAAGCATGTTGAGCCATTGGCCTTGTGCACCATAGTACCTCCTTATGCAGATGGCTCAACAGTCAGGAGGACTACTGTTATTATTATGTTTTTGTAACTCGTTTCAGTTTATGCTATTCTATTGTCATATTTAGTCAATTATAAAAATGAATAATAAAACAAGCTCTAATTATTGAGATGTCCAATAACCTATAGCTCTGGAGGCACTTAATAAAATAATAGGTTATATCAACACCAAACTATCAGCATCCATGGAGATGGATTTGAGGTAATAATGAGAACACAATAAACTATCTTATTATGCTGTGGAAGCAACTAAGATTGATAACACAACAAACTATCCTATTGGTATGCTGTGGAATCAAGTAATAATGATAACACAACTATCTTGTTGGTATGCTGTGGAAGCAACTAATAATGATAACACAATAAACTATACTGTTGGTATGCTGTGGAAGCAACTAATAATGATAACACAATAAGCTGTCTGTTAGTAATCCGTGGAGGAAACTAATAGTGATAATACAACACACAATCTATTGGTTTGCTGTGGAAGCAACTAATAAAGATTTAATATCCATTGGTTAGGCGTGGAGGCCGCTAATGAACAATCTCTCATGTTATCCTGCTGGGTCCACGGTGTACAAGACCACCCAGAGCCTGGTTCCTTATATCCTGTCAAATCAAAGACTTCGTGCCTGTCACGGAGCAATGATCCTAAACTCCTTAACCTTTAATCCTGTCAAATCAAAGACTTTGTGTCTATCACAGAGCGGTGTTCCTGATCCTATCCTTAAATCCTGTCAAATCAAAGACTTTGTGTCTATCACAGAGCATTACCGTCCCGTGAGAATGAAACTAAACAAAAAACAGCTGATCACAATACTCCTACACTACCTACACTATACTTACCAAATACAAGGCTGCTATGTAAGCCTTCTTATAAGTAGGTATGTGCTCATTAATGCATCAAATATTTTCATTTGAGATAAACTTAATAGTTACCTAATTTCATAAGTATTCAGTGATAAATTGATAACTTAAACTGACTATTACCTATTACAAATCAATGAATATTGTAAGATAATACAAACAATAACATTCTGCAAACAAGATTCAAATTGGACTAAATAAGCTAGCAACTGATTATTCCATGTCAAAAATCTGAAATAGAAATTGTATGCCTTCATTGACATGACATGTAGCAGTTAGTTGTTTCCTAACAACATTGGTCTTTACCATATAGCAAGTAGAATACCTAAAGCATATAGCTGTGGGTGTAAAAATACATTCAATATTTCCAAAATAAGGCATACTCAGCTTAGATTTATTACAAGCTGTCAATGATAAATAAAATCAGTTGTTATCAGATTCTAAACTTAATTAATACTGTAGGATGATAAACAACAATAATCTGCCGACAAATATTTCTCCGCTATTACAGATAACAACCAAGAAACACAGAGACTGAGGACACCGGAAGGCCCAGAGCGCGAGCCTCCGATCACAATGGCCGTGACGCCGCGTAGGCGTGAATTTGCTAATTTATTATCCTAACTAATCGTTTTAAGTGTCTATGTCTATTTAAGTTGGGTTTTGAGTTCAGCGCCATCTATTGGCTCACTGTGGAATCAGTATTGATTCATAATTCATATGCTAATTTCAATGTTTAATTAATACGAGATGTTTAAATTAAACAGGAACACTTATTGTAGGACTTTTGGATTTGTTCTCATTTTAACTATTGCACATTTGACGAAGTAAATGTGTTTCATTATGTTATTCTTATTAAGTTGTCAAACAATGGCGGATGTTATAATTTCTATGACCAATAACCAGATTTAATAATTTAATACGAGAACTAAACAAATTTGAGTAAATGATTAAATACTAAGAAGTCATAAGACTATTTTACACAGCTATGTAATAATGAGAAACTTTCTAATTAGTAAGATTGTTAGATCACCGGAAACTTGAATAGTTTTGTTATTAGATGACTATTTCAATAATAAACTACAAACCACTTTGTATTTGTGAGTATTGAGGTTGTTTAATGTTAAAATAATTAACTGATCAGCATTTTAGTATTGTTTGCTAACTTTACTCAACTATCCAAGTAATTAGTGTCTAAACAAAAACAATATGGAAGTTCCGCCCACTTAGAACGCGCGTCGCGCGGACTATGTGTGAAAAATAAGAACTGATTAATAAATGTAATCGAATAGATGTTTGAAAACCTAATTAATTGTCATAAAGTGATTGTGTAATCTATAAAAACATTTAAAAAGAGTGTCCTGGAGTTACTTGCTAGATCTCCTCCAGCGATCGACAAGGGCTTTGCGATCTAGCAAGCCACGCGATGTGGTTTTAGCTTCAAGTTCATTTGAAAACTCAAAGTGCCTGTAACTAAATCAAATAAACACTCTTGAGTTTCAATCCAGTGTTGTGTGTTATTGAAGTAACCCGCTCCAGTCAAGAATAAAGGAATTGCCTCTAGACATTGGGATTAAAGATGGCGATTCTACGATTCATAGGTACTTCGACGTGACATATATTATAGCTGACCCCCGCGGCTTTGCTCCCATCAACTTGCTATCTACCTACCTAGCACCTACCTATGTACCCTACCTACCTACCTACCCATCCACCTACCTTACCTACCTACCAACCTACTCACCTGCCCTACCGATCAACCTACCTACCCTAATCTATCAACCTAATCATCTGCCCTACAGATCAACCTACTTACCCTACCCTATCCTACATACCTACCTACTATATCCTTCATACCCTATTTACTCCACCCTACCTTCATACTATTTATTTGAATAAGAATTAATCTATATCTATAAAAGCGAAAGGTGACTGACTGACTGACTGATCAATCAACGCACAGACAAAACTGCTAAGCCTAGAAATATGAAATTTGGCAGAAAGGTTTCTCAAATGACGTAAGTGTGCACTAAGAAAGGATTTTTGTAAATTCCACCCCTAAGGGGGTAAAAAGGGGGTTGAAAGTTTGTATGAAAAATCTAATTCCTTCGGCCAAAATTCTTGAAACTTAGCGCAAATAGTATTCTAAGTAAATGATAAAGATTGACATTATTAGTTTTTCGAAACCACCCCTAAATCATGATTTAGGGGATGTTGAAATTTGTATGGAAAAATCTGATTTCTTGGCTTAATCAACTTGAAACTTGCCAAAAATACTAAACTAAATGAATAATAAAGGTTGCTTTCATTATTTTTTGAAACTACCCCCAAAAGTTGATTTAGGGGATGTTAATTTTTTTGAAGAATCTTATATCTTGGGTTAATAAACTTGAAACATGACATAAATACCAATCTAAATTAACAATAAAGACTTTCATTGTTAGTTTTTTGAAAGTACCCCCAAAAGCTGATTTAGGGGGTGTTAAGTGTTTTTGAAAAATCTTATTTCTTGGGTAAATAAACTTTGAAAGTTGACATAAATACTATCCTAAATAAACAACTAAGGTTGTCATTATTAGTTTTTTGCAACTACCCCAAATGATGATTTAGGGGGTGTAGAAGTTTGTATGGAAGAATCTGATTTCTTGGGTGAATAAACATGAAACTTGACATTAATACCAAACTAAATAAACAATAAAGGTTTTCATTATTAGTTTTACGAAAGTACCCCCAAAAGATGATTTAGGGGGTGTTAAAGTGGTTTTGAAAAATCTAATTTCTTGGGTTAATAAATTTTAAAGTTGACATAAATACCATCCTAAATAATAAACAATAAAGGTTGTCATTATTAGTTTTTTTGGAACTACCCCCAAAAGATGATTTAGGGAATGTTCATTTTTTTTAAAGAATCTTATATCCTGGGTTAAAAAACTTGAAACTTGACATAAATACCAATCTAAATAAACAATAAAGGCTTTAATTTTTAATTTTTTGAAACTACCCCCAAAAGATGATTTAGGGGATGTTAATTTTTTTGAAGAATCTTATATTTTTAGTTAATAAACATGAAACTTGACATAAACACCAACCTCAATAAACAATAAAGGTTGCCGTTATTAGTTTTCCGAAACTCTCCCAAATGATGATTTAGGGGGTGCTGAAGTTTGTATAGAAGAATCTGATTTCTTGGGTGAATAAACATGAAACTTGACATAAATACCAACCTAAATAAACAATAAAGGTTTTCATTATTAGTTTTTCGAAACTACCCTTAAATTACGATTTTGGGGTGGTAAATATTATTGATTACTTTTACTGCACATAGCTTCTTTTTTTGATGTAGGGGAGTAATTAAGAGGGATTTTTGGAAATTCAACGTTTTAAAGGGGATAAAAGGGAGACATTTATTTGTATGAAAAATCTTATTCTTTGGCAAAATAATAAAGGTTGGTATCATTAGTTTTTTGGAATTACCCCCAGAAGACGATTTAGGAGTGTCAAAGTTTTTTTGAAGAATCAAATGGTACTAAGACAGAGACCTGCAAATCGATTTGGAACTACCGAACTGGACTGTTTGTCTCAGGTAAACATAGTTGTGAGTGACGTTTTAGTGTCTCGTAATTTATAATTTACGTTGTATTAGATTTGAAATGTACACATCTGCATACCCCTTTAGACCGTAATGGCGTGATGTTAATAAATTATGTTATGAAATGGTACAAACAATAAACAGACATTCAATTGCAGCAATCCCGAGATATTTGCCGTTATTTATTGAAGAGTTCTATTGCATATCTCCAAAGTTCTTCTTCAGATCATCACCAAATTAAAATGGGAATAATTTGGAAATATACTCTTTCGAACAAAAAAATAATTTTCAAAATCGGTTCACAATTGACGGAGAAAACGGTGAAAATATTCCAAAAAAAAATTACAAATAAATTCGAACATAGAACCTCCTCTTTTTTAGAAAGTCGGTTAAAATGAAGAAGTTTCATAAAAACTTTCATCCCCTATTTCTACCCCTTAGGGGAGGGATGGATTTAAAAAAATCCCTTCTTGGTGCAAATTGAAGTACGTCATTTAAAAAAATCTTTCTCCAAAATTTCATTATTCTAGACCGAGTAATTTCATTTCCTCAATATTTTCTCAATTGTACATTTTAACCTCATTTCTGAATCGCGCAAGCGTTTGTTGCACCCGATTTAGCTAGGCTAAGCGTATGTGTTTGATACAAGTGTAGTTAGCTCTTGTCACTTGTGTATTTGCTCTCTATACGTTTCGTTGTCGATTAATTGGTTTGATTGAATTCTTTATTGGTTTGTTCATTTGTTGTGTTTTGATTGAGATATATTGTGTGTACAGTCAATTTGTGTGTTTAATTCAAGTTATAAAAAAGTCGATAAAAATTGTTGATAAACGTCTTAGTCTTATTTTTAATCTCCGTTGAATTCCGTTGTAGTTCATAAAACAAACAAAATCTTCTTAATTAAAGTGTAAATAATACACCAAGGTTTTCTTTGTTATATGTATTAAAAGTACACCTAGGAAGAGAAAGTAGTTTTTTTTTAGTTTAATTTTAATGTTTTTGTAGTTTGTTTGGATAAACCTGAGGGCGTTTAACGCCCCTCGTTGAGATCGGGAGAAGAGATCAATAAAACTGTCCAGTTTGGGTAATCAAAAGTATTCACTATTGGGTTGAAGTTAATTACACTCGTTGATGCGACAATAATATGATAATATTATACTTGTAAATTATTATAATTAATTCTTACGCTCGAGGCACCGAGCGCGCGCAATAGCGATCCGGTAGCCTGTGTCTGGACAATGTTGCCAACCCAACAAAATTGGGGCGCGTTCAGACGCCACATCACCCCCCTACGGAGAAAAATACAGCCGTAGAAGAAAAGTAAATTAATAATCACAGGTCTAGGATGTCACGGAACCTAACTCTGCGACCGGTGCGCGTAACAACTGGAGCAGGGGAGTTGGAAGTAGGTTGGGGAGGAGCGGACGGTGTAGGAGTCTGAGGCGGTAGGATGGAAGGCGTAATAACTGCAGTTGGAGTGGAAGGAAACATGGTTGCTGCTTGAAGGTTTTGCTCAGCTTCCAGGTGCGCTGGTTTTATGCGGTCGACGCTGACCTCGTGCTTCTTTCCTGCGACGTCCAGTGTGACGGTCTTGGGACTTCTGGCCAAGATCTTGTAAGGCCCAGTGTAGGGTGGTTGTAGTGAACGTCTCACCGTGTCGTCCCTCAGGAATGCGTGAGTAGCCGTCGGCAGGTCTTTGAAGACGAATGTCGACGGTTGTGCGTGTCGTGATGCGGGGAGAGGACGAAGGCTGGCCATCTTGGAGCGAAGTCGGCCTACAAAATCCTCTGCGTTGGTGTTGCGGTTGTCTGTTGGCGGTACGACGAGCTCTCCGGGTAACCGCAGGGGTTCGCCGTACAGGAGTTCTGCTGAAGAACACTGTAAGTCTTCTTTAAGTGCTGTTCGAATACCGAGCAACACTAGTGGTAAGGCATTGCTCCACGAGTTGCCGTGGCACATTAGTGCTGCTTTTAGTTGGCGATGAAGGCGTTCTACCATGCCATTTGCTTGTGGGTGGTAGCTGGTGGTGCGGATACGTTTCGTCGCGCAGATCTGTAGTAGGTGGGCAAAAAGGGCAGATTCGAACTGCCTCCCTTGATCGGTCGTGATGACGAGCGGAACACCATAGCGTGAGATCCACCCGGAGACGAAAGTATCAGCTACCTCCTCCGCGGTGATGCCTGACATCGGCCACACTTCCGGCCATCTGGTGAATCTGTCGACGGCTGTCAGACAGTAAGTGTAGCCACCGGAATGGGGAAGTGCGCCAACGATATCCAGGTGTATGTGTTGAAAACGGGCTGGCGTACAAGCGAAGTTACCCAGTGGCGACGATACGTGTCGGGAGACTTTGCAGCGTTGGCATGCGACGCAAGAGCGCGCCCAGGCCATACAGTCTTTCCGCATGCAGGGCCACACGTAGCGGTCAGACACCAGGCGGGCGCTTGCGCGCGCACTCGGGTGGCTGAGATTGTGAAACCTCTGGAATGTCGGACGACGGAACGACGCAGGCAGGTAAGGTCGTGGCTTGCCTGTAGACGTGTCGCACGTCAGCCGGATGTCGGTTCCTGGAATGGGAAGTAATTCCAGTTTTAGCGATGAGTCTGTGCGTAATTTATCAAGCTCTTCATCGACAATTTGGGCTTGAGCGAGTGCAGCGTAGTCGTCTGCCATAGAAATAGCCTCTATGCGCGACATCGCATCTGCCACTACATTCTCCTCGCCTTTGATGTGGATTATATCTGTGGAAAACTGACTTATGAAACTAAGCTGATTAAGTTGGGCCGGTGGGAGTTTTTCTCGCCGTTGTTGAAAGGCGTACGTGAGCGGCTTGTGGTCAGTGAAGATCGTCACGTGTTGGACCTCCAGGATATGCCTAAAGTGCTGTACGCTTTCATAGACGGCTAGAAGTTCCCGGTAGTAGGTGGGCCACTCTGCTTGCTTCGCAGTTAGCTTTCTGCTAAAGAAAGCGAGAGGTTGCCAGCTGTCTGTTTCGTTTTTGCGCTGTTGCAGACAGGAGCCAATGTGTGTTCCTGACGCGTCTGTGAACAGTCCGTGTTGTGCTTGGTGATCAGGATGAGAAAGCATGGTAGCCTCTGTTAGACTCTGTTTGCAAGCCTCAAAACTCTTTTCCAGCTCCGGCGTCCAGGGGAAAGGTTTTGCACCTTTGCTCCCTGTAGCAGCTACGGCGTTTATGAGTGGTGCCTGGTACTTCGCTGCTTTGGGAAGGTATCTGCGATAAAAATTTATCATTCCGAGAAACCTGCGCATGCCTTGCACGGTTTTGGGTGGGGAAAAGTCGCGCAACCCTTGAATGCGGTCTTCAGGTGGTCGTGTGCCTTGCGCGTTGATGCGATATCCCAGAAAGGACACTTCAGCTGCTCCGAAAACGCATTTTGCCGGATTGACTATCACCCCGTACTGGTGCAGGCGCTGGAAAAGAATCCTGAGGTGTTCCAGGTGTTCCAGAGTGCTGGAAGAGTGGACTAATATGTCATCCACGTAGGCGTAACAGAAATCGAGGCCGCGCACTACCTCGTCTATAAACCTTTGAAAGGTTTGACCAGCATTCCTCAAACCAAAAGTCATGTACGGGAACTCATAAAGGCCAAAAGGTGTAATAATGTCTGTTTTGCAAATATCTGTGTTACTTACGGGAATTTGCTGGTATGCCTTTACTAAATCGATGGTCGAGTATATGGTCGATCCAGCCAGGTTGTGCGAGAAGTCTCCGATGTGACGTACAGGATATCTGTCTGGTACGGTGCGGGCATTGAGTGCTCTGTAGTCGCCGCACGGTCGCCATGTCGCATCCTTCTTAGGAGCGAGATGCAGAGGCGATGACCATGAGCTGCTGGAAGGTCTTGCAGTTCCAGAGCGAACCATCTCGTCGAATTCCTGCTGCGCGATACGGAGTTTGTCCGAGGCTAGGCGGCGGGGACGGCATGAGACTGGCGGGCCATCAGTGGTGTTGATGTGGTGGACAGTATCATGTTTGATGTCTCTGTCTATCCCAGGTGGTCTCGTGATGTCAGGGTACTCAGCAAGCAGCTGCTCGAAAGGTGAGTTCCCGCATGTCAAGGCTTTGATGCTGTCCTGAGAGGTCTGCGCTGTTGATGCTGGTATCCACAGTTTGGTGGTGCCATCAATCACCCGTTCATGCCTGCAATCCGGGATAAGGTTGTAAAAGCTTAGAAAGTCAGAGCCAATGATAGGAGTACTGACGTCAGCTATAATAAAATTCCATTGAAATGCACGGCGTAGCCCTAGATTTAAATTCAGGGAAATACTGCCATATGTCTTGATAGAAGTACCATTTGCTGCGCTGAGGTCGTATCCACTGCTGGTGAGACAGCCCCTGGTCAGTCGCCGAGGGAAACAACAAATGTCTGAACCAGTGTCAACCAAAAATTTTTGGTTGGAGGACCGATCCAGAACAAACAGGCGACGGCTTGTGAGTGGGCGGTCGGCACTCGCCACTACCGACCGCTGGTCAGGTTTCCCGAATCGCGGTTGGACCAGGTGCAAGGCTGTGTGCACTTTTGTGCTTTGTTTGCAAACCGGTCATGGTACCAGCACAGGTCAGGATTCCGTGGGCGTGAGCGGCTGCGACTGCGGGATCGGCTCGAAATATCGCCACGTGATCCCCTATTTAGCCCCCCTGTGGCTGTGAGTGAGGCAACCGTACGTGTCAACTCTGCTACTTGGTTTTGCAATGCCAGGAGAGTATTTTGTTCAGTTGCCGGTGGAGTATACTGGGAAGTAGCACATACCTCTGGTGGTTGCGATTGTATATCCATTAGAGTATCGGCCAGCTCAGCTAGCTCACCGAGTTGTTCCAGGCGTTGAGCAGCCAGAACAATTTGCAGCTGTCGTGGTAGTCGACTGGACCAGATGGATTTCAGTAGATTGTCCGGGAATGCAGGTCCTGCAAGCGACCGGAGATGGCGGAGAAACGAAGAAGGCTTCCTGTCGCCCATCTGCTCTTTCTCCAGCAGTCGTCGAATTTTTTCTTCATAAGAATCAGAAAACCTGGAAATTATTGCTGATTTTAGAGTGGTGTAAGGATTAGTCCGGGGAGGTGAAATTATTATATCCTCAACCTCACAAGTGCAGTTAGTGTCCAGAAGCGAAACTGCATAGCTAAATTTAGTGTAGTTAATTCTGCAGTTATTTGGTTTATACTAAATTGTGCCTCTAAGCTTGCAAACCATAATGCTGGGCGGTCTTTACAGAAGGGAGGGGTACGTATGGAAACGCGATACACTTGCAGAGGTAGGTTCGACGTGCTTTCACGATCTGTTTTATCGAGTACACCCTCGTTTTCTTTTTCAGCCATTTTGTTAAAATATGCCGTATTTCTCTCCGTATGGGGTTAGGTATAGCCACAAGCGATCTTAAGAACAGTGCTTAACGTAAATTAGAACTAGGTAACACAAAACAATAACACAAAAACAGAAAACAATAGCGGAAATATTTACGCACTTAAAATCTATCACACTCGTGCAAACACACACAAAAATGCAATTTGGTTAGTGATCAGCAGTTTTCTTATAACTAGGTCTACTATTGTTGCGTTAAAATGTCCAAAACCACAAAGATTCGTCTGCAGAATTTCGAAATATAATTTCGTAACCAAGTCACAGCTGATGATGTCACTGACAGATGATCACGTTTCGTTCGCGAACGAGTGAAGCACATGCGCGAAATTCAAAATGTTAGTACACCTACTATTACACAAAGGCTCACCAAGCATCCGTGGCGCCACCGTCAATGCAAATGCGTATGCGATGCTTGTCAAAATGGCGGAATGAAAATGTTCGAAAATCGGGAATAGAAATTGCGATTGTAGAAAAGTATGCAATGGAATTGAACAAACTGCACTGGCGCGTGTGTGGGAATGAGCCTCCACACACGACACGATGCTCCAGGGTCCGTTTTGCGGCGTCTCGGCGTGGGCAATGTAGGGCTTCGCCTTCTCGGGTGCTTGATGCGTTGCTAGGCGAGAGTAGGCGTGCGGGCGTGTGCCTCGGCACGCTCAGGAAGCTATAGCTGCCTCAGATAAACGATGCACGTTGCTGATCACGTCGGGGTCACCATTGAGGGCGTTTAACGCCCCTCGTTGAGATCGGGAGAAGAGATCAATAAAACTGTCCAGTTTGGGTAATCAAAAGTATTCACTATTGGGTTGAAGTTAATTACACTCGTTGATGCGACAATAATATGATAATATTATACTTGTAAATTATTATAATTAATTCTTACGCTCGAGGCACCGAGCGCGCGCAATAGCGATCCGGTAGCCTGTGTCTGGACAATGTTGCCAACCCAACAAAATTGGGGCGCGTTCAGACGCCACAAACCTTATTGATTATTTTAATGTTAGTTTTATTTAATAGGTACTTGTTTGGTTACTAATATTTAGTTACCTATTGGTGCTCCCACATTGCCGTTATAAAATGTTTGTAAACATTTTATAACACCAAAACATTTCATTTTTATTTATTAAATGTTTGCTAACAAATGTTTACTAACGTTATTAAACATTTTCTAACGGCAATGTGGGAGCACCATATAGGAAAAGAAAGTTGTTTTTCACTGTTGTTTATTTCTTTTTTGATTTTCTTGCTAAAACTTATTGCGTTTAGTGTAGTTACAAAATGTCCGTAGAAGTGATAAATATTAATGGGGAACAGAAACAACAACTTGTAGTGCCCATTATTGGAGATGGTGCTTGCTTATTTCGAGCCCTTTCTTTTTTGATGTATGGTAACCAGGGAAATGCCTTCCACGTACGTCAAAAAATTGTCAACTACATTAAAAACAATTGGATGGACTTTTCTATCATGTCACACGATAGAAATGGTGACAACTACAATACAGCAGACGAGTACTATGAGGATATGATTCTACCTGCAACTTACGGCGGGTTATGTGAATTAGTCGCAGCTGGAAGGCTATATAACTACTTTTTTGAAGTATATCGCAATGGTGAATTGTATGTTAATGCAGGCATTTACGGTCGTCCGATAAAACGCCTTCGCTTTTCACAAAATCTGGCCAGTGGGCATTTTGATGCTTATCTGTGTTTTGCTGAATTAAATCCTGTTGTAACTATTAATTCATCAGTAAAATTAGTTTCTGTAAATGCAATAAGCAACGATAGTGATGAAATACCTGATAATGTAGGTCTGTGTTCATCTGAATCTGATTCTGCAACCTCTGTGGAATTTTCTCCAGAGATGATTTGTCCGGTATCACAAAAGAAAAGTAAGAAACGTCGAGCTAGATATACAGACAGAACAAGGAAGGACCAAGTTAAGAAGGCCCAGATTATTTTTTCTAATAGTAACCGTCGCACAGAAGAACACAGAAGAGCCGTTGCAAAATATCAAAAGGCTAATCCTGGTGTTCACAGACAAGCCGTAGCTTATTATCAGAAGACACATCCTGATGTTCATAAACTAGCCGTCGCTAAACATCAGAAGGCGCATCCTGATGTTCATAAACTAGCCGTCGCTAAATATCAGAAGAAGTACCCTGATGTTCATAAACTAGCCGTCGCTAAACATCAGAAGGCGCATCCTGATGTCCATAAACAAGCCGTTGCCACATACCAAAAGGCGCATCCTGAGGTTCACAGGCTAGCAATCTTAAAAAAACAGAAAACGCATCCTGAAGCGCATAGAACAACGCAATCTCTATACAAAACGCGTGCTTCTACACGCTTATGGAAGACTATGTACCTTTCAGGGATGTCATACAATTTTGAGATAAATTATGAGTATGATTCTTTTGTGGCTATTGGTAAAATGAATCACAATTGTGAATGGTGTAATGCGCTTAAATGGAAGGACGAAACTCCTGGAATGTGTTGTGGTAATGGAAAGGTCCAGCTGGAAACTTTGAGTAAACCTTCGGAACCTCTGTTTAGTTTGCTAATGGATCTCCACCCCGATCACAAACATTTTATAGCTAACATTCGTAAGTATAATAATTGTTTTCAGATGACATCATTTGGTGGAAAACAAGTGAGAGAAGACGGATATATGCCTACTTTCAAAGTGCAGGGACAAGTCTACCATTTAGTTGAAAGTTTGTTACCAGAATCCGGCCAAAAAGCTAAATTTCTGCAGTTTTTTTTTGTCGGTGAAGATGAAACAGAAGCAAACTTAAGATATTCCAATAATCCACAATTAAAACCTAATTTCATCAAACAACTACAAAAAATGCTACACGAAGTCAATCCCTACATTAGGGATTTGAAAAGTACAATTGATAAAATTCCTCCCACTTGCGCATCATTTAAAGTTGTGATACATGCTGAAAGAAAACCGCTGGGAAGCCACAGAGGTCGTTACAATATTCCAACTACAAATGAAGTGGCTTTGGTGATGGTAGATCAACAGTTTGAGCGTAGGGATATAGTATTAGAAAGCCGCAGTAGTCGTCTACAACGAATAAGTGAAATTCATCGATCTTACGATGCTTTGCAGTACCCCTTACTATTTACTCACGGAGAAGACGGTTACTCAATTACTATACCACTGCGTGATCCCATATCAAAGCTGCCATTGAAAAAAACAGTTTCTGCTTCCAGTTTTTATTCGTATCGTATAATGGTTAGAGAGGGAGAAGAAAACTTCTTATTTTACTTTTGTGCTCTCTTCAGCCAATATTTAGTGGATGTATACGCTAAAATAGAGACTGAGAGACTTAATTTTATAAGAAACAATCAAGCTAAACTACGCGCAGACAGCTATATTCACCTTAGACATGCTATTGGTAGGCAAGATGTTCACGCTGATCAGTTAGGTCAAGTGTTGGTATTGCCGTCTTCCTTTACTGGGGGACCTAGATACATGCACGAGCGAACGCAAGACGCCATGACGTACGTCCGCCATTATGGTCGCCCTGATCTTTTTGTCACATTCACTTGCAACCCTCGATGGGACGATATTTCGCAATGTTTACTTCCAGGTAAAAAATCATATGATCGCCAGAGTATTTCGTATGAAAATTAAAAAAATTATGAATCTGTTAATCAAGGGGCAAATATTCGGGGAAGTTCGATGCTTCATGTATTCAGTGGAATGACAAAACGTGGTCTGCCACATATACATATCCTCCTTTGGCAAACAAATCGTATTTCTCCTGACATGATTGATAATGTTATTTGTGCAGAAATACCCAACCCCGAATGTGACGCAAAGCTCTACGAAATAGTAAAATCCAATAATAATAATAATCCACGGGCCTTGTGGCAGTTTAAACTTTAACTCGCCTTGCATGCACAATAAAATGTGCAGTAAAAGGTACCCCAGACCTCTACTCACTGAGACACAGACCGGAGATGACGGTTATCCACAGTATAAAAGATGTTCCCCAGACACAGGCGGCTTCACTGTAAATGTTAATGGAATGGTACTTGATAACCGTTGGGTAGTTCCCTTTAATCCGGTTCTTTTAAGAACCTTCAATGCCCATATCAATGTAGAATACTGTAATTCAGTAAAGTCAATTAAATATATATGTAAATACGTCAATAAGGGCACCGATCAAGCTACTGTTACACTAGAGGATGGAAAAGATGAAGTCAAAATGTATGAAAGTGGGCGGTATATAAGTAGTTCAGAGGCCGTGTGGAGAATTCTTGGTTTCCCCATCCATGAACGTTTTCCTCCGGTGGTACATCTTGCCGTGCACTTAGAAAATGGTCAAAGAGTATACTTTAACCAAGAAAATGTGGCTGCTAAAGCATCCAGTCCACCTAAAACAACACTCCCGGCTTTTTTCGATTTTAGATAACTTTGCGAAAAATCTCCTGTATTGTGAAATACCTGCATATTATGTTTGGAAGAACAAACAATTTGAAAGAAGAAAAACAGGAGCTAATGTAGATGGATGGTCAGGCGTAAAAAAAGAGCATGCTCTAGGCAGAGTATACACGGTACATCCTAATAATATAGAATGCTACCATCTTCGATTATTACTACATGAAATTAGGGGCCCTATATCCTATGAAGCATTAAAAACTGTGCATGGCATTGTTCAACCTACATTTAAATTAGCCTGCAGAGCCTTAGGGCTTCTTGAAGATGACCAAAACTAGCATGCAGCATTAGAAGAGGCAGCACTGTGTGAATCCCCCTCTAAATTAAGAGAGCTTTTCACAATAATATTAGTGTTTTGTCAATTATCAGATCCTTTCAGTCTGTGGAATAAATATAAACAATTTCTTTCAGAAGACTTTAAACGACAAATTGAGAGGGAAGTAGAAGGCGGTGTAGAGAATATCATGGATGAAATCTTCAATAAAGCATTTATATATTAAAGATAGAAAAAGATTGTTTAGCGCTAGGTGGTCGAGTCTTAGAAGACTACGGTTTACCAAAACCATGTAGATCTATGTTTCCAGAAAGTGAGTTAGGAGTATATGTAAATGAAATTAACTACGATGTCTACCTTACAAGAATTTGTAAATAATAACGAAAACACACTAACTGAAGAACAAAAGTCTATGTACTATGAAATTATTTCAAGTATTGTTGCAAACGAAGGAAATATTTTTTTCTTGGATGCTCCTGGTGGCACTGGAAAAACCCATCTTATTAATTTAATTTTAGCAAAGGTAAGAATCACCCGTGGAATTGCACTAGCCGTTGCATCCTCTGGGATTGCCGCTACGTTATTAGAAGGAGGTAGAACAGCGCACTCTGCCTTGAAATTGCCCCTTAATTTGACAAATGTTGAGACTCCAATGTGTAACATATCTAAGCAAAGCAATCTTGCCGAAGTATTACGTCAGGCTAAAATATTAGTCTGGGATGAAAGCACTATGGCACACAAAAAAGGTATTGAAGCATTAAATAGAACTTTGCAAGACATAAGGAATCACAAAACTTTAATTGGTGGTATGACAATCTTACTGGCTGGAGATTTTCGCCAAACTTTACCAGTAATTCCAAAAGGAACACGCGCCGATGAAATAAAGGATCCTTTTTATGGCCTTCAATTAAAACCGTAAAATTAACTAAAAACATGAGAGTTCATCTGAAAGGGGAAGAATCTGCTGGACACTTTTCAGAACTTCTACTAAAGCTTGGAAATGGCGAGTACCCAGAACTAGACGGCATGTTAAATATACCCGATGAATTATGCACAGTAGTTACTACAGTCAAAGACCTTATAGAAAAAATGTATCCCGACATAGCGCTCATAAGGGAAAAGCCATTGAGTAGTATATTATTGGGCATTCTGAGCCACTCTCACCAGCAGCGAAGGCGCGCCTTCGCTCCTGTCAGTGACAGTGCCTCAGAATGCCCAATAATACACAATCGACTTGACTGACACAGTGGTTCAGGGTGCTCAATAATGAAGAATCGATATACCTGTTCAGTTTACCATGGTACATCGATTTAGAATACCTAATTATACACAATCGTTTTATCAAGTTACAATCGTAAATATGAAGTCAACTACATATCGTATTAAATTATGTAGTAATTTGTTAAATTGACTGTTTATTAAATATTCTATTTTTGCCGCCGTGTAGTATTTTTTATATTTTAGTAAATCCAGTTTAAATGATAATGTCATGAACGCTTTCTCTCATTCCACGTTCAACTCTAATACATATTGATCATGAAATTTGTAAAACAACAGCAATCGTTGCACGTTAACACAATTTGCGATGATTTGCCTAAGTCTCGTGCTCGTCATAGTGAATTATTACCTAATGTAATACGATGCATCATTTGCGGGCCATCCAATTGTGGCAAAACAAATTTACTCATTGGTCTTCTCATACACGAAAACGGCTTAAAGTTTCAAAACGTTTATGTTTATTCAAAAACTTTATACCAACCGAAGTATGTTTTTTTGGAAAGAGTTCTACAACAGGTTTCAAGTATTTCACTTCAGAAATATCAGGGAAATGAGGACGTATTGAGTGTTCAGGATGCAAAACCTAATTCTGTGTTTATATTTGATGACGTTGCTTGTGAAAATCAAAGTAACATGCGAGATTACTTTGCCATGGGTCGACACAAATACATCGATTGTTTTTATCTAAACCAAACTTATAGTAAAATTCCTAAACAGTTGGTAAGAGATAATGCAAATTTAATAATACTTTTTAAACAAGATGAAATTAATTTGAAACATGTTTACGAAGAGCATGTCAACACAGACATCACGTGGCTTGAATTTCGTGAAATGTGTTCAAAAATTTGGAGTGAGCCTTTTAATTACGTAGTGATTAATAAAGAATGTTCTAAAAACAATGGATGTTACAGAAATAAATTTGACACTTTTGTAGTGTTTGATTGAGAACATAGGTATATTTAAGACCGCACGTCATTGCGATGTTATTATTCTTTGCGCGACCCTTATTCGATAACGAACCGTCATATCATTATGGATAAATCATTAAAAAGACAAATTGTCGAAGCTGCAGAAGCTGTAAAGAAAAAAGTACGAAATATGAAGGATATTGAGATAGACAATAAGCAAGCACTGGAATCAGTTTTTAAGCCTGTGACGGAATCGCTCAACTTACTATCCAACAATCAAACTGCGTCTTTGCGTAGCATAGAAAATGAGGAAACTGATGTTCCGTTTTTGAATCAGACTTTGCAGAAAAAAGAGTCGGCGCAAGATGATTACGACGAAAGTGACGAATCTAATATTTCTAGTGACTCTTCATTCCAATCGTTGGTTGATAACAATCAAGAACGCGATACAACGTCTTGGTCATTATCTTCAGAAGCGCTAACTGAGGTACCGTATGGCGTTCGGAGAGAGCGCGGAAAATTAATGTTAGGTTCTGCTGCCATAACGATCGGTGACGAATACATCACTGTAGGAGGACACAAATACCACAAAACGCTTGGTTTGAAGAATTTGTTGCTTAACAAGGACATTGATTTAAGTTTGATTACAAACAATGACATGCAGCATTATAAATCAATGTTACTTGATACAAATGCACATCGTCGAGACTTTGACCCAAGTAAACCAATTAAAAGTAATAAAGGTCAAAAATATTTGCAAGTTATTAAACCTCTTTTCAAACTACAAAATCAGAGCTGTAGCCAGTCAACAGGAAAAGGTTTACCTTTAACTAAATTATGGCGAAAGAACACGGATTTCGTATATTGGGACGACCCCAATGAACTAGTAGAAAGGTTAAAATTATTAATTGCATCTCGCGATGCTGGTAACGCCGGACTTGACAATGAAATAATATCTATAATTGAAGAGTTACGTGAAAGTAAAATTATTAATAAATAAATAATATGTTATCAAGTCTCCTTGTTTCATTTTACTTCAGACCTTTCAGTATATTACACCTTAAACATGAATGTGGACAAATTTGGGCATTATATTCATAAGAGATTGCGTTTATCGGAATTACTGGAGTTCAATGACAATGCATTACTAAAATCAGAAAGCGGTGATTTTGATTTGAAAACAGTGAGGCTTAGAGGGATCAGATCTCCACAAGAACCAGACGATGCAGTAAATAAGGAATACATAGATCAAATAACAGCGAAAATAAAAAAGGATTTATTTCAAATGATAGGTGTATTACGTGCCCAAATCATGATAGAAACTCAAAATACTTTAAAAGCAAAGTTGTCTGAAGCTTTCACTCATTTAGATGACAAGTTTTACACTAAAGCGGATATAGATAAAGTACTATCGTCTAAAAAATCTTTATAATGTCAAAACTACAAATTGTGAATGAAATACATAAAGCGGCACGAAAAAATTTTCTCAGGCGTTCTGTAATTTTAAAGGGAGTCGATGACTTATGGCAAGCTGACCTCATGGATATGCAAGCTTTGAGAAATTACAACAGTGGTTATAATTATATTTTATTGGTGATTGATTGTTTTTCGAAGTTTGCTTGGGCAGAACCGCTAAAATCAAAAAATAAACTTGATGTTACTCATGCTTTTCAACGTATACTTAAACTAAGCAATCGCGTACCAGGTAATTTGCAAACTGACGCCGGCAAGGAGTTTTATAACACAACTTTTCAAGCGTTCATGAAGAAGCATAATATTAAACACTACTCATCCTTTTCAACAAAGAAGGCATCAATTGTAGAGAGATTGATAAAAACTATCAAAAATAAGTTATATAAATGTTTCAGTCTAAATGGAAATTACAAGTGGTTTGGTTTGGTATTGGAAAGTACTATGAAAACATATAACAACACAAAACATCGCACTATTAAATATAAACCGATAGAAGTTAATAAACGCAATGAGTTAATAATAAAAGACAATATTAGAAATTCACATAAACGATTACCCGTTCGATGCAGACCTAAGTTCAAAGTTGGTGACAATGTTCGTATTAGTAAATATAAACATATTTTTAAAAAGGGCTATACTCCTAATTGGACAACA
The DNA here is from genome assembly GCA_949775005.1 of Orthosia gothica. Classification (NCBI taxonomy): domain Eukaryota; kingdom Metazoa; phylum Arthropoda; class Insecta; order Lepidoptera; family Noctuidae; genus Orthosia; species Orthosia gothica. The sequence goes on from OX459040.1 coordinate 15,127,186, forward strand.
GAATTATTTATCATAAAAAAAGTTAACGATACATTACCAGTAACGTATCACCTAGAAGATCAGCGAAAACAAGCAATATTAGGAACATTTTATGAACAGGAGCTTCAAAAGTCTCACCAACCCGGTGTTTATTTGATTGAAAAAATTTTAAAAAGAAAAGGGAATAAAATGTTTGTAAAATGGTTGGGTTTAAGCAATGAAGAAAACAGCTGGATCGACAAAGCGTCAATAGTAAATTGATATATTAATTAACATAAATATTATATTTTATTATTTTTATTTCATTTAACATTAAGCAATGCAAGGTGGTGGACTAGTTAACAGTGTTATTAATAATTTACCATTTGAACTTCACTTACCTGGTTACAACTATTGCGGACCGGGCACAAAACTTCAGAAACGATTACTTCGAGGTGACAGAGGTGTAAATAAGTTGGACGAAGCTTGTATGCATCACGATATTGCATATCAGAATCACACAGATTTGTCCAACCGTCATAAAGCAGATTTGCAGCTGCTAAACATGGCCAAACAAAGGCTTGCATCAAAAGACGTAGGCAAGGGAGAGAAACTTAGCTCGTGGTTAGTGAGCAAAGTGATGAAAGCTAAACTAAAATCTGGTGCCGGAATTAAAACATTTAACCGTTTTGTATCAAAAATAAGATCAAAAATTAAGAAACTGAAATCTAAGGATAGTAAGACTCTCATTAATGCCGCTTACTCTGCTGCAAGAAAATTATTTCCCGGCATTGCAAATGTACGAATACCTCGAATTATACCCATACCAAAGACTGGAGTAATTTTGCCTTTAATCCCAATATTCGCGGGTTTATCGGCATTAGGTACTTTAGCCGGTGGAGCAGCGGGTATTGCCAAAACTGTCAACGATTATAAAGCAGCTCAAAAAAGCTTGCAAGAAACCGAACGACATAATAAAACTATGGAGGCTTTAGCATTAGGCAAAGGCTTGTACATCAAACCTCATAAAAATGGTAAAGGTTTATTTATAAAATTATCAAAAAACTGAATAAGCTACCTAATCGACCTTTAACTAATTTAGATATTCAAAAATATGGTCGCGACTTACCTCACTTTCGTGGTGTATACATGAAGGATCGGTTACCAAGAATACCAAAGAGGGTCGAATGTGCTATCGTTAATTTAGACGACTCAAAAAATGAAGGTACGCATTGGGTAGCTTATGTCAAAGTAAATAATTATTGTGAATATTTTGATAGTTATGGGGATTTCAAACCGCCATTAGAATTAATGCAGTATTTTAAAAATTGTAATGTTACCTATAACTATACAAGATATCAGAAATTCGATGCTGTAAATTGCGGACACTTATGTTTAGAGTATCTGTGGAACTTTTGGAAAAATAAAATTATATAAATTTTATGACTTTGTTTTATTTTAATCATTATCAAGATGTCTCTCACTTTGTCGATAACTGGCAACTCTTCAGATTTATCAACCTACTATCCCAACACACTACAATTAGACGGTCAGTATGAGTGTGCATTATTGCATTTCTCAACGTTTAATTCTATACCAAACATCGATAAAAGGAACAACAAGTTATTTTATGGCACCGATGAAGTTATCGAAATACCAGAAGGCACCTACGAATTACAAGATATTAGCGATTATTTAAAATCCGAAATAAAAAATGCTTCGATTAAACTACAGTGCAATAATAACACATTGAAAACTACTATATACTGTACGAAAAATATAAATTTCAACAAAGAAGACACATTTAGAAGTTTATTAGGCTTTAATAATCAGGTCTTAAAAGCAAATAAATGGCATGTCTCCGAGTTTCCAGTGAACATTTTGCCTACAACCGTGATCAGGATTGAATGTGATATTGTGAGTGGTTCATACATTAACGGAGAGCCCAGTCATATTATACATGAATTTGCACTAAACGTACCACCAGGATATAGAATTATAGAAATTCCTAAAAACGCAATATACTTTCCGATTAATCAAAACAACATAAGCTGCATACATATACGGTTGTTGGATATAAATAATCATTTAATAAATTTACGCGGTGAAGAAGTGCAACTTTATTTGCATCTTCGAAGAAAAAATGATTGATTTCAATAAATATGCACTTCATCAAATACAAAATATCAGTTCCACACAAGCTTCCAAGCATACAAGAGCTAACACGAAAAAGAAAATAAAATTGACTAGAGAAAATAAGGCATTCCTTAAAGCGATTGGATTACTAAAATGAATATCTTAGATGTTTTATCCGCACCAACCTACGACAACAGTATTAAAGGAATCGAGTACCATTCTTACAAGCCGTATGTCACAAGTTTCAACAGGAATGACGAGATACGCATACCCATCAATCAACAGGATTTGTATATACTACCGTCAGCAAGCACCTTGTATTTGGAAGGAACTGTTCTAGTTAGTAAAAAGGATCCAAAAGAGAGTGCTAGTAGCGTCCACTTTACTAATAATGCTCTACTTTACCTGTTTCAAGATATAAGGTATGAGCTCAACGGAGGGGAAATTGATAAAATAAAAAATGCAGGCATAACCACTACGATGAAGTCATTAATTTCAATGAATGAGAGTGAATCAAAAATGTCTAACGCCTGGGGCTGGAATATTGAGGGTCTAAAAAATATTAACAGAGGCAGATTTTCTGCATCTATACCTCTTTGTAACATCCTTGGTTTTGCAGAAGATTTTAAAAAAGTCGTAATAAACAGTAGACATGAGTTGATATTGTTACGGAGCAACACTAATCTGAACGCTGTGAAACTTAACACCGGTGAAGTTATCGAAGACGTTCTTATCAATAAAATAATATGGCGCGTACCGCACGTCAAAGTATCAGATAGAGAAAAAATAAGCTTGCTAAAGCTGTTAGAAAAAGATCGACCGACACAAATGGTATTCAGGAACTGGGATTTGTATGAATATCCTGCGTTACCTAAAACTACAAAACATACGTGGTCTATTAAAACTTCATCTCAAGTAGAAAAACCACGATTTATCATTATCGGTCTTCAGACAAATAGAAAAAATAATGCAAGTTCTGACATGTCTCAGTTCGACCACTGTTATATTCGCGATGTAAGGGTCTATCTTAATTCGACCTATTTTCCTTATGAAAACTTGAATGTAAACTTTGCAAATAACAAAATTGCTTTATTATATGAGCAGTACTCTAGATTTCAACAGTCATATTATGGTCGTCGCGCGGAACCGTTATTAAGTGAAAAACAATTTAAAGACTTAGCGCCGCTATTCGTGGTGGACTGCTCTAGACAAGCTGATAATCTGAAGGGCGGTCCAGTTGTAGATGTAAGGGTAGAAATTGAAAGCGATTCGGACATACCAGATCAAACATCTGCATACTGTCTAATTTTAAACGACTGCATAATTGAGTACAAGCCACTCAGCAACACTGTGAAGAAAATAACATGAATCGGGATACTGTCATAATAGATGCTCAAGGATTTAAGGACCTGCACAATAATTTTATTGTAAAAGAATTAGCTTTAGCTACGCATGATTATACACAAACGTTTTTGGTGAAACCTCCATACTTGTTTAGATATTTAACAAGCGATGAAAAGAGACAAGTTGAATGGATAGAACGAAACAGGGGCATTATTTGGAGTGAAGGATATATTGATTATAGAGAATTTCATCGTATGATCGTTCCGTATCTACAAAATAAAAATATTATAGTAAAAGGTTTAGAGAAGGTGAAATGGATAAAGGATCTTTGCGCTATTTGTAATGTGTCGGAACTTGATGAAAAACTGTGTCCAAATTTCTCTGTTTTGCATCAGAAATACAGTAATGGAAGTGTTAACTTAAACTGTGATAAACATTTAAAACAGTGTGCTCTTAAAAATGTATTGTGTATAAAAAAGTATTTAGAATGGTAAAATGTGTACCTTCTTATTAAGTTTCTTTGGATTTTATAAATAAAACAATAGATTTAAAAAATATGTATTTTATTTCTTATAAATACCTACCCGACACTAGATAACATTATCATATATTAAATTATCAAATAAAATATAAACAATAAAAAAATTAAAAATGTATCAAAAGTTTAATAATCATCATCTATCAAAGATTTTGAAATTTTCTTGACTAAAGATTCCGTATCGTCCTTGATACTATCAATGGCGTCTTTAACTATATATTGTGCACTTATAATTATATTTTCACCATCACTGTCACTAGATTCAGAATTATTATTGCAGAGATCTACCACTGAGATTTTTATCAACCTAATACCTCGCCGCTGCAATCGACTCATAACAAATGATTTTGTAGACATTTGTTTCTTCGGTTTTTCCTTACGTTGTTTAGATTTTTTATCTTTTATAACTGGTATAGGGTGGTCAGGTTCATCAGGCATCATCTTAGAATATACTTCATAAGGATCCTGGGCATATTGGCTAAACACAATTTCCGAATCCGAAATCTGTAACAAAATATAGAAACGTTATAGGTATTAAAATAATATACTTTATTATAAATGCTTAATGATCGCAAGTACGACATGGCGGTAAATCTAAGGTTTGATTCTATAAAAAATGATTAGGTAAATGTAAAATGAGAACGCAATATAATTGTAGCAATATCGTTATCTATAAACAATCAATTTTTAAAAAGTATTTGATTTGGTTATACTAATGATGCAAATAAATAAAAAAATCTGGAAAATAAGAAAAAAATATGTTGATTACTTACTGAGGACATATTATTTTGATGCACTCTGCAATATTGTACAAGTAGTAGCTCTTAACAATATTTCGTAAATGATGAAAAATAGTGTGATATTGCTAAATAGAAAATTGATAACTTAGCATTTATGTCTCCAAGTCGAAGGTTAGTTGTTTGAAAATCACTCTTTAGGCAATAGTCTTATAGCTCAATATAATTAAAGGCTTTAGTATGAATTGTAAACTGCTAGCTTGCATAATATTTCATACACTTCATATAGTGCAATGATCTGTAACCTTGTACGCAAAACGTGTACATGCCTGTATAAACAATATCTACCATATCGGAGTATTATAATATTACTAGCTGTTCCCCGCGGTTTCACCCGCATATCGAGGGGAACTCCTTCGCGAACTCGGATAAAAACTAACCTATTGTCCTTGCTCGGGTTTCAGTCTATGTTCAAACAAAATTTTCATCTCTGTCGTTTCAGCCGTTTTCCCGTGAACGTGTAATAGACAAACCAACAAACAGAGTTACTTTCATATTTACAATATTACTACTAGTAAGGATTATGTTTTCAGCCATTGTTATGTGTTGTAAAGACTATTTTTAAGTATTATGAATAAAATGCTAACCGAACAACGGTAAGACTATATTTGTTAAGTTCAATAAAACAAAGTTGATACTTAAAAAAATCAATTTATTTATACTAATCATACTAATACATAAAAATTAAACATACTATTTACTTACAATCTAATTCGCATACATTTTAGTTTTATATAAAACTTAAACACTAACTGAATACAAATTATATTTATAGTAATTGCAAAATTGCTTTCACAATAACCATTAAAATACATTTCACGTTTTACTTAGTATATTAATATTTTATTTACTAATATTACCTTAAATTTAAACAAATTAAGCAACTATTTGTACTAACATCATAGAAATATTTGTACTGTGAGAAAATCGAACCTGCAACACTTAGCACAGAAGCCGATCGCTCAGTTATTGCGCTCAACTGTACTGTGTTCTATACTGAAGTATATTATGTTCAACTTATTTATCAAAGTTCGTTATTATTCTTTAAAATAAATGAGTGACCCCAGGCTCGCGTTGATATTTTATCGAATGATATCGATCGTTTATCGTCATTATTAGATAAGACAATTTTGTTGACACTCTGTGTAAATACTTCGTGCTTTATTGATTTAAACATTATATTCTTTCTACGAATAACTCCATTATTGAATAATATGTTTTCATAATCTGTGATGTTTAACTTCTTCACTACACATGATTTTACACCTTTGGCTTTTTTAATTATATTATCAGGAGTTTTTATAGAATATAATTTCGATCTCAAGCCCACAAAATCGGAGATATATCTCCCTCCTAATTCATCTTTAAACAAACCGGGTACTTTTTTGTTAATTATTGGTATTCTAAAATCATTTTGGTTGTCATAGTTACTGGTGTCAAAGTATTGCAAAAAATGAAATTTTAAATCATAATAAAAATCATCAGTGTATATTTTATATACAAAAGAATCGGTATCTGTATAACATAGCTGCACTCGATTTTTATAAAAAGGCTTGATAATATTATAATGAAAGTCATACATGTGTGACTTAGAAAGTTCTAAAACGCTAAAGCCAATATAAATAGGTTTATCTAAAATTATTTCGTCTGGTTTCATTTGGATAGCAACTAAATTTTCAGATAAAATAGTTGCACTATGGAAATAAGGGTTAGCTACAAGTCTCTCGGCGGATATTGATTTCTTGGTTCGATTAAACGTATAGGACCATTGATTAACTAAATGAACAGTTACTCTAGTTTCAGTGTTTTCTAATGTTTTACCGAAAACACTGTTGTTCAACAACTTGAAAAAGTCTTGTTCGAAAGAACTTTTTGCCTGTTGTCTTAATTGAGTGTTTAATTCTATATACTGTTTTAAATACGAACTCTGTCTGAAAGTAATAACTCTGTGAATTTTACGTAGTTCTAACCCTTGCTCTAAACACTTTTTTAAATGAACGTAATGTATTACATATTTATACTTATTATACAAATTTGCAATTAATTTTTTTGCTTTACCTCCTGGGGGAATACATTTTTCGGGACAAAATGGTAAATCATTATGATGGTCATGTAAATGCTCGGGATACAGAAGATCAACTTCTAATATGTATCCCCAGTCGGCATCATCCTCAACATTTTCGATATGTAAATTAGCTATTTCATTTTCAGTAAGAAATCTGAAACTAGAGTAAGGTAAATACTGACACATGCTAAAGCCATAAAGATTATTACAATCCAAATATACTATGAAACAGTTAGGTTCTGATGAATTATATTCTTGCATATACTTATGATTAGCTTTTGCGTACCGTCGGTAACACATACACAATCCCCCACGTATACCACTTTGAATCATTCTGACGATAGCCAAGTCTGACACGAGTTCTAACGTAACCCCAGTTTTTAGCAACATTGCATCAAATGATAAACTAGGGGCAGTTATGTAAAATGCTGGATCCAGTTTGTAATATTTTTTACATGTTTTTCGAAAACTTTGGAATATATCTGACAACAAAAGCACGTCCGTTTTTAAGTATAGATCTGTATATTCCCCTAAATCATGTATATTGAATTCGCTCCAAACTGTCTGAGCGTGATTATAATCTTGTTCACTAATGTCTTCGTCGGTTAAGGAATTATGAAAATGATACTTAGACGGTAACGATTTCTGTTCATAACATTTCCAATCTGTCATATAATCATAAGGGTATATCCCTTTTCGTGTCAACAAATTGAACTGTTTTTTGGCAGGAAAATGAGTTCGAAGATTAACATAATCTTCTACCTGTAGTGTTTTAGCAAGTTTATCTAAACTAGTGCCTAAAAAGTTGAAGGAGTCTAGAAACCTTAATTGTATATAATCATCACCAATATGTATAAACTTTGTGAATGCGATATATTTTTCCTTGGTCTTGGGTATTATTTTAATTTGTCCCGGAATTTCACCTAACTTTTTTATAAATAAGTGACAATCGTATCCCGATAAATTATGAAAAAATACGGGAACAAATTTTGGTACTCTATATTGTAGATTACAATGCCGATGTGCTGCACCTCGGTATCGACCTGTTATATGACAGTGGTCCCTAACCTTATCATTCCACAGTAAATGATCACATATGTGGCACTTAACAGCTTGACGAAAATCAAGAGCATCTTTGTCGGTGTATTTCATGGGTTCGTTTTTGGATATAATTCTATAAATGTCTCTAGCATCTTCAATTAAAAAATGTACAAATTTTGAAACACAATCTACACCGCGATAATTTCTATACCTATCGACAGTAGCGTTTAATGATGACACTACATTATACCCGAACGCAGCCGGCACGTGTCGTTGTAAATATGTCGTGTTAGCGGTATCAAATTCATCGTTGGATATTGGTTCGAGTAATGTTTCGAAATCGGCATATATGACAAATGGAATGTTTTGTTTTCGATTATAATTTGTAAATTTTAAAAATGATCCTTTTTCTGGTAAGACCGTGACAACTCCTCCGCACGCATGTTTTTCACATTCACTGGACGTTGGAAAAAACAATAAGCATGTTTCGCAAAAATGTAGTTTACCGTGATGCTTAGTCATCTGATTTCTAACTAGACGAGGTAAATCTTTGATAAGACAATAGTGAGAATTAGTATTATTTTGTAATAACAGTAAATGTACGCTCTTAGATTTATTGTTGTTTGAAGTATACAAAGGTCCTATGATTGTCCTATCATCTTTCAATCCATACACAAATATATTTAGAGACGGATTATTTTTCTCAAAAACAGCTATGTCTGAAAATGTGATTGGAAATGTTAAATTATCGACATTTAAAGCATCCTTGAAGTGAGGATAAGATGAAATCCTATTAGGATGGTGGGTTGCGGGGTACAAGGCAGCTACAACAGCCCATAAGAAGCAATACTCGTCATTGTTTTGAATATTCAAACAAGCTTTTTTATTTCTGATAAATTCAGGTAATATTATATGTTTAGATCCGCCGAGAGGTTGATATTTACTAATGTTTATTTCTAAATGTGAATTGCACAGATACGTCCAACCACTATCTCTCTCTTGAAATGCCTCGATTTTCTTTAACAGTGACACCACTGATGATTTATACCAGGCCCCTCAGAAAGTATTGCGAAAAAAAGTTTTTATATATGGGAGACTGGCCAGTTATAATGTTTTTCGAAAATATGATTATTTATAAGTAAAAATAAGTAAGTTCCAATTTCAAAATTTCCCTCCACATTTTTTGCGAGTTAATTCAAAGTATTGTGTCTCACTGAAATATGGATCTGCGCCGGGAACATTTTAGAGCTATGATTTTATACGATTTCAAGTGTCGCCTGAAACCGGATGAATCGTACGATAGACTTCAAATGGCATTCATGGATGAAGGCCCTTCCAAGGCAACCGTGTATCGTTGGTATAACGAATTCAAGCGCGGTCGACCAACTTTGGGGGATGACGAAAGAAGCGGTCGCCCTTTGACGGCTGTTACCGAAGAAAACGTGCTAGCAGTGAAAAATTTAATCCAAGACAATAGGCGAATTACATATCAGGAGATTCAACACATATTGAAGATTGGATCGGGAAGCGTTCACGAGATTCTACACAGCCATCTTCGCGTGAGGAGGATAGTATCACGCTGGGTGCCGCACAACCTCACCGATGCTCAGAAGCAGGCCCGGGTGGAATGGTGCCGTGATATGCTTAACAAATTTGAAGCAGGCTCGTCTCGGCGTGTTTACGACATCGTTACAGGTGATGAGTCCTGGATTTATCAATACGACCCAGAAACCAAGCGCCAGTCGACTGTTTGGGTGTTTCAAAATGAGTCAACGCCTACCAAAGTGAAGCGATCTAGAAGCGGGGGTAAGATTTTGATCGCTAGCTTTTTTAATTTGACTGGCCACTTGGTATCAATTCCCTTACGGGATCAAAGAAGCATTAATGCCGAATGGTATACTACCAAATGTTTGCCAGAAGTTTTCTCTGTTATAAGCAACAAGCGACCAAACACAGGGCTCCGCGGGCTACTGCTCCACCACGACAATGCACCTGCGCACACCGCACTCAAAACGAGGGACTTCCTGGACAGCACGCCAGTCAAACTCCTGGGTCACCCTCCTTACAGCCCTGATCTAGCACCGTGTGACTTCTTTTTATTCCCAAAAATAAAAAATCTGCTCAAAGGGATACAATTTTCGTCGCCGGAAGATGCGCTGGCTGCGTTCGAGCAGGCTGTAAACGAGGTGTCTGCGGCGGACTGGAAAAAGTGTTTTGAAAACTGGTTTAGGCGCATGAATCTTTGTATAGAGGCTGGTGGAAAGTACTTTGAAAAGATTTAATAAAAATATATGTACGTATAGAACATTTTTTTTTAGTTTCGCAAAACTTTCTGAGTGTCCCACGTATATTGAATCAAAATCGTAATTAAAGTGAACAATATAATTTTTTGTACTAAATGATTTCAGTTCTTGTTGATCATTTTTAAACAAAAGAAAAAAGGAAAAAAGTTCGAAATTAATTTTCACAGATGTATGTTTCTGTAATGATAGATCTATTAGATTTTTAATTTGTTTACGATTAGCATTGAGAAACATTTCAGGGAAATAATTTTTTTGATCGTTAGTTGCAATGATCTTATAACTTGCAATGCGATGTTTAAACGAAGAATTAATAATAGCAATATTATCACAAAATGGAATGGCGCTATTGCTTTTATGAACATTACTACGTAAATGACCAGACCATCGACGATTATCTACAAATACTTTGCAAACCGAACAGTGAGGCATTATTAATAGACTTTATCAGAAAATAGACTGAATTAAAAGTTAGCAGTGCGGTGGGCGCAATGACTGAGCGATCGGCTTCTGTGCTAAGTGTTGCAGGTTCGAATTTCTCAAAGCACTAATATTTTTTATGATTTACATTTAGTTTTTCCGGATTTAGGTGTAATGTGTAGGTAAGATTATGATATATCACGATATTATAGAAATTGTAGTGTAGGAAAAAGATTACATTAAATACTTACAACTAATCATGATCTTATTAATACATAGATAATATCCGCTTCAATAAGTCATGGGAGTAACTTCAATAAGAAGATTGTAGAATTATCCAGTAGTTCAAATACAATTATTTTTCACAGGATTGAATATACCAAATATTTCTGAAAAAATAAAATAAAATTAATGAGAAAAAAAGATTATCGGTGACAAAACAACAAAGTTAATATTAGATTTAAAAATTACCTGCAGAGTATCTAATCGAAACAAACAATAATATTAATTATTATACATTTCCAATATAGTAGTATATAATATATTTTGCTTGAACAGGCACCTCTGCTGACCCTCAATTCAGTAATACGTAATCGACTGAAATTAAAAATCACACTTATTATAATAATTCAGGTAATTTCATCAATTATAAAACATCTAATATAAAGTACATTATTTCTAAATAAAATAATATTTTAACATAATTACTATTACCTTACAATAATTCTGATAGCAATTTTGCAATTACTATAAATATAATTGTTATTCAGTAGTCAGTGTGCATCGTCAAAAACAAAAGTATCATGTTAATATTCATTGCATCCGGTCGCAGTTTACGCAAATGTATTTTGCAAGAATACAATTTCGTACAGGGTTGTGATCTAAATGTAAAAATCGTGTAGATATTATTTTTAAACGCTACATAGAAATTTTGTAAACGGTAAATTGATATAGGTAGTTAATAAGAAGCATAAAATACGAAATAAATAATTCCAAGGTTTACTTACCTTCAAAATAATTATAGTTTGTTCTTGATTTAATTACTTTATGTGCTAGTGGTATATAAATTTATTTACTAAATTGTTTAAGTAGGTTTCATTCTTAATATTTTTTCGATAAACAATTACACTTTAAAAAAGACCCTTTCAATCATAGATAATAATATTTTTTATCTTCGTATTTTTATTTACACAGTTTTAAGTTGTATCGTTTAAATATATCCTGTCGGTCAACCCTAATAAAAACGTAACCCTAATAAGAATAATTTGAATAGTTGCTTGGTATATGATAATAAAAGTATCATATTTAAACAAAATATTTCTGATTACTGCACTACGTATTTAAAACTGCTATTTAGCAATATAATAGTCATCTTTACTTTAACGCAGCGAATTTGGTTAGGGATTCCACACATTTACTGTAAAAATGGTTTCAATTCTTACATATTATGTAGTATGTACAAGCTTTCCCCACGCATTTTCACCCGCGTCCTGAGGGTATCACTTCATAGCCTATGTGTTATTCTAATGTATAGGTAAGTTATATTACTGCAAAGTTTCACCCATATCCGTTCAGTAGTTTTTGCGTGAAAGAGTAACAAACATACATGCATAATTGCATACATCCTCACAAACTTTCGCATTAATAATATTTTAAGTAGGAAGGAAAGATGTATGACAATTATATTGACAGCCCTGAGTGCTTTCTTAGTGCTGCGTTAGCAAATAACTATGAACATAATTGTTAGTTTTCATTTTTGCATGTACTTATAATCCGTACAAATAAGAAAGGTCTAATTTTTTTATTGTTTTTATTGAATATACACTAACATTCAATTTAACATATTATTTACATGACTAATCTGCCTTATAAGCTAGCGTTTTCGGAGTTCAATTCATCGAATTCGAGCCTGACCCTCGATACTACAGTGCGAGCAGTCTGCAGTTCAGTGTTTAAAACAATTATCATATTGTTTTAATTATACTTCAAGTGGCCACCATTTAAAATGTAAGTCTTTATAATTTTTATTATTTACTTTGTGTAATTTAATTCAACAAATACTACACAGATCACATGTAGCCAAATATCTACTTGTAATATTTATTAACTTACTGATAATTAGAATCGATTAAATAAGTACGAGTTTGAGTACACATATTAGGTATTAGTTAATTGCAAATAATTAACGTAAATATTTTTTTCTTTCAGCATAATTATTTCAAGTGATATTAATTTAAATTAATCTGATTATTTTTTAATATTTTACAGGTCGGACTCAGAGTGTGATCAACGCAGCAACTCTACAGATGTTGAACGCAGTGCCGAATTCTTGGGAAAGCGTTCTACTCCTGCAAGCAAGCGTAAATCTACTTCCGTTAAGAAATCACCTGTTAGTATAAGGTAATCATACTTAATTTATATCAATCAATTATATTTTATTTTTATCAACTTTTGTACTTATTTCTGATATATTTATACAGCGTCGGTTAGTAGTTGGTTAATTTATTCCATATCATTTCCGTATCAGTGTTCGGATATATGTATAAATCACAGTAACACTATATTTTTTTACTTAGTAAATAATAAGTTGTTATGTACTAAATAATATTATTGAATCGATACTGTCACTTACGAGTAACAACAATTTTTTAACATGACAAACACTTTACAATTTTCATAGTTATTAGTCTACTGACTACTATGGTACCTACTGAGGCTGTATTAATTATGTTATTTTTGTAATGATTTTGAAACATTCTTATACGGGTTATTTATGTTTGTTTCAGAAAAAAGGTGAAGTCTGTGAACGTGTTTAATCTAAGTCGTGGCAATGGCGAACCCAAAAATACTTCTTCGTCCGTACTGTCCTCGTACTTCGTTAATAGAGTTGCGAACGGCAACGAACGTCGAGTGATCAACACAGGGGGAGACTACCTTATCGATTTGAAAGTATATCAAACCGACGATGCGCGCAATACTGATTCTCTAGAACTTTGGAAGAAAGCGCTGGTTCGGATAAAATTCCAAACGGAAGACGATACACCGCAATGGCGCAAGCTTCAATCTCTCGTTCACTCCATAGATGCACTGTGTGAGGACCAGCCTACATTTATTTCAAATCAAAACTGTAGTTAACTTTATAACTAACATTAAATATATATTTTAATAATATATGCTGTTTTCTTTCTGAGCCTTTAATGATGTTATTCACAACGACAAACAGTTCGCATGAAGCCAACTGCAGTCGTTTTGCATTTCAAATACCTTGAATGATGTTAGTCACAACGACAAACATTTCACATGAAGCTGGCTGCAATCGTTTTGCATTTCAAATACATTGAATGATGTACCATGGTAAACTGAACAGGTATGTCGATTCTTCATTATTGAGCATCCTGAACCACTGTGTCAGTCAAGTCGATTGTGTATTATTGGGCATTCTGAGGCACTGTCACTGACAGGAGCGAAGGCGCGCCTTCGCTGCTGGTGAGAGTGGCTCAGAATGCCCAATAATATACTACTCCATTGGAATGGTTGAGTGAACGAGCTATTTTAACACCAAAAAATGACCAAGCAGCGTTAATCAATTATCTTTTGTTGGAGTCATTTCAAGGCGAAGAATTTGTATACTATTCCATAGATACGGTAGTGAATGCAGACGAAGCAGTCCACTATCCTGTTGAATTTTTAAATAGTATTAATCCAGCAGGTCTCCCATACCATAAGCTCAGACTACGTGTCGGTACACCTGTGATGTTACTTCGGAATATAAAACCACCGAAACTATGCAATGGTACTAGACTACAAGTTAAGGCTTTGCATCGGAATTTAGTAGAAACCACTATTTTGACGGGGTCGGCCCAAGGAGAAACAGTATTTGTGCCGCGTATACCGTTGATTCCAAATGATCTGCCATTTGAATTTAAGCGCCTTCAGTTTCCTCTCAAAGTTTGCTTTGCCATGACAATAAATAAGTCACAAGGCCAAACTTTCAAATTTGCGGGCATCGACTTGCGGCAGGACTGTTTTTCACATGGGCAGTTTTACGTTGCGTGTTCTCGTGTGAGCTCACCTCGCGGTCTGGTCATTTTAGCTCCATCCACAAAAATGGTAAATAATGTTGTTTATAAAGAAATATTGTCATAAACACCTTTCGTTGCATCTTTAACAACAAACGTCGTTCGATCAGTCAGTTAGTTGGTTTCTTCTTTTATTTATATATATACCTATAATCTTAATTGGTCGTATCCACGCGGACGAAGTCGCGGGCAAAAGCTAGTAGTACAATACGAATGTAACCAACTTTTGGTCCTACCGGCGCGGCGGCGATCTAATTAAATTTTAGAACACAAAGGCTGCTATTCTGACTTAACTATGATAGTGAGATATATTCTCTCATAGTCTTTTTTGTAGTAAAAATTAGTATTTAATCATGTAGTACATCATTTTTATGTATCATCTAGTTTTCCCAGCGCACGCCAAATAAAGATTTTTATAGGCTAAATAAATATTACTACTTTGGGTTACATAAGCAAATTTTATAAGGATTTCTATGTTTTTTGGTAATAAATTATACCCTATGTTACTCCGAAATAATGTAGCTTTCCATTGGTGAAAGAATTCTTTAAATCGGTCCAGTAGTTTCGGAGGCTATTCGGTTCAAACAAACAAACATACAAACAAACAAAAAAATCTTCCCTCTTTATAATATTGGTATAGATTACGATTCTATAGAAGGTTTTTCTTTACTTACCTCAATATAACGATTTTATAAGCCTTTGAAATTAAGTGGGCCTTCAGGGGTGCCTGTACCTTATATGACATTACTGGTACCAGCTTTGCTTTGATTTCTGCGAATAGTTGCTCGCAAGATGCAAGATTTTCTGTGAAAGTATTGTATTTTTTTTAATGCGTCCGTACGAATGGCCGTCAGTAAGATGCTGAGTTTACGTGGTTCTTGATCCGCTGGCCATTTGTCAATTTACGCCGCTCGTATATAGTTGACTCAACCATTTTTAAAAAGGCGGAACGCGTCTGCCGAATCCATATTAGTATTGAGTGGTGCTGGCCATGGTACATTCACTGCCGGTGAAGATGGCGATGTACGTGATGCCATTGAGGCAATTTGTTGTTGCATAAGCCTGAGCATTTCGCCCTGCTGCCTTACAATTTCGGCTAACTGCTCCATTTTCGTTTTCACGCTGTCACCATGTTTTGAAATGATAACTATCTATAGTTTCAAAATCAATATTTATTTTAGATTTAAGATACAATAATTCACAAGCATTGACATATCTGTTTATGCAGGATACGGATGCGACCATACGCTACCGACTACCATAGATAAAGCAATAGTGCTGCCAACAACCATCGTCGAGAATCGTACTTTTGACT
The DNA here is from genome assembly GCA_949775005.1 of Orthosia gothica. Classification (NCBI taxonomy): domain Eukaryota; kingdom Metazoa; phylum Arthropoda; class Insecta; order Lepidoptera; family Noctuidae; genus Orthosia; species Orthosia gothica. Next base: position 15,143,179 of record OX459040.1, read on the forward strand.
TCTCATGTAGGTTGATTATGGTTATGTTCACGGACAGCGAGATTTTGAAGTGAAGCTTAATGCAGTTTCATTGTTAGTTATGCATACTCTTAACCTATTATATCAATTTCTTAAGGTTTATTGCAATATATTAGCTAAAGTCTAATATGTTTTTGTGAATTAACCTTTTCCGCACACTCAAATTTGAATTGAAATTTGATTTGAATGAATTATTTAATAAAAGTTCTGTTAAAGTTTTTGCCCAGGCAAAAGGCATTTATTCGGCGTTTACGGGCATTTATCCGGCGTTTGTTCAATGCGCACGATTTGCCCGGGCATTAACCCATCTCTAACCCTGATTATTCCGGACGATCTCAGTAGTTCGGTTTATTTAGTCCGTTCACCGGACTTGTGAGACTTTTCGTCTCAGCCGGCAGTTCGTGTATGTAATACGACCGGAATATTGAGCCTAATAGTTATGTATTTGATATCGGACCTGCACAAGTGTAAAAGGTAAAAGAAAAGACTGAAAGGTCGACATGTGATACAATATTTTTACTTCAAATATCTCTAAATTTTTCAACAAGCCACTTTACAACGCAATTTTATACAAAAAAATTGATACACCTATTTCGGCACATGTTAACTGCATCTGAAATTCTTGAAAAAAAAAACGTCCTTTTCTATATTTATTCTACTTCGTTTCGACATTGCTTTTTTTTAGTTGCGTTCAAAATACGCAACAAACCTTGATTTTTATGGATTAGTCCATTTAGTGTAAAATTCCAGGATTCTACAACATCGTTGGTGCGATGACGCTCAGCTAACACGCACCATTTATTTATAAAGTCAGGCTTTAGCCATGTTTTTTTTAAATAACTTCTGAATTTCATTAATTTTTCATCTTGAATAGACATTTCGTTTAATGAAATATGTTGCCAACCATCCTGTATTTTATGTACAGGTAGCAATGGCAGTATGCAACTCAAACTGATGATACGCCTATAATTTCTTGAGTTTAGTCCAATTGCGTTTGCCTTTCGATATAAAGCATTTCGAAAATGAAAATAACAACCAACAATGGTCAAACTTATGAAATTTTTCAACTTACCACCCCGGTGTCAATGGCACTTATTTAGCTGCCCCCTATAATTAAGGTGGTCGTTTCTTATTCACACGACACCGACAACGACAATCAGATTGCAGTCCGTTTGTGCAGTTTTATCGATGGTGTGTACGAAAATTGGCGCAGATTTTTTGTTTGATGCAAACGATCGTAGGCAGTTTCAAAATTTATTCGATAAATCGTTGTTCATCACGTTTGCAGAGTATTATCGTAGTGTTTGGATGGAATTCGAAGCAATCATTCAGTTCGGTCACAAGAGCTTGCTATAGGCGGACGCGTCCGAGTACATCAAGAAACTTCATGCATAAATTCAGGAGCACAAAGTAGGTTGCGGTGCAAAGCGGTGCCGTTATGATAGGAGCGACCTGTATTTGTAAATCGCAGTGCAGACCGTCTTTCATGAGGGCCATGAAAAAGTGGCTAGATATTAAATAAAATAAGTATAAAAAAACCGCTTAAAGTCGCTAAATATTTCAAAATTTGCTAAGGTATAATATAGTGTAATAAAATGTGAATTTATAAAATCGAGTATTTATTATTAATTGTTATCATGTTCCATAGCCATGCCAGCCATTAAAATTGTCTGGAAATATAATAAAAATACATCGTGTACAACAACATCATCTTCTTCACATTCCAAATGTATAGAGGTGGAAGTGGATGGTCATTCTGCAGCAAAAGTTGATGGTTTTACTGTAGTAATGGAAGTGGATGGTGCATTTGCAGTATTTAAAGGTTTATTGGTTGTTGTGATTTTTATCAGTACGTAATCTGGCTAAAATGTAGCTGTAGCAGTTTTGACGAATGATACGATAGTTCATACATGGTATCAAATATCAACGAATACTGAAAAAGTCGCTAGATTATTTTCAGTCGCTAAATCGGCAACAGTCTTATTGCTTCTCTCATCACGGTATTACATTGTTATAATTTGTAACAATCCGTAAGTGTTACATTTGGGAAGAATATTTTTATAACTTTGATGGCAGCTTTTTCAAAGTCTGCCTTAAAGTTCAATGATCCCCACTCAAGAATCTGCGCTTTTACTAAGTCGAATAAAGTGCACTACAATCTTTCGAATAATATGTCCATAGCACGATCTTAGTTGGCTTTGAATTGCTTCCCAGATATCCATGAATTACGTACAATTGTTTGAAATGTAATGGGCAACTTTTAAAAGTACCATCACCGAAGAAGTCCTTGATCGTTTTAATTAGGTCTCTAGATTTTTTGTAACAGAATACATTTAACGATTCGGACACCTTCAACCATATATAATTTCATTAATATATATCATCAGCAGTGGTGGCCCAGTGGTATTGGCCGCGACATACAAGTTGTAGGTCGTGGGTTCGAGCCCAGGCAGGCGCTTTACTTTGTGTAAATTATTTCTTCACCACTGCTCTCAAAGCGGTGAAGGAAAACATCGTGAGGAAACCGGCATGTCCAGGAACCAAAAATTCGAAGACATGTGACATCCACCAACCCGCACTGGGCCCGCGTGGTGGATTACGGCCCATTCCCTCTCACAGAGAGGAGGCCTGTGTCCCAGCAGTGGGCACATTAATAGGCTGATGATGTGATGTGATTTCATCATTTCATAAATATAATAAAAAGTTTAATTAAAAACTAACCCGCCCACGGGTTAGTTTTTAATTAAACGGCTTTTTTTAGCCTATTTTACCCGGGCCATAATAACGAATCGATTGCACCATATTCATCAAAATCGGATGAATACTTGAGTCGCTACGGACGAGCATACGTAAATACAAACATACATAGACTGCTAAAATCATTACCCTTCCTTTTGGCTTCGCCGTAGTCGGGTTAAAAAGTGCTCTGTACCTTCATTATTGTAATATCAATCTTAACATATAAAATGTGATCAACGCGTAGAAAAATGTTGATGTGTAGTAATTTAAATTCTACCAAAATTCTTTAACGGCAAATAGTCAAATATTGAAAACTTTTTTGATATTTTTTCTATTCACCCCGCAATTAATATAAACCCGTAAAACATTACGGTAATGAGAATCGACCACCTTACTATAATTATGAAGGGGACAGATGACACTAAATAGTGCCATTGACAACCGGGGTGTAAAACGCCACTAGTTAGTGCCAGCCACCACACACCGGTGGCGAGCTCGCAGTATGGGAATAAACCGTATTTTCTCACGGAAGTACTCTTTCAAGGATTTTATTAGGGTTATCAAATGTTCACGTATGATTTGTAGGATTCCGTACCCAAAGGCTAAAAACGGGACCCTATTACTTAGACCACGATCCGTCTGTCTGTCCGTCTGTCACCAGGCTGTATCTCATGAATCGTGATAGCTGGACAGTTGAAATTTTCATAGATGATGTATTTCTGTTGCCGCTTGTTAGCATACACGATAAACGACTATATAATAACTATTCTATGCTTACATTATCTAAGGGTTGCAACTTAATTATTTTCAAAAAACTTGACCATTGTTTACCTGTGGCAACCCATATACGATTTTGACAGATGCAAAAAACTAAGAACTTAAGAAGGCGCGAAAAAGTTTTACGAATTCCGAGAGACTGATAAAAACTAATAAAAGCAAGTGCTCTGTGATGTCAACAGTGGCCCCGAGTAATATAATGGTGTTATAGTACCAAATAAAACAATAGTTGGTGAAGCAGAGTGTTTAATTCTTTCAAGTCAGAAGTGGGATAAAGTGTATCTGCGTGCCTGACTGCTTGACTGCCTGATGGCCTGATGCTGCTGTTTCCTGGACTAAGGTCAGATCTGAAAGTGTTACTTCGTTTCCCTGTGATTTTGCGACAAAATTGTCGATTGTTACACGTACAGAAGCATGTGCGTTCATGATACAAGAAACGAGGTTCAAACATTTAGAGCATCAACATTACTACGAGTATTGATCGTTGGGAAATACCTAGTGAAAGTGATATCAATTTGGTGGTTTATTTACATGTAGCCAAAGACAAATGCGTTTACTAATTGGTTACTGAAGTGAATACTTACGGCTTATCTAAACTTAATATGGATTTGTGATGGGAGTTATTATTTTAAGTATTAAGTGATATTACCGATCGTTTGAAGTATCTATTGCTGGCTGGAGGCTGAAGTGTTAATATTATTATTAGAATAATTTGAGCTACAAATGAATTTCAGTTTAGTTCATTTTTTTTTAAATGTTTGTCAACTGTAATAGTGTATAAATATTACTTTTATTATCTAGTTATTTGATTTTGTCGTTGCTGTACTTAAATAACTTTGACTTTATTTTGAATCACTCAAAATCGTTTAATGCAATAATGGGCAAGTCTAAGCGAAGGCGACATGATTCAAGTAGTGATAATTCGTCTGTAAATAGCAGTGTTAGTGATAATAATAACCGTAGGTCGCAGCTTAAGCGACACCGGCGACGTCGTGATAAAAATCATACCAGTAGCCATAAACAAAATAGTAAGAGAGGTAGGAAACAAAGGAGCTCTAAAAGTCAGGCTCATGACCTAAGAACTTCTCGAAATAGTTCTGATCGTGAATTAACTAAAACTCCTTCATTGACTTCCTTAACACCATTACGTGCAGTTATTAATCAGACTACTCCTGAATTATTGAATAACAATAGTTTAATGAGCAATATTCCATTAAATGTGATTAACCCCATCGGTAACTCTGCGTCATACCAGCCTCTAACTTCTGGGCTCAAAACAACTTTCCTGTTGCTTTTAGTGTTGTACCCGAATTTGACCCAAGTGATAATAGCCTAATATAATTGGATTAACAAGGTCAGTGAATGTGCGCAGATTTATTAATGGAATGATCGTCAAATATGTCACTATGCCCTTCCCAAATTAAGTGGTTTAGCCAAAAAGTGGTACCAGGGTTTACCTTCGGTACTATTTAATTGGAATGAGTGGGTTCAAAAATTAAAACAGGCTTTTCCGTCCAATGAAAATTATGGGGAGACCTGTTGTCATCAATGCTAAGGCTTAGATGTAAGTTTGGTCAGTCTTTAGAACATTATTATTATGATAAAATGGCACTTATAAATAAATGTGAGATAACAGGCAATAAAGCAGTTGGCTGTCTTATACATGGCATTGACGACAAATTTGTAAGAATGGGAGCAGGAGCTTGCATGTTTACTGAACCGGAACAAATCCTAAATTATTTGCGTACAGTGTCTCAACATGACATTAATACACCAACTTCTAACTTCCGTAACCGGAATAATGCATCATCTAAGAATTCCAATAGGGTATCTAATGAGCAAACAAAACTCAGTACAAATGATAACATTCGATGTTTTAATTGCAATGAGCTAGGGCATATAAGTTTAAAATGTAACAAGCCTATTAAAAAATGTAACTTTTGTTTTAAATTGGGACATGATACTAAAGACTGTCGTAAAAGAAACACATATAACAGTGACGATTTAATTAAAACGAATACTACTACTGACCAAAATAAAGCTATCTTGTGCATTATTAATAGTGCAACTGCAAATTCAAAATATTATAAAGATGTCAGAATAAACAACATTATCCTGCAAGGATACGTTGACCTCGGTAGTAAGTGTACTCTTGTAAGAGAAACAAATGCAAAGCTGATAGTCCATGATTGGGATACAGAAAATTTACCAATTTTACAGGGATTCGGCCATTCCGCTGTAAAGCCATTAGGAAAATTCATAGCAATTTTAGAAATTGGCTCAGTTAAAGCTGAAACAGAAGTTTTAGTTGTAGATGATCACTATTTACAGACAGCAATTATAGTAGGGCAGTCTTTTACGGAAAAACCAAATGTTGTTTTTACGGTTCCGTAGCTAAATGGCAAAAAACGGAACCCTTATAGATTCGTCATGTCTGTCTGTCTGTCTGTCTGTCCGTCCGTATGTCACAGCCACTTTATTCCGAAACTATAAGAACTATGCTGTTGAAACTTGGTAAGGTATTCTGTGAACCGCATTAAGATTTTCACACAAAAATAAAAATAAAACAATAAATTTTGGGGGTTCCCATACTTGAAACTAAAACTAAAAATATTTTATTTCATCAGACCCATTCGTGTGGGGTATCTATGGATAGGTCTTCAAAAATGATATTGAGGTTTCTAATATCATTTTTTTCTAAACTGAATAGTTTGCGCGAGAGACTCTGCCAAAGTGGTAAAATGTGGGTTCCCCCCCCCTGTAACTTCTAAAATAAGAGAATGATAAAACTAAAAAAATATATGATGTACATTACTATGTAAACTACCAGCGAAAATTGGTTTGAACGAGATCTAGCAAGTAGTTTTTTTTTAATACGTCATAAATCATAAACCGCAATTTACCAAGTACGGAACCCTTCGTGCGCGAGTCCGACTCGCACTTGGCCGGTTTTTTTTAAAAACAACTGATGAACTGGTATTTATGCACACTCCTGATTTTGATGTTCATGTGTTTAAGATTATGGTATTCGCAGATGGTGACAAAATTATAAAACCCAAAACTGTAACGCCAATGGATGCCATTACCAATGATACATATAGTGGCGGCTTGTGGATACAATACAGTCTTCGGATTTTACCACAGAATGAATATGCTGTTTTGTCTGGGGTTTTTGAGTTTGAAGCAGGTAAAGGATATTTAATGTTAGCAAATTTATCATCTAAAGATTTAAATATTAAGAAAGGAACTTTATTAGCTCGGGGTCAACAATACCAAGAAGTAAATAAGGAATATATAGGTTTAACAACGGAAACTAAAAATTATGAAGAATTACCTTTATCAGATATAAAAATTAGTACGGAAGTAACAGAACAACAAAAAGTAAAGTTATTCGATTTGTTAAAAAAGTATAGGGATTGTTTTTCAATTAACTTAGGAGAGTTAGGAAAAACTAATTTAGCAAAAATGGATATTACGCTGACAGACAATAGACCAGTAGTATATAGTCCCTATAGAATATCACACATTGAGCGTGTTCACCTAAATAAAATTATTGAGGAATTATTATTGAATGGTATAATTCGCGAAAGCACTTCGGATTATTCGAGTCCCGTTATCTTAGTGAGTAAGAAAAATGGGGATAAACGGCTATGTATCGACTATAGGGCCCTAAATAGAAAAACGTTAGAAGACAAATATCCGTTACCTCGGATCGAAGACCAACTAGACAGATTAGGGGGCAACAAGTTCTTTATAAGCCTTGACCTCACTTCAGGGTACTATCAGGTGCCATTGAGTGAGGCTAGTAAGCGATTTACTGCGTTTGTAACACCGGATGGTTTGTATGAGTTTGAAAGAATGCCCTTTGGACTTGCCAATGCACCTAGTGTTTTTCAAAGGACGATTAATTTTATGCTTAAGGGTAAGCAAAGCTTGGCGTTGGCTTATATGGATGATCTATTAGTGACGTCACGTTCAATTGAAGAGGGCTTGGATAAGCTGGAAAAGATTTTGCAATTATTAAGGTCTGCTCATCTAACACTTAATCTTAAAAAGTGCGATTTCTTTCAGACTCGTATAAATTATTTGGGCTACGAGATTAGTTCGAGTGGCATCCGACCCGGGGGCAGCCAAAATTGAGGCTGTAGTAGATTTCCCTTTACCTAAAAATGTTCATGAGGTTCGACAGTTTGTTGGCCTTACAAGTTATTTCCGAAGGTTTATTCAAAATTATTCTATTATAGCAAAACCTCTAATGATTCTTACAAAGAAAGATGTTTCCTGGTGTTTTAACGAACCTCAAATAAAAGCATTTAATGAATTAAAAAGTCAATTGACCACCCGACCAGTTTTAGCACTATATGACCCTGAGACTGAATTAGAAATACACACTGACGCTAGTAAAATCGGTTTAGGAGCAATTTTGCTACAACGAGCAAATTCAGATAAAGTATTTCATCCTATAGCTTATTATAGCCGTCAAACGACAGTAGACGAAAGCAAACTACATTCGTATGAGTTGGAAACTTTGGCGGTAGTTTGTGCCTTGAATAGATTTAGAGTTTATGTTAAGGTTTCCTTAAGAACCGATAATGATTCCTTTTTTAGTATGTTTTCACATCCCTATTTCCCTCCAAATTCATCCTTACCCTCATCACTATTTTACTGGCGCGCGACACAATCGCGCCATCTGACGAATGAAAAAGGACTCTCGTTCGAACTAAAAACCGACACCAGCCGCCCAAGTGCCGAGCTCCGTGAAATAAACCATAAAACCATGTAACAAGTGAAAGTGTTGTGTTAAATCACCATCAATCAATAAAGGGACGTCCCAGAACTTTAAAATCCTCAAGAAACAAAACTTTACACCAACTTTGCAAACGGCACGATATTGGGAGCACAAATCAACAGCGTCAAGTATCGTCGTAAGTACCCTAAATTCCTTAAATCCATCCTAGCCATTTTACTGTGGATCTTCCTACAGTCCTATCGAAGGGATTACTTTCACATTTTTGGTCTTCCAGCCGGATTTAAATATTCGAATCATTCAAAATGGCTACCTTTTTCTAACACGAATATTACGTCTGGCGTCCATATTATCATAATATCAGTAAATACACATTCAAACAATTGAAACATCATAAAATAACGATATTTATGTATGTATAATTCGTTTTTAACATAAAACAAATGCATTCAACATAGTAAGTTCTCATAAAGTTTCTTCACGTAGACCATCTAGGTAGGTATGTCACGTGACTTAGTTCGAGAAACATTGTCACCGAATGGTGTTCGAGTTTTAAAATAATTTTATCATTTCTCATGTTGCGACGAACGAGTTGTCAAATTGAGTTTGTTTAAATATAACATGCAATATTTAAACTTTATAATCATATTGGTGATCTTAACGTAACAAATACAGCGTCTAAGATTTTATCATTTGTGTATAAATTTAACATACAGGGTCTATACATCTCATTTCTTGTTAAAACGTAAACATGCGGCGTTTTAATTTATCATCTTAGCTCGTTACACGTAACATATGACGCTGTAATCGTATTGTTAAAACATTACCATTGCCTATTTTGTCGTAACATATCAGCGCGGCATAGTTACAATTGTGTATTGAGTATCAGAGTTAAAACATTGGTTCAGTATTCAATATTACATCAAAGGTCCTTCGAAATCATTATTAACATAGCAATATAGGTTTTTATAACTACCTACATATCGTTTTTGTTCATTCGTTCATTTAGAGTTGCCATCTCAAAAACATACCATATAATAAAAATTCTACTAACTTCGTAGATTTTTGGTAGATTGTGAAACATCATTTTCTACCATTTGTAAACAATAGTTAAAATTGTTTTACTTATAATATCTAATAATTTTGAATATAAACAGTGGTTTGGTAACTCTGTTCAATAAACAGTATCATTTTATACTTTTCTTTTAACATTGTTTTGTAATCGTAATCAATCAACATGAGTGAAGCAATGGCATCTCATCATGAATCTAAGCGTAATATAGCATTTAAGAGATTATCGGATGCTGTCACCTGCGCTCGCAATACTTTAAAAGATCCTGGTCTTCTATCGCGTTTCGAAACATGGTGTTCGCGTTTAGAATCCCTTATGGATGCATTCAACGATTCTCACATTAAGCTTCTGAGTGAGTACAGGGGCCTTGGTAGAGAGGATTGTATTCTCAAGCAAACAACATATCAAGAGCAGGCAGATGACATGTATTTTGAAGTCCTTGAAATTCAGCGTAAACTTTTGCCTGAAAACAATCATCAGGTTACGCCTTCAGCTTCCTCATCATCAGGTGAACATAGGAATCTAACAAAATTACCAACTATACAATTACCTAATTTCTCGGGTCAATTTAAAGACTTCCCGGGTTACATTGACTTATTCAATACTTTGGTTCATACTAGGTTAGACATTTCAAATGTGGAAAAGTTTCAATATTTGGTTACTTCCCTTTCAGGGGAACCAGTTAATCTTATTCGGGCTTACCCTATATCAGAAGCAAATTATATTAGTGCATATCAAGCTCTTGTGGACAGATATACCAACAAGCGTTATCTGGCATTCTTGTGTTAAGAGCAAATTTGTAATTTAAAACAAATTAGTACCGAGTCAGTGCAGAGCCTGCGCACCCTCTTGGATTGTTTTGCTGAGAATCTTTCAATGTTAAATTCTTTGGGTTTACCTACTTCCAATTGGGATTTTATTTTATTTCACTCTCTTTTAACAAAAATTGATAAACAGTCACGTGAGGCTTTTGAACTATCATGCAACGGTGCTGATTTCCCACAATTTATTCAACTTAAAACATTTTTATTAGAAAGATGTAATGCATTAGAGCGTTCATCTCTTTCACATATCCCAATTGCATCAATCGAAATCAACCGTCAGGTAAACATTAATAACAATATTAAAAGGAACAACAATTCAAATTTTAATAAAAATAAATCACAAACAAAGAAACCTTCAACATTGTTATTAAATCAAACTCCCAACACAACAGATTGTGTAGTTTGCAAAGAAAAGCATGCTATTTACAACTGTAGGGATTTCATTTCTAAAACACCTCAAGAGAGGTCACAAATTGTAAAGAAGCTTCAACTTTGTTTGAATTGTCTGCGACCAAATCATAACGTTTCAAATTGTTTTTCAGATCGGTCTTGTAAAACATGCCATAAGCGTCATAACAGCTTATTACATTTTCCGACGTCAACAAATACTTCTGTATCTAATGTGCCACAGTCACAGGTACATGTAGCTATCATGGACCAGACTGGTGGAGTCAGTCCTGAAGAATCGGCACACGTCACACCTGCCACGACGTTGTCAAATCTTTCCACTAGCGTTTCTCATTCTTTTATTCTTCTTGCCACAGCAGAAGTGCAAGTAAGAAATAAACATAACACTTTTGAAAAGGTTAGAGTTTTGATCGATCCGGGTAGTCAGGCTCATATCATTTCTACTGCTTGTGTGAGGCAATTGGGCCTGCCTCTTGTGAGGTCAAATTTTCCTATGTTGGGAATTGGTGATACCGTTCCAAACCAATTAGGCAGCTTGGTTTATACAGAACTACGCCCATTGGGTAAATCGGAACCGTCCTTCAAAATTGAAGCGGTTGTCTTAGACAAAATTTGCGGTGACATGCTCACACATTAATATGAAAAGTAAACATGAAGTTGTATTTCAATCCTCAAAACGTATAGTATCGTTTGGTGTGCCACAAGGGAGTGTTCTAGGGCCTCCTTTGTTTATACTATACATTAATGATCTACCGAAAGCCATCCCTCAACCTTTGACACTGTTTGCCGATGATAGCACCATAACGATACCTTGCAAAAATATTGATACTTATGAAAGTGACATAAATGACTCTATATATCTGATGGTAAAGTGGCTGGATGACAACAACTTAAAAATTAACCTAACTAAAACTAAATTAATACATTTTAGTCAACGGATCAATAGTAAAAGTAATTTAAATATACACTACGATGACCAGCCTATACAAGAGGTAGAAACAACAAAATTTCTAGGACTCCACATTGACAAAAAACTTAATTGGAAAACCCATATCGAGATCTTGTGCAAGAAAATCAGTAAATCTGCCTATGCCCTGCACACATTGTCGTCTATAATAGGTGTGGAGGCATTACTTACAGCCTACTATGGTTTAACCGAATCTCATCTACGCTATGGTGTCATTTTTTGGGGCAACTCGACAGAAAAAGACGCGGTGTTCAAGGCTCAAAAGAGATGCGTTCGTTCAATATTTAGAATTAAACCTACTGATAGTTGCGTGCCTTACTTTAAAAAATATAAAATACTCACTTTGCCATGTCTGTACATTTTAGGAGTGGCTGTTTTTGTTAAAACAAATCCACACAGATTTAAACGATTAGATGAAGTAGTCCCACGTAATAGGCGCGACAACAGCAGGATATGTTCTCATACTGCGAGAACAACCCTCATGCGCAAAAGTGTGTTCTGTATGGTTCCTATCATATATAATACATTACCTAAAAGTTGGAGAGAAATGCCTTTGGCACTTTTCAAAAATAAGCTGAGAAATTTTTTAGTTAGTAAAGTGTATTACAATGTTGTAGATTTTTTAAATGAAAAGGACTTTTTTATACCAGCTTCTAATATACATAAGAATAACAATTGAATGTGAATTTTAAATTATTAACTTTTGAATGATTCTATTTGACTGCATAGTAATGAATATTCTGACATTATTTAATTTATTTTGACTATAATTTATTATACTATATTATCTTTATACCAATTATTATTTATTTGTTTTGTATTTTGTAATGAAATTTAGAATGACTGCATGTAAAATGCAATTAAATGTAAACTAATATACCTACAAATTTTGTACGCCATTATTGGCAAAACATGGACGCTCACAAGATTTATTAACTCAATACCATGCATGTCTGATTAGTCATGTAAACGCATGTTTGACAAATAAAGTTTTTCTTTCTTTCTTTCTTTCATGCAGTCAATATTGATGATTATCCTCATATAGGAAATCTCAAGCTAGCAGATTCAAACTTTCATCAGCGTCGTCCTATTGATCTTTTGATTGGTGGAGAGATTTTCCCACAGATTCTTATGCCGGGTAAAATCGACATAAATAATCATACCGCAACAGCTATTAACACAATATTCGGTTTCATTCTTATGGGTAGGACAAAAATTGCTGATCGCACAGTTGAGTCCATCCCAGCATCAATTAATCATATACCACTGGATGACAATTTAGACATAGCTGTCCAGAAGTTGTGGGACACAGATAGCATCCACAATGAATCAAATCATAAAGCAGCCTCTGCAGACGATGTTCGTTGCGAGGACATTTTAAATATAGTTGTCGATAAGTTGTGGGACACAGATAGCATCCACAATGAATCAAATCATAAAGCAGCCTCTGCAGACGATGTTCGTTGCGAGGACATTTTAAATATAGTTGTCGATAAGTTGTGGGACACAGATAGCATCCACAATGAATCAAATCATAAAGCAGCCTCTGCAGACGATGTTCGTTGCGAGGACATTTTAAATATAGTTGTCGATAAGTTGTGGGACACAGATAGCATCCACAATGAATCAAATCATAAAGCAGCCTCTGCAGACGATGTTCGTTGCGAGGACATTTTAAATATAGTTGTCGATAAGTTGTGGGACACAGATAGCATCCACAATGAATCAAATCATAAAGCAGCCTCTGCAGACGATGTTCGTTGCGAGGACATTTTAAATATAGTTGTCGATAAGTTGTGGGACACAGATAGCATCCACAATGAATCAAATCATAAAGCAGCCTCTGCATACGATTTTCGTTGCGAGGACAATTTAGATTTAGTTGTCGAGAAGTTGTGGGACACAGATAGCATCCACAACGAATTAAATCATCAAGCAGCCTCTGCAGACGATGTTCGTTGCGAGGACAGTTATCAAATAACTCATCATCGTGATGCTGTCGGTCGTTTTACCGTACAGCTACCTTTTAATGATCAAGTTTTACCAACTTTCAATGATTCATATTCCATTTCGCTTCGGCGATTTAAACCATTAGAAAAATGCCTTCTGCCTAATCCCTCTTTTGGAGACGAATATAAAGCCCACATCAGGGAATATATATCAAGTGGCCAGATGGAACGCATTCCACCTGACAAGTGTCAATCTGCTGCTGCGTACTACAATTTGCATGCAGATATCAATAATATAATTTTAAATTTTCGTCTTCCTACCATCATTTTATCAGCCGACGTACGTCAAATGTACCGGCAAATCAATATTGTTCAAGAACTTCGGGATTATCAGCGCATTCTTTTTGGGTTATTATCCGCAGGGAAGACGTTACCTAAACGGTTAAGGAAGCTCAACCCTTTTTTGGACCATTCCGATATTTTGCGGGTGGGGGGAAGGCTTTCCAGATCTGAACTTAAATTCGAAACCAAACATCCAACGCTATTGCCGCGTAAACATCGTTTGACTCATCTTATCATCCAATCAGTACATAATGAACATTTTCATCCAGGCCTACAACAGCTACAATTTCTTTTATGGCAAAACTCTTGGATATTGTCTCCGCGTCGAGCAATATATCATGTCACATCAAATTGTTTTAGATTTTTTCGCATTAGGCCAGTCACTTTTGAACTCAGAATAACAGATCTTATGAGTTATGTTATCAACGCATTTTCTAACAAGATAAACATAGACAGCATTGATTTCGTGAGGTCTGAGTCAATGATCGTTTTAGCATGGATCAAGTCAAATTCAACAATTTTCAAAGCATACTGTTAGAATGGGGATTTAAAACCACTTTTTAAAAAAGGAAATTATTACTGCTGGAATTAAGGGATTTATTTAATGTAGTAATTTACAATAATCGAGGATGCGCGGCACAGATACGTGTGCATGGTCTGACGGATGGATGACGACTGGCTAAGGGACTGAGGTCTGGACACGGGAAGCATGAGGAAATGATGATGAGGAGCTGACTGTGCTGGTTAGGTGCTGGGTAAGCATATTAGGGTACATTGGATAGATATAACAGCCCCCCGATTAGGAGGAAACTTACGGGTTGGGGTAAGTTGACGGAAAGGTTGAATTTTCTGGTTTAGGTCATGCGGAGTCTAGGAGCAGGGATTTCGTCAGAGTCAGGATCTGGAGATATCATTTCTATGGATACTTCAGGATTGGGAACATTTTTAGATGCCTTAACTAATTTACAATGTTTATATATCTTATACATAGCTAATAATAAGATGATTAAAATTATTAAAATAGTAGCGTAAGAGTAATAATCGCCATAAAGTACTATGTGAGGTTTCGTCATAATATCATTAAGGTCTGTTTTAATGTGATCTGTTACTTTATTATAATCAGATAAGAGTGTCTCTAAATTATCTATGTTTTTTAGTTCTACAAAGGGAGTTTTATAAGTATCTTTTAAGTATGTATCAGAATTACAGCAAGTGTCGTTAATAAGTTCAAAATGCAATACTATTGGTTTTATTTTAATCTCGATGCTATGTTTGGGTATTAATTTATTATTTTTACAATAAGCAACACAACTGTCTGGTAAGGTTAGTATACCAGTTCCGAAAATAGAAGTTTCAAATAGATCTTGTTTAAGACATTCTATGGTAAGTTTAGAATTTCGGTTTATTAGATAAATCCATTGGTTATTATGTAATTTGTGGAAAGCTTCAAAGTTACCATTTACAAATTTAGTATTACATAGATGTGGGACAGAACTTAATGCTTTAGAAATAACTTCAGTTTCACATATAGGTGCGGCTGATGTGGAATATACATTGGGAATTTCACATACATAGTACTGTGTATTAATGACCTTGCAGTGGCTAAGACTGTTTGTTTTACAATAGGTTGACTTATCTCTAGTTATTCCAAGATATTTGGTAGATGGAACAATAGTGGTATATAATGTATTGTTAACAGGTTTAAGAGCAATAGGATAAGGTATAGTATGATACAAGTCAAATTCTTCAGTATTTACTAACGGTATTTGTAATACAAAAATAATTTTATTATTTGCATAATAACTGAATACATCGGATATGTTTTCTAAAATGTGGATATTTTCTAAAATTAAAGGGGTTGGTAATTGTTTAGAGCTGGGAAGGAATCTATAGTTGTTTACAAGGTCAGAAAACAATTGTTCAGGAGTAATAATAGATGGGTATAAAATATTAGACTTACTAAACATTATAGCACTAATAATATCTTCTAACTTAAATGATAATGTTAACAAACTACTTTCTAAGATATTTAATAATTCAGATATTTTAGATCTTAATAATAACTTATCAGAAACTAATGTTAAGTTTTTAACATCTTGATTTAATGCTTCAATAGCATAACTTAAGTTTGCTTCATTTGCATCAATTTTATCAATAATTTCTTTAAGTGAAGACAATGTTGATGTTGTAATCATTATATTTTCTTTCACTAGAGATGCCAGTTTGGTTTGATCATTTTCTACAGCTTGAATAGCATTGCTGTATTTAATAGCATCATCTTCGTCCATATTTCCAAATAGATGTTTAATTACTGTACCAATTCCACCAAACCAGGCTGACCTTTTATATTTCTTTGACATAAGGTAAGATATGGAGTTAAAATCTCTAACAATATCAGAATAACGAGATGATAGCGGTTGAAACATGTAATGACATTCATCTTCATAAAAAGCGTTACTTTGTTTACATAGATATTTGGAAGTTCCTAAAATGTCTTTAATATTTCCAAGGTGTGGCTGAATGAAGGATATGTCTATCGGTATGATAATGTCTAAAGTGTCGTCAGTTATTTTTAAGGAGCCAATTGGGTCGAAATATATACCTGCGTCGTTTGATGCTGGTTGTATATATTCTTGATCAGTTGACGCCAAGATGGGATAAATGTAAACGATTCTGGAATAAGAATTAATGTAGATTAACTATTTGTTATTAAGATGCTGGTTTCATTTCGTCAAAGTGGTGTTTGACATGACGCCGGTTTATTAATAATGATGCGGTGTTATTGCCGTGTATTTTTACAATTTTGTAAGGACCTTTCCATATTGGGGAAAGAGCCTTTCTGAGGCGCACATGATTTTTTAAATATGCATAATCACCAACTTTATATTGGATTGGACGTGTACGCGTGTCATAATAGTTTTTGGAATTTGTTTTAGATCTTTGTATATGTTCTATTGCTTTCATTCGCGAATATTTTAATCTATTCTGAAGAATGCGGACATATTCGGGGTAAGTAGCATTTGACGTTTCTTCATATATAGAGTCTGGTATATAGGGCTTATTACCGAATAGGAGTTCATAGGGGGAGTAATGAGTAGTAGAATGGACTGCCGTGTTATAGGCTAACATAGCTGTGTAAACGAAACGAGGCCAGTTGTTTTGTTCATTATTTATATAAGATTTCAAGTATTCTTTTAGTGTGGAGTGGCTTCTTTCTAGAGCACCCTGAGTTTGAGGATGATAAGGGGTGGACCAGAGTTGTTTTATCTTCAGGAGATTACAGGTTTGTTTAAAGAGTTCAGCTGTGAAGTTGGTACCTTGATCGGTGAGTATAGTTTTGGGTATACCAAACAATGTGATAAAATGAACTAAACATTCACAGGTATCTTCTGCCGTAGTGTTGGTAATTGGATAAGCAGCTGAAAACTTAGTAAGGTCATCTTGAAGTGTAAGAATATATTTATATTTGTCGTTACCAGCTTCGGGTAATGGTCCTACTATATCGAAGGCTACACGCTCAAAGGCATGTGTTGAGAGGGAAGTTATCTGCATAGGAGCACGATTTACTATTCTAAGTGCTTTATTTGTTTGGCACTGTGAACACTTTTTAACATAATTTTCAATGTCTGTTCGCATATTTTTCCAATAATATTTTTCTTGTATGCGTTTTAACATTCTGGAAAGGCCTAAATGACCGGCTATAGGTAAATCATGGTTTTCTTTCATGATTTTAGGTATTTCGCTTAATGATGGATATACAGGGTGTTTGGAAGGGAGCTGTACATACGCCTAGGGTAGAAACTAGGGATAGTCTGCTACCTACCCCCGCCCATTATATTGACCTTGGCCTCAAGGTTTTTTTTTAATTTATTTTTATTTTTTATTTGACTTTTTTGTGATTTTTTGACTAAAACTACCTGTAGCTCAAAATCTATCCATGGGACCGGTCGGCTAATGGTCTTGTTTTAATCGTTAGAGTCTTAGGGTCCTGCAAAAAATTATTTTACACCAGAAAATTGTGGAGAAGAAAAGTTATGGGGCCTGAAGTACCATAGTAAGGTAAAGAAATTAATTAATAACTTTAAAACTAAAAGTGATAATTACACTTTTAGCATATCGTTAGAAAGGGCATGGACTGAGGATGTTTTAAAAAAATCAGAAGAACTCCAACCCTGTTAGTTTTTTTTTAAACCCCATAGAAAGTTGCCCTTAAAATTATTTACTTAGGACTTCTGGAGGTGTTGGAAGGTCTGAAGTATCAGCGGAAGATAAAGGTAAGTTATTATTTCGGTTTGTTACTTCTAGGTCATCTAGATTACCTAATTCTGGTAAACTTCCAGGTTGAACGAGGGGATCTATTAGATCTTCAAGTTGGACAAGATCATCAGAAGGGAGCATTGGAGAGTTATTTGGGTTGGACAACTCATTGGGATCAGGTAAGTTCATATCCTGATTAGAGGGTTCAGGTATATGATTTATAGGATTTACGAGTTTAGTAGGAGGATAGCGAGATAATGCATCTGCAGCGTTATTTAATTTTCCTTTGCGATAGATTATCTCATACTCGTATTCTTCTAACTTAAGTCTCCATCTTTGGAGTTTACTGCTAGGATCAGAATGGTTGAAAAGCCAACGTAAAGGACGGTGATCTGTAATGATCTGGAATTTTCTGCCATATAAATATGGTCGGAATATTTTACAGCCGAAGAGTATTGCAAGCAATTCTTTCTCCGTTGTGCTATAATTACACTCGCTCTTATTTAGAGTACGGGAAGCATAAGCGATAGGCTTATCTTTGCCTATATCACCTTGAGACAGGATAGCGCTAATCGCGTAATTGGATGCGTCGCAAGTTAGGATAAATGGTTTTGAAAAGTCTGGATATATTAATAATGGGGCTGAAGTTAATTTATTTTTTAAGGTTTCGAAAGCTAATTGGTGTTCATTTGACCATAAGAATTCAACGTTCTTTTTTAATAAGTTTGTTAAGGGTTTAGCAATATTTGAAAAGTCGGGGATAAACCTGCGATAATAAGAAACAAAACCAAGAAATGATTTTATGTCTTTAGGGGATGTAGGTATAGGGAATTCATGAACTGCTTTTAGTTTATCAGGATTTGGTTTTACGCCTTTATCTGTAATAACATGACCCAGATACGAGACTTCTTTTCTTAAGAAGCATTTATCTGGTTGTAATTTTAACTGGAATTGACGGAGTCTATAGAATACATTAGATAGGTTATTAATGTGAGTCGGGATATCATAGGAATATATTACAATGTCATCCAAATATACGAAGCATTGGATACCTTGTAGGCCGGATAATGCTGTATTCATAAGTCTCTGAAAAGTAGATGGGGCGTTTTTAAGTCCAAAGGGCATACGCATAAATTCGTAATGTCCTGTGGGTACGGAAAAGGCTGTTTTAGCGGAATCATTAGGATCCATATTAATTTGGTGAAAACCGGAAGCTAAATCTAGGGTACTGAAGTACTTGCACTTGCCTAATTGGTCTAGGATTTCGGATATATTAGGAATAGGATAGGAATCACCAATGGTTATGTCATTGAGCTTTCGATAGTCGATTACCACACGCCATTTTCTTTGGCCAGAAGCGTCAAGCTTCTTGGGTACCACCCAAATTGGTGATGACCATGGGGACATGGAAGGTCAAGAGTATGGAATTCAGACATTGTAGCTACTAGAGTTGATGAGTTTGTTTCGAAGGGATCTAGGTTTAATTGAAGGTCAGAATCAATCGTTATTTTGGTTCATTGGAAGTATTGACAACAGATATGTGTATACGATTATTATTTTTTACTTGGACAATGCAATTAGCTACTAATAGGTTTTCGGATAAGTGTTGGTTTAAAATTAAACCTTCTTTAATTTCTGGATTCGCAACTGTACATTCTATTACTGTCTCACTACGTGGTGTAATAGTGTAGACTGGTTCATTAAAGTACATCTTAAGTTTTAGGCTTTTTAGGTTAAGTGTACTTTTTACATAATCGATTTGACATGAGCAATCATTGAATATATCGTTACCGATAACACCATCGTAAGGAAGACTGATTTTGTCTATTACGTTGAATGTGTGGGTTGAGTGTTTGCAAATATTATTATCATCATATGTCGTAATGGATACAGGGATTTGTCCTAAAGTAGATAAAGTGTTGTTGTCAATAGAATCAATGCCTTTTATTTTATATTTGATTGATTCGTCGATTTGTGTTATATCATCAATTACTGATTTTTTTATCAGACTTATAGATGCACCAGTATCAATAAGGAGAGATAGATGACTGGTTGAAATGGGAGATTTTACTTTTACATAAGGTAAGTATCTACTTTTTGTATTGGATGTAAATTCGTATATTTTATGGTTAATTATTTTTTTCTCTTCAGGTTTTTGGATATTAGATAATGAAGAGTCTACAATTTGGGGCTGGCTACTCTGTTGCTTGACTTTCATCGGAAGACCACGAGTTTCGGGCTGATTACCGTGTCCATGGGTCTTTTGGATATTAGATAATGAAGAGTCTACGATTTGGGGCTGGTTACCCTGTTGCTTGACTTTCATCGGAAGACCACGAGTTTCGGGCTGATTACCGTGTCCATGGGTCATAGGATTAGGAGATAGACCACGAGTTTCGGGCTGGTTACCGTGTCCATGGGTCTTTAAAGGAGTATTAGTGTCGTCTTTTATTAGGTGAGGCTGTCCCGTGCGACACCCGTGCGGGACATTTTCTAGTTTAAATCAGTGTTATCCACTGTATCATAGCCTTCTTCCTCATCTACAATTCTGCTGGTAGAAATTTCTAAAGAAATAAGCAGTACCCTTGTACTCCTCTGTCATGATGTGTTTTCTATGTGTATTTTCTGTGTGTACATTAATAATAAAATAAATAAATAAAATAAATAAATCTACAAAATTAATTTGGGGTTTAAAATTATGTGATGAGTTAGTTTGGGCGTTTTGGTTGAATTACTTGTTTTTATTGTTGTTATATTCCCTAAGTTTGCAATTTTCTAGGTTGTGCCCTGGTTTTTTGCAATACCGGCAAACGGATGAGGACGAAGGGAATTGAGGCTTTTGAATTTTATTGTTGGAAATGTTCGAACTATTACGGCGGTCACTATTTTTTTTTATTTTTTTTCCTTTATTTAACTGCAATCAGTCCTTTCTGGACTATTATCAGTTTAGTTGCGTGAATTATTTGGCGTTTCAGGTACAAGGGCCATTGCCGCTGATACCTTTTCAGATTACTTGACCTCTCTTAAGTCGATTTATACATTTGCTGCTGTCCAGCAATTCTGCAGCCAAAGGATTTGGGTGGATGGCTAGACGATCAGCATAACGCTTTTTATGTTTATTAATTTCCTCAAAAATGGTCGGAGTGTTGAGATAATCATGGATTTCTTCATTCCGTGTGAACCATGGTGCATTGACAATATTCCTCAAGATCGCGTTTTGAGCTCTTTGGAGGCACATTATGTTGCTTTTGCTGGCCACTCCCCATAGTTGGATGCCGTACGACCATTTAGGTTTTAATACAGAATTGTACAGCAGTAGTTTGTTGTCCAAAGATAGAACTGAGTTACGACCCATCAACCAATACAGGTTTTTATATTTGGCATTTAGATGTTCTCTTTTTTGTTTTATATGCGTCTTCCAAGTGAGCCTCTTATCCAAGTGAAATCCGAGATACTTAACACAATCTGTGTGTGGAAGAGTTTTATCTCCTAATGTTACTGTGGGACAGTCACCTCTTCTCAGAGTGAATGTAATGTGACTTGATTTTTGGGCACTGGCACAGATACGCCACTTTTGCAGCCAGGTGTCCATTTTATCCAGTACCGTTTGTAATTTGTTACTGGCAATATCCGGTTCTTTGGCGCTCGCCAGATAAGCAACGTCATCTGCGTATGTCGCTACCGTAACATTGCTGTAGTTGGAAGATCAGATGTGAAAATATTATATAAAACGGGTCCCAGGACCGATCCTTGTGGAACTCCAGCTTCGATATTATACAGACAAGATCGTTCGTCTCCTTGTTTTACTTGGAATTGTCTGCCCTCTAAATATGAAGCTATGATGGGAAACACTGAGTGGGGGAGCTTTTCCTTTACCTTGCACAGTAAGCCCTTGTGCCACACACGATCAAAGGCCTGTTGCACATCCAGAAATGCCGCAGAGGTGTATTCCTTCTTCTCGAAGCTCTGGCGTATTGCTTGATAGACTCTGTGGACCTGTTCGGTAGTTGAATGTGACTTTCTAAATCCGAACTGGTGTGCAGGGACAAGTTCACATTCATCCATTATTACTTTGAGCCTGGACAAGAAAATTCTTTCCCAGAGTTTAGACAACACTGGTGTGAGGCTTATAGGTCGATATGATGTAACATCATGTGCTGGTTTACCAGGTTTATGAAGCATGATGATTAAGGAGATTTTCCATAAATTAGGAACATAGCCCGTTCTGAATATTCCGTTAAACAGAGTAGCTAGGAACGTAACTGCTTTTTTTGGTAGCTCCTTAAGAACTCGAGGCGTAATTAAATCAAACCCAGGTGCTTTCTTTGTATTCAACGATCTGATTTCTTTCGCGATTTCTTTGGGTGATGTTGGTCTAATAGGCAAACACAACTGTAAGTCCTGATTCAGTATGTCTTCAACTTCTTGTTGGTCTAACCCCTCATTGGGTTTGAAAACGCTTGCCAAATATAAGCCAAAGATCACAGCCTTTTCCTTGTCTGTTCTGGCCAAAGATATGCTTGATCTAATGGGTGGATTGTGATTTTGAGACTTGTCGAGATTTTTAACGGCCTTCCACAAGGAATGTTCGCCTTGATCAGAATTAGACAACATAGATATTTGCTTTTGCAGAGAAATATTTGCGGCATCTCTTAGCATGACTTTGAGTTCTTTCGCGGCACGATTAAATTTTGTCTTGTCCGACGAATGATGAGACAGGTGCCAAGCTCTTCTGAGGTGACGTTTTTCTTCGATTTTTTGTTTTATTTCTAAAGGTTGTGAAGGAATTTTGCGTGACATTTCTAGCTCAGGTGTATTGATCCAACAGGCCACTTGTATTAAGTTGGTGATATATTTGCATGCGTCTTCGATGTCATCTGGTGACTGAAGTGCTATTTTTAGATTTAAATTTTCTTCAAGGTAACCTCTAAATCCTTCCCAGTCTGTTTTGAAGTTATGCAAGGATTCAGGTTTCTCTGTGGTGATAATATTGCTGCTAATGTTAAGTATCACAGGAGTGTGATCGGATGATCCATCCAAGCACGACTCAACAGACAGGTGTAGATTACTCATTCCACCAGAAATAAAAAAGTCTAAGAGATCGGGAACTTTCTTCGGATCAGAAGGCCAGTAGGTCGGATTACCATCCGACCAGGACCTCAAATTGTTCTTGTCTACTGAGTTTTTTAATGCTCTGCCTCTGGTTACCGTGCATCGTGAGCCCCAGAAAGTGTGCTTGGCATTCCAATCTCCCCCAGCAATAAACCGATGCCCAAGAGATTTGAAAAAATTAGTGAACATTACTTCGCTTATTTTATGCTTCGGGGGGCAGTAGATGGCCGACACAGTGATTGGGCCAGCTCGATCCTCCAACCTGACTGTGGTGGCTTGTAGATAAGCCATTGAGTGTTCTTCCAAGATGGAGTGCTTTATGTTAGATTTAATAATGACTGCTGTTCCTGCGTGAGCGCCACCATCAGGATGGGGTGTAGCATAGATGTTGTAACCCCTTATGCGAAACGAACTTCTTGTTGTTGCATGAGATTCTGATATCAGCATTATATCTAGTTTATTTTTGTAAAGGATTGCTTCAAGTTCCAGTATGTTAGGACACAATCCATTTATGTTCCAAGTTGCGATACGCAAGGATGTCATTTTGTATTAATTTTGGATATTACTGTTGTCAATAGGTTTATCAGTGTTCCTATTTGTTGAATGAGGGCATCGATCTTCTCAGATTGTTTTATTAAAATAGCTTCGATTGAAGATTGTTTTGAAAGTAGAGAATCAGGATCATCTGCTCGGTCAGTATTTCTACGATTGGAGGTAACATCGGAGTAGGATCTGTTATCAGATTTATTTATTGATACGGGTTGTTGTGGTCTGTTGTTTAATTCAGATACAAGAGGCGATGCCTTATTTTTGTGCTCACTGTTTACTGCGTGATTGGGACCTGGTCTGCTGGTTTTTCTAGCAAGGATCTCTTTGTAGACCTGGCACCCTTTGTAGTTTGCGGGATGGTCGCATGAACACAATGCACACTTAGCAGGGGTGTTGCGGTCTTTTTTTGGGCACTCTGCTGTTCTGTGTCCTTCGCCACATTTGACACACCTAAATGGCCGCATACAATTATTTTTTGAATGGCCATATTGCTGACATCTCTGGCATTGCACTATTGTCCTAGATTTACGGGGATCTTCGATTTTAACACGTTGGTGATAGATGTATTGCATATTTTTAATTGATTTGTTACACGTACTAGGCTCCAGATTTATGAAAAATGTGGATGTGGGTTTTTTGTCAGGTCCATATCTGCAATTGATGATTTCTCCTCTTATTTTATTGCCTGTTTTTTCAATTTCTTCTACAATGGCATTAAGGGGCGTGGTGTGGTGCAGATTTTTTATGACTATTCGGTAGCTTTTTGTGTCTTTTCTTGAGAATGTGTGACCGATTAGACCCTTTTGTCTTATTAGATCAACAACTTTTTTGTAGTCTTCTATCACGTCGACCATAACGCGAAGCAGATTCTTATTGACTATTTTAAATCTGAAACAGGTTGGGTTAATGACAGTTTCAATTAATTTAGAGAGCTCGTGGACATCATCTATTCCATAGAGCATTATGGGTGGAGGTTTATTTGGAGTTTTTGGTGTAACTTGCTCTGGCTCATCAACTGGGAGATTACAAAAGCTGTTCCTTGTAACTGTAGTTGGGCTTGGAGGAGAGTCCAATAGTTTGCGTTTTTTAGAGCCAGGTACTCTTTGCCAAGGTGGTGGTATTTGTTCTGAACTCTCGGGCGGTCCCAAGGGCAGGTTTTGGATTGACTTTATTAAGTGCGTTTTGTTTATAGGTAAACTGTTGGATTTTCTCTTCGAAAATAGCATAGTTTACGGCTTCGTTTAGATTCTTAGGGTCTCTACACCTAACGATGTTTGCGAAGCGAGGTTGTAAACCTATGTTGAAAGTATGTAACGCAAGGTCTTCCATTGCAGCCACCCTACCGGAAAGTTCGCTCTTTTTGGAATTAGATATAGTTACTTCGGTTAAAAGTTGGGACAAACATGTCTCAATCCGCAGGTGGACTGCAGGTTGACTTACAGTCTCTTGGCTATTTTGCCTACATTCTTGGAGTTCGGTTAACAGGTGAGCGTAATGTTTACGTTCACCGAATTGTGCTTTCAGGAATTCCTTAAGTGAGCACCAGGTGTCGAACTCTTTTATCGAGCACGCACTTTGCGCTTTGTCTTCGAGTTGACTAATTATAAATTTGAATACTATGTGCTCTTGTGAAGAGGACGCTAGAGAGATTGCATTATCGCAATTTTGTATGAAAGCATTTAATTTATCTCTGCTACCGGTAAAAGGTTTAATAAATTTTAGAATTACATTAAGAGGAATTTCGTCGTCTTTAACTTCTCTAAGGTCCTTCTGTGAATCGGGTTTCGACATTTTACTTATTAAAAATAGGTCACTTAAAAGGATAAATTAAAATTAAAAATAAACAAGCAAACCCGAATGAATTAGTTTGTTAACCAGTCTGCAACGGTTTATCAGTATATAATTACAGCGGATGTTTAGGCTGGAGTCGTCGCGTCGTCTGGAGACCGTTAGGAATGCGGTTAGATGAATTACACTTTATGTATCACTCACAGGGTCCAAAAACACTGCATTTCTGGAAACTGCAAAGCAAAAAAAAGCAATAAAAAAATTATGAGCTCAATACAAATTTAGTCTTACACGCAAGTTTTAAAGTCTAAATCACAATGTGCCAAAAAAAATATCAATTCGAAATTCGAATTTTTTAAATTCATGTTTGAGCTTGGACAAGAAATGAGTGGAGTCGAAACGTTCAATTATTTTTTTTCATATCATCGATCTGTAAAAATACTAGATTAAGAATCAGGAACGAAAATAAGTCGCTAAAATGGCCACACACACCTACCTATCTTTCTATATTATAAAAATCAATTGCTGTTCGTTGGTCTCGCTAAAAATAAAAAACGGCTGGATCGATTTGAATAATTATTTTTTTGTTTTGTTCGCTCGAATAAAGAGACAGTTAAAAAAAAATTGATTCGTGGGTAGATAGGTAGGTAGGGTAGGGTTTGCATGAAAACTTGAAAATTAAAAGTCAGTTATATGTAAGTACAATAATATTTATTAAAAAATGAAACTCAAAATTTCAGCAATAACGTTAAAATCACTATGTAGGAAATTTCGGGGTTACTTTATTTCGTTTTCTATGGTGTCAAATATTTTTGACTGATTTAAAAAAGTAGTCGGACCAAAATAACACAATAGTATTTTTTTTAATAATTAAAAAAAAATAGCTTTACAAACTACTCCATGCATTCTCTGTTCCAGAACAGTCAATGTGTGTTACAATAGTTGGCGCTTTCGCTTTGTCGACGCAAACGTTGGTAATACAATCATAATATTTGGTAATTGATTCATATTTTCTATTTAATTCGGTTTTTACTATAAGAAAAACACTTAAGGCGGTACCCCGAGCAAAACGCCGCGCAAGCCGTTTTTTGTGCTGTTTTTAGGAGCTATCTACTCGTTAATTAAAAACAAATATCAATTAATAAAAATATATTAAATTTCTACATAATATTGATTCTAAAATGGTAGATTTAGTTTTTTTTTAAATGTTGTATATATTTCACTAATCTACTTCCAAAAAAACATGAAATTGAGAAATAATTATTGATATTATGCATCTCCTCGTAAAGTGTTCATTGATTATTTTTTGTACTAACACTAATGGATAGACAATTTAATAACGAACATTTTTGTAGAATTATTTTTTTTAAAAGACCAAAATTCGATTTTATAAAGATTTTATTCTAAAATCTGGGCGTATTCACTACTGTAATTCATGCGCCACCAGTGCCGCTAGACCAATAGGAATGCTCATATCTCACGCCGATTTTTTGGTCAGGGTACCGTCTTAATGATATAAACTTACCGAAAAAAAGATATTCCTTCCAAAAAGGTGTTACGGTGGTTATTTTCACAGTTTTTGAACGCACATTGCGGCATTTTTAACGTATTAATGTTGGCTATGATTGGACAATACTAATTTTGAATGCCCAATTTTTCGGCCCGTTTTTGAAGCGCTGACCGGGAATCTAGGTGTATTCTTTATCAAAGCATACAGGACAACACCTTTGAAAAATGATTTCAGTCCTGCTGAACTGTTAATGGATAGAAAATTAAAATCTTTTCTTCCTTATATTCCCTCAAAACTAATGTCAAAAAAATCAAAAGTAGTAAAAAAATATATAAGGAAATCAAAGACAAACAAATTCATTATTAAAATAAAAGGCACAGAACAACCCCTTTATCTGATCTGGCTATTGGAGAATGAGTTGGGTTAAGTGATTTAAGAACCTATGGGACAGTAATTAAAATTTTACCACATCGTTCATATGTGGTACATACTGGTAATGGTAATTATAGAAGAAAAAGACGGTTTTTAATTCCTGCCCCATATATACAAAAAAATAAGAAATGTCAAAGAGCTCTTAGTCTGGAAAGTATTGTAAATCAAGATGATTGTTTAATTCATCCTCAAAGAAGGGGAGAAGATCTGATTGAAAATGATTGTAATATTAGTTTAAATATCATGCAGTCTAACAATCCAATCATGCAACGCCCAGTTAGACAACGAACCAAAACATCTTAATGATTATGGTGTTTATTAATTGGATTGCCAAATAAAAATATTAAGTTTACAACAAATCCTTTGTTCCATAATTAAGTATGTTAATGCACATATAAATTTTTGGATAAATAATTTGGATTAAAATATCTTAAGAGGAAGGATGTATAGTAAGTTATCTATGGTTTGGTCTATGGCAGACTGACAAGGGAAAATGGGGAGAGAGCGCGGCGTTATGTTTCGCGAATAAACGTACTTATGTATCATACGTGGGACACTCAGAAAGTTTTGCGAAACTAAAAAAAATTGTTCTATACGTACATATATTTTTATTAAATCTTTTCAAAGTACTTTCCACCAGCCTCTATACAAAGATTCATGCGCCTAAACCAGTTTTCAAAACACTTTTTCCAGTCCGCCGCAGACACCTCGTTTACAGCCTGCTCGAACGCAGCCAGCGCATCTTCCGGCGACGAAAATTGTATCCCTTTGAGCTGATTTTTTATTTTTGGGAATAAAAAGAAGTCACACGGTGCTAGATCAGGGCTGTAAGGAGGGTGACCCAGGAGTTTGACTGGCGTGCTGTCCAGGAAGTCCCTCGTTTTGAGTGCGGTGTGCGCAGGTGCATTGTCGTGGTGGAGCAGTAGCCCGCGGAGCCCTGTGTTTGGTCGCTTGTTGCTTATAACAGAGAAAACTTCTGGCAAACATTTGGTAGTATACCATTCGGCATTAATGCTTCTTTGATCCCGTAAGGGAATTGATACCAAGTGGCCAGTCAAATTAAAAAAGCTAGCGATCAAAATCTTACCCCCGCTTCTAGATCGCTTCACTTTGGTAGGCGTTGGCTCATTTTGAAACACCCAAACAGTCGACTGGCGCTTGGTTTCTGGGTCGTATTGATAAATCCAGGACTCATCACCTGTAACGATGTCGTAAACACGCCGAGACGAGCCTGCTTCAAATTTGTTAAGCATATCACGGCACCATTCCACCCGGGCCTGCTTCTGAGCATCGGTGAGGTTGTGCGGCACCCAGCGTGATACTATCCTCCTCACGCGAAGATGGATGTGTAGAATCTCGTGAACGCTTCCCGATCCAATCTTCAATATGTGTTGAATCTCCTGATATGTAATTCGCCTATTGTCTTGGATTAAATTTTTCACTGCTAGCACGTTTTCTTCGGTAACAGCCGTCAAAGGGCGACCGCTTCTTTTGTCATCCCCCAAAGTTGGTCGACCGCGCTTGAATTCGTTATACCAACGATACACGGTTGCCTTGGAAGGGCCTTCATCCATGAATGCCATTTGAAGTCTATCGTACGATTCATCCGGTTTCAGGCGACACTTGAAATCGTATAAAATCATAGCTCTAAAATGTTCCCGGCGCAGATCCATATTTCAGTGAGACACAATACTTTGAATTAACTCGCAAAAAATGTGGAGGGAAATTTTGAAATTGGAACTTACTTATTTTTACTTATAAATAATCATATTTTCGAAAAACATTATAACTGGCCAGTCTCCCATATATAAAAACTTTTTTTCGCAATACTTTCTGAGGGGCCTGGTAC